>JANTQA010000057.1:10000000-11200000 GCA_027625915.1 Anaeramoeba flamelloides | reverse complement strand
AGATTTGACTGAAGAAGAAATTGTTAAAGAATTTATGTTAGTCCAAGGTGCATTAAAATCTTTAACAAATTTATTGAAAGAAGCTGTTACTGAAGTCCGATTAGATTTAATTGAGACCATTAGCAAATTATTGTATAAAAATAAAAGAAACCAAGAGGCGTTTTTAGAAATGAATGGGTACAAGAGGCTTTTGCAAGTCTTGGATCGTGTGGTTGAAATTAAACAGGAAGAAAGAGAGGAATTTATTGAAAGGGTTTTTGATATCATCTTTGTGTTAACCATCGACGGAACACAAAAAAATAGAATAGGTAATGTTGATGGATTAAAATTGATTTTTAAGTCAATGAAGCATACAATTAACCCACAAGTAAAATTCCATGCAGTCAAATGTGCAAAAGACATTTTGGCAATTCGGCCATTAAATGTAGTTATTTTTGAAAAATTCGGAATTATGAACAAAATTGAAAAGATCTTGAAACACTTCTTAATTAAGGACTCAGATATCTTATTTTTTAAAGAACTAAGTTCATTATTAAATATCATTCAATTTCTATTATCTTCTTTTGATCCTTTCCCAACCACCAAATTATTTAATTCTATTTATTTATCCTTTCAAGAGATTGATAACGAAAAGTTTATTGAACACGAATTAATTTTATTAAATTCAATGATAATTTTGTATACAGATCTCTTTTCTAGAGGAATTATTTTTTCTCATGATGATTTTGAATATTTAATTGAAAATGTGAACTGTTTTTTTGAACAGACAATTAAATATTTAGCAAATAAATTGAAGAATATTCAAAAAGAAAATCTAATCAATTTTGAAAATAATTTAAAAAAATTGGAAAATTTATTATTAATAATAGGATTGTTTATTTCAACAGAGGATCTTACTATTATTGAAAAATTTACATCATTAAAATTAATTAAAAATTTAAATTTAATAATAAAAATTTTCCAAGATTATAACCAACAAAAACAGGATCTATTCAAAGACATGAATGAAAAAGAAAAATATGAACATGAACAAAAAAATGAAAACAAAAAAGAAAATGAAAATGAAAATGAAAATGAAAAAGAAAATGAAAAAGAAAAAGAAAAAGAAAAAGAAAAAGAAAAAGAAAAAGAAAAAGAAAAAGAAAATGAAAAAGAAAAAAAAAAAGAAAAAGAAAAAGAAAATGAAAATGAAAATGAAAAGAATAACGAACAACAGCCAAACTGTATATATTTTTCAATAAGTCTTTTACAAGAATTAGTCATACTTGATCAAAATGGATTAAAAAGTATTAACAATTATTTAACTTTATTATTTGACGATGAAATTAATACTGAATTAAAACTCAGGATATGTTATTCAATAAAATCAGCATTTTTATCTCAAAAATTACATTATCAAGATAAATATTATTTAAAAAGAAGATTTTGTCAGTCTGAATTTTTAATTAGTTTGTTAAAGAATTTTTCAAAATTTGAATCTGAGGCTTTAAAAAAGGAAATTTTAAAATTAATTGGGTTTTTAATTTGTAATTACATTGATGCTAAAAAGCAAATAGAAAAAAAGATTAATTTCAATGAATTGAACCAAATCTTTGTACAAGCAAATTTAAAATTGGATCCAGATTTATATTTAATTTTAATTGAATTAAGTAGTTTTGATTCGATAATTGAAGTTACTCCATTAATTAAAAAAAATTATAAATTTTCTTTTGTTCCCAAACAAAACAGAGAAACTTTTTATAATTTTTATGTAACAATGACAGATCCTAAAACTCGATTTCAACTACAGCCACTTTGCACAAGAAATCCAAATTATCATATTTTGTCTGATCAAAAAAAAACCGAAATTGAAAAACAAAAACAGAAGCAAAAGCAGCAACAGCAACAACAAAAAATAAAAAAAGATCAAAAAAAGAAAAATTTAAAAAAAAGAAAAAAACAAAGAAGAAATACCTTACCAAATCATGAACAATTCTCCCAAACCAGCTTTTTAACAAATTCTATAACCACTAGTTTTACGACCGAATTAGATGATTTATCAATTGACGGCAAATTAGATTTTTCTGAAAGATCAGTCGATAATGGTACTAATCATATTAATGGCGAAGAAGATCCTGTGGATTATCATGGAAGTGGATTTTCACAAAGGGAAAAAAAAAAGAGTAACAAAAAAGGAAAGCATATGATTGAAGATATATCAAGTCATAATGACAAATTAAATTATTCGTCGAGTTCAGAGTCTTCATTTTTTGGAAAAATATCTCAAGTTGATCAATTATTATTTAATAAAAAAATTAGATTTTTAAATTCTTCGGCTATTTTGTTTTTAATAAACAATTTATTGAAAGGTATGGGTTTAAAAAAATTTGATAAGGAAAATGAGAACAACACCAGTGGTGGTGGTGATGAGAAATCAATTCATTGGAATTTAACACTTCAGTTGGTTAGGCACTATATTACGACGCATCCATGGAATAGATATATTTTGTCGAAAGAAATCGGCATTTATCACTTTTTAGATATTGCCAACAAAAATCCACAAATTTTAAATTTCATTTCCAAAATAATTATCTCTATTGGGCTGTTTAATATACGTTCAATTGAAATTAAGCATTTATTTGAAATTGTAGCAATGTCTCAATTGCCAACGGATCATGATAAAGAAATAACGTTACATCAAATACAAGAAAGGGATTTCAAATACCAAACAAAATGCCTGGAAATAATTAATTCCATTTCAAATCGATTTGCGCCCAATGAATACTTTAATTTTGGCGGGGATTATTCCTTTTTGAAACTAAAACCTTTCACAAAATTCCCTAGTAATAAAAATGGATTTATTATAAGTTGTTGGTTAAAATTGTCTTTCGGCAGAGAAAAAAAATTAGGATTTTTAAGTTTTCATAATAAAAACAATAAAATGGTTTTCCAATTATATTTCCAATTAGTGACATCAACCCAAAGAAAGGGCAAAAAAAAAACAAATAATGATAATCGTGGCAACGACAACGACGACTCCGATGATTTTGATGATGGCAATGATAATGATCAAAGAATCAAAAAATCTACAAAAAATATTAAATATTCTTTGACGATGGAATCTCTTGCTAAAGTTAGAGGTGTTACCAAAGTTAATGTTTTTGATAGTTTCTTTTTTTATGTTAAAAAGGGATGGCATCATTTAATATTTACGCAAAAAAAAAATGGTGTGTCTTTGTTTGTAAATGGTAATCATATACAAACAATTAAAGACGTGGAATATTTCCAAAATGTTTCTAAAGAAAAAAAACTCTATCCATATATTGGATGTATGATTGAAAATAGACAAATAGGGCAAACCAGCACATCAAGAAAAAGGGAACCAATCGAAAATCTTTCTGTGAGGGCGCATTCCTTTTTTAAGGGTAAAATTGGCCCGGTCAGCTTTTTAGAGGGTGGCTTTGATCCTAATTTGTCTTATCAAATGTATAGAAGTGAAATTGATGAAGAAAAGGTCTTTAAAGATTTTGGAATTGAAAATAAAATATTCCAGGTTATCAAGCCATCTGAATTGTGTAATTATATTCAAGAGTTAAACAAAGAAAGGAAAAGGCAATTAGAAAAGGAAAAGGATAAAAATGATGAATTAATTGAAAATGAAAGCAATAACAATGGTTTGGAAAATAATATAACAATGGATGAAAAAGAAAAACAAAACGAAAACGAAAATGAAAATGATCAACAAAAAGAAGATGAAAAAAAAATTAAAAATGAAAAAGAAAATGAAAATGAAAATGAAAAGGAAAAAGAAAAAGAAAAAGAAAAGGAAAAGAAAAAAGAAAATGAAAAAGAAAAAGAAAAAAAAAATGAAAATGAAAAGAAAAAAAAAAAAGAAAATGAAAATGAAAAAGTGAATGAAAAAGAAAATGAAAAGAAAAAGGAAAAAAGGGAAAAGAAAAAGGAAAATGAAAAAAAAAAATCTCCAAAAAACAAAAATGAAAAGGAAAAAGAAAATACACAAACAGAAAAAGAAGAAAGAGATAAAGATAAAGAGAAGGGAAAAGAGAAGGGAAAGTTAAGCGAAAAAGAAAAGGGAAAGGAAAAAGAACAAAAAGAAAAAGAGCAAAAAGAAAATGAAAAAAAAAGAAGGAAAGAAAAAGAGAAGGAAAAAAAAGAAAATGAAAAAAAAAAATCACAAAAAAACAAAAATAAGGAAAAAGAAGAAGAACAAAAGCAAAGAAAAGAGCAAATTAATAACGAAACAATTCTAAATAAGGAAGGATTTATAACAAAATTTCTTAAAAACGATCCGGAAATTGAAGAAACTTTTACAGATGATATCTATTCAAAGCAATTTCAAAAAAAAATCAAAAATTATTTTCAATTATTAAATGAAGATCCCATTTGCGCTTCTTCAATTGATTTTGAAAAATATAACGATATTATTAATAAGAATAATGAAAGCCAAAGCCAAGAACTTGAATTGAATTTCCAAATGTTTGGTAATTTATATGCATTCACAACCAATTCGATGTCAAAAATTATTCAGAAAATAGGAGGAATTGAAATATGCATTCCATATTTTCAATTTGGGATCGAAAAGCATACCTCTGTGTTGCAAATGCTATTATCCATCTTAAGAAAATCCGATTCCAATGAAGAATATTTCAAGTCAATTAATGGATATTCGATGTTATTTTATGCTTTAAATAAAAGTAACTTGTCTACTGAAATATTTGAAATTTTATTCCAATTTTCATCTATTGGGCTGATCAAAGGCAACCGTCCATTATTCCAAAGATTGCCATCATTGTTTTTAATCAACGATTTGCTTATCAAAAGTAAGAAAAATGAGCATTTGCACGGATCAGCATATAGGATATATATTAAATATTTAACTTTATCTCTAGATAACTTAAAGTTATGGATGGGGAAGGGGCCAGGGTTAAGCGGATTATTAGACCTGTTTAGAGTTTCAGAGTTTAAAGATCGAATTATTTTATTGTCGTTATTAAACGCAATGCTTCCCTTGTTTACAGAAAATGAATACAAAATATTTTTCTCATTTTTAGGTTCTGATAAGGACAAATTTGTAAAAGTTAAAAGAGATATAATCGAATGTGTCTATAAGCAATTGTTAGACGACCCTAACTTTTTAGAGCAATTTAAAAGATATGGCAAGTTGCCACTGATATTTAGTTTATTAAGTAGCCCAAAGGTTAGATTAAGGATTTTGTCAATCAAAATAATTGGTGTATTATTAAACGATTCGAGAAGATTTAAAGACAGGTTCATTAAAAATTATGGATTCCCCTTAATCCTCAAGTTTTTAGATCTCTATCCATTAAATGAATTGTTATGCAAAACCTTAATGAATTTAGGTCTTGGATTATATACCTCCAATTATCAAAATTTAACAAAAAGAGAAAAAAATGATTTGGAAAGAAAAAAATCAGATCCTCAAACACAATTAATAAATCAAAATATAAATAAAAATAACAAAAAAAAAGGAAATAAAAAGAATGATAAAAAAAATCCAAAAATTAAATCCTTTATTAGAGATTTCGATGTAAGTGAAATAGATACTAGTGAAGATGAATCAAATTATTTCAAGAAAAAACAACAAGTTTCTTTAAAAAAAAGAAAAGAAATTAATAATAATAATAATAATAATAATAATAATAATAATAATAATAATAATAATAAACAAAAGAGTGTTGGGAAGAAAAAGAAGGATGAGGATGTTATTGGAATCGATATAATTAATGTGGAGAAAAATAATGACGATGATCAAAATGACGATGGGAATAATGATGGGCAATTGAATGCAATAGAATCTGATTATGATATCAAATTATTAGAAACCATGAGGAAAAACGGAATTAAAAAAAGTTTATCTAAAGAAAAGCAACAAGTAATCATTGAAATGGAAATTTTCCATGAGTTATTAAGGAAAGTCCAATTATTAAAGGATGATAATTTATTAGTTTATTGTTTGTTAGATATCAAAAGATTAATGACCCCATTAAATTTAGATATGCTGTGGACGGCCAAGGCAGTTGAGTGGCTATGGGAAATAATTCATTTCAAATTGGAAGCATATGAAATGGATTTAGAAAAGATTCATAATGACAAAGTCTGTATCCAAACATTAAACATCATCCAAAAATTATTTTTAAATCAATTTTCGAAAAAGTATCCAAGATTTAATACCTATAAAATTTTATTCAAAAACCATTTATTTTGCCGTGAAATCTTCCAAAGCATTTTGAATTATTTTGAAAAAAAACCTAAATTTTCAGAAAGTGAGTCCTCTGATTATATTTTAAAAAATTTTGTTAGCTTTAAAAAAATTATTGATGAAAATCTAACAATAATACCTCCAAATTTATCAATAAAAATAATGAACGTAATTAATTTAATGGTGTTGAAAAATAGAATGGAAATTAGAATATCAATGAAAAATTCTGGTATTTTCGAAATGAGAGACTCTTCGGTGTTAAATATTTTGAAGGCTAATTTAGGTTTCTGGGAAAATGAACAAAGCCAAAACGCGGAGCAGATGCTAATAGATATAGTCAATAAATTTGATTTTGGTGTTGTTGTAGAAAATTCGAAATTTATTGATTCCCATGGGATTTTATTTTTGTTGGGATTATTAAACCAAGAGATCAAAAATGCATTAAAAATCGCAATAATTGATATCCTGAAAAAGGAGTTTTGGATCGTTGAAGAGAATAAAAAAATTATTTCAAAAATTATTAACGAGCAATTGATTATTAAAAAAATGTTTGGGTTGAACCATACGATAAAAAAAAGGAATAATAACGATAACGAAAGCAAGGAAAATAATAATGAGAAAGATAATATCATAAATGAGGGGGGGGATGACAATGAGCACGAGAATAAGAATGAAAATGAGAATAAAAATAAAAATAAAAATGTCAAAAAGAATGAAAATGCCATTGAGAATGATAAGAAAGAAATTGTAGAGCATTCAAATAAGAATAAGCAGAATGAAAGTGTTTTGAATTCTGAAGAGTTTTTAAATTGGTATTTTTCTGAAGAATCAAAAAAATATCATGCAATTTTTGAAAAAAAAATAAACAAATTATTAAATTCTTTAAAACAGAATAAAGAAAAACAATTTGATCGAATAAAGCAACGACATGAGAAAAGATTAAAAGAATATAACGATAAATTATTAAGAAAAAGAAACCAATTTAATAAAAATGTTAATGAATATTATGAAAAATTGCAATCACAGATTTTAAATTTTGAAAGCCAAGAAAAAATTCGTATAGATGAACAGCTTATTAATTTTAATAATAGAACAGAAAATGGTCAAAAATCTTATATTTCTATTCTTGAAAAGGTTTTAAAACTATCTTCTACTGATATCATTGAAGAAAAATCTTTGGTGGAAAATATAAATTAAGATTTTTTTGTTTTTTGTTTTTTATTTTAACAAAACAATAAATAATGAAATTAATTTTTTATTTAATTTAATAATTTTGAATTTTTTTTTTTGTTATTATTACTACTGCAACATTTTAACTCTTTTTTATTTTGAATTAAAAGAATAGTTTTTAAAACTTGTATATTCTTTGGGATATTGTTCGTGTGTCTTGATGTATGATCAAGTGTATTATGTAAGCTATTTGGGGTAAGATAATCGTGTAAGAAAAGTAGATCTAGTAAGTTAAAAGAAATTTTAAAAGTTTTTTTCTTTGCAATGTCCATTTTCGCGAGAAGGTAGTCAATTGCAAATTAGTCATATTCTCGCTAAAAATGTTATAAATAACACATTCTATGATCTAATAGCATTGTATCTTAAAAGCACAAAAGTATCTCTTTTTAAAAATTTTTTTTATCACTCAATTATTTTTTTAATTTAAATAATGACCAATTTAGAAAACAAAATGAAAGATATCTCGATTTACATTGTCATTGTTGTTGGAAATTTCAATCAAGGAGTTTTAAAAAAAGGGTAAACCAATGAAATGAGTCTTGAAAGTCATAAAGACTTGTGAAATCAAAAGAAAATTGAACAAAAATTGTAATTTGTTAAATAATAGGAAAGGTATCATGTAAAAGATTATAATTTTTTTTTACAATGTTAAATATTTTTTTATCATTTTTAAACTACTTTTGAGGGAAATTTTTGTGGTCCAGATTCATAATTTTATATTTTTTTATTTTTTAATTGTGTTAGAAATCTGACTTAATCTGAGTTAATACAAAAATGAATTACAATTTTTTAAAATATCGGAATTGAGCTGCTCTTTAAGATTTATTCTTGACTTTTGTCATATTTTTATTACTTTAATCAGTTTTAAAACATATTATGTGATTAAGTTTAAGCGGATATAACGGTTTTAAAAACAATATCTCCTCATAAAAAAAGGTCAATAATTTTACCAATTTGGGATTTATTAACCTTAAAAATATTGTTTTTTTTTTTATTTTTTAAATATAGAGGGAGTGTAATTTACACTTTAAGTTCCATTTTATACTTAAATGCTCTTTCAGAAATTTAAGTGTAAAATCATAGATTTCCCTGTTAAAAATTGGCGGAAAAAATCTTAAACTATCAGTTTAAAATTATTTCAGTAAAGTTTCTTTCTTTTAGTGTATTTAAATATTATTCTGTCTTTTCCATATTATATACATACCCATAAAAAATGATTAATATTTTCTTAAATTTCCTTTTACTGATATTTTTAAATATAAAGGAGAAAATTTATTTGAGTTGATATCTATTACATTATACTATCTGTTTAGGCAATTAGTAAGTGTCCTAAATTTTAGGGTTGTTGAGCTTAGTGGATAACTTTAATAATTTTTAGTTTTAAATAAAGAATTTTGTTTTTTTTTTAATATTTTCATATATTCTTATGTGGTTTTGTCAAGTTCAGTAGAGATCCATAAAGTGTTGTCAGGTTTTCTTGGGGTTTCTGTTTTATTTGTTAAGTGTTCTAGGTTTTTTTGAGGTTTTCTATTTTATTTGTGAAGTGTTCGAGGTTTTTTTGAGGTTTTCTATTTTATTTGTGAAGTGTTCGAGGTTTTTTTTTACTTTTTGAAATAAACAGAAAATTTTAATAAATTTTCGGTTTCTTTCAAAAAGTAAAAAAAACCTAACATAAATATATTGATTTTCCAAATAAAATAAAAAACTCAATAAGGATAACCTAGTTTTTCTATAATTTAAAAGAGTGGAGTAAAATGGTTGTTTTTACCCAATTCTTTTTATTTCCGGAATTAAAAAAGGGTTAACTGTGGTTTAGTGAGATTCAGAAGTATTAAGTTAAAAATTTTGCTTTTTATCTATTCTTTTAATTTTTGGAAAACCTAACTAAAGTGTCTAGAGTTTTTTTTTTATTTGTTTAATTAAAATAACCTAACCGTACTTCTAACTGATAAAATTCAGTAACTCTTTATAATTTTAATTATAACTTTCTTTTTTAAGAAGTTTTAAATTCTTTGAATTCCGGTTGATTTTATTTTTTGTTTCTTTGATTGAATTTTATTAGTTTATCAAAATCAGGCATAGATATTTTTTTTTTAATTTATTTTTGAATTTAAATTTCAATTTATTGATTGAAATTACCAAATTTTTGAAAGTAATTTCAGTTTTGAGAATAATAATAAGTTTTTTTCTTTTTATTTTTACTTATTTCAGTAATAAATGAATTTTTCCAAGAGTTCAAATAATTTATCTTTTTTATTTTATAATTTTATATTACTAATCCATATATTAATTGGATTAATATAAATTTTTTTATTAGACTAATTTTCAAATTATTTTTTTATAAGTTATTATTAAATAATTGTTTAGAAATATACTAAGTTTCTTTCGGCCTATTCATGTTATATAATAAATGTGAAATTTTATCCAAATAAATACCTAAATTAATAATTTTTTATAAATTTTATGAAATTTTTGTTTTGTATTTATTCGGTTTTAATCCAAATTGAGTTATTATTTTCAGATATTGAATTTAATTTTTGATAAATTTTATTTATATTCGCTTTTTTGATTAAAAGTAATTCTAAAATATCTCTCTTTTTTTGGATCGACTTCAATTGAAAAATAATAAAATCACTAGTATCAAGAAATTTTTTGTAAAATTTTGAAAATTATTTTGAAAATTATTGTTTTTTGGGAAATCTTGTCTAATTTTAATTATAATTCTTTCTCTCAAAGATAATTATTTAGAGATTCTATATCTCAAATCTTTTAAAACAATTCAAATTATTATTTTTAATTCAACAAAAATCAAATTATCTGGGGTTTGAAGTTGATAAAAGAAAGGTTATTTTCATTTTTTTATTGTTTTTTTCTTTTTTAATTTTTTTAAAACATTTTTGTGAAATGAATGTAATATTAATATCAAATCATAATTAATTTAAATATCTATTTTAAAACAATAATTCAATCGGGGTTGTGAGTTCTCTAAAATAAAAACATTTATTATCCCTGATTTAAATTTTAGTTTTACAAAGTATTTTATTATTGAGAAAATGTAACTAATAACGTTTAATCAACAAGGGTTTCGCAAATAACTCGATAAAATTTCCACATTTTTTCTTTGGTGTTTTGTTTTAAAAAGTGTATTATCAAATATATTTTAAAACAATACTTTGTAATTTCGAAAAAATAATAATAATAATAAATATTTATTCATTCTAATTCTTTTATTTTGATATAAATGTAATTTTATTTCTTTTAAAAAAAATAATTAAAAAAAAAAAAAAAACATAAGAAATTAAAGTTTTTGTTTAAAAAATTTTCCTTTATAATTAACACCTTCCCCAAGCATTTTAAGAAAGACTACTTGACAAATTTTTTCGCCTGGATACAATCGGAGAGGGTGCTATATTATTTAAACAATAATGATAATAATAATAAATAACTTATTATATTATTATATATTAAAATATAATAAACAATAGAAATAAAATGAATATATATATATTACATTAGAGGCATTAAATATTTCTAGAACTTGTTGTGCTTCAATCCCTGGTTGAATGAAATTTGCACAAAAATGTATAAAAAGTCCTACTCTAGCAAATCTTTTCAATTAAATAGAAAAAAAAATTCAAAAATGTAAAAAAAAAAAAAAAAATCATAAATTATTAAAGTTGTCCAAACTAACAGGCAAATTATACCGAAATTTTAATATAATTTTGAAAATAATCATAATTGTCCTTATCTTAAAAATCGTAATGTTTTCACAATGGGTGTTCGTCTGACAATAGTATTTCATAACTTATCACTGCAGTCACTTTAAAACAGTAAAATAATTAATAAATTTTGGTAGTGTTAAAAAAAAAGTATATGTTTGTAGTTTTAAAAGTATGTTCTCAAAATATTTAAAATGAATGAGTCGGGTAGTTTGAGCAATGGTTTATAAACCCTTTAACTGTCAAAGTTTTAAAATATTTGTATTTAGTACTTATTCGTGAAGGTAAAAAATAATTTTCCAAAATTGTAAAAAAAATAATCAGCAATTTATAGGATGGTCTAATTCCAATTAAAAATCAACCAATAAGCGATGCACAATCAATCTCTTAAAATCAACAATCAAAAATGAGTACATTTTTTGGAAAAAAAAAAAAAACGCCTAATATCATCACATATTTACAATTTGAGTTGCTATGAATTATTATTTTGAAAATAACTGTATTTGTTTTGAAATTTCAATCTTAGAAGCTTTTTGAGATACAAAATATCTTTTTTTTTTTTTTTTTTTTTTTTTCTCAATAGAGTTATTTTTATCAAAAGAATATTAAAATAACATTACTTTGTCAAATTCGGGACATTATATAATAACAAAAAATTATCTTAAATCGAATTATATTGATTCTGTACTGAAAGAAAATATTTTGTTTTAAATTAAAGACATTTAAAACATTCAGGTAATATAAAATAAGAGAAGATTGGATTTTTTTTAAAGAAATTTGGGTTTTAAAAAATGGGGAATTTCTTGAAACTTTTTTTTTTAATTAATTTTTTTTACAATAGAGATCCTCTTAACTTTTTTTTTTGTAATTTCATTTTTTAAATTTGAGATCCTATGATAATTTTTTTTTGTTTTTTGGGATTTTTATTAATTGAAATCATATGGGTTTTTGTTTTTGTTACAGCTATTTTAATAAAGTGATTAATTTTTTTTTAATGTGATTGTCAGAATTAAATTTTTTTAAAATTTTTTTCTATTTTAATAAAGTGAAAACTTTTTCAAAACTCTAAATACAATTTTAGTGTTTCTATGGTTGCCTAGTTTTTTTTTACATTTTGTTTTGTTTCGAAAATCTATTGATTTTCTAATCAAAATGAAAATTTAAAAAAAAACCTATTGGTAAATAGAATGTAATTTTGTTGAATCGCATCTCTTTAATAAAAAAATAAAAATAAAAAAATAGTAAAAACTTTTTTTAGAAAACATTACTTTAAAATAATAAAATGAAAAAAAAAAAAAAAAAGTGAGAAAAAAATACCACTTTCGTTGACTTTTAATCTTAAATAATAAAGTTTATGTACAATATAATCAAAATTACATAACTTCAAATTCATGAGATCATTGTATTTTTTGTTGTTAGTATAAAAAAATTTTTTTAAAGTCTATAGTCTAGAAAAAAAGGGTTTTTTTCATACAACAAATTTCAAACAAACTGAAAGATGAATTTTTATTTAGTTCAACTTGGATATATTTGATTTGATAGATAATAACTAATCGTTTTGAAAATGTCATAATTATCTAATAAAGTTGAAATAGGAAAAAAAAAATACTTGTAATAATTATTATCGTTTCATAGGTTTTTCAGGGTTCAAAAGAATCGAATAAAAACATTTAGATTTTACTCTATTTTATTAAATTATGAAAAGGTTAACTAAAGTCTCCATCAAGTGCCTAACTTTTCCATAATTTAAAATGATAGAGTAAAATCTTTGATTTTATTCAACTCTTTTAAATTATGGAAAAGCATGATGATTTTTTTTTTTAACTTAGGAAACAAACCAAAAATTAAATAAATTTTCGGTTTATCTCATAAAGTAAAAAAAACCTAAAGAAAAAAGTCAACCAAATTTTTTTTTTTCAATTTATGTCAATAAATAATTCTTTAATAGTCAAAAATATTGATTATTCGTTTGAAAGATATTCATCAAATTTAAAATACTTTTAAAATATATGGATATGACCATTTTACTATGAAATAAAAATATTCAAATTTTTTGCTATTAAATTTGAAAAAAATCTTAATAGAACGAGGAAAATTGGATTTTTTAACTTAAATTTTATAATACCTTGAAAAACTATTTTAGATTCAAGATCTTTTATTAACCAATATTTTTTATTATAAGTTAAGTTATCAAAAAGTGAAAAATTAGTAAATGTTTAATTTTTTTTTTAAAAAATGTTTTCATTGTCGTTAAGTGCTTTTCTTCAAACTTCGGCCTCTACACCATATGTAAATGTTTAACCCTCACTTTATTCAAATAAAAAACTTTTAATTCAATTTTATTTCATTTTTTCACTTTTTTAAAATAGAAAAGTTCAAAAAAGTTTTAAAAAAAAATATTCACTATTTTAAATTGTTAGAAATTGCATTTTTTTTTAATTGGGAAACCTTTGATTTTTTTTTTTGGGTATTTGAATTTTCATAAATTAAGAATCTTTTATTTTTAAATATTTTTTTTAAGGAAGTAGTACATTTTTCAAATTTTGAGTGCTGTCATTTATGTGAAACTGAATTCTTCAAATCATTTCTTTAATCAAAAAAATTGATATTTTAATAAATACGAGAGTTGGATATCTCCTAATAAAATATATTTTCATACCAACTAAAAAATGGAAATTCAAAAAAATGAAAAAATTGATCAAGAAAAAATAAATAAAAAATCATTTATTTCTTGATCTTATATGAAACATCTGATACTATTACTTATTCTTTATTTGAGTTTTATTTTTTATTCTTCATTGAAATATTTTGGTTCTAAAATTTTTGATAAAAAATTTATTTTTATTTCTAAAAAATTTCCAAGAATGAATTTAAAAATACTATTTTCATCTTATTCATCTAATTCTAGTTTTGGTTTAGAAAATCAGAGATTTTAAATTCTTCTTGAGTATATAAATTTATTGGACAAATCCATTTGATTTTATAATTATTTATTTTCGATTAAATTGGAAAACTCAAAATAATTCTGAATCTGTTTGTAATTTTTTCTCTAAATTTTTCTTTTTCTTTGGGTTTGAGTCTTTTGTAACTGTTTTTTGATTCCGAGAATTTACCCCCTTTACTCTAATTTTTGAAACTGTATTCTTTATTTGGTTTTGGTTGAGAAAAATATTTGAAAAAAGAATTTTGTAAGTAAATTTGTTTTCAAAAGTGTTTTGTTAAATAATAATAAATAGTAATGTGATAAGAAATTCAAGGGAAAAAATTGTTTGGGTTCATCCAAATTAAGAAAATATAGAAAATAAATCTCTGAAAAATAGTATTTGGTTGTTTTTTTTTTTCTTTTCATTTTTGATTTCAAAAAATACTTTGGAAAGGTGATCTTTCGTGTTTGGTCTTCTAAAAGAAAATATTTATTTCAAATACACACCACCATATATCTATATTTTTTTGGTTTATTCTTTGATTAATTTCAAAGATTCCCATAAACACATTTCTAGATCCAAAACTAAATATCCTAAAACCAAAATTTAATCAAAAAAAATGTTCAAAAAAATTAAAGATTACAATCTGATTTATTTTGGGTTTATTTTTCTTTTCATGAATAGAGTTGTGAATGGTATTTTGGTTTCAAAGAGTCAATATCTGGTTGGCACTCAAAAAATATTTTTTCGGTAATGTTCACAAAATTAAAAATTTTAAAATGGTAAAAGGTACTTACTTCCTTAAAAAATGAGACACAAAAATTGATTGTAATTGTGTCTGTTTTATAGGCTTGTTGTTGTATAAAGTTTAAATTAGTGATCATTTTCAAATTGTTTTTGATGGTTTGATAACGGCTTTATTTGAACAGTGAGATTTAGATCTACAAAATTTTTTGTGAATTTCTTTTTTGTGAAAAAAAGGTTACCAAATTGAAAGTGTGTCAAAGGATCATTAAAAATTGATGATCTTTGTTCATTTTTAAATGAAAAAAAAAAATCTAAAAATAATTTATACGCTTTTAAAAAAGCGTGGCAAATAAGTTTTGCAAAGTGATCTCTAAAACAGTTGGCATAACTTCAGTAGATCGATTTACAAGGCAATTTTTAAAACTTTTATGATCACACTTTTTTTAAAAGCAATAACTTTGAACAAAAAAACATCAAGACCAAAATTTAGAAGAATAAAACAGATCTCTTGCAGTGCTCTCTGAAAAAATAAACTGGTTCGGTTTTTGCAAACACAAGTGTGAAAATAATGGGAAAAACGAAATACCTTGATCTACCTGAAATAAGTCCAAAGAGATTTTTGGAAACGTAAACACTTTCTTGAGTGATCCCTAAACAAGATTCGTGGGGTGCAATTTCAAGATAAGGCTTTTTTTTACTCAATTCAATGAGTTCTGTATAGTCTTGGTAATTCGTCTTTTCTACGATTTCAATTGGTTTCGTATTCTTTGTGTATTTTCTAAAAACAGACCCTAGTGCTAAGTCGATTGAAGCACACCCAATAAGCGAATTGAGATCAACTGTCTTTTTTTTGTTTGTAATGCCAATTTGCCCTTTGGTAATTGCTTTTTTAATTTCTTTGCCTGTTAAGACACACCCATTCAAATTCTTTTTTTTAAAAAGGCTTTTGATTGCAAGATAGATCCAGAAACAAAAGGTTGTAAAAGAAAAAAATAAAACCAACTTGGAGTCAAATGATAACATTGATACGTTCATAAGAATTGAAAGGTAATAAGTTTATAAGTAAAGAAAAAAAAAAGGATTTTTAGAATTATTAAATAAAAAGAGGGATTGGGATAGAAGGCAACTTGTAAAAAGTAAATTATTTTGTGGGGAAAAAAAAAGTCGATTTTATGAATTTTCAATTTTGTTACAAGACTGAAGAATACTGTTGGGTTATGTCCGTTTTCTTAGAAAGAAAATAGAAATAACATTATTTTTCAATCATTTTTGTTATTTATTTTGCTGTGTTTCGTTCAGTAGGTATATGGGTCTGTCCGAAGAATTTGTTGTGTAAATTCAATTGAATTTTCAAGAACTGACTTGTTTTAATTTTCTTGTTTGAAAGTGTATTTTTATTGTCTTCAACAGAGTGTCTTTAAACCAAATGTTTTAAAAGTTAGCATATTTTTTTGAAAATAGCTCCTAAAAATTGGGTAATTCTTTTTGTTTTCACTTTTTCTAAAAGAACCATAAAAGGAAGGAAGGTGAAGAGACACTCAAAACTGAAAGTTTGAAAAACTCTTGTTTTCCTTAACACTTTAAATTGGGAGCTGAAAACAACCTCAAAAAGAAGTGGTTTTTAAACAAAGAAAGCAGATTTTTCATCGATCAAAAGCAAAAATTTTTTAGGGAAATGATGTTGTTAGAGAATCAATGGATATATCCCCAAACATTACAGATACGAATTTGAAAATTGATATTTTCCTTTCTTGAAGGATGAAGAGAGTACAATTAGAAATCTCTAATCTTAAATGGACAGAGCAAGTAAAAGACGTGAACGATAAAAACAAATTGAATAATTTAAGGTGGAGAAACAAAAATAAAACAATTTTGATACAATCTTTAAGTGTTATCAAAAAGAGTGACATTGTGAGAGAAGTGTCATATCAAACCTTGTGGAATGATAGATTTTAACTCTTGAGATCGAAAAAAACTATTAACTTTTCCAATTTATTTGAATTTGAAAATTTTATCTTATTAGATCTTTAATACAGCTGTTTCAACTCAGGTGTGAATCGCACTCATTCGTTAAATGGTTGGAAAGCTTTCCAAGTCAATTTAAAATGTTTCCCGACCATTCAACGAATGAGTGCGATTCACACCTGAGTTGAAACGGCTGTATGTGGTCAAAACTGAAAGTCAACCAAATACCTTTTCGATTAGACTTGATTTTTTCAAAATTTCTTATTGTAAATTGAGTAATATTTGTATGAGAAGACTAATTATTGGTTTTTTGGGGGACTTCTGCAACTTGTAATTTTAGTGTTAGGAGCACTTTGATAATTTTTTTAAAAATTATTATTTGAAAAGATTTTGATAAGCATTCAAAAAAATTCTTTAAAAGTATTTGCACTGATAACAATTTTTGGTTTTTTTTTTTTTTTAGAAGATGTTTTCTTTTTTCTGAAATCGAGAATATTTTGAATTCAAAAAAATATGGTTTTATGAACATGTTCAAAAATTGACGATTTACCTTCCATATTAGTGTAATTTCAAACTTAAAAATATTCAAGTTTATAATAATTCCAAACTTTGTTATTGTGATTATACCTTGTGGTACTGATTTAAAATTTGAGTAACACTGAAATAAACTGGTATAACTTGAAGAAAATAAGAATTAAAAAGTTAGTAAAAAATTGGGATGCGTTTTGGTTTTTTGAAAAAAATATGGAAATTATGAGTCTTCTTTTTTAACTTTTTTAAATAAAATATTACATAAACCTTAGATATTTTATTGTTTTCAAAGTGTGTTATTTTAATTTAATCCAACTTTTTATAAGGAATGAAAAAAAAAAAATTCATTTCCTCTGAGCTGTAATCTTGCCTACCTTATAGTTGGTATAAAAAAATATGAATGCAATTTTAGAGTTTCTGGGGGGGGGGGGGGGGGGGGGAGTGTGTAGGTTTTCTTGAGTTTTCTGTTAATTTGTGAAGTGTTCTAGGTTTTTTTGGAGTTTTCTATTTTATTTGTGAAGTGTTCTAGGTTTTTTTTAATTTTAAAAAAAAAAAATAAAATTTATTAAAATTTTCGGTTTATTTCAAAAGTAAAAAAACCCTACCGAAAATTTATTGATTTTACAAATAAACAGAAAACTCAAGAAAACCTAATGAAAGTGTTTTTCGATAATTCAAAAGAATAGAGTAAAATCTAAGCTTTTACTAAATTCTGGAAAACTAAATGAACAATGTCTGTAGAGTTCCTTCGTTGCATATAATTCAAAAGAGTTGAGTAAAAATCAAGGATTTTTACTCAATTCTTTTAAATTCTAAAAAACCTAATGGTAAATGGGATGTAATTTAGTTGAATCACCTCTCTTTGATAATAAAAAAAAAAAATTGTTTTTTAAAGTCATAAATTTTTTTTTTTTAAACTTCTTCTTATCAATTTTTTAAAACATGGAAATCTACAATTATTGGTCTTGTAAAGGTAAATACACCCAGTCAAGGCTGGTGTATTAAATGAAATGTGTTCTACTATCTCTAAACAAAATAATATAAATATTTATATCAAATTTTCCTTTGTATCAGAATAACAAACCTTACTAATCGAAAAAGAGATGCAAAAAAGATTCTATTCAATTAACGATTTCTATTTTATATCCGAAGGTCAAAAATTCTGACAACTTTGAATTTTCTAATTTTTTTCAAGGAAATAACTTTTTGAAAATTCAAAAAGATTTCATATCTGATTTTATAAAGTGCTCTCCAATAGATTTCATTGAAAGAATTTGTAACTAAGATGAATTGTAAAGTTTTTAGAATAGAAAAAACATTACGATAATTGAATTTAACCTATTTTAAATTAGAACTTCTGAAAACTAAAATCATGTTAACTAAATATACCTTTAATTTTTTTTTATCAATACTTTTAAGATGTGATGGTGACTTTTCTTTTAATTTCCATTAGCAATTATAACAAAATATTTAATTATCAAAATTTCTACCAAAAGAAATTCTAATGAAAATTACATTATCCTATAATATGAATCCTTAACAAAGAAAGAACACTTCCACTTCTTTATTGTTTGATTCAGATGCCAAATATAAAAAAAAAATTAAAAATTATTGTATTAAAAATAAAAATAAAAAATATATTTGTAAATATTCATTAATTATTTTATCAAGAAATTACTTAGAAAATAGAAAAAATAAATAAATAAAGATCGTAATCTAATTATAAAATATACTCAGAAACAGAATTATAAAAAAAAATAAAAAATAAAATGAAATTGTAATATAAAAAAGAAAAAAGAAAAAAGTAAAAAGTGAAAAAAATCCCAGATCAAAAATTAAAATTAATTTAATGTATTATCACTATGATTTTTATCAAAATTTATCTTTTGGTTTGAATTATTTTCTAAATTATTCATTCGGTTTTCTATATTAACAAAAGAATCAAAAGGATCATTTTTTTTTATGGTAAAATTATTTTGCAAATTTAGCATTTGATTTTCAGAAGGGTAATCATAATCGTAACTGGCAAAAAAGTATGAATCTTTTTGCAATCCATTTGATGTTACTAATCCATCAAAATGGGATAATTCTTCATCTTCTTCATGGCTCATAACTACTACAGAAGAATTTGTGTTTGCGTTGTTATTGTGATTATGTCCGTCTTCATCGACAACATTAAAATTGTCTTCTTGTTGATTTAGAAGTATATTATTGTTAGGCTTAAAATGTATTATTGGTTCTTCTTCATTTAGTTCTCTTGTTAGTGGATCATGTTCATTTTTGATATTTTGGTTTTTTATTTCATCCATTTGTTGGAAATCAGATAATGGGAAAAGTTCTTCATAAAAAGGTGATATTACATTCTCATTCTCAGTGTCATCCTCATTTTGAACATTGATATCCATATTATTGTGATTGCTGCTATTGTTGCCATTGTTGCTATTGTTGCAATTGTTGTTATTGTTGCTATTATTATTATTATTATTATCAGGTTCTTTTATATGAAATTTTTTCAAAGAATTCATTTTATTTTTATTATTATGAGATTTCCAGACACTATATTCTTTTGATAAGGTAGATTTATTTTTCGAAACACTATATAATTGATTTTTTTTTGTATTGACTACTTGTGGCTTATTAAAAAAATTTTTATAGGTATTATTTTTTCTAAAAGTATTTTCTGCTATTGAAATAGTTTTTTTTTGATCCTTTTTATCTTTTTTTTTTACAAAACCTTTTTTGGCTTTATTTAAATTTGAAATTTTTTTTGTTGATAAATTTGGAAATTTTAAACGAATTTGGATTTTTTTACCGTTTTTTTTATTTAATTTTCTATTTACTGAATGAATTTTTGTTTTTGATATTAATTTTAATTTTGGCTTTGCCATTGATTTTAATTTGACTTTTGTCTTTTTGTGTTTGTTTGATCTTTCCATATTTTTCAAATAAATTTTTTTTTTTTTGAAATTTTTCCTTTGATCCTGATAAATATTTATTTTCTTTTTAGCGTTATTAACAGTTTTTAAAATTTTATTTTCTTCATTTGATGAAAAGCTATTAAAATCTCTTGGCTTTCTTTCACTAACTTTTTGATTTGACTTATATCTCTTTTTTTTTTTTTTTAATTTGTTTCTATTTTTTTGTTTTCGTTTTGATTTCTTTCTTTTGGTTTTTTTATTTGTTTTTGTTTTTTCATTTGGTATGTCTTCTATTGGTTTCATGGAATCAACAATATCGTCATTACTTTCTTCAGAAATACTCATATGCTTTAATTTTTTTCGTTTTTTATTTTTCCTTCTTCTTTTTGTTTTTTTTTTCTTCTTTTCATAATCGGAATCATTTGTTTCCTCGTTGTCACTTATAATAAAGTCATCAATTCCCTTTTTTTTTTGATTTTGCTTTCTGGCTTTATGTTTTCTTTTCATTTTATCCCTTGTTCTTTTTCTTTTTGCTTTTAATTTTGTCTTTTTGTTTGTGTTGATTTTTCTATTCTTGTTTGTTTTATTTTTGGTTTCATTTTTGTGATTTGCATCCAAAGAGTAGTTTCCTGATTCGATTTGCTTTTTTAAGGTTGAATTCCACCTATTTTTAATCATATTATCCGGTCTTCCTGGCAAAAATACTTTGATTTTACACCAACTATTCCCATAAAGTATCTGCTTCTTTATCAAAATTTCATCTTCCTCCTTTGTCCAAGAAGATCGTTTAATGTTTGGGTCTAATTGGTTCTTCCATCTTTCTCGGCATTGTTTTGAGGTCCTTTTTGGAATTTGTGAAGAAATGAATGCCCAATTTAAATCGCCATGTGTTTTAACAGATTTTATTAAGAGATTATCTTCTTCTTTTGTCCATGGTCCTTTTTTTAATTCTGGATTTAATACCTAATAATTTTTGTTTTTGTTGTTTTTTTTTTTTTTTTGTTTTTGAAGGGTTTTTTTTTTTTGTTTTTTGAAACATTAAAGATTATGAATGATTGTAAAAGTTTAATTGAATATGGAAGGAGTTAGTATAATCATAAAGAAATCAAATATAATTTCTTTTGGGTAATTTATAATCGGTAAATTGATACATCTTTACAATTATAGAGATAAAATTTTAATTTCTTGAAATTATATGATCAGAACTAGTCAATTTTATGAAATATTTCTAAAGTCTCTTGATAGTACTTTTTTATTTTTTTTGATTATTTTTTGTCATCCTTTTTATTTCAATTTTATTTTATTAAATGAAATTAAGTTTAAACTACTTCTAATGATTATATTTATTCACTGTACTGATTAGAAGTTACAAATTTAGTTATTTCAAAATTCCCTCTTTCTTTCATAGATAAAGTGTTTTTTAACACTAATTCCGAAACAAGAAATACATTCTTTGGTTTTTTTTTTTTTTTTGACACAAGAGCACCAATACCTGAAAAAAAAATATACAAGTTATTTTTTTCTTTCTTAAAATCCAAATGTTTAATCTAACAATCTATTAAACACTAATGTTTAAAAAAAAAAAAAAAACAAATGATCAATAAAAACTTGAAAATAGATACTAGTTTTAAAAAATGTGTTACAAAAAAGTTGTTATCAAAGTTCAAGAAATTTGTTAATCTGTTATATACTAAATAATTTAACAATTTTTTTGTAAATTTATTGTTTTTCAAAAATTCATTAGATCATCTTAAAGAGATAACTGAAGAGAAATTTTCATAACCATTGTGGAAAAAAATTGTCAAATCGATTTTCGAAAATGGTTATATAAAATTAATGACTAAAATATACAGAAGAAACAGAAGTGAAAAAAAAACTGTTAATTTATTATTAATAAATCAAAATTTGGAGTGTGATAACTTTTTTTACTCCTTTCTCACAATAAATAAATAAACAAATAAAGTGTGATAACTTTTTAAGGTAATTTGGAAAATCATTTTTTTTTCATAATGAAATTCGGGAAATGAGTGTATCTTTTAAAATCAAATGAATTTCTTAATTTTTATTGACAACTTAACTTTCGAAAAAATTAAATAATAAGTTAATTATTTTAAAATTAGAGGAATCTGGATAAACAAGAGGATCTAATAAGTTCTCCCTTGAAGCGTAATAATAATAAAAGTTAATTATTTTCGGTAATTAGTGGATATTCTAAATAATTTAAGACATTTTGGAACAAGACTCGAAATTTAAATTAAATATTTAAGGGATTTATCGATAAAGTACATATATTTTTACAATTTTTTTTCTACCTAATCTTGTTTATTCTATTTGATTGAATCTTTTTTAAAAGATAATTAAATTTGATATTTTGTAGGTTGTGGTATTAGTTATTGAGTATTAAAGATGTACCAAGTTAACAATTAGTTCTAATTTATTTTTGTAATAAATCAGCACTATTTATCAAATAAGAAATTAAACATAATTTTCATTTCTCTTTTCCTTTCCAAAAAGATAATGTCATTTTCCAATTAATAAATAAAAATTTTTATTTCAAGTTCCCAAAATATTTTTTTAATTAATGGTTAAAAAAGCCCAAAGATCTTTTCAAAGTCAATTAGAAATGATGTTTTTGTAGTTTCAATTAAGCTTCATTATTGAACTTTGAGATGAAATTTTAATTAGTGTACTCTTATTTTAACAGTGCTGCCATTTTCCATTTATAAAGGAAAATTATTATTTCAAATTCCCAAAATATTTTACTAATTAGTAGTTAAAATTTCATTTAAACTTTCATAAAATCAATTAGAAATGAAAATTGTATCATTAATATGGTTTTTCCTTTTTGAACTTTCAATGCAAAAAGTAATACTTATATTATTTGAATTCCATATTACTGTTAAAATTTAATTACCATTTGGGAAAAAAAGTTACACATTGTTTTTAATTGGGAGCATTAATATAACCTGAAAATGAAAAGTAAAATAAATGAATAGAAGAAACAAATTAACTTTTAAGAATAATTCATTGTATTATTACCAATCAACCCAAAAAATACAAGTTAGATCTTTTTGGTTATTATGGAAATCTGATAAGTTGTTTTGGAGATCACAAAATTATTTCAATTTTTCAAACAAATTTTTTCGTACAGATCCAATCAAAGAAAAACACTTATTAAAGGGTAGTATTATAAAAATTGTCGTTCTGTTGAATCCTCAATTTTGTCTTTTGTCAGATATTTTTTTCTTTTTATTTAATTGATCCTACTTTTCTTTTTCAGTTAGGATGTAAATTTGAAAAAATTACTTTTAAATTAGATTAAAAATTAAAAATTTATCTCAAAGTCCAATAAGGAAACTGAATTAAATCTCTTAAAATATTATTTTTCTAATTGACTTTGTGAAGAACTTTGGGTTATTCCAGAATCTGATTCGAAGGAAAAAATATTTTGGTAACTTGAAATAAAAATTTTCGTTGATTGCTTGGGAAATAATTGTATTTAAAAACTCTTGGAAATAGTTAAACTTAAAACTTCATTAAATTGGTTATTTTACGATTTCTTCTGACAGGACCCTCACACTAATCATTGGTTTGAATTCTTATGGTTTGATGTTTATTTTTAGGAATAAAAAATGAAAATTTTGTTCAATTGTTTTTATAATTAACAGTATTTTGGATTTGTACTTAAATATAAAATGTAGGTGTTAATTGTTGGTAATTAAGTTATAAAATAGGTATTGGGGACAAAGTACCTAATAACACTGAAACACGCAACACAAATACCAATAGTTGTGTTGGCTTGAGTGACTATGATCTTGTTTTGAAAAATTAAAAATAATTTTTATTCCACAAAAAATATTTAAAATAAAAAAATAATTTGCAAATTGAAAAAAAGACGAAAAATGAGAAATTTACCTTTTTCCATCTATGTAAACATTGGGTTGGTTCCTTATTAAATAAATACTCTGCAATTAAATCCCAGTCTTTCCCTTTAAACTTTTGAACGGCCCTTGCTAAAATTTCGTCCTTTTTTGTTGGAAAATTGTTTTTCCAATTAGTGATGTTTTTATGTTATTTTAGAAAAATAAAAAGAATGCAAAAAAAAGAAATTGCCAAATTGTTGAGAATAAATTTTTTAGTGATCAAAGACTTTTCATTATTTGGTTGTGTTTTTGTTTGGATTTGTTTTATTTTGTTTTGATGATTTCTTTTTTTTTTTTCTCAATTAAAAGTGAAATTTTTATTTTCATTCAAAAGTTGAACAATTTTTTCGTTGTATGAACCTTATTGGAAAAAAATTTATTTTGTATTCAAAATCAAAAAAAAGTGCTTATTTAAAAATAATTAACCAATAATTGGGAATAACTCAAAAAATTAAGTCTTAAATGTGAAGAAAATATAATTTTTTTTTGGATTTTTAAAATAATGAAAAGATGGAATAAATAGTTGATATAAAATCTAACAAACCTCATATTTGGACCAAATGGAGTTTTTTGAATGTTTTACAGGTGATAATGCTGGTATTATTTTGATTTCTTCAAATAATAGTTTTTGATTTTTTATTGTTTGTCTAGGGAGGGCAATTCATTTAGGTACAAAAAAAAAAAAAAAAAAAAAAAAAAAGGGTATAAACAGATAGAGACAGAGATGCAATGAGTTGAAAGAAACAGTGTAATGAAATTTTAACCAAAAAGCTTACATGTTTGACATAAAGATAAGGATCAGTAATAGATCGAAAAAAACCAAAAAATAAACAAACAAACTGTTTTTTTTTTAGTATCCAATTAATTTATTATTCAGAATATGTATCCCAATTTTTAATAGTTAGTAGATTTGGATTTTACAAATAGACTCAAATTTATTGATTTCCTCTTCGTATTATGTAATTGATTTTTCTAGATTTTAATTTGGAAACAATCCTTTATATTTGAGACATAACCAACAAGCACCAAGAAACAGTAAAACACGCGTTATTAGACTCATACGATTTGGGATGGAATTACTGATCGATTGAAAATTTTTAATAATTTCAAACAGTCATCCTCAATTTTCCTTTGGTTAACTCGTTTTGTTTTCATCTTTTTAGAGACTTTTAGCCAAAACCAATTCTTTAAAAATTTTTATTTTTTTTTTCAATTTGAATTTTTAAGCATTCCTAGTAAAGATTTTGTGAATTTGACCAAAATTTAGAATGAAGTTTAAATATGCTTTTGTTATCAATTCCATCAAAGGTGTGTATTTGGTAAATTGGAAATTTTTTTTTTTAATAAAATAAATTTTTTAATTTTCAAATCGTAAAACTATTGGTTTATTTTAACAAAATTTCTTTTCAAAAAAAATTTACTCAATAGAATCAGACATTGATTTTTTTTCAATTGTCTGCTCATAAAACACTTCAAAATTCAAAGAAACACTTGCTGTTGTTCGTGTTAATTCTCTAACTTGCAGAAGAATTCTGATCTTGAAACTTTAATTATTTTTGACTCTGATCGGCTGTACGTCATTGGTAAAACTCGATCGCTAGTAACCGAATCAAATTTGGTGCAAAGATTGTGCGAACAGACTGAAAAGTAAATTATTTTACGAGTCGGTATATTTTTCCTTTTCAAGAACCTGGTTACCAACTCGGCTTTTTAAAATTTTTTATCCGAATGAGTTTACAACGAAAACGATTATTTTCAAAGCCGACGTATTTCTGTAGTCTTTTGTTCATCCATTTGTCAGTATTGAGTTCGGAATTGTTTTTTTTTATTTTTTGTGTTGTTGTGCTTGGTTTTGATAAATTTTCCCAACAAATCTTATATTTTTATTCAAGTCTGTTTTTTTATTATTAAGCTTTTGTAATTTGGGTTTACCAACACTAACTTTAGAACGGGTAGATTCCGCCAATGGTGAAAAAATTAAAAAAAAAACAAAAATATTTTTTAGAGAAGAGGAATTTTGAAATGTCGTTTCTTTTTTCATCTCGTTTATGAACCAGAAGGTTGGAGTAATCTTAGTTGAATGATATACAAATAACGAAAGACAAAAATAATCAAAAAGTAAAATTGTTGCAAAGAAAAAATGAAAAAATGTCGAGAGTTTCAAAAGCACAATCCCTCAATTATTTCAAAAAACTTCAGAGTAATGGTTTTTATGAAGACAAAAGTTATTAATTTATCTTAAAAAGTCTAAATTTGTTAAATCATCATAATTAAATATATGAAGATGAAAATGAAATAGAAAAAATACACGAAACAAAAACAATAATCTGGGATTTACAAAATAATGGTTATGTTAAAATAAATTGTGTTGGTTGGTTTAACGATTTTATATCTTTAAATAACTTTATGGTTGTGGGGTTTAATCCAGAGATTTTTAAATAAATTTTCCCTACTTTTAAGGAAAAGCTAAAAATAATTCCGAATAAAATGAACCCCAATTTGTATTTTTTTTTTTACATTAAGGTATTAGGGTCTACCAAGGAGAATTCTAAGATTAAAAAATCTGGATATTGGTTCTAACCACACTAAGTGCTAAATGGTTCGAATAGGTCTCTAAAAAATCGATTATTCAAGAAGTAATATTTGTTGATCTCATCAATTAAAAATGATCCATGTAAACTATTTTTCAAAATAATTGGCCCATTAAAAATCAAATTTTAAATAAAAATATTTTTAATAATTGAAGTTATCTATTATAATATAAAAATTTAGATTTTAATATTCAATACTTTACTCAAGAGATATTTATTTTTTGTCTAAAAATAAAAGAAAGAAAAATAAAAAAAACTGTTAAAAAAAATTGGGAAATTTATTTTGAAAGAAGCATTACATGAAAAATAGAAAATTTAAAAAAGTAAAAAAACCTATTTATCGATTCTCATCCCATTTGAATAACTAAATCTAATCTCATTTTCATATTTGAAACCAAATTTTTTATTAATTCATCTGTTACTTTTTTCAAATTTTTCATTTTCATTTTCCATTTTAACAAAACACTTTTGAAAAAATAAAAAAGAGAAAAAATGATTTATTTGCAAACTTTTCACTGTGAGAGCAAAAACTTCAAAACGATACAAAAGCAATTCAAAATTTAAATGTAAGGTGTGCCATTTATTATGAAATTTAGTTTATTAGTAAAAATACCCAACAATTTCAGAAAAAAATCTACAATTAGTAACAAATTTAAAGGTTGATTTATCATTATTTAGAATTATAAAATTGCAAAATATATTTTTTAAATGTGTCTTGAAATGTAGATCAGTTGCTAAATAATTTTATTTTTTTAAACATTAAATAATTAAAGAATAGATTTTTTTACCAAATTATTTCTGAATTAGGGAAACATATTGATGCTACAGTCATCTTTATAAAAAGGAAACAAAACTAATTAGTCTTTGTACTTTTAAGTTGATCATTATTGAGTCAATCTTCGAAATGAAAAACTTTTATCAATAGTTACTTTTGGAAGTTCTAAAAAAGAATTATTAAACACTGTAATAGTATTATTGGTTTCTATTTTTATATTTGGTCAAGGAATTGTAAAAAAAATTACAAAAATGGAAATTTTTCATAGTGATCCTTAGTAAAAAATATAATAATTTATTGTGTAATAATATTTAAAATAGATTTTTTAGAGTCACAGGAACTATTTGAGCCATATCACACTAATACCATTTACACCCAATTTCAACATACTTTGATTATAGAGAAATCTAGGGCAACGCGGATCCCTTAACCTAGGTTCAAAGTTTGTCTATTAAAAGAGGAACTTGTAGGATTGATAGATATGTATTAAATTATAAGTTGACACGAAACAATTTTGACATAATCAATAACATCACAATTTTAAATTCATGAACCTTTCCAAGGTATATTTCGAATTTTTTTTTTTGGGTGAAATTATTTTAAGAAAAGACAAAATTAGGGAAAAAAAACCATAATTTTAAATTTGAACAAGAAAAATAATTATAAAAACCTCTTAATATATATATATATATATTGTCTTAAGATTAACCTGAAAAGACTATAACAAACCGATACCCATTAAAAATTTATTATCTTTTCAATTCATAAATTTCAATCAAACCACACCCACTCAAAGTAGACCAACCAAAAATAAAAAAAATTGACTTTTGTTAGAATTAACAGACAGAGGTTTGTTTAAAAACCAGGATAATAAAAAACGCCAGATTATAGTTGTTATTCATAAAAAAAAACAAAAAACAGGTATATTAGTTGACCCCCCCCCCCCGTCAAACGAGCACGGAATATTCACAAAATAGAACATATTCATTGAGTTTAGTTGACTACTCTTCTCAAAATAAATTTCAAATTTTGAGATCTGGATAATTTTTTCTCATTTACTCAAATTTTTTTTTTCTTACATATTCCCTTTTCTTTTTTTTTTTTTCTTATCTTTTTTTTTAATTACAATTGATTTATTAAAAAAAAAAAATTGAAAATCCAAATTAACTTTAAGATTAGTGAAGTGTTGTGATTTCTTTTAAAATTCATATAATCTGTATTAAAAAACCACATTATCAACTATTTTAATGTTTGAAAAGGAGTTGAGAAATTATTAACCTATATTTCAATGAAAGGACCCCCAAAAATTATTTTTACAATATTTTATTTTTTGCAAATTTATTGTTTTTTAGATAACTCTTTTACAAATATCAACTTTCATCTGGAATTTATAATTTTTTGTATTTCTAAACTAAAACACATTGGATGATTCTTAAAAAATAAGTTTTATTTTCATTTTTCACTGGGAACTATTTGGATGGAATCGAATTTATTTCGGAGAAAAATATAAAATCTTCAAAAAAAAAAATATGGAACCCCTTTTCATAGAAAAACAAATTTTATAAATTCTCAAATCTATTTGAAAATTAAAATCTTTGTTTTTATTCTTTTCTTTCAAGTTCTGGAAAAGATAACAATGGCGAGAGGTTATAAATTACCACCCCCAAGAGAATAATTTAAAAAATCATTGTGTTTTTGAATCGCAAAATTATCCACCTAGAATGAAATTACACCCCCTAAATTATATTAAAGTTAATTTGAAGTTTTTAATTTTTATGTTTTTTTCTTTGTATTTGTATCCAAATCGACATTTAAGACAGAAAATTTCAATGGAATTTAAGTTATAAAAAAATCTCAAAGCAAGCTACATTTTTTGGAATCTTTTTATATAAATTATTTTAATAGAATTTGAATTTTGTAACTTATTTTGTAGTTTTCCCTGTGCCTTAAATTTGGACTGAAGCCCATATCTTAATATTGGAAGGTACTCTATCTTGATTAAAAAAAAAAAAAAAAAAAACACTTGATTTTATTAGAAAAACCAATTCTTATCTAAAAATTGAATATTAATTTTGAGAAGAATAGTTGATACAAATATAAGAATTAATTCTATTTCTTAAATAAAACCTGACCATTCACACTGAAAAATAACTCTTTAAAAACAATGTCAAATATATATTTTAAGTACTATTTTTTCAGGTGGAATTGTAAAAACCAGATATAACAAACCCAACAAATCATTTCTATTTATTTAAGTCAAATTTATCCACTGTTAATTTATTTTATGAAAAATATACTATTTTCATAAAATCTAACATTTTTTACCGATTTTAGACATGTTCAAAATTGATTTAAATATTTCATAATTTCTATATCAAATATATAAACACAAAAAATTACCCAAAAAGTTCTGAACACTTCTTACAAATTACATTTACAAGTCAGGAATACTTTAAAATCGGTACATACACACAAAATCCCCCCTAAAACCATTTCAATTTTAACAAACTTCCCTTCAGAAATTCATTAGGTTTTTTTTGTTTTTGTTGGGATATTTTTTACTTCAAAATTTGTATTTTTTGTGTCCAATTTCTTCAAAATGAAAATCATTTTTGAGAATAGAATGCAAAAAAAAACACAAAAATTAAACACATCACTCATCAGTGTGGAAAAAAATCTAATAACTATATAATCCCCACAATAGAATCAAATGAAAGATAAAACTGAAAATTTGGGAATTAGAATAGGATCAAAATTTAGCCACATATAATAGACACCACTCTTTGAAATTGTCCAAAAATATTCCTATACTACCTGAAAGAGTTGGTGGGAAAAATGAAATTCATGTTTGATTCAAGATTTTTTTTTGAAATGAATAAGACTATTCCTTAGTTCACATTCACTTTTTTTTTTTTTTTTTTTTTTTTTTTTGATTGCAAATATTAAAGAAAACCTTTCAAGTGAAAATTTGTTGAATAATAAAATAACACAGTTGATATTTAGAGTTTATTTCATATAACAATGTAAATATCCGTTTTAATTAACAAAATAAAAAAAAAAAAAAATATTTTTCAAAATCTAGCAACCAATATTTCAGAATAGATTAGACTTTTCAAACAAAGAATGTGATAATTTATGAATCTATTCCAACCCAGTTACTTATATCCACCCTAACCTTGATGAATAATCCTACCTATTTCTATTTTACATAAATTAAACCCAAAAAAACTAGAATTTTCGATAATTTTTTTTATATTTTATAATTGCCCCTTTTACTGTTTATTAACAAGAAGAATTACAAAGCCAAACAATCAAATGGCCACTTACCAAAATTGTGACAAAAAATTATGAAAATATGGCTAACATGACAAAAAAAAGAAATATATATATATATATATATAACAATAGAAATACTAAGCTAGAAATAAAAAAAAAAAGCCACTTACAAAAATATTAGAACATAACAAATAATCCTTTTCATAAATTATGTGAATTCGACTAATAATTATTGACTGATTAACAATTATGCACCACAAACTAATTTTAATTGTGTTTTCCTATTTAAAAAGAACCAAACTTACATCTAATACCAAACCTTTAAAAAAAAAACAAAAATAATATACAAGTTAAACGATTACTACTTCGAGTGAACAAGAAAAAAACCAAAAAAAAAAAATCAAAAAATAATACAAAGAATTAAAATTATTTACAAATATGGTTGGATTGCAGTGCTATTTATTTTGTAAAAATTTCTAACCTTTCAATAATTTTGAATTTTAGTTAAGGATTTAGTCTCTATTATTTTATTTTTTTTGACCAATTTCTAAATAAGATTTCCTTATCTAAAAATATGTTTAATACTGAAAATAAAGACTATTTTCTCAAATTTAAGTAATTGTCAAAAAATTTTCTCAATCTCTATTAAATATTGAAAAAAAAAATTAAATTGAGATTAATCACTAAAGATCTTTGAAGATTTTTTTTGCAATAAAAGATAAATTTCCACGACAAAAATTTGCTGATATAAGATTTATTTTAATCAAGATCTTTTCATTAGTCTGAAAGATGAATGTGAAAATGAAAATTTTTAAAATTGATATTTTTTTTTATATTTGTTTCGATTTTAGTATTTTTGTACTAAAAATATAATTCATATAAAAAAATTATTTATCTTTAACACCTTATTATAAGTGGCCGGAGAGGCATATGAAAAAATTATAAATTGTTTTTTTATTTTGTAGAGAAGTATTTCTCGAATTAACAAATAACCTAATGAAAAACCAAATTACTTTAAAAATCTAATATATTAATGTATAGTAAAAAATTAGAGACTAAAAAAGGAGAAAAAGGCATCAAGATTGAAATTTTTCAATTTATTTTTATTTGAAGATAAATCACCAAAACAAAAAACCAATAATTCAATAACCTATAGATTAACATAGATCATTATTATTTGTAAAGCTTTATTACGGAACATAGGAAAACATTTAAAACCCATCTAATTTATTATCAATACTGGATTACTATTTTTCAAGCAATTCCTCCACTTTAAATTGTATTAAAAAATCCAAATTTGAATTTTTTGGTAATAGGAAATATTCTGTGAATTCTTTTAGTTCCTCTAAAATCGCCCCTTTATCGTCGTCTGCTGTGAATTCAATTCTATTTGTGTAACACCAACGGATAAAGCATTCTAACGCTTCAACAGAAAAATTTGATTGATCTTTTACACTTTGAATCTTTTTATTCTTATTAAACATTTCTTTAAACAAATCACTTCTAGCAATCAAAACTAATCTATGAACAGTTATTTCTTCAAAAAATTCCCCTTCCTCTTCCTCCTCCTCCTCTTCTTCCTCCTCCTCCCCCTCCTCCTCCTCTTCCTCTTCACCACACTTGGCCATGATTATGAAATCCTTCGTGTTTTCCTCAGAAAGAAGTTTTTCTATATCAGAATAAAAATTAGTAATTCCATTTTTATCAATATAGTCCTCTTTACCGATTTTAATTAAGATTTTCAAAACAGCTGTTTCGTCATATTTACAAGGGCTTAAACCATATACCCATTTCATCAATTCTTTTATTTCATTACTTGAACATTCTTTCAGTTTTAAATTCTTTTCAATATTACCAAGACGAGAGTGGACTATAATAGAATGCACTGGCACCCCAGAGATTGCTAGATCACATTCGATTTTATGTTTATATAAATCATAAAATCGTTCACAGGATTTAATATAATCTTCAAGGTATTTTTTTACCTTAATGTCTTTACACCCATCAAGAGGAGTCTTGCTCTATTTGTTTTTTTAAAAAATACAAGATTACATTATTTAGACCGATTGGAAAAGATTAAGTTTTTAATTTATTTATTGGGGAAAAGGCGTCCTTTAAAGTGATAAAATAATCTACAAAAAAAGGGGAAAAGAAAAGTATAAGCTATTTCCAAAAAAGTGGGGCAAATTTATTTTAAAATATATTTATTAAACTCAATCTTCAAAAAGGTATTTAAATTAGAGTTGAAAATCATTAACTACCATTTATTGGTTCTTGATAATAATTCAATTTGTTTCTTAGTATTGTATTACATAAATAAAAGATATAAAATTTTCTGATCTCAATTTTATCTGATATTTTTGAGGCTTGAAAATTGGTATTCATTATTTTCTTTTTGTTTGAAAAAATCGTTTTCATAACTTGTTTAATCTCAACAAATATTTTCCAATAGAATTGAATACATATAAATGCATTTTATTGATTAAAAAATCGTTTGTACTCTTTCCATATTTTCAGTTTTTTATTGAAATTGGTCATACATTGTTTTCTCCAAAAAAAGTGTTATTTTTTTTTTTCATTTTTTGGAAATATTTCATCCGACATATTTTGAAATAAATACATTATTCATTGATTCAATGGGTATTAATATTAAACTAAATTTGATATTGCCGATTAATGAATACTTTCACTAACACAGATTATTTTTTATGAAATGTAAAAAAAAATGCCTCACCTTTTAGGAAATACCTTATATAAACAAATAAATTTAAATACAAATGTAGAACTTTGGAAAAAGCGAGTAAAAAAGATTTTAAAAAGTGTTGCCCAGCTCAACTCAAGAAAGTGAGTCAAGAAGTTTGGGAAACACCTTTTGAAAGTTTTTGTACTCATGTTTTTTAAACACCCGCATTATCAATAATGTAACCAAACCATACACTTTAGTTAAAAAGAAATTCCCTTATAGGTCTAGAAAGATACCAGAAACAATTGGATAAGCGTTTAATAAATATTTTCTTATTTTAAGATAGCTTTTCAAGTCACAATAACAATTTAACTCTTTATTTTTATATCTTTTAAAATAAGTCACACTTTATACAATTCATGGATGTAATAATGATTTTTTTTTAAAATTTTATCTTTTTTTATTATCAAAACACATATTTTTGAGAGTCCAGATGATTTATTCTATAGGATTTTTAAAATATAAAATCATATTGAATAATAATAAAATAAATTCTTTATTCTAACAAAAAAATTGGGTAAATTTATGGAAACGATTAGATTAAACAATTTATCTTAGGAAAACTATTTGAACACACCAAATAGATCAATTTGTATAACGATTGAAAAAAAAATTATTAATGTTCTCTTTTGCTTTGATAATAATTTTTTTTATTTTTTTATTTTGAAGATGATACTATGGTTAAAACGAAAAGATTGTAAATAAATAAAGTTTTTATTAGGTTTTCATTTACTTTTCATTTGTTTTTTTTTAAAGATTGACCAATTTCTTCTTGTAAAATTTACATTTAAATTTTTTTTTTTTTTTTTTTCATTTTTTAATTACTTAATTTTATTGTTTTTTGTTTTTTAAACACAAAGAAAATTTCGTGTGTCTTCCCCCTACGAATAATCGTGAAATCTATAATTTTAAGCTTGATTTTTCTTTTTAGAAAATGAAGTAAAAAATATTCTATAGTGTAATTTGCACTTCTTCAATAATAATAATAATAATAAATTTTTTATTTATTTTTATTTCTCCATTTGAGAGAAATAGAAAATTATTTTCCCGATAAAAAAAAAAAAAATTAAATCTCTATGAATTAATTAACAATTGAATAAATCTATTAAAAAAGAGAAATATTTTGCCAAAAAAATTTATTTCAAATAAATTAACATATTGGTCAACAAAACGAAATTCTCATTTATTTCAAATTTTAGTTAATAAATTCAAAATTGTTAGTTATTTTTAAGTGAAAAAAAAAAGAATGAATTTAAAAAAGTCAATAAAAAGTATTCAGAAAATTACAAGAATGTATTGTATTTCAAATAAAAAGAGCGTACCGATGAACATGTTATATTTGGATCAGCACCATATTTCAATAAAATAATAACCATTTCCATCTTGATGTTAGTATTTTCCAAAGTCCAATGTAATGCTGTTTTACCTTTATTATCCTTATTATTTAGATCCAATTTTTGCATATTTTTACAAATAAATTTCATTACATCAATGCGCATATGGAACCCAGCTGCATGATAAACACTAAAACCCTAGAGTTATTCGGATATTTTTGAAAAAAAAAAAATTGCGAAAAAAAAAAAAAATTCTTTTATTAGTTTCTCATTTAAAAAATCACAGGACTCTAAACAGAGCCTTTATCGAGGAGAATGAATAATAATAAAGATTATAAATTGAATAAATTATCTATAAAATTAAATAATTAGTACACCAAGAGCAGTATAATCACCAGACACAATACAATTTTTAGTTGATGTATCATTAATGAGCAAAAAAAAAAAATATTTATTTTAAGATTGAAAATAATGAATAAAAATTTACATACACACAAACAAATAAGTAATATTGAATTTTAGTTTGCTTTTTTTCTTTTTTTCATGAGTGGAGCTCCGAATGTTATACTCATAGAATATTGAAACCCAATATATTATACAATTATTAACCATTTAAAAGATTATTCGTTGAAGGAAATTCAAATACTGCAAATTTTTTTGGTTTTTTTTTGGGATTTTGATGAAAATTTGTAAAAAACATGCTTATGATCCAAAAACTTAATTACAATTCTAGAAAATAAAGTTAAATTTCAAATCAATTTTGTTTACTTCTGACTCCCTCTTCAGCCCAGTTTATAACCAGGTATCGTTTAATCATTATCCTAAACACTACTATATTCTAAAATAAAATATAATGAACGATATACAGGGACTTTTGGGTTTCCGAATCCTTTCAAGGTTAATTTCGAATTTTGTTAGAAGTAAAAATGGTTTTACCCAAATGACAAATTTTCGGAAAAAAAATACAAAATTTTAAATTTGACCAATTTTTCTTGACTTAACATTCTTTCAGATCCATAAATACGTTATTATATATAAAACCCATATGCACCCGAAAGCTTAATCCAGATATTCCTTAAAGAAGAGAGTAGTAAATTATATAAAAAAAACTCGGTACCACTCTAATCCCCAGTTTTTGATTATATACAACCAATTTTTTTTTTGATTTTTGATATTTTTAAATAAATTCAATAAAGAATAACTCAAATATTATGAGTAAACTACATAATATATTACAGTCTTTTTTTTTTTTTTTTTTTTTTTTTTTTGATTGAAAGGGTATAAACGTGTGCCAAAGGCGGGGGGGAAATAGTAATAAATGTATTCCTGAAAATAATTCAAACTACCTTTTCATTTCAATTCATATATAAAGATTTATTATTTGTAAAATTGCTTATTTGAAATTTGGAAAGAAATAATTTTGAATAAAATCCTTAAACAAAGGAAAAAAAAAATTAATTATTGATATTGTTGTTTATTCTTTTCATGATGGATCCAGTGATATTCCAAAAGGAAAAAAATAATAATATAATTTCTGAAAATACAACTTTTTATGAAAAAATAAAATGAAAAAAAAACTGTTTTGTAAATACTAAAATCTTTGTGGTTGTTTGCCAAGAAAGTAAAAAAAAAAAAAATTCATTTTATATATACTCATTAACTAGGCAATAATTTTTGCCCAAGACTGTAACCCAGGTTTTTTTTTTTTTTTTATTTGCAAAGTAATTCCTTAAACAAACATTTTGACTCTTAAAAAAAAATAAAATTTAAGAGGTATTTGAACAATCCACAGAGTATTAATACAATTTGCTTTCAATTACAACATGTTTTAATTTTATGTTCTCTATGGTGAAAGTTAATCCCTCAAAATCAAAAAAAAAATAAAAATGAATTTTCAGTTTCAAACGAGAACCACTGTTGACTGGAGAGAACATAGAATGAAAGAAATATGCTGAAAGAATTTAAAGATAGTATTATCAATTAAAGTATTGTAAAAAAAATCAATTCAAAGTATATTTTCAAAGATTTGTTTTCTTTATCTTCTTAATTTGAATGAATCCAAACAAGTCATTATCTTGGGATTTCTCGCCCCCATTACTATTTATTATGATTTTACAAAAGATTTTTTTACAAATTTGCTTTAAACATTTTTTTTTCAAATATTTTTGATCAAAAAAAGCCAAAACAAAGGATACTATTTCAAAAATTTAATAAAAAGAATTGGATTCTTGAAATCAAAAAACAACACCAAAAAACTCAACTCAAAGAAAAAGGAGATATGGTGAAAAAGCTGAAAGCAACATTCATAATTATTTTCGAGTTTTTTCAATTTGATGAAAAAATAAATTGTTTGATCAAATCAAACAAATCAATCCAATAAACCTATATTTCTGAATAATTATTCAAAAAATATCATAAACTATTTTTCAAACAAAAGGGCACACCTCTCAAATCATCAATACTATGGTTTTTGATTGTTAATAAGATAATTACTTATTGATGATTTTCATTTGAATTTTTCATTTTTTTGATTTTTTTAATTTATGGATATTGAACAATTTGAAAATGAAAAAACAAAATCTAAAAAAGAAGAAATCAATTTTGTATATAATTTATCATTATAAAAATGGAAAAAGTTTAAGATGGATTTCAAAAGAGCTAGATATAGGAATTAAGAAAGTTCGTTATTGGATTAATGTGTGGAACAAAGAAAAAAGAATTTCAAGAAAAAAAACAAGTCCAAAAAAATACCTTGGTGATTTACAGGGATTTATTGTGGATGAAACAAAAAAGAACAGAAATTTGACGTGGAAAGAGTTATCAATAAAATGTAAAGAACTTTTCCCCAATTCACCTTGTTCCACATCCAGTGTTTTTCGGATTCGAAAATTTTTAAAGTTTGATTACAAACCACCAAGAAAGCGCCAAGCACTTAACGAAACACAAATTGCAAAAAGACTCATTTTTACACTAGACCATGAATCTCACCAGACAAATTGGCGAAATATCGTCTTTTCCGATGAATCATGGTTCTATCTAAATCCAACAAGAAAAATGATCTGGCGACGAAGATTAGAGACTGAAGGTTTTTTTTTTTTTTTTTTTTTTCTTTTTTTTCAATTCTTTATTGTTTAAAAAATTCTTTTTCTTTTTTATTTAGATTCTGTTTTCGAAGAAAAACAAAAATTTGCCAAAAAAATTCTAATTTGGGGTGCTTTTAGTTTCAATTTACAGAGTGACTTGATTATCATCAACTCCTCTATCACTGCAGATTCCTATATTAAGCAGATTCTAAAAAAATCTAAAATCATAAAACAAGCAAACGAGTTCTTTGGGGAATGGAATTGGATTTTCCAACAGGATGGTGCTCGTCCCCACACAGCAAAAAAAACGATGAACTTCTTGAAAAAAAGATGCAACGTACTTGACCCATGGCCACCCAACTCGCCCGATTTAAACCCAATTGAAAATTTGTGGGGGATTATGGATAAACACTTAGAAAAACATAAACCAGAAAACAAAGAAAACTTCATTCAAATTCTCAAAGATGTATGGGAAAAAGTCACTTGGGAAACAATGGAAAATTTAGCAAATTTGATGGAAAAAAGGATTCAGCTGGTAATTAGTCGAAATGGTCAATCGATTAATGGTTTTTATTAATTTTTTTTTTTCTAATGAAATTTACAAAATGAGATTTCTCATTTCAAATAAAAGGGCACATCACTTTTTTAATTTTTAAAATTATTTTTTTATTGTTTTGTTTTATTGAGTTTTAAATATTCAGCTGTGTGTTTTTTTCTGTTTTAACTGGTTTCTAATATTTTAGAGGGATACTATAATTAAGTTGATTCAATTGCGAATAATTCTTGAAATTTTTTGTGCCCTTTTTTTTGAAAAAGGGTTTATTTTCTTGAACACAAATCCGAGTTAGATCAATTAAATAGAAATAAGATTTTTAAATTCATTTCAGGTAAATTATTTAGAACTTGAAAAGAAATTTGTTTCTCTAAAATTTTTAAAATAATATTTTTTCCATCCAGAATGTAAAATAAAACCAAGTAAAGAAGAAGTAATTGCATCAAATATTATACATACTATTTGCTGAAAAATAAACGTAACCAGGTTTTCATCAGCTTTCCAAAGATAATAGTCAAATTTAAAATACTGAATTTCGTAAATCAGTTATATGATGATTTCGGTTTTAGAATTGTATACTTTGATGATTTCTTTTATTTCTTTGATATTATTTTTGTTTTTTTTTTTTTTTTTTTTAAAAAAGCTGAATGAAAATTTTGTTTGTTTTATTTAGTAATTAACAGTAAGATCAATAAATAAATGATTTTTTTTTATTTTTTCTTTATCAATTTTCTAATTTTTTTGATTTCCATTTTTTAGTTGGTATGTAAACCTAATTACACTAGGATATCTGGCACCCTCCTTTTTTTTTTTTTTTAAACAGTCATGTATTTAGTTAAAGAAATGATTTTAATGATTTGATTTTTCAGAAAGCGTGAGACTCAAAATTTGCAAAAATTAGCATACCCCATTAAATCCATCTTAAGATTCGAATTACACAAGCAACACACCAAAAAACCCATCACAAAATCAAATCCAAAAAGTACTTCTCAAACTCTCAACCCAACTAGTCAACAAAAGTCAGAGAAACAATCGTGCTGTACAAAACAAAAATAAAAACAAATACTGTTTACAAATAACAAATACAATACAATAACATTTTTCAGATGCCCCAACAAAGCAAAGAAATAAATTTCGAGAAATTTCTTCAAAGGCTAAAAGTGAAAATGTACTCTATTTCAAAAATTGTGACTTACATGAAATAATAAATTGAAAAAAAAAAATTATCCTTTAGTATTCAAGAATAACTGATAATAATATCTGATTTGCAATTCACTTTTAAATCATATTAAAGAAATAAAAACCTGATATTTTAAAAATTAAAAAAAAATATAGAGCAGTTAAAAAAATACCGGACATGAAAAAAATCCAGGACAAGATTTTTAATTGTGAATATTAGTAAAATTATTGTGTAATTTCATTTATTTACAATCAAATTCCAATTTTTAAGAATCGAACCTTTTCAATTATAACCCCCCCACTTATTAGAATGATGATTAATGAAATCACTCTTGTTCAAAACACCTTTCAATCAATCAAAAAACAAGAAGAAAAATTATCATTTTCCAAACTCTACAAACCTCTATAAAACTCGATTGTTTTTCAAAAAAAGTTGATCAACATATGGCTATCAAACAATTACTCAAGTATTCTAGAGACACCTTACTTTGATGAACTTTAGGTAGGTTTATTACTAATCTCATAAAAAAATTGGTTATTTATAATAAGGATTTCATTGAAATTAGACAAAAATTTTACTAATACTCACAATTAAAAATCTTGTCAGGGATTTTTTTCATGTCCGGTATTTTTTTCCCTACTATAAATCAAAAACTCAAAAAAAGTGAGTCACAATTTGTGAAATGTGCATTACGGATTTTATTTTAATGAACTTTCACTGAAAAAAAGTTGACGATAGAAGATTTGCTAATAATTAAATTCATTTTAAAAGACATTACAGGGTCGAAATTTTCTTGGTGATTATTGGTTTTTAGAAGATATTTTTTATTTCAACTAGATCTTTTACAAAAAAAAAAGTATCCTAAAAAAAAACAAAAATAAAGTATAGTAGGGAAAAAAATACCGGACAAGATTTTTAATTGTGGGTATTAGTAAAATTTTTGTCTAATTTCAATGAAATCCTTATTATAAATAACCAATTTTTTTATGAGATTAGTAATAAACCTACCTAAAGTCCACCAAAGTAAGGTGTCTCTAGAATACTCGAGTAATTGCTTGATAGCCATATGTTGATCAACTTTTTTTGAAAAATAATCCAGTTTTATTCAGGTTTACTAGAGTTTGGAAAATGATAATTTTTCTTCTTGTTTTTTGATTGATTGAATGGTGTTTTGAACAAGTGTGATTTCATCAATCATCATTCTAATAAGTGGGGGAGTTATAATTGAAAAAGTTCGATTCTTAAAAAAAGGAATTTGATTGTAAATAAATGAAATTACACAATAATTTTACTAATATTCACAATTAAAAATCTTGTCCGGGATTTTTTTCATGTCCGGTATTTTTTTCACTACTCTAAAGAAAGAAAAAAAAAAAAGAAAAAGAAAAATTTTTCAGAAAAAAAAAAAGAAAAAGAAAAAGAAAAAAAAGAAAAAACAAACAAAAATTTGATCTAATTTGAAAAAATGATTCTGAACCAAAAATTTGAAAATCTTTTTTGTTAAGAGTACATTATAAACACTCAAAACAACTTTTATTAACATTATAAATTGAGTCAAAATTTTTGAAAAATAGCTAAGTTTTTCTTTTGACTCGAAACAAATATTAGGTAAAATGGTTTGGAACCAGACTCTGTCAATAAAAACACATTTACTACAACTTTCCAACATTTAAAAAAGGAAAAAATGCAATTAATTCTTCAAAATTCCCAAAAAAACAATCAAATGTTTTTAAAAATAAAAACAGGGATATTTCACATTCTGTTCTTGGTTGTAACATTTCAAAAAAAATGATTCTTTTCGAATTGGAATTTAAAAACGATCAAACTCTAAAGTCATCGCACATATTTTGGAATTTTCAAATTAAAAAAAAGGATCCACAAATCGCAATAGTTATTCAGATCAAGAAAAAAATTCATTAGAAATTTAGGTATATTAAATTCCCAAATCTTTGTTCACAACTTTGATATGTTTAAAACCGTTTCGATTCAAAAATCCAAACAGTAATTTTTTGTTTCATAATTTTTCTTTTCATTTTTATTCTCAATTTATGAGAAGGGATGTGAAAATTGTTTTGTTTTTTTTTTTTTTGTTTTGTTTTGTTTTGTTTTGTATCGAATTAATCACACTCTATTCAAAATCTTTTGAACCAAATTTTGTCGTTTCTAAATGAAGAAAAGAAAGAAAGAAAGAAAGAAAGAAAATTACGCCGTTATCTTTAATGTCAAGGCTGGCACCTTTTTGATGAAGTACTTTTACAATTTCATAATGACCATTTCTGCAAGCCCAATAGATTAGAGATCTTCCATAATTATCTGTTTGATCAAAGTCTGTTTGTTTTTCAAGAAGCTCATAAAATAAAGACAATTTATTTTCTTTGCAACAAGTTAAAAAGTCTGTCATTACGGTTTAAAATAAAATAAGAAAAAAAATGATAAATAAAAATTCTTCAAAAAGCGAATATCTCAAGGCAATAAAATACTTCAAAAATATGCTTGTTTTTGAAAAGTTAGATATCGAAAAACAACAACTAATGAAAAATTATTTTAAAAAATAATTCCTTTTTTTTATTGCCTATATTTTCAAAGATATACAGTAGAGTAACCCACCAATGTTTTTTATCGTTACCCATTATGAAAATTTAGCTCATGAATGTAATATTTGTTGAATGTAGAAATAAAAGAAACAAACCAATAGATCCACAATAACATATAAGATTGAAATATGCTATTTTAAATAAATTTTGAAAAAGATTTATGAAGATTTTGAAAGATTAAATTGTAATTTTTGGAACAAACAAATGAGTTAAGGGCTACGTTCCCACCCTTGAGGGGTTTGATTAATTGTGTTATTTCACTTTCGCTTCTCAAAAAAAATTTTCACACCGAAGAAAAAAAAAAAAAAAAAAACATTTTTTGTATCTTTACCTTTTCACGAAGACTTTTTTTCTTTGTTATTCAATGAAAAGGAAAATTGAAAATAACAAAAAAAATAATTGCAAAAAATGGTTTTTGGGGATTTTCAAGTGCATTTCAAATTTTGGAACATTTCAAACTTGTAAAAGTAAATTTAAAAAAGATGTAGAACAGCTCTTGAAAATAGTGTGAGTTCCGAAAGTTGAAATGGAAATTCTAAAATATTAAAATCAAAATTTAGCATGATCTAACAAGGTATAAATTGCAAAATTGTTGAAATTGTGAAAATTTCAGATTTTTTCGAAAAGAAATTATCCTTGGATAAATATTATTTGGATTACATAACTTATCCAAGTGTGATTTTAGACATTATTTCACTGTTTTCACCTAAAAACGTAGTCCTTAAAGAACATTTTTTTAACTTTAGGGGGTTGAGTACATTTTTCAAATTTTGAGTACCACCCTTTAAATGATCTGAATTCTTCAAATCATTTCTTTAACCAAATACATTGACATTTAAAAAAATACAAGAGTTGAATATATTCTAGTATAATATATTTGCAAATCAACTAAAAAAGAAAAATCAAAAAAATGAAAAATTTGGTAAGGAAACAATAAAAAAAAATCATTATTTTATTGATCTTATCTGTAAAGTTTACAACAATTACTTCTTTATTTGGTTTGATTTTTAATTCTTTTTGGATAAAGGTTTTTAATTGGAGAATTTTTGATTAACAAAAAACATTTTAATGCTGAAGAATTTCCAAAATGAATTTAAAAAATTTAAATCCATTTAATTCATCTAATTTAAGTTTTGGTTCAGAAAATAGGATGTTTATTGAATTCATCTTTAGAAATCAATATTTATTGGATGTATTTGTTTGATTTTATCATTATTTATTTTGATTCGATTAAATTTGAATTCAAAATAATTCTAAATTTGATTGAATTTTTTTCACTATTTTTGTTATTTATTTGAGTTGAATCGTTTGTACCTGCCTTTTAATTCTGATAATACTTTCACTTTAACCTTTGAAATAGTATTCTTGGTTTTGGTATTGTTTGATAAAAGAATTGGAAAAATAGAATTTTGAAAACAAATATATAGGAAAAAAGTTTTGGTAAAATAATAATAAATAGTAATGGGGTAAAAGAAATTCAAGGTAATCAATAATTTGGATATATCTAAAGTAAGAAGATAATAAAGAAAACAAATCTTCTTAAAAAGGCTTTGGTTGATTTTTTTTCATTCTCAATTTCAACATATTTATAAGGAAAGGTGATCATTTGTATTTGTTCTTTCTAAAAGAAAATATTTTGTTAAAATTTCACACCTGTTTAGGTATATTTTTTTGGTTTATTATATAATCAATTTCAAACATCACTATAAACACATTTCTAGACCCAAAACCTAATTAGACCAAATCAAAAATTTATTGAAAAAAATGTTCAAAAAATTGTAAAATCAAAGATACAACTCTGATTTACTTTAGGTTCATTTTCTTTTCACAAATAGAGCAACAAGTCATGTTTTGGTTTCAGAATTTCTATCTCTGGTGACACTTAAAAAATGATTTTTCAGTAATTTTATTGTATAATTGAAATTTTTAAAAAAGGTGAAATGTATAAACACCCTTCAGGGATTAGCATCACAATTGATTTCTCTAGAATCAAACTATGTTTTAATTGGGTGTAAATGGTATTAGTGCACCATGGCTCAAATATCTCTAAAAATAATTAAAACTCTTATTGCAAAATAAATTATATCATTGTTTACTAATGATAATAAAAAAATAGTTATTTTGATATTTATTTCTAATTAGTTTCTCAGAACAAAAAATAGAAAAACCACAATAATAATTTCAGGAATTTTTTAATTCAGTTTTATAACTGCCAAAAGTAACTATTTTTAGAATTTTTTTTATTGCAAAGATATACGCAAGAATCATCAACTAAAAACCAAGATACCAATTAGTTTTAGTTTCCTTTCTATAAAGTTAATTGTAACATCAATACAGCCGTTTCAACTCAGGTGTGAATCGGCAACTTCTCATTCAGCATTTGGAAACAGTTGAAAACCATTTCAAATTATTTCAAATTATTTTAAATCATTTGAAGTAATTTTAAAATTATTTTAGTTTCTAATGATTGGATTTGAAGATCAACCAAAACTGTCTTCTGTTTGTTTGAAATTGTTAAAGAAATGAAACCTACAAATTAAAAACAATTTTTTCAAAAATTATGAATTGAACTTTTATCTGTAATGAGAAGTTGCCAATTCACACCTGAGTTGAAATGGCTGTAGATTAGATTAGATAAGATTAGATTAGGAAAATATGTTTTTGTGGATTAGTAGATTTGTTGTTGTTTTTGTGGATAGGTTTTTGTGGATATGTTGTTATTGTTGATTGTTGTTTTTTGTGGATATGTTGTTGTTGTTGTTTTTGTGGAGATGTTGTTGATTCTATGCGTGAATATATTCCTTTGCTTGCAAATGTTGCTAATCATTCACTGTTGATACTGTACCATGCAATTCCTTGCTGTGCAAGAAACCTCCGTGGTGGCACAGAAGTGACAACTTTGACACAGAAGTGATTAGGTAAAATTATTGATTTTTCAAGTGGAATATATATTGACACTCTAGATATATAGTACAATTATGAAATTATATAGATCTTGAATGATACAAGATCAATGGTTAATGTTAATGTTAATGTTAATGTTAATTGTTAATGTTAATGTTAAGGTAAATGTTACTGTTAATGATAGATCTTGAAGGTTAGGTTAGTGTTTACGTAATTCTGGATTGAATTTCTCTGTTTTTTATATAATATTGTTTTTTATTATTATGATTTATTTCATATTAAATAATTCCAATCCTTAGATTTGATTTGATTTGATTTGATTATTTTTTTTTTTTAATTTTATATAAAGAAGAAAAAAACTCTTCAAATCGAAAGGTATTCTCTTATTGTAAATAATGACTTGTCGAGTAGGTACGTGAAGTAAGTTCCAATTAGAACTCTTCTAAATCTGAATTTTCGCATAAAACCATTTTTTTAATTTTTTAAATTTTTTTTCTTTCTCTGTATCCAAATGAATTCATATCCTTTGATACACCTTATTTGACTTTATTTAAATAATTTTTTAAATTAATATTTTGATAAGAAAATTTTGAACTATTTTGAAAGTCATTTTGATTATGACAAATTGAGACTATGTAAAAAAAGAACAATATTTTATAAAATCTATCATTTTGAGAGTATTAATGATAGTATTATTTTCAAATTTTTGAATTTTTGAAAAAATTTGAAAATATTTTTTTTTTATTTATAAATAAAAACACTTTTTGAATTTTGAAAATTTTGAAAATTTTGAAATTTATGTAATTTCATGATTTGAGACTAGGAACAAAATAATGATATCAATATGTTGAGTCTTTAAAATAAACAATATTTTATAATAATATATTTGGGTAGGTTCAGTATCTTTTAAATTTTCATTTTAACATTTTTGAAATTTTTGAAATTTTTGAAAAAATGTTTTGACCATATATATATATATTTATTTATATATATATATCACTTAGCACCCCAAATAACCTAAAAACATTTCAAACAAAAATTTTAATTTGAAATGTTTTCAAAGGATAATAAGCTATAGAATTAATAAACCATTATCTTAAAAAGAAAATTTTATAATTAAAAATTGTATCGTTACTTAAAATAAAAAAATAACTTGAAAAAAAATTTTCAACATTGGGAATTTTTTTTTGGTTATTGTGATTTTATTATTTTTCCAAATTTTGTCAAAATAATTTTTTTTTTTTTGAAAAGTTTGTCTAGACATCAAAAACCTCTTAGTTTTAACATCTACAACATATCATACTTTACTGGAAATTTTTTTGGGGCCCTTTGCACCCCAAAATTGCCTAAAATGCTTGATTAAATAATTTATTCATTATAAAATTTATTATAACATCACATAGAAAATTTATTTTATCTACTCATTATCATTCAATATCAATATTAATATTAGATTCTAAATAATTTAAAAATAAAAAAAAATATAAATTAAATTCGAAAAAAAAATCAAATTTTTTTTAATTGTAAAATTTGTGAAATTTTTTCAACAAAGATTTTTTTTCAATTTTAAATGATTTGGCTAATAGTTCGAGTCAGATTAATAATTGATTTTTTTTTTTATTTTTTACAATTTTTTAATTTTTGACTTTTTAAAATCTAGACATAAAATAAACAATATTGTTGAATTAGAGACCATATATCAGAACTTATTTAACAAGATCTGGATTAATTTATTAAGGAAAAATTCAAATATCGCAAATATATTATTCAAATTTTTACCAATAACAAAATGCAATCAAAAAATTTGGTTTTGGAGATTATTTTATTATATTGGAATAATATTTAAGAGTTATTTTTTATTTTATTTTAAATTCAGATATAAATATTTTATCAATTAAAAAGTAATTTATATTTGTTTTATTCCAATTTTATAAATTGAAATTATTTTACAATTTTTTTTTTTTTTGATTTTCAATTATTATCTATTGCTTACAGTCAGTTTCATTTTTAGGGCACAAACTTTCAATGAAATTTAAGGCACAAAAAAACCTCAAATTAAGGCACAAAATTTGGAATTTTTTTTTTTACTAATTATTTTACTAGAATCCAAAATTTTGTACCTTAATCTGAGATTTTTATTGTGCCTTAAATGTCATTGAAAGTTTGTGCCTTAAAAGTGGAACTGACTGTGTTTTCACCATGATATTTCAATTTCTTCTTAATTTGTATGAAAATAAACAATTTATGGCCTTTAATTTCTAGCCCCATTAATATTTATTATTATTTTACAAAACATTTTTTTACAAATTTGTATTATAAACTTCTTTTTTTGTATTTTTCAAACTCAGCCAAAATTTAGGATACTTTTTTGGAGATTTTAATAAAATTGGTGAATTTTCGAAATTTTTAAAAAAAAAAACTAAAAAAGTTTGATCTCAATGAAAATGAATTCTCAGAGTAAAAATTTCAATTAGATTTCAGAATTATAATTGAATTTTCAATTTAATCGAAAATATTAAAACTATCAAATCAAATAAATTCAATAATCCTGATTTCTGTAGAGAAGAATTCAAAAAATATCCTATTTTAACAAGCAGAAAACTATAATTGTATGAATTTTAGGAAAATAAGTTTTTTAAATCCACTTTTCTAAAATTCAATCGAAAAAAATGCAATTTTGTTTCTCAAAAAAAAATTAACCAAACAAATTGTATTTCCAATGTGGAATTTTAAATAAAACCAAGTAAAGTTGAAATTAGTAATTCCATCAAATTTTTACACATAAGAGCTTGAAATTACTGATTTTTTTAAAATTATTTAGTGATTAAATTTAATCATTTAATTGGATTTCAATTTTTTGATGGGTATGGAAAATATATTATATACTAGGATATATCCTAATCTAGTATTTATTAAAATATTTATGTATTATGGTTCTTGAAATTATTTGAATAATTCAGTTTCATATAAAATGTGGAAAACTCAAAATTTTGATAATATAAACTAAAATTCAAACTTTTCTACACTGTTTTAACATTCAAAACATTCAGAATAATAATAACATTTTAAAATAAATTGGAAATATTTTTCATTTTTTTAAAATTTAGAAATATCATTTTTTTATCTTTTAGTTTATTTTTTTATTGTTTGGATTTGTTTTTTTTAATAATGTAACTGGTTTTGATAGATTGAAAATACAATTTTTGAATGGTTGATATTTAGAAAAAGTCAGTTTCACTTTTAAGGCACAAACTTTCAAAGAAATTTAAGGAACAAAAAAATCTCAAATTAAGGCACAAAATTTGGAATTTTTTTTTTTTACAATTTATTTTACTAGTATCTGAATTTTATACATAAAATTTCTAAGCAAGTTTATGCCTTAAAAGTGGAATTGACTCTAAAATTGAGTTGTTTAAAATAAAAGAACTCAAAGAAAAGTACTTGATGATATCTAACCATTTGATCGATCAAATATTCCTAATAGAATTTTTACAAATTTAACATTAGTTTTTTTTATTGTATTCTCTCCAAAAATTTTAACAAACCGATAATTTTTTAGTATTGATATTTCTTCTTTTTTTTTTATAAATATATTAATTTATTAACAATAGTTAACATTTCAATTAGTATATATTTCTAATTTGGTATTTCTTCTAGAATTGATAAATACAAGATTTTTTATTTCAAAAATTGAAAAGCCAATGGTGTTTCTGTGATTTCTTTGATTTCTTTGATTTCTTTGATTTCTGTGATTTCTTTGATTTCTGTGATGTTAAAAATTTTTATTAGTAGTTTACAAAATCCCTATAATATACTTATATTATATTCTAAAATTTAATAAAATATTATTTTGAGAATCATTTTTTTTTAAAAATATATTTTTAAAATAAAATGGAACATAAATGTAAATGGGCTGAATTAATGATTAAATTCGTAATAAAGTTTGAATAATTATGAAAAATATTTTATCCTTTTCTTACTTTTCATTTGATTTTTTTTTCTTTTGATTAAAATTATCATTTTTTATTTTGATATTTATTTACTTTTTATATTTTTAAAAATTTGATTTTTTCTTATTTATTTATATTGATTTTTTCGTGATATAATTTTTAAAATAAAAAATAATTGTTTTTTTATATGATATTTTTATGATTTATTTTTATGATTTTTTTTTTATTTGACAAATTATGATATTTTATGTTATTTTTTTATGATATTTTTTTGAAGAAATTTTTTATCAATCAAAAAATTGTCATAATTTCAATTACTGTCTTTTTTTGACAAATTTACATAAGAATTTTTGGATAATTTATGTCAAAAAAATGTCGGGTCTGTGATATATTATACTATAGTAGAGTTTTTTTTTGATATTATTTCAATTTTTTCTATTTTGATTGATAAGGTTTGATTAAAATGTCTGTTGGTTACAAATGTGATAAAAACTTTTCTCTTTTTCTCAGATCAAACTTTTGAATTACAACCAAGAGATAAATTTCAAATTTTTATAACATTGTTAGGCGATATACAGTCAGTTTCACTTTTAAGGCACAAACTTTCAACGAAATTTAAGGCACAAAAAAAATCTCAAAGTAAGGAACAAAATTCAAATTCTAGTTAAAATAAATTGTAAAAAAAAAATTACAAATTTTGTGCATTAATTTGAGAATTTTTTAGTGCCTTAAATTTCGTTGAAAGTTTGTGCCTTAAAAATGAAACTGACTTTATATATTGCAATTTAATCTTGTTAAGGAATAATATCAGAATTCTTTACTTTCCTTACCCAAAACTTTCTTATTTTTTGTTTTATTTTGAAAAAAAAATTCCCTAAACTCTTCCAAACTTCCTAAAGATATATTAACACACCTAACATAATTGGTGCGTAAATATATATTTTGATTTTTTTTAGAAAAGAAAAGAAAGTTTGAATTGGGTATGTTGAAGAATTCTGACAACATTCCTTAACAAGATTAATAGATATATATATATATATATATATATATATATATATATATATATAAACAAAATATTAATAATTTGAACACAATTTAAAACAGTTGAAAGAATAACAATCTTATTTATTTATTTATTTTGAGAAAGGAGTAATAAAAGAAAATTTACTAAATGAAAAAGAGAAGAAGAAAAATAATTAAAACTTCAAAGTAAAAAAATATTATATTATTTACATGACCAAATTAAAAATTATCCACTGTCGTTAGGTTTTCCAGGATTTGAAAGAATTGAGTAAAATCCTTGATTTTACTAAATTATTTCAAATCCTGGTAAACTTAGATACTCCCACTGAAACAGGAGGAGTAAAAAACCGATAGAAAGATTATTAATAATATGATTCCACCACTTTTATTAATAAATTTGTATTCCAAGACTCCGAAAAGTGGGTACTATGTCCCCGAATTTGTATATTTTTTACTATTTTAGAAATTTTTTATTTTCAATTTTTTTATTTTCATTTTTTCTTTATTACCTTAAGTTTTTAACCATAAGAGCTTTGATGAAAAATTCTCGACAAGAACAATAAATTTCGTAATTTTGATTAACCAGATTAAAGAGCTTTTGAGTATTTTTTCGAAGAATAACATTTTTATATTTTATTGTTAAATATATGTTTTTTTTATCAAATTTTATTCCTAAATATTTGTTTTTTCTAAGTTTGTTGGTGACAACAGTTTTGTCCATATTGACCTTTAACCCAAACTGTTCAATTATTTTAAAGAAATACAATCTTACATAAATTTTACATTTAATTTGAAAATAAATTTGATATTTACAAAAATCAGAAAAACAATTTTTTGTCATTGTATTTTTTTTTTTTTTAAATTTTTTAAGTTTTGTAATCTTTTTCATTTGGATCTTGAATTTTTTTCAGATATAGTTTTACAAAAGAAGATTAATCTTGAGTTTGTTGAATAGAAAAAACCTGTATATAATGAGTTGATGATATCTTTACATCAGATCGATCAACAATTGTTGGTGGAATTTAAATAAATTTACTAATACAATTTATTTTCCTAACTCCTTCATTTCATCGTTTCATCATTTCTTACATCATCAGATTATTATTTTTTAGAAAATTTATAGTTTTTTCAGGCATTACTTTTTTTGCATTATCAACTCTAATCTGAAGTTTATTTTTTAGATTATTACTTAATAAATTACAAGCCAATGAATAAATTCAATAAAAAAATTTTCATTTTTAGGTCATTCTGTTTAAATTTGAGAGAGAATGTAAATTTACAGCCGTTTCAACTCAGGTGTGAATCTGCAACTTCTCATTCAACTTTTGGAAACCTTTGAAAACCATTTCAAATAATTTCAAATAATTTCAAATTATTTCAAATCATTTAAAATTATTTTAGTTTCTAATGATTGGATTTGAAGATCAACCAAAACTGTCTTCTTTTGAGCATCCACAGAATTACCAACTCTTGAATCCCATTACAAATAACTTTTCAATTTATAATTTTTGAAAATTTTGATTTCAATTTGTAGGTTTCATTTCTCTAAGTATTTCAAACAAAAGAAGACAGTTTTGATTGATCTTCAAATTCAATCATTTGCAACTAAAATAATTTTAAATGATTTGAAATAATTTGAAATTATTTGAAATTATTTGAAATGGTTTTCAAAGGTTTCCAAAAGTTGAATGAGAAGTTGCCGATTCACACCTGAGTTGAAACGGCTGTATATTCTCTGATTTTAATTGTAAATATAGATAATAATTTCATTTCTACTTTAGTAGAAATGAAAGGCCATCTTTAGCAGCCTTCAAATAACTAAATATAAAACAAAACAAACAACACAACCATAAAATAATCAAATAACACAAATTCACAAAACCAATATCATTCAATTCTACAAAAACTTGCTTACATCATCAAAATAACAACAACTTAACAACAACAATCTAAATCAACTTTCACCAACATTAACTTAAACAAACAAAAACAAACTACATTAACATACAATAAATAACAAACCACAAATCAAAATAAACAACTCCATTTTAATTTAACCTTACCCAACTACTTCAACCAAACTATTAACAAAACAAAAATACAAAAATAATAAAAAATAAAATATACAATCCAATACAATAACACTATCATATAAAAATACTTCTTACAATTCACAAAATTGTTACAAAAAATCTAAATCCCATTTTCAGTAAAATTATAAAAATACCTATATGAAGATAATCAAAAATTTGAAACAAAATTACATTTTTCTACATATTATTTATATAAATAATAAACAGAAAAATCTGAGATCAGTAAACTCGAACACCCTTATTCTGAAACCTAAAAATAAAAAAAAAATAATAATCACGATTTTTGATCTTGAAAAATGAAGAACATTTCAAACATTATTGATAAACTACTCTAACTTTCGAAGATCGAGTGTATATGAGTTTTCAACATGGAGTTGCTAGAAATTTCAGTTTTAAACACAACAAATCAGAACAATTCCTACAAAGTAAAATTGACTTTTACTTTGGTTTTTTTGGTTTTGGTAACTTTGGTTCCTTTTGATCCTTTGGTTCTTTTGGTTAGTTCTGGAATTGAAGTTCTCTGGTTCCTTTGGTTCCTTTAGTTCCTTTGGTTCCTTTGGTTCCTTTGTTTTTTCTGTAATTTCTAGAAGTGAAGTTATCATATCGGATCTATGGTGGATTTTATTTACTCAGTTTGATATTTTGAAACAATCTAATATGTAAAAAAACATCTCTCATTATTTTTTTTTGGTATAGCTTTTTTGATAACATTTCGAGATAATTTTTTCCTTTAGATTATTTTTCAAAAAACTCAATTTGTTGTGTTAGGAGAAAAAATGGGTTTTGGTATCTAGAGAAAGGTATTTTGGAATTTTACCTTCATTGATTCAGTATAAAAAATTTTACAAAAATTTAGTCAGTTTTTTTTACTATTTAAAAATAAAGATTTTATTATTATATCAGTTGAGAATAAATTACTCTTTTTGTTTTATAGGGAATGAGGATATTTATTGGATTCAATACAATACCAAATACTTTGACTTGTCTTATTTTAATTTATTATTTGTTTGGAAATACCAAAGAACCTGTGAACAATAATACCAAATTTGTGTTAATTGATATCTAGATTTTGACCTATAAGGTGAAAATTGAATACCATTTCATCTTAACTAACACATTAAAAATAGACTGTAGGTAATTGCTAACAAGATCAAAACGTTCTCATTTTTTACCTAAATGTGAATTTTTTCCAAAAAATCCAATTTTCCCGAAACTAAAATTTTTCCGATACTTCTTTTGAATTTTCAACAATCCCAGAAATCCCAGAAATCACATAAATCACATAAATCACAGAAATCACAGAAATCACAGAAACAAAAATCACAGAAATCACAGAAATCACAGAAACAAAAATCACAAAAACAAGTAGAGATTAATTCTTACATTTTCTGAAAAAAAAATTCATTTTATCCTACTTAAATCTCAATGAATAAATAATTGCTAAATTTACCAACCACCAAACCACCTTTTAAAACCACACCAAACATCAAATTTTCAATTAACAACATAGTTGTTAACATTTAGTTACACAAAATTCTGAATTTTTCAATTTTTTTTTTTCATTTTTTTACTCTAACAGAAATCATAATAATCATATCCAAAATGTATAATTTGATTTGGAATTCATTTTTTATAGAAGTGAATTTTAGTTTAAAGTTTGTAATTTTTAAGAAGTTGTAGTGATTATTAGATTAGAAATTGTAATTTTAAAGCCCAATTCTTATTTTGAATCTAAACCCCATTCCCAAAATTTGTAAACATCAAAAATCAAAAATATACAAAATTAAAACTCAATTTATATTATATTTTTCCAAGCATAATATAAAACAATATTTAAGTTATCCAGTATTAATGTTTTAATAAGTAATCATTTTTATCTAAATATTAGATTAAAATATTAAACTCAAAAATAAAAATCAATTTTTCCAAAATTTCCAAAATGATGAAACTAGCCGAACAAAAAATGTATTGGTAAATTTGTTAAATTTTCATCAACTATTGTTGTTGATCAATCAAATGATAATATATCATCTACTAATTGTATTTGGATATTTCAATTTAACATACTCAACGATCCGATACCAGAAAATATCAAATTAGAATTCCAAAATTTATATTATTTATCACAATTTTTGACCTAAAAGTTCAAGAGATCATACTCAATAAATTGTTTGACCATCTTCATTCAAAAATAGATGAGAGAATTATTAACAAGATCTCAGGGTAATGGCGTTTTGATATGGGTTGAAAAATTCTCAAAAATCCTTTCTTTACCAAACATTCTTTTTCATTTTTCGTAATCACAGAAATCACAAAAAGACAAATTTTTAGTAAAATATCTATTTTTTTCCAATATTATCAAAGTTGATAAATATTTGTAAGCATAAAACTATCCTCAGAAATCTCGAAAATCACTCAAATGAACAGAAATCACAGAAATCACATAAAGAAGATCTTAAAAATATAGTATTAATTTGAATTTTCTTTATGATTTGATCGAAATTTTAAACATTATTCCAGAATTCCCAAACACTAAACCTTCTTCAAGGAACTAGATTCACATTTTGAATTTCAATTTGAAACATCTTCCTTAAATAACAAATGAAAATTTTATTTTGAATCAAATGTCTTTAAATTTCAACTTTTGTGAAGAGCAATCTTGGTTTTAGATTAAAAAGGTACAAATATTGAAAAACATATGTTGGTTTTTTTTCACTTTTCTTTGGATAAGACCATTCTTTTTTAAATTTTTCATTTTTTTTTATTGCCAACACCTTTCATTCTTCGACTTTCTTTTTTTTTCTATTTTCATTCTAAAAATCCAGCTAACCTTTAAATATGAACAATCCAAAGAACCAGAAAAAACCCAAAAGTAACTTAAAAATGAATAAACAAAAAAGACAAGATCCTCAAAGCTTAAAAGACATACGAATTCCTGTTGAACCTTTGATCCCTGAATGCGAAGTTTGTGAAAAACAAAAAGCTCACTTTTATTGCACCGTATGCAAAGTTCATTATTGCCAAAATTGTGAATCACAAGTACACACTTCTTTCTTGAAGAAAAAGCATCAAGAATTCACTTTCCAAGAACCTTACGATCCTCAAGAGAGTAAAATTTTTTGTTTTTAATTTTTCTAATTTTGTTTTTTTTCAATTTTGTTGTTTTTTCTATTTTGTTTATTTTTGAATTACAAAGAAAAGGACATTTGAAAGATCTGTTAACTTTTAATATTTCTTTTAAATTTTTTGGAACCTATTCCTTGAACCTTTTTTTCATTTTTTTGTTGTTTATTTTTTGTTTTGATTACTCTTTTTGCTTTTTTTTTTTTCAAATTTTCTTCGTCTCTTTTTTTTATTTGAAAAATAACTTTGAAAATGGATCTGTTTGACAAAAACTTCAAAGTTTAAAATTTTCAAACAGTCAATTTCTGAAGCCTGTGAATTTTTCAATGCATTCATAATATAACACGATTGATTAAAAATTGTTCAAAAACCTTTTAATTTTTAATTTGTGTTTCATTATGTTGTAACAAAGATTGTAAATTACTGTGTTTATTGTTTTGATTTGGAAACAATCTCCGTGTTATAATCTGAGTTTGGCCTGGAAGAACGAAAAAAATGAGATTGTTCCAAGTGAGATAATATGATATTGAGGATTTCGAAGAATGATGATTAATATCATCTTAGCACTAGAGCAATCTCATTATTTTGAGTCTGGAAGGAGAACCAAAACATTGAATTATAAAAGGTGATTGTTGAACAAATGAAACAATATGAGATGCTATTTATAATTTCAACTCGAGGGATCTAACTCATTGAAACAAAAAACAAAACAAACAAATTTGAATCCAAACAATTAAAACTAATTTGTTGATTTTTTAATGGTACTTTGAAGAACTTGCTCTTCAAAGGATCTCATTCTCCCCAATGTAGTTAGCGAAAAAATTGAAGTTAAATTTTTACGTTTTCATCATTGAGAATAAAACTTTGTAAAAATTTTACATCGAGACAAAATAGATCATTTATCCTTTCAATGGGATCTATTTCTCCTTTTATTTTCCTTTTGTCAGCAAATTCTTACAAAGGATCAAATTTAAAAATCTGAATGCATCAGTTTGGTGTTCTTGACTATGAAGTATTTTGAACATTCTTCTAAAATTTCTTGACTCGACATAGTAAAAAAAATGTAATTTTTTTCTGAAATGATCATTTATTTTAATCACCTTTCCAAAAACCTCTTTTATTAATGGTCTCTTCTCTCCTTTTTTTGGAAGAAAATTAGAGACACAAATAAACTTTTTTTATTTTGGTAAATGATATTGATTTTTTTTCAAAAAGAGAATAAAACAATGTTTGAATATTAGACATTGTTTTCCAAAGAGAAATGGAATTTATTCAATTTCCAACCTTTCTGGGATTATCATCAAGCACTTTTTTAATTTTTGAGTTTTTATTGAACAAGTACTTTGGTTCCTTGGACCAAAATATGCATTCAATTGGTTTTAAATTGAGACATTGGAAAATCTCAATGTTAACCATTATTGAAAGTCGCAAAATAAAAATTTCAAAAGTACTGTTAAATAACTTTAAATATCATATTTAAAGCCAAATTTATTAGTAAAATACATCTTAATTCACTTTGTTACAATTGGAAATATGAAGATTAGAAAAATTTCCAAATTTTGCTAAATAATACAAGGAATATTCAAAATCTTTCCACAAAAATTACAATGCTATCTTAAACTTTTAAGAGTTCTAATCTCAATCTTATCTGTAGTTATCGAAAATTATTTACAAAAATTTTCTCCAAAAGAAAAAGTTTGTGTTTTTTTAAAAAAATACATTTTCATTCTTTATCAATGGAATTTCAACTTTTCTTCAATTGAAAATTTATTTTAATTTTAAATTTTTTATTAAAAAATCACTTAGTACCAACTTTATCAATAATTTTTAGATCCTATATTTTGTTTAATATTACAAAATCAATTAATACATTTATTCCTTCGAATTTTAATAAAGTCTGTATATTTCCAATTTTTTAAGTTTGTGCTTTTTTTTTCCTTTCTCTAACTAACCAATTTAATTTTTTTTTATGATGAATTTTTTTTTTTTAAAAAAATTTCTTGTTAAATGATTATTTTTTTTTCGATTTTTATTGACAGAAAGTGTTTTGAAATAAAAATTAGTAAAAATTATAATTTTTTACTTTTATTAATTGTAAAAAATTAAAATTGAATTTAATATAAAAATATAGTAAAATTTTTTTTTTTTTCAATTTCACAACATTTAAATTATTTTAGATTTTAAAATTTCAAGTTATTAATAATAAATCGTAATACATTTATTATTCATATTCATTTACTTTGATTATAATAATATTTTACAAATTGAAAAATTCAAATAATATAGTCAGTTTTAAATTTAAAGCACAAACTTTCAAAGAAATTTAAGGCACAAAAAAATCTCAAATTTTGGAATAAAATTTGGAATTTTTTTTTTCTTCAAATTATTTTACTAGAATTTGAATTTTATTCCTTAATTTGAGATTTTTTTTTGTGCCTTAATTTTCGTTGAAAGTTTGTGCCTTAAAAGTGAAACTGACTGTAATAATAATCTTTATTTCAGATTGAATTTTGAGAACAAAGTTGCTCATAAATAATTTTAATTGATGCTAATATTAAATAATTATCTTGTTTTTACTTTTTGGGTTTTTACAATCACTCTATTTTTATAATTTCTTTGTTTACCTTGAAGTTTAAAATTATCAAAATTAAAATATTTTAATTGGAAATTTTAAAATTTTTTCAATTTAGGTTTTTAAAATAAATAATATATTTTCTAATTTTGGATTATTTTTTATATTTTTTGTTTTAATTGTGTGTATAATTTTAGATTTTTGAATAATATTGATAACAATAAATATAAAATCTAATTTAAAAGCGAATTTTTTTAAAAAAAAAAACCCAAAATTTCACAATTTTGCAAATTTATCTCAACATTGTTATATTTTGAGTTTCTACCATTTTTAAATTTTACCTATATCTGTGAATTTATTTATTTTATATGAGATCAAAATATTTTTATAAAAATGATTGATATTATAATACAGACAAGTTGTTTTTAATAGATAACTCAAATAAAATTATTTGATATTATCTAACTATTTGATCAATCAATAATATTTAATAAAGTTCCAACAAATCTCTCAAGAAAGACTTTTCTTTGTTTCTTTACTCCCAAATTATACGAAACATTTTCAATTTTTATTTTTTATTTTGAGTATTATAATATAAATTTGAAATAATTGTTAAGATTTCAACTGGTTATTAACTATAGTTATATATTTCAAAAAGATAATTATTTTTAATATATGATTATTTTAAAAAAATATATAAAAGTAAATTACAAAAAAGTTGAATTGAAGTTCATTTTTAATCAAGATTTATTTTTTAATTTTTTTAAAATTTTCTAATTTTGATCTTTATTTTGTTTTATTTTTTTTTTTTTTTTATAAAATATTTCATTTAAATATGTGTTTAAGGGACTAATCTCTATTAAATTTTCAAACCTAAATTTAATAGAGATTGAGAAAATTTTTTGCCAATAAGGTAGATTTGTAAAATCCTATTTATTTATAATATTATAATGTTTCTACATAAGGAATCCTGATTTAGAAATTGGACAAAATTAAAATAATAGAGACTAGTTCCTTAACAAAAAATTAAAAATAAAAAAAATAATCTTTATTAAATTTTAAATCTAATTTTTGATTTTGTGGATTATTCTGATTTTTCAATTCAATTAATTATAATTCTTTTTATTTATATTATATTATTATTTTCGATTTTTCTAAAAAATTTTAAAATTAAACTTTAAAATATCTATATAAAAATAAAAAAAAAATACATTCAGATAATTGCCCAATTCATAAAAACAATAATCTTTCCAGATACTGTAAAAATTGCCAAAAATTAATTTGTGACAAATGCGTCTTTGATCATACAAATCATGAAACAATTGCATTTGATCAGCCAATGGATTTTTATAAAGAATTAATCAATGAACAAAAAAAATGCACTCAAAATCATTTTGAAAAAATCAATGAAAAATTTTTACAATTAAATAATTCTGAAAAGGATATAAAATCTAAAAAAGAAAAGATTTTTAGAGAAATATCAAAATTTTATTTGAATCAAAAAAAGTTATTAGATTTACTTGAACAAAATGAAATAAAATTAGCCAATGATTTTTTTGAACAAATTTCACAAAGTATGAACAAAGAAAAACAAACAATCAATGATTTAAAATATTCAACAGAAACTCTACTGAAACAATTTAACAAATTAGAAAGCAATATAAAGAAATCAAATTCATTTGGATTTTATAAATTATTTTCTCAAATTGAATTAGCCAAAAGTTTGAATTTTCAATTTTTGTTTTTATTTTTTTTTATTTAATCAATCTTTTGAATTTTAGTTTTTTTACAATTCTCTTTTTTTTAACTTTTTTTAATATAACCTATTAAATATTATTTTTTTTTTATTCAAAATTTGTTTAACAAATAAATTCATGTATATATATATATATATATATAATAATAGCTCAAGAAAAACCAAAATCAGAATTTCCAAGATTATGTAATGAACACAAAAATAAGCCTTATGAATTTTTTTGCCTTGATCATAAACAATTATTATGTAGCCATTGTCTAATTCTTAATCATAACAATTGTCAAAAATCAAAAAATCTCAAAGAAGGATATGTAATAATCCAAAATGAATTGGAAGAACTAATCAATGAAATAATTTCAATTAATGAGAAAAAAGAAGAATTTGTTCGAAAAATACAAAATGAAAAAATCAATTCCTTAAAAGATAAACAAATAAATATTGAATTGGTCAAAAAAAATTATCAAAAATTAAATGAATTAACACAATATCAATTCAAGAAAATGAATGAAGAAATATCAATTCAACAAAATGAAAAATATTTGAAATTAAATAAACAATCAATGAAAATGCAAAAAGAAATTGATGAACTTAATGAATCTGAAATGATTATAAAAGAAATTGAAATTTGCAAAAAATATAATGATTATCAACAAATATTGATCAATTTTTCTAAATTGAAAAAATTATTACCAATTTTGAATAAAAATGAGAAGAATCAATTAATTTGTAATTCAAAATTTAATAAAATAAATATAATTTCAAATGATTTAAAGAAGAATTTGAAAAATTGGAAATTAAATTTACCCTTTGATCCTAATAAAACCCAAATCAATTTGCCAAATGAAATCCAATTAGAAAACAAATTGCAATTTTCAATTCTTCTTAAAAATCAATTTAATGAAGCTGTAAATGCCCAAGAATTCAATCCAAAAGCTGAAATTCTAAAATCAAATTCAAATGAAATGATCACTGAAATAACCAAATTTAAAGAAGGAACAAATCAAGAATTAATTGGAGAATATTTATTCCAAAAAGAAGGAGAATATCAAATAAACATCTCAATAAATGATCAAAAAATTCCAAAATCGCCCTTTAAATTGAAAGTAATTGATCATTTTTTTTTAGAAGAATCAGAAATCCTTCAAAAGGAAAATAACCCAAAATTCAATCAAATTCTCGAAAAATGGATCAAAGAAGCCGGGTGCAATCCAAATTTGCAAAGAAGATTCAATTCAAGAACAGATGGATGGAAACATCAAACCTTCCATGAAAAATGCGACAATAAAGGAAAATCCATAATTCTGATCAAATTAAAAAATAAATCCTTATTTGGAGGATTTGCAGCAATCGATTGGGATTCTAGAAGCGGATGGAAACAATCAACAGGAAATAAATCCTTTCTTTTCTCCTTAATTAGCCTGGATCCAAAATTTAAAAAACCTTTAAAAATGCATGTTTATCAGGATAATAAATACGAAATAAATTGCTATAAAAATTTTGGACCAAGTTTTGGACATGGATCTGATTTGTCTTTAGGATGGAATAACCAAAATATGAATGAATGGAACTATTCAAATCTAGGCTGGACATACAAACCACCATTTGGATATAAATTCGGATCAAATGAAGCCAAGATTTTTTTAGCAGGTTCCTATGAAAATTGGGATATTTTTCAAATTGAAATTTTTTGTGAAAAATAAAAACAAACACAATCAGTAATTTTTTTACTTTTTTATTTTCTTTTTTTTTTTTTTTTTCATTTTCTTTTTTTTTTTTCTTTCTTTTTTTATTTTTCCATTTTTCAAATATTTTTATTTTGCTCGCGCGCGTACCCCCCCAGGTCTAAATTTAACACAATTCTTGTAGTTCTAAATACCTGGAGTTCTGTAAATGGATTTCAGGACATTTCAAATAAGAATCTGTTTGGAAACACATGCTCTGAATTAATCTTTTCTAAAGGAAGAAAGATTAACTTTCCAATAATTATTCTTAATTGAGAATGATCCACTCAGCCTACATTAGATGCAATACAAAGCATTTGATGAAAAATCTAGAAATGAAGGGGTGAACTTTGATAAAGTTCAAATAAAAAAATATTGAAAAATAAGAATAAATTAATTCTTATTATTTTTTTATAAATGATCTTGAATTGAGAAAAGTATTGATTAATTTTCTATTTATGAATAGAAAAAAAAAGTTTTAATTTTAACACACACACAAATAAATTAAAACAAACACACACACACATATATAAATATAAATATATATATATATATATCTAACATATAAAAACACAAATAAACAAACACACACACACACACACACACACACACACACACATTTAAACATATACAAATATACAGACAGATTTACTATATATGTATCAGGATGATTTGATAAAAATATACACAAATACAACACGCAAACATATATACATAAGGTACGACAAACTCTAAATTTGTCCTTTTTAGGTGTATATATCCATAGTAATAGCAATTTGAAGATATTTGGTATTAGTTAATAATTGTGTCACACCCAGGAAGACAGAAATAGACATGCAGTTATATCTATATATATACATACCATACTGTTTATTTTTCATACCCATCTACTTATTGTAAAGCAATGCCTTTTGATAATAGTTTTTTTATCATTTCATAAATCAAACCCATTATAAATCTTTAAATATATTTTTTACTCAGTAATTACCTCAAGTTCTACATATTTTTCAATAAAAAATACATGTGAATCTCAAATCACCCTTTTCGGAATATCATTGTAAAAATCAGAATATTTTCTCTCATTTTATATCTAAAAAAAGATTTATTTTCGATTTTATTTTATTTAGAATTTTGTGTTTTTCAGAAAATCTTGATTTACAATTACATACGTTTTATGATCTAAATATATTCAAATAAATAAAAGAAATTTTGAAATATTAATGACAAGTTATCTTTTAATAAATACAATAAAATATAAATTTTGAAAATTAACTAGTGATTATCAAGTTTATTCAACCACAAATAATTTTTGAACAAAATAGATTAATAAGAATATTAAATATTAAAGGGAAATTTGAATTTATTTTTATATTTGTGAATATATCAGTGAGTGTGTGTGCGAAAATTTTTATTTTATGATATTAAACAAATATCAAGATAATTCAGTTATTTCCATATTCTAATATTTTGATCATAAATCTATTTAAAAATTAGAATATAAGGGTGAATAAACACCAAAAACTAATCAAATTTTGGATTATATATCAATTGAATATTGTTTATTAATAATTTTTATTATAATTTCAAAATAATAGAATTATTGTATTAAAAAAAATTTTTTTTAAAAAACTTTCTGAAATGATCGATTCAATAAACCCAAAAGAGAATAAATTTTTTATACAAAATAAAATCAAAAAAAAAATATATGATTTGATCTTCCGAATTATATTGTAAATTAACTAAGGGTCTTTTTTTTAAAGTTTAAAACTCAAATTCAAATTCAAAATTTAATTTTTAATCAAGATCCAATGCCTATCTGTGAAATCCAATGTTTTGGATTAACTTTTCAAATCAAACAATTTTTGTTAAGGGGTTTCATAGAACCAAGTAGTCAATTCTCTCTTTTAAATCCGAAGAGTTTAAATTATATAAACACAATCTACTTTATTCGGTTTCTGTTTTTTTTAAACAACTTTCGGATAAACATTAAAATCAAACAATGTAGATTGGGTTTATTGGTATCAAAATGAAAACTATCTAATAACATTGTACTTAACAGTTGTCAGTGTACCAAACCAAATTGATCGAATACTCACCTTCGAACGATTATTCAGTATCTTCTTTCAAAAAAGAGATAGTTGTTGAAGTACATGGTTTTTATGGTTAATATATAAACTATTGTAAAGCTATCAACATTACATCTGGAGAGACACAAAAACATATCTTAATATCAGGGAGGGTAATACTATTCTCATACCAGAAGTAAACGCTAACTTAGCTATTAAATCTTTGAGTTGTATTACTGACTCCCTACTAAAACATATCAAGATGACACCTTCAGAAGGAATTGTGTGAACCACAGCCATAAAACTATGATTCGAGACCCGAGGTTTAAACCAGATCAAACTTCATGACCTGGTGTCCTCAAGGTATAACATCAAAAGTACTTTTGGCACATAAATCCTCAATATCCATATAAGTTAACAAAATTTTCCAAAATACGTTAAAAATCATTTATTTTTTTTACAAAAAATGAAATGTTGTAAAAAACAGAGTTTATAAAATTTTCCATTTCAATTATTGAAAATTTCCTTTTCGAATTTGGTAATTTAAATTACTTTTAAATATAAAAGTTCGGATGACTTGAACAATTTTATAAAAGTGTGTAACCATAACTATTTTTTTTTTTTTGAACACATTTTTTCTATTGGAAACCTTATAAAATAAAATCATTATTAATAAAATCTACAAACAATTTCTGAAAAATGAATAACCAAACTTGTTGTGTTACTTTTTGAAAAATTTGATTTCAATTGTTCAAGGATTTGTCCTCAAAAAATTACACTATTCTCTTTATTGTTATCTAAACTCTGAAATTAGGATCACGTTTGCTGATTTTTTTATTTATCTTTTTAATCCAATTTTTTGGATCGTTAATCAAAGAAGTTCAAAATTTAATCAAAAAATCAACCAAAAATATTGAAACACTTTCCAATACATTTTTTCAGAAAAAAACCGACTTCGATTCTGAAATCTTGTTTACTTGAACTTGTATAATTTTATGATTAGTTGAACAAAAATTTTACAATACTATTCAATCTTTAGAATTGAAATCTTGAAGAAATACGTTTACAATTCACAAATAGTCTCAATAGAATTATATTCAAATAACATTTCAAATTTCAATCGAAGGATCTTTTTGATATTCTTCAATTTGAACCAAAAAATCTAAAAAAATATATTTTAAAAAGGAAAAATATTCTCAAGAAATTTTGAGATGCCTAAACTTCAAAACTTTGCTTTGGAATTTGAAAATGAAATCGAAAAATATAATCATCATTTTTTAACCTTAAAAAACACATCCATTTCAAACTATTTCAAGAAACATTGTTAAATATTAATGATCTTTTTGTCAATGATTTTTTATCTTCGAGTTATGTTGAATTATTATCCAGTACCCATTAAAAATATAGATGTTCCGTCCGGCCACAAAATATTCAAAGACATCGAAATTGGTTGTTAAAAATTTAACATTGTGTTTTTTGAGAGAGGAAATTCAATTTCAGATTATATTGATCAAGATTTTCAAATTCTCAAACTTGATTGGAATTAGAGTTTTATTTTTTTTTGGAAAAATATCAAGATTAAAATAAAATTTTCAAATGAATAGTAATTGTAGAAAAAGTAGAAATAGTAGAAAATAGAAGAAATCATGGACATCAAAGAAATCAAAGAAATCACAGAAACTTGATTGTATTTTTTGATCATAGATTTTAAATTGTAAAAAGCAGAGATTTTAACAATTCTGGAAACTGGATATCCACACTAATGTATATATTTTTCTGAGTTTGTTTGCCAAGTTCCAAATATTAAAGGAACCAAAGGAACCAAAGGAACCAAAAAAGTATAAAAAAATTTAATCTTCGAGATTAAATTTTATGATTTAGGATGAGCTTTAATAACCGTTTTATGATTCTTCCTACAAAATAAAATTTTATTATAGCAAATCAATTTCAGGGTCTTATAAATTTCATGGTAGAAACGGAACGGCTGTATTAATTATTTAAAAGGGATTATGATTTTTGTCTTATTTTTAATTGGGTTCTTGTTGTTTTTTCGCTTGAATTAAATCTCCCCTATCCATGAATAAGAGGAGAATATCTCGTCAAATTGTTTTTGGAACAACATAATGATCCATGCCAAATAATCGATAGAGGTTTTTTATTGTACTTTTTTGTTACCATTTTTAATGTTTGGATCGTTATTCTCAAAACTTAATTAGTGAATCAAGAGAAAATGCTCCGGTATTATATGGGAAAGTCTTTGCTTGAAAGGTTTTTTTGAAATAATATTTGCAAAAATTTATCTGTATTTTTTGTAAAAAAGAAAATAATTTTGTCAAAGTTGAGATTTCCTGATCTTATAATTTGGAAAGGGGAATTTTAGTGAATTTAAAGACAACACCAAACCAATTACCATGTAGTTTGTTACAAATTTCTTTTTTGATTTTTTAAGAACAAAGGCCTAATTCTCCAATTTTTTAATTTTAATTTTCGGACATTTTTTGAATTTTTTAGAGTCTTATCAGCTTAACTCAGAAATGAAAAAAAAACATAGAAAATGGCAAACAATGAATAAGGGTTTTAAAAATTGATTTCAAAGATGTTCTTTTTCTCAAAAAGTCAATTTTTGCCAACCTTGTTTTTCATTTTTTAGAGATTGAGATAGAAGACTGAAAAAGTTAATTTATTAGTTAAAAATGACAGATTTTCAAACTTAGATCTCGATCAAATAAAAAATGTGAGAATTGCAATCCACCAAACCCTGATAAGAACACACAATAATTTGAAGATCCAATTTCAAAGGTAGTAATTTCGAGTTATCAATTGAAAATGAATCCTTAAAATTTCAGAAAAATTGGGATTAAAATATGTACTTTAATTTCATTTTCGTCTTGTAAATTGAGAGATCACAAAACTCAACTTATTTCCGGTGGAAATACTTTTATAATTTGAAAAAATAAGTAAAAATGAAGTCCTAAAATTCTGCCCTTCTTTTATCAAGTTAATACTAGTAAATTTGTGACTTTTTGAAATAAAAAAGTTCTTAGATCTCTTAAAGTAATCCTAAACACCTTTTTAATTGTTTCTATCGATGGCTATTTTCATAGAACATGTATTTGAAATTCAAAAGCCATCAAATTTCAGCTGATTTTTAATCATAATTATACTTCCCTAATTTGAGTTTTTTATTTAACATTCTTCGTTTTGTCCAATTAATCTCTGAAAATTAGATACACACACACACGAACTGAGATCACAAACCACAAACTATTTCTTCTTAAAGGAAGATTGATTAGATTAAAAAGAAGAAAGAGAATAGATAATTCTGAATTGAAAAATGTAAATTTAAAAAAGTGAATATTTAATCCCAATTTTTTTTCTCAAAAATTTATTATTAAGGGACCAGTTTTCTCCAACAACAAGGTAAATTTTGAAATATGTTATTGGTGGTATTCTCTACTTACAAATTTTGTCTATTCCAAGTGTCAAAAAATTCTGATCGACTCAGAAAGCCATAAAATAAAATTATTTTAGTGATTTTCAATTTTTTTAATCCATTTTTTCTGAAAATTGAAAACTATGAAATTCATTTTATTTCTCACATTATAACAATTTTTTACCCCTTTTATTGTTATTTTGATCATTATTATACTATAACAAGTCTTTGTTACCAGGAATATTAAGAATAAATATTTTTTTTTCCATTTTAAGATAAAACTTTAGGTTAACCAAAATATTGAAATATTTAACAGATTAAAAAAAAATGTATTTTTTTAAGAAGAATAGTTTCAATAATCAAAGTTTTAAAGTCAATTAAACATTTTAACAAGAAATTTTATTTTTGTTGTAAGATAAAATACAATTTTTCAAAATAAAATTTTCGCTAAGATATTTGGGAATGTTGTAATTTTATCCTAAAAATCCAAAATAAATTTTTTTCTGCCAAAAATGATTTGAATTGTTATAAGGATTCTTGTGAATAAGACCAAACAATTTGTTAAAAAAAATTCAAAATTGAGAATTTTATCCATTTTTTTCATTTTTTGTAAATCAGAAAACGACTTTTTCAAAAAATTTTAATTTTGAATAATAGATCACAATTTAATTGATAAAGTGAAGTTCGGTTTCTACCAAATATATATTTATTGAATTCCCTATAAACCAGAATGAGTTTTATTAGCTAAGATTTGAATTGATATATTAATCAATTTATAAAAAGAAAACTAATAAAAAATATGCTTTTGAAATCAACACTTTCCAACATAAAACAAAAAAATATGTTTTGCCATTTTCAAGAATTAACTAAATTGCAAAACAAAATAATAGCTTTCTTTCTTTTGTTTTATATGGGAAATATGCAAATTTTGAAATTTCAAAAAAGATACTTAAATGAATAAATTTTTAAAATGGGGAAAACTCATCCATTTCATCAGTCGAAACACAAATTACAAAAAAAAAATTTTTTTGCAAGATCTTAGTATTTCATCTTATTTTCAAATATGACTACTCCCTTAAGGTTTACAATCCCTGAAATTTCAAAAAATAATATCTTGTGTAGGGTGTAGTGAGTTGTTAATTTGGTTATTAGTTGATCGATCTTGAGCTTGGTATGAGTTTTTATTAGTGGTTCAAAAAGGCTATTTTTGACATTTTATTTTTAATTTTTCCGAAATCCAAATTGACGAAGGAAAGATTAATTGGCTGGAACTTTTGTTATAAAAAATGTTGTTTGAGTTGTTGTTGATTGAAATTTTTAATTAGGTTTGGTTTTATTGGATGCTTTGAAAAAATTTAATTTTTTCATTTAGTTAATTGACAAAATTGTAAATCAAGATTCAATTATCCAACCCAAAATTCAGGATTTATTCTTGAACACCAACCAATTTTTTAATCTTAGACCCTTCAATTCGGATTTCGGAAAAATTAAAAATAAATTGTCAAAAATTGCCATTTTGTACCAATATTAAAATCCATACCAAGCTCAAGATCGATCAGATAAGAACCAAATCAAACAACTCACTACACCCTTCACAAGATAATATTTTTTGAAATTTCAGGGATTGTAAACCTTAATAAGTTTTGTGTTTAACAAAAAAATAGTATATTCAGTATAAAGTTCCTCTCTTTCAAGAGTGACTTTAACACAAGAGTAAATATGAATGTTGTAAAAAATAGAGTTTTTACAATTTTAGAGATAAATATAGAGCTCAATTCATTTATCCAAATTTTGGTAATAGTAAATATAATATCTGATTAGGTTAATAGACTAAGAACAATTTTAATTGTAAAATTGTTTGGCAAACAACAATCTTTCAAAGTTAAAAAAAAAATAGTTCTCAAACAAAGTATTGGTATTTACCAAACGATTTTATATTGAAAATCCCATTTGAGATCAAAAATCAAAACGGGTATTTTGTTTACTATTACCAAAATTTGGATAAATACATGGAACTCTTTATTTATCTCTAAAATTGTAAAAACTCTATTTTTTACAACATTCCTTATTTACTCTTGTGAGGTACGTTTCAAGAACAAAAAATATGAAGAATATCATTTTAAGGGACTAGTCTTTATTAATTTTTTTTCTGACCAATAACTAAATAAGGAATCCTTATCTTGAAATATGTTTAAAATTGAAAATAGATAGGTTTTTTCAAGGTTAGAACTTTTAGTTCTTGTTTTTTTTAAAATTTTACAATTCTAGTCAAAAGAAGTGACTTTTAAAAAAATTTTCTAAAAAAAAATATCTAAAAAGGATGAGAATTTTTTGATTAATTTTGGATTTAATTATTTTCTCAAAAATAATATTTATTCTCATTTTGAAAAACGAAAAAATAATTTAAAACTGGTGAATATTTTCTTATTCACTTCTGCTCATCCAACTTGACTCTATAAAGAACCCAATTTGTTTTGTCAATAATTACTTTTTAAAAAAATAGTTCTTATTCTTTTCTTTTATTTTTTATTGACTCTGACAAAAACTTTTGGAATGATAATTTGGGAATACTTTTAAAAACTTTAAATTAAACAAAAACCAAAGAATGTAAACTCAAATAGTAGATTCATGAAAAAAAAAGAATGGTACAATATAAAAATTGAAAATCTTTTATTAAGAGTAAAGCATATATTGTATATTTTTTTCGAATCAAACTTTTTTTTCAAGCAAATCCAAAAACACCTTTTCAGGTTTATTTTTCAAACTATTTTTTGTAGGTATTACACAAACACAAAAAAGTTTTGCTTTCTTGCTTATATTTTTTTTTATTTTTTGTATTTTTGCAAAAAGTTGAAAAATTGCATCTTTCAAGAAAGTGAAAAAATGAAAAATATTTTTTTTTTCTATAAAAACAATAACTAAATTTAATGAATGTCATTTATCTAGATTTCATTACTATACTAAGAAGTTTTTCACTTTGATTTCAAATCTAAGTAATTGGCAAAAAAAAATTCTAAATCTCTATTAAATTTACCTAAAAAAATTTAATATAGAATATTCCCTTAAACAATTTCACATCTGATTCTGGTTGACATTTTTAGCAAACAAATAATAGGTACTGGTTAAAATTCAGATTGAAAAGTCATTCAAAGATAGTTTTAATACCTACACAGCATTACAGAATTGGTAGAACAAAAATTGAAGTTCAATAATTGGATTATGGCTGATACTGAATTTTCGAGTTTGTTTACCTAACTTTTATCTTTAGTGAAAAAAACAATTCTAACCTTAGGAAAAGATCCTGTCTAACTCAATTCAAATTTTATAAACTACTATAAAAAAAAATAAAATAAACAACTTTTTGATTTAAGGGGTAAGTACAAAATAATATTTTGATTTCCACCATTTATTAGAAACTGAATTCACCAAATCATTCCAATGACCAAATACACTTATAATTTAATAAATACAAGGGGGTCATATATTATACTAATATTTTCAAACCAACAAAAAAAAATGAAAACTAAATAAAAATATTAAAATTGATTCAGAAAAATTCAGCCATTTCAACTCAGGTGTGAAACACAATCATTTGTTGAATGGAAGGAAAATATTTGGAGTCAATTTTTAAAAGTTAGTCGATTTTATCTTTTTTAAAATTTTTTAATGTGTGAACCTTATTGATAAAATATTTGTTGACTTTCAAAAACCTGAAACTCTTTTTATGAAAACTTGAAAAGTGGAAAGTTGTTAAAATTACATCTTTTTAACAGTTTGAATTGTAAAAACTTTTTAAATTGAAATTTGTTGAATTTTGATCTTGTAAAGTTCTATCAATAACAGTGTTGACTTTAATAAATTTCGTTTTTCAGACTTTTATCTGTGGTCTTGTCTAAAATTTTGTATTTTTGATTGTTGTTAAAAAATTTTAAACAGTTATTTTGTGTTTTTAATTGTTCAAGAAATGAAAACTTTTCAAGAGTGTGTTTATTTGTAGAAAGGAAATTTACCTTGACTATAAGACTTTCCTTCCGGAAAAGTACATTAGGAAATGTATTTTCAACGTTTTCCTCGAAGATCTTTCTCCAACCATTTAATTGATTGAAAAATTGAAATATTCTTGTTATAATCAATGGAAATTGATATTATTAGAGGTTTAGTTTGCTCTCACTATTAAAATTGTTGAAAAAGAATTAATTTTTAAATAATTTGGTCATTAAGAATGTTCTTGTCAAATTTGAACCAGATAAAATATTGGCGAATTAACTTTTCATACAAAAGGAAATATTGCTTCACTAAGGATTCTTATCTCATCCAATGTTGTCAAAAAATTGAACTAAATAAAGTCATCCAATTACAATACATGGTTTGAAGATGATTGACTCAAGGAAAATTGGAAAATGAATTGAAATTTTTGTATCATTTCATTTGATCAATTCACATTAATAAATTTAACAACTCATTTTTTGGTCATGTGAAGATACCAAACAGTTGTTCAAAAAAGCTCGACTCTTTTTAATCCTTTTTGTTCTTTTTAATGTTTCTTTCTTGATCAAACTGAAAGATTTGGTTATCGTGAATTTTGGTGTAGATTTCTAAAAATTTGTTGAATTTGATCTCTCTTCTAAGGAGATTGGTCTTGAAGGTTATAGAAAAAACACTTTGATAATATGATCGGTTTGATGTCAATACTTTTGTTTTAGAAACCACAAGGTTTCACTGAACTGTATTTTTGATTAAACCCAAAATAAAAACAAAAAAAAAAACAAACTTTGAAAAAATACTCAGATATTTATCAAAACAACACAAAAAAAGTTGAAAAACACAAAGAAAGTGAAACACGGGTTATTGAAAGAACTGTAATTCCTTTTGAAATTGAGAACAATTTCAAAAAAACAATAAATGTTCAAAAGGAAAAAAAGTGACTACATTATTTATGTTATTTTTTGTCATGAACGGCACAATTTTTACTCATTTTTTAATATTTAACCCCAAAAAATGCCAAATTCTATCCTCTTTTTTTATCTACCTTGGGATCAAAGGAACACATTACAGTTTTCTTTGCAAACAATCAAAACAACAAGTTAACCAAATGACATGAAAGCAAAATCAAAAAAAAACCAAAACAATAAAAATAGATAGTCTGCGGGAGAAGTGTATCGCTTTCTTGTTTGGAAAAAGTCAAACAAATTGGAGTTTTAACGAAAGAGGAAATGAGGAGAAAAACAAAGACCAATTACCCAAAAACCAAGCAACCAAAGGCATTGCTTCAAATTCTGTTTACCGATCAAATTTTACTTGAATCGGGAAAGGTCTGGTCTTTAGCTAATGGCAATCTTAAAAAAAGAAGTACCTATTCTGGACGTAGAACATAGTACTTTTGAAAAGATCAGGCCTGTAACATTTTTCGAAGAATTGAAATTGTTTGTTAATTCACTTATCTCCTCTTCTGTGTATTATCTTTGTAATGGAGACCAATTGTATGTCTTGGGATCGTTAATGCTAATGGTATTCTTTGTATTGACCAAAATGCAGGCGGTGAAACGATGCCTGTCTATGTTCAAGAAAAGGTTACCAAAATCTTTACAGGGAATGGATTCTTGGAATTTCAATTTCAACACTCGCCAGCCTGATCTTTTGTATGCCTGTTGGAGAGAATTATTATTCAGAGTTTGACTTAGGTAATCCAAATTCACCCCTGTTGTTTAAAACTTTAGAGGATCCCAGATCCTGAGTGTAAGTTCACGTTGGTTCCACTCCATTTTAATCACAAATAAGGGTGACAAACCTTGAGCTGCAGGTACCATGAGACAAGTGGGAAATTGACATGAAGGCCAAAAAAAAAATGATTTTAATCGAAAATACCACAACTAAAGGAGAAGAAAGCTCTCCAATTGGCCATTCGAATCAAACAAACCTTAACTTTAACAGACGAAAACGAATTGTATGAGTGGGAAATTAACTAAGAAATATGAACAACAGATAAATTCGAGAACAAAAACCCGAAATACCCACAAAAATCAACCTTCCAAGTTTTAATACTAATTCTTTGGACTCAAAAGATATGATCCGAATTGCCAGTGGATCATATGTTAGCTTTCAATATCTTGATTTCAAAAATACACTTTCGCAAGATCCTGATCTTTAATCATAAAAAAATAAATAATAAAATAATTGAAAAAAAATACTTATGCTCTACTATTTAACATAAATTAGAAATTTAGATTCAAACAAACAGCTAAATTCAAAAATAACTGCTTCCATAAAAGGGTAACAAGTCACGATTCAATCGCAGCCATAAACAAATAAAAAAAAACAGATCTTGGGCTTTTATTTGAAATACAAAAAAATTTAAAATTGGAACCTTGAGAAACAAAATCCCTGTTCATAAGAACCTTGTTGAATTCAGAACCAAATTAACACTTGATCAATTCCAAAAAAAAAAGTATTTGTACAAAAATCAATAATCAATGAAAGAACAAACTTTGAATTTTTCAGAAATGGGTTTATTATGATGAAATTTTAGATACAGTCAGTTCCACTTATAAGGCACAAACTTCAACGAAATTTAAGGCACAAAAAAAATCTCAAATTAAAGCACAAAATTCAGATTCTAGTAAAATAAATTGTAAAAAAAAAAATTTCAAATTTTGTGCGTTAATTTGAGATTTTTTTGTGCCTTAAATTTCGTTGCTAGTTTGTGCCTTAAAAGTGAAACTGACTGTATGTGAAAATTTAAACGAGAAATTAAAAATAATTATTGTAATATTTTTTCAATTAGTTTGCTTACAAGAATAATTAAATCTCATTTCTACCTTGGTAGAAATGATAGGCCATCTTTAGATGGCCTGAAAATAATAACATCAAATAATCATAAAATTAAACTAATATCTATTTTCAACATACATACAATCAAAATCCCTCAATACAAAACAACATTCATACAAATAAATAATTTACAATCAATTCTACTTTAAAGGCACAAACAATAATTACAATCTCAACACAAAAAAATCTCAATTAAAACACAAAATTCATTTTTTTTTCTTTCAATACATTTTTACTAGAATACAATTTTTGTAAATTATATGAGATTTTTTTATGCCTCAAAAAACGTCGAAAATTTATGCCTTAAAAGTGAAACTGACTGTATTTTTGGATGAAATTAAAAAAAAAGAATTTTGTATAAAAATCTTATATTGAAGAAATCTAATTTTAAGTAATTTCTGAGAGTTTTATGAGCAAATAACCTTGAACTTTTAATTTTTAAAAAAAATCCATGAAAATAAACTGAAATATTGAATACTTGAAAATAAAAAAAATTTAACATCTATTTTTTTCACAAATATTGATTAAATTTCTTGAAATTTAAAAGATTAGGCAATATTCCCTATTTAATTTTAAGAGTATAAACAAGGCACTTTTGGATAAAAATCAGTTATTTAATAATATATATTATTTTTTTTTTATTCGATTTATTTATTTTGATTCATTTTATTTGTTTGAAAATCTTTAAAAAATCGAGAAATAATTGTAAATTTTATTTATACATTTGATATTTGTGCTGCTAATAACCCACTGAAAGAATTAAGATTGGGTTATTAATTATTGATTAAAAATAATCAAATTAAAAGGTATTTCATTGGATTATATGTTGAATTCTCCAGAGTTTTAAAAAGATAATTTGGGAGAATTTTTAATTTGTTGGTTTTATTTTTTTTTATTTGTATTTTTTGATTCAAAAAACAAATAAAAAAAAATGATTTTAACTGTTCTATGAATCAAATATTTATATCTTTTAAACATTTTAAAAAACGAAAATATATTTCACTTTTTACAAGTTGTTAATTTTTTTTTGAAATGTTTCCAATCTATTTGAAAAAATTAGAAAATTTTGGTATTTTCTTGAATAATTTGAAAAAAAATTAGTTTATTGAAAAAACGAAATTTGAAAAAAATTATTTTTAAATTTTAAAAACATTTAATATCCCTTAGAGGACCGCAATCGATCCACTCAGATTTTCGAATTTTTATCCTAATATTTTTGTACTATGAGAGTGTGACAAACGTACATATATCCCAGCGTGGCAGGTATATGTAAATTTTTCTATCCTTTTCAAAAAAACAGTAGATCTCGAAATTTTTAATTTTTTTATAATTATTTTTGAGTTTATATTGATGAATAATTAAAATTTTGAATTTTTTTTTGAAAAAATTTGATTTTTCAATTTTATAGTGATATTTACTTCAAGTGATATTTTATGGAAGAAACCTCTTTTATATTACTTAGGATGGTTCAAATTTGTAAAAAAATATAGAAAAAATCAAAAATTATAAAAAATTTAACAATTACTAAAATTTACACTTTAATTAACCTTTAAAAAATTCATCCTATCAAAAGGGGGGTGAAGATAGAATAAATTATTATTATTAATGTTATCAAAAGAATTTGTGATTTTAGGGCGGGCGCGCGAAGCGCATACGGACCGAAACCCCCAATCTCTTTTGATAACATAAATGATTCTTATTTTGTTATTATCCACCCCCCTTTATGATTAAACTATTTATATGTTATTATTTCAAATTAAAATGTATTTTTCTAACAATAATTTTGAAAATTGTGAAATTTTTGAATTTGATTTGAGCTTCAATATAGGGTTTAATTATAGAAAAATTATATCAAAAAATATTATAAATCAAAAAATTTCAAATTTTTGAAAAAAAAATTTCGAAAATTCATTTCATTGGAACAATTAAGTTCAAAAATAATTTTGAAAAAAATAAAAATTTCGAGATCTACTGTTTTTTTGAAAAAGATAGAAAAATTTACATATTCCTGTCCTGCTGGGATATATGTAAATGTGTCACATTCTCATAGTACAAAAATATTAGGATAAAAATTCGAAAATCGGAGTGGGTCGATTGCGGTCCTCTAAGGGATATAAACGAAAATTCAAATTTTTCCACACAATTAAAATAGTTCAGAGAATTAACATTATACAATTAACTGAAAATTGGTAATAATTTTGATTTAAGTTTAATAGGAAAAACATTTTTTTTCATCTTTGAATAGATTTTTGTTTTTATTTCATTTTTGAAATTACGTAACCTATTTTGTTAGATTTAAAAATATTCAAACAATTGATATTATGTTAAAGTTGATTTTTTTTTCAAAGAAGAACCCAAATAAAATTAGTTGATAGTATCTAAACTTTGATAGATCAATAATACTATAGAATTTAAACAAAATTACCAATAATATTGTGTGTTAAGATATCTCCAATATTTTGAACACGCTGATAATTTATTAGTTTATTATTTGTTTTATGAGTATTATGTTTTATAAACAATTATTAAAATTCCGATTAGTGAAATGGTTCTATTTTAGTTTTTTTTTTACAGAGAATTAAAAATATAAGATTTTTTAAATTGAATTTTGGTTTGTTAACATTTTGGAATTAATATTTATAAATTCAGGGATTTTGATCAATAATAATCTTTTTCTAAAAGCCTCATCATTTTTATTGATATTATCATTATTTTAATTTTTATTAAGATTATGAATGATACAAATTATTATTACAGTTAGTTTCACTTTTAAGGCACAAACTTTCAACGAAATTTAAGGCACAATAAAAATCTCAAATTAAAGTACAAAATTCAGATTCTAGTAAAAATAAATTGTAAAAAATAAAATTCCAAATTTTGTGCCTTAATTTGAGATTTTTTTTGTGCCTTACTTTTCGTTGAAAGTTTGTGCCTTAAAAGTAAAACTGACTGTATTATTAATATTATTATGATTATTATTATTATTATTATTATTATTATTATTATTATTATTATTGAATATAAGTTGCAATTATGAATCATCCAGGGATAAACGAAAAGAAATTGGTAAAAAAAAACAATATCAATTATGGCTGATAATTTTTACGATTTGAAGGATGAAATAGATTTTGAATTATTAAACAAAATAAAATTTATTAAAAATTGGTGGTTTATTCCACATTTTCTTCTATTCTTAAAAATTAATTAATTTCCTTTTCTTTTTCATTTTTAAATTTTTTTATTACTTTTTAAACTTTTTTTATTTTAATTCAAAATCAGATACATTAATTGTTTGGAATAAATGATTCAAAAATAACCAATTTAACAATTGATTTAAATTATAAATATATAAAAATCATAATTTATATATTTATAATTGATTTAAACAAATATACAAAAAAGATCACACAACAATTATAAAATCTTCAAATCAACACCAAAATTAAACACCCCTGCATTGCAACCATCAAATAAATACAATTTACTTTAATTATTCAATTTATAATTTTTGATTATTTTATTATTATTTTTAATATATATATATATATATATATATATATATATATATATATATATATATATATATATATATATCTATTAACCCATCATTTTTTCTATTTTTTATTTGTTTTTTCTTCTTCTAATTCAATAATTCAATAAATTTACAGTAAAAATAATTTTATTATGTTTTTCTTGAGATTTTGAGTAGATTTGATATATCTGTGAACGAGAGAAAAATGGATTTTTCATTAAAAAATAGGGTGTAACGGCTGCCCAAAAAAACTAGATTTTTTTGAATAATAAATTTAAAACGATGCCAAACATTTTTAAATTAGATTTTTTTGTTTTTTTTTAAAACAAAATATTTTTATTGAGTGTTGTACTTTACTCCCCCGTAGGGGCGCATATCAAAAATTCTATGAAAAAAAAAAATAAAAGTCGCTCAAAAAAATTTTTTTTGAAAAAATCACCATATTTACACAAAATTCATTTTTTTTTTTTTTTCGAATTTTAATAATTTAATATATTGAATATCAAAATTATTTAATCATTCAAAATATTTGAAAAAAATGTTTTTAAAATCAATTGGTAAGATTTCTGATTACTTGTATTGCAAGTAAAAATAAAGAAATTTTCAATTTTTTGTTTTCTAAATTAATAATACTAATACTATACAATTCCAAAAACTTGAGATATAATAATCTTATTTTCAAAACTTCAAGATTAACTTCCATTATATACATATTGTTACTTTAAATTGATTTTTCAAATATCTTTTTTCCAGAGAAAATTGAAAAAAAAAATCAAAAAAAAAAATTATTTAATTTTTACTAATGTTTTTTTCTGAAAAAAATTATTTTTGGGAAAAAAAAATTAAAATAGATGTGGTCTGAGAAAATCAATTTTAAGGGTCAACTATACTCTTTATTGTTCAACAAATTTTCGAGTTTAAAAAATTTTCAATTTTGGGAAAAAATTCAAAAAAAAATTTTGCACATGTGGAGTGATAGTATTAATTAAAATAATTTTTTTTAAAATTAACTTCTGAAATTAGAAATCATTGTATTTAAAAAATCAGATTTACTTAATATGTGCCTTTTTAAGGGAATAGTAAACTAAAAAAAATCTTCAAGTCAATTTACAAACAAATTAAAAAAATTTTTACCATATCTTGAGATTGAAAAATAAAGTAAAAATATGATAACTCAAAGACAGAACTTTCTTTTAATACTATTTTCAGAAATGAATTATTGTTTTTAAAAGTCTGATCTATTTTTCTCATTTTTGAAAAGATAAAAATCTAACATATTACTGAATTATTTAAAAAAAAATATTTTCAAAGAAAGAAGATTGAATTCTTATTGCCTGTTAAGGAAGAGTACAAAAACACACTTTAAAAATAAAATCACTAATTTCTAACATAACCAAGTTTAAAAAATATACTCAATCTCAAAAAAAAATACAATAATTATTTTAAACTTTTTAAAAATATAATTTTTTGATTCAAAGAACAGTTTAAATCATTTTTTGTATTTTTTATTAAATAAAAAAATCTAGATAAAAAAGAACCAAACAATTAAATTAAAAATTCCCCCAAAATACTTTTTTAAAAATTGGAAATATTCAACTTATAATCTAAAGAAATAATTTTTAATTTTATTATTTATAATTAATAATTAATAACCACAATCTTAAATCTTTCAGTGAGTTATTAACAACATAAAGATTAAATGTATCAAAAAGATTTTACGATTATTTCTCAATTTTTTAAAGATTTTCCAACAAATAAAACAAATTCAAATAAATAATTCTAATAATAATAAAAATAATAGATATTAACAAATACCTGATTTTAATACAAACAGTTCCTTGTTTATACTCTTGATATTTGAAAAAGTATATTGGTAAGTCTTTTAAATTTCAAGAAATTGCTTGAATATTTGTGAATAAAATCAAAATTCAAATTTTTTAGATCTTCAAGGATACAATATTTGATATATTTTTCAGGTATTTTTAAAATAATATTACAGCCACAACGTTACTTGTTCATAAAGACTCTCAGAAATTACTAAAAGTGAGATTTCTTCAAAATTAAATTTTTTTGCAAATTTTTATTTTTCTAAGTTGATCCAAAAACCCAACAAAAAAGGATCTGGATCTTTTGACTGAAAATTCCATTGGGAAAAATGATTCCATTAAAAATGATTATTCTATTTCTAGATAGTTGACAAACGAAGTTGCTTATTGGGTTTAATTGTATCCTTATGTAAATAATTACTCTATTTATTTGGAAAAAAAAATAAATAAGAGTTACTATTCCCTTAAGTAGGCGTACCCTAACAAATTTGAAATTTCCAATTGTATATTAGAGAAAAAAATACCGGACATGAAAAAAATCCCGGACTAGATTTTTAATTGTGAGTATTAGTAAAATTTTTGTCTAATTTCAATGAAATCCTTATTATAAATAACGAATTTTTTTATGAGATTAGTAATAAACCTATCTAAAGTTCATCAAAGTAAGGTGTCTCTAGAATACTCGAGTAATTGTTTGATTGCCATATGTTGATCAACTTTTTTTGAAAAACAAACGAGTTTTATTGAGGTTTACTAGAGTTTGGAAAATGAGAATTTTTCTTCTTATTTTTTGATTGATTGAATGGTGTTTTGAACAAGTGTGATTTCATCAGTCATCATTCTAATAAGTGGGTGAGTTCTAATTTAAAAAGTTTGATTCTTAAAAAAAGGGTTTGATTTTAAATAAATGAAATTACACAATAATTTTACTAATATTCACAATTCAAAATCTTGTCCGAAATTTTTTTTAATTTCCGGTATTTTTTTTCACTGCTCGACAGCAATTATTTAGCCACAATATTTAGTAAACTTTCTTCACATCTTGAAATATTATTTTTTAAATAAAAAAGTAACTTAATTTTTATAAAAATCAATTTAAATTCTTTCAGAATAATTTATAAAACTACCAGTATCTACCTTTTTTTCAATCAACGATTTTTGATAGAATTTCAACAAATTTACTAATGTATTTTTTGTTTTGCTCTCTCCAAATATTTACTCATAGCTTTTTATTTGCATTGATAATTATTTATTTATTTGTTTAGTGTAATTCAAATATTCATAATTGCCAATATTCATAATTGCCAATATTTCAATTAGCAAATGATCCTAATTGGGTATTTCTGCTTTAATTGATTAAATAAGTATTTTTTTTTTCACAAATTGAATTTTGGTGTATCAAAAATTTTGGATTGAAGTTTATAAAGTTAAGCAAAAGAAGCAAATAGAAATAAAAAATAACATTTTCTTTTACAAATAAATGAAAAACTATAAAAATCTAAAAAAAGAGTTTGAAAAATTAAATTTATTTTTGGAAAATAATTATTAAAGTTAATATTATTTCAATAAGAAATTTTATTTTGAAGATCTAGTATAATATTAATTTTTTATATTTGATGATATAAATTTAAAAAAAAAACAAAACCAAAACGCAAACAAAATAAAAACAAAAAAAATTAAAAAAAAAAAAAAAATAAAATAAAGATTTTATTTTAATTTAATTCTATTAATTTCCTTAATCCAAGCTTGAGAATCTCTTTTACTAGAAATAGAGATGATTATTTTCACTTTTTTTGGCTCACTGAAGGTTAATGTTATAGCATTAGGCTTTTTGTATTCGGAAACCGGAGCTGAAACGACACTTGTGGATGAAACTATTTGATAAATTTGAGAGGGCATTTGTTGTTTTGGCTTTGAGCTAAAAACAGCAAACAAATTATTTTTCAAGGTGATGTATTGTTTTGACCATTTTCTTTTATTTTTGTCTTCGGTTAAATACCAAACTTCTGAGGTCTTTAAAAAGCGGGTATTAGACAATTCTCTCCATCTGATGAATAAGTGTGAAAATTGCTCTTCGTTTGCTTGCTTATCCTTTTTTTTAAATAGTGTTAATTTTGAAAATCTGCCACTTAGCCTTTTCCTTCTGCTCATACTTTTTCTCTTTTCTCTTTTATTAATTTTTTCGTTTTCCTTTTCCTTTTTTGGTGGTAAATAAACATTACTATTTTTAGAAATATTTTCCGAATTAGTACTTGTTGTATTAATTGAATTAGTATTTGTTTGTGTGCTTTGTTTGCTTTGTATTGTTTCATTGGTGGTTGATGTTTTTGGTTGACTCTGTATTGTCTTTTCTATTTCATTTTGTTGGTTTGGATTAATGTTGGTTTGCTTTTGGATAATTGTTATTTGTTCAATTTTTTGATGAAGATTAATTTTTTTATCTTGTGTTTGCTGTTGATTTTGTTGTTGATTTTGTTGTTGTCCGAGCTGCTTTCCCCCGTTATCTTCTTTTTGCAGCAACTTCTGCTGCTGCTGTGATTGTTGTTGTTCGGTTTGTATTTTTTTTTGAATGCTTTGATTTACATTTATTGAATCATGATTCAAAATCTTATTATTATTTCCATCACTCAGTTCTGTAGTTTTTTTCAAAATTAAATGAATTTTATTAATGATTTCTGTTCTCTTTTTACATTTTGTTAAATAATTTTGCAATTGTTGTTGGAATTGCTTAATTAAAAAAATATCTTGCTTTGTAAAAATGCTATTGTCTGTGGGCGCAAATTGTCTTTTTATTTCTTTAAATAAAATTCCGGCAAATTTGGTTTTTGGAATTTTTTCATTTGCGTTTGGTATTAACAGAATATATGAAAGAATTGGAGGGATAGGATAGCGTTTATCTACCTTTTGTGTTTTATACCGAGGTATAAATAATGATTGTTCCTTAATCGAAGAGGAATTCGATGAGATTTGATTTAAAAATTGAGATCTTAATTTAAATTTGGAACGCAAATATTGATCGATTAGATTAAAATTCGGTTTTTCCTTTCCAAAAATTGAGCCGGTGGCGAGCTTTTCCATAATCATCAAAACAATATTTAAACCTTCTTGTGCTTTAGTTGGTATATCATTAGTTATTAAACCAAAGTTTATTGAATTTTTAATAGCTAAACAATAAAAATTATGGAAAAATAAAATACCCACACCAATTAATATTGAATTTGGGAACCTATATTGAACTTCTTGTCGTATATAAGAACAAACCAATTGTAAATTTTGAGGAATTTGCTTTATTGATCCAAAAATTGAATTAATAAATTTTTCGAAATAAGTCAATAAGTTTTTTAAATTTTCCTTAAATATTTCTTTTGAGGCAATTAACTCTGGGTTTATTTCAAATGAATTGCCAGATAAGCAATGCTCTAATACTAATTGTGATATCGTTTGCCTTAAATATGGTAAGTTATACAAATGAATATATTTGATTATTATTAATTTTGTTAAATTGTTTTTTACTAAAAAATCATTAATGTTATTAATGCCCATCACTTGTTGAACAATACAGGAATGAATAAATGGTAAGCTTAACCCTAAAGATTCAAAAAAATTGAATAAAGAAACTGATATTTTTGGATATTTTTCAAATGTAATATTATGATTTAAAATGCATGTAAAAAACAAAATATCTTCTTCATTTAAATATTCTTGTAAAATCGTTGAATTTCTTTCCAAAATATCATTTAATTCAGTTGATTGTTTTTTGGTGATTTTATTTATTAATTCATTAATTTGTTTTTTTTCTTCTTCGTTGGAATTTTTTTCAATAATATACCTTATTGTTCTTCCCATAGAATATTTTTTACAATCGCGAATTATTGATGATGATTGCTATTTAATAAAGAAAGAGAAATTGAAAATGAATATTAAAAAATAAAAAAAAAAAATGTTTTGTTATAAATTATGAATAATAAGGTAAAATTAGTATTATTAATATTATTGTTTGATAAAAAAAATAAAATTAATAAAGAGAATAAAAAATTATAAATAGAAAAACAGAAAAATGAAAAAAATGAAGAAAAGTAAAAATTTTGTCAAAAATAAAAAGAAAAAAATGTTCTAGATGAGAAAAATGATAAAAATAAAGAAAAGTAAAAAGAAAAGTAAAAATGGAATAAAAAAACAAATTGAAATCGAAATTGAAAAAATTATGTTTAAAAAAAGAAATAGAAATGAAAATTGAAATAAAAATAGAAATAAAAATAAGGAATAAAAAAATAAATCGAAATAAAAATTCAAATAAAACTTATATATTTATGAATAAAGAAAAGTATTTGAAAATTCTTACATTTCTAGGTGAAGGTATATTACAAAATTTGAAAAATTCGTGAATTCCATTTATTATTGTTTCAAATTCAATAATCCCAGATACGAATATATCTATTTTTTCACTTATTGAAGATTTCAATTGAATTATTAATAATATATTAAAATCTATTGATTTAAGAAATTCGCTTTGTATTAAAAAATCAGTTAATTCATCAATTAATTTTTTTCGAAATACATTCCCAAAATATATGTATTCAAATAATGAATTAATAGCTTGGAAAATCATGGAATTTTTTTGAGTAATTGTTGGATTTCTTTCAAGTTCTTCAATAATATTTTGAAAGATTTTTTTCATTGAACCTTCTTTATTTGGATTTAATAACATAACATTTTGTTTAATTACATCAACAGATCGTTTTTTAAATTTTGGATATTTGTGTGATTTTAAAATTCCAAAAAATGAACGAGCAAATAGTTTTATTGCAAATTTTGCTCTTGAATCCTAATAATAAGAAGAAGAAGAAAAATTAGATTAAAAAATAAAAGGAATTTAAATAAGAAAATAAAATAAAAAAAAATTAGTTAGATTTAAGTATGTTAAAATATTAATTATTAAAAAATTGTTTTTAATTTTATACTTTTAATAAAATGTTTTTGTTAAAAAAGGAAATTTAGAGCACACCTTTAAAATACCTTTGTCAAGATAAAAACAAAAATATCTTGCTGAAAGATCATTTTATTTGTTCTCTTCTATCTAAAAAATACTTTTAAAGTCATAATTTTTTCAAACTTATTTTGAAATTATATTTGTAAGAACAAATTTCTAAGAATTGAAGTTTGATAATATTTGAATATTCGTAATTAAAATTGGATTTTTTTTTATTTTTTTTTGGTTCTCATTTTGAATTAGAAAATCAATAAAATTTATAAACAAAAACAATAATTAAAAAAAAACAAAAACTTACACTCTAGAAAATATAGACATTCAATAGAATTGAGTAAAATCATTAATTTTTGCCAAATTCTTTTAACAAAAACAAGAATTAAAAAAAAAACAATGTTAGCCTTTTCAGAATTAAAATGAATTGTGCAAAATCAAAGGGTTTACTCTATCCGTTTGAATTTCGGAAAAGCTAATGGCAACTTTCTTGAGTTTTCTGTTTTATTTGTAAAATCAATAGATTTTCGTTAGGTTTTTTTGAGTTTTCTATTTATTTAGAAAATCAATAGATTTTCGTTAGGTTTTTTTTACTTTAGAAATAAACCGAAAATTTTAATAAATTTTCTGTTTATTTCTAAAGTAAAAAAAAACCTAGAACACTTCAGAAATAAAATCGAAAACCTCAAAAAAACCTATTACACTTCAGAAATAAAATAGAAAACTCAAAGAAAACTACCGTTAATTGACGACACACCAAAAAAATTTAAGATCGTATAAATGTTTATTAATATTATTAATTTCCAAATTGCCTTATCACTTCAAATAAGAATTATTTTTTTTTAAATTTTCTCTAGAATTTTTAGATTTTGATTTCATAATTTGAGATTTTCTATTTCCCAATTAATATTTTAATATTTTTCGTGAATAACTTTATAGCATTTCAGTAACAAGAAATTATTAAAATTTCAAGAATCCTTTTGAATACAAATACTTTATATTTTTGTTTACAATTACTAGTTGAACAATTCTTCATTTTATTTTGAAGAAAATATATTACAAAATACAAATGTTATTCACAACTGAATTATTTTTCTCTTTAAATTGTAAATTTTTTTGCAAAAGCGGTTAAATTTTTTATAAAGTTGAAATTAAATTTTAATTTTTTCTCAAAATTAAATAAATATGATAGTTTTAATTTTATCCTTTTCAGAGAGAATAGAGGTTTTGATGATATCTTGCTTAATTCACGATAAAGTTATCAAAATCGTGATTATCTTTAAAAAATCGCGATATTTTAGAAAATTGCAGATAATCAATATTATCTCGGATAATATGACAAATCGCGAAAATTCTATAAAATCGTGATAATTATTAAAAAATCGTGATAAATGCCAAAATATCGCGATTAAAAAGTAATCTTGATAAACTAGTTGATGGATTTTTGATTTAATTGAGAAATATTTTTAAAAAGAAATTTTTTTTGATCAAAAAATAGATTATGTGAAAACAAGTCATTCTTTGAAAAAACAACAAAAAAGATTCGTAATTCAATCAAGAATCAGATCAAAGAGTTTTATTGTATTTTCGTTTGATTTGGTTGGCATACCTATTGATCCTTTTTGGTCAACAACAATAATAACTAAAGAGAAATAAACATTTTCTCAGTCAAAACCGTGGTGTTGTAAATTGTGCTGAATAAAAGAGCTTCTAAAACAACCAACCCATTCATCCCGTTCTTTAAAGAATGTGTTCATGGGTGAAAACATTTTCAATATTCTAGGAAAGCTGAAAAGAGTTGGATAACTTTTCAAAAGCTTTCACAACAACCAAGCCAGATTATCACCAATTATTAAGATTTTTTGTATCATTTGTACATTTGTTTTCTTCTTCTTATTCTTCTTCTTTGAGTATCTTTGTATTGGACAGTAAACACAATTAGAGCTTAAAGGTTTTTGTTTAATCGATCACCAATGAGAAGGAAAATCATTCTTTATTCTTTTTGGTTATTTAAAATTGTGAAGGTAACAACCCCATTTTAAAAAAAACACATCGATTTTATATTCAAGTATATTGTTGAAATGGGTTATTATTAGTTTGATCATAAAATTTGCTTGAGATTTTATATTTTGTAAAAAAAAAAAATGAAAAGAAAAAAAATTTTTTTTCCACAACTACAAACAAACTCATTCCGTTTATAAAAGTTTTTTATATTTCAAAACTTTCAAATACTCAAAGACAATTCACAACCCTCACAAACACTTTCTAACATTTTTAAAGTTAAGGAATTTGTAAAAGTCAAAGAGATTTTATTTAAGGTGATTTCAAAAAAATAATGTTTCATTTTTTCGTAATAATTATTTTATCGCGATAATGTGGAATATCACAATTTTATGATTTTTCGCGATAAAGTAGGACTAATCGCGATTTTTTTAATATTATCGCGATTTTATTGTTAATATCATGATAATATATCTTTCATCAAAACCTCTAATAATAATCAGATGATTATCAATAGTTTATTCGTTAATAAAACATAAATCAAAAATAATTTAGATCATTTAATATTTTTGGGCTTATTGAAAGTTGTATTTTTTTATTAAATTTTAAGACTTTGCTCCTATTTTTTCTCAAAGATTAAAAAAAAAAAAAAAAGATTTATGAAAGGATTTGTTTTCAAACCATTTGAATTCTTTCTGTTAAATATTTAGGAAATATATATATATATATATATATATATATATTATACCAAAAGTTCAAAGTTTAAATTTAATAGGAAATTTCTATTTAAATTTTTTTTTTCAAAGATCAAAGATTTTGATCTTTGAATTTAAACCAAATGTTTTTTAAAGTTTCAAAAAAAAATTTTCATTAATTTTTTTTTTAACAATAATCAAGTAATTTTTAGATTAAAAATGTATTTTATAAAGTATGAAAACGCGATATTTTGACAATATTAAAGGTATTACTGAAAAATTAAATTAATTTAAAATCAAAGAAACTTCAAATGGTTCTATTTTTTAAAAAACTTCAAAGTTTAGTATTTTCAGATACTTCAGAATAGCGAATTTAAAATTCGTAAAACATCAAAGTGATTAAATTGACTCGTTAGAAATAAAAATTAAAAAGTTATCAAAATTTGAGATGGATGTTTGCCTTTTCAAAAAGTCTTTGGAAATATTCTTTCTTCCTTTCAAGTATAAGAACGAATGATCTTGAAAGATCTTTTGTATTTTTTTTTTGTTTTAAAGTTTGTTTTTTTGTCTAAATCTACTTATTAAAATCTAACAAAATATTTTTGCTTTTAAGGAATCAGTCTTCTACAACAACAGGGCAATTTTTTTAAAATATGCTCTTGGTGATATTATCGACTTACAATTTTTGTAGACGACAAGTGTCAAAAAATTCTGATCAGACTCAGAAACCCAGAAAAGAATATTTTTTTCTTAGATCAAATTTTTTTTTTTTCCATTTTTTCTGAAAAAGAAAACCTTTAAATTCATTTTATATGTTAGATTATTTCAAAAGTTTTTTACCTTTTTTATAACCATTTTCATCAATATTACCTAATTAATAAGTCTTTATTGCCATAAATATTAATGTAAAGATTTTTTTTTCTTTTTTGAGATAATTCTTTTGGTTTACCAAAAAATTGATTTATTCAACATGATTGAAAAATTTTTAGTAATGTTTTAAGAAGGATAGTGATAACTATTAAAGTTTTAAAGTCATTTACAAATTTTTACTTCTAAATTGTGTTTTTTTTCTAAGATGAAATTCTGATACAAAATCAAAATTTTATTCAAGATATTTGTGAATTGAGTTGGATTTATCCTCAAGAATTCAAAATCAATTCTTTTTCTGACAAAAAATGATTTGGGTTGTTATACACAATTCTTGTGAATAAGGCGAAAAAATTTGCCAAAATAAAATTTTTCAAATTTGCTAAAACAATTATTTTTTTGCATTTTTTTGAAATCCTGAAAAACGATACTTTTCAAACCTTAAAAGAATAAAAAATATTTTATGCTGAATAAATCTAGAATTTTATTGAGAAACTTTTTTTAAACCTCTATCAAATCATCATTTATTTAATCACCTATATTCCATTTAGTTTTTATTGGCTGGGATTAGAATTGAAATATTAATAATGAAAAAGAATAACCAAATAAAAAATTTTCCTTTCAAAATCAATACTTTTCAATATAAAACCAAAAATATGTCACATCATTTTCAAGAATTAACTTAATTGTTAATAAAACAAATAGGTTACTTTTTTTTTCGTTTTATATTGAAAACATGTGAATTTTGGAATTCAAAAAATAGACTCAAATTGATAAATTGTTTAAATGAGGTTAACACATCCATTTCAGAAATCCAAAACACAAATTATAAAAAAAATTTTTTAAAGATCTTTACAAGATTTTATTTGATTTTTAAAAAAAATACTACTCCCTTAATTTATTTTTTTTTCGCTAAAACTTCGATCTTCTTTTTTCAAATACTGAGCTTTATAGATCTTGGTTATTTCCTTTTCAAATTAAGGGTTCTGAATTCAAGTTAATTTATGACACTTTTATTGAATTTCCTCAGAAAAACGAATTAAAATTTCTCGTGCAATTTTCCGTTTATTTCTAATGACAAGAAGTGTCAGGTATGGTGCTTTGAGAAGAGATCAAAAAAGTATTCTAAATATTTTGCATTTGATATTTTGTATTCGAAAATTGAATCTTTGAGTTTTCTTATTGTTTTTTTCACCAAAGCTTATTCTGAAAAGAAAACTTGATTTTTTATCTTTTATTTTCGTTTGTAACTGCAAAGATAAAACACATTGGAAGAATAAGTCCCTGAGGTTAAATTTAAATTCTATTCTTTATATTAGATTTCTAAAATGTCAAAATTAAAAAGATTGTTAAAGTGATCGTTTTAAAAATCAAAGTTCATATTAGAACTAATTTAAAGTACACATTAAGGTTATTTTCAAGATTCTTTTTGATTATGATGGGACTTTTCTTTTAACTCAATTATTAAATCAGTCAAAATATTTAATTTTTTAATTTTTTACAAAAAAAAAAAAAAAAAAAATTATAATGTCTTAAGGAATGCTCTCAAGAAATAGAGGAAATTATTAATTTTTGAAATAAGAAACAAAATCGAAAATAGACAATAAAAATTAAACATATTTGAACAAATAAATAGAAAAATTAAAAAGATTAAAAGCAATAAAAAAAAAAAAAAAAAAAAGAAAAAGTCTTACTGGGTATTCAAATTCAAGTTTCTTCAAGCTTTGAATTAAATTCATTAATTCTTGATCGATTTGAATTGACTCTCTTTGTAGAGTTTTTTCCAAAATTTTAATGAAATTTTTCTTGTATAAAGTACTTAAATAAATTAATTTTTGGCTTAAAAGTAAAATTGAAGAAATTGAAATTGGGTTTTGCTTTCTAAATTGAATTTGCTTTTCTAATTCATTGCGCTTTTGATTTTTTTTTTCAATTTTTCTTTGATAATCAAATCGTCTTTGCTCTTCTTTATTGATTTTCCTTTTTAAAAATTCAATCTTTTGTTCATTTGTCATTTGACTTCCTCGGTTTTCAAATATTTTTAAATGGTCATATTTTGTATTTCTTTGTTTTAATAATTTTTCATAATTTGCCCCATCATTTTTTTTTATTTCCTTTGTTTCTAATTTATATATTGGTTCAATTGGAATTTTAGTTATTTTTTTTTCTTTTTCAATTTGCGTTTCTTGTAAATTATTTTGATTTTGATTCTGGTTTGTGTTTTCATTTCTAAGTTTTTGTAAATTAAAGCCTTGGTTTGGTTTTTGTCGGATAAATGATGGTTTGCTGCGACTTAATAATTGTTCAAGTCGACTTTTACCATTTAAATTCGTAGTTATCGGTTTGCTTCTGTTTCGAGAAAGGATAGAATTAATATCTAGTTTTTGGTTTGTTGGCTTTCGTTTTTCATTGCTTTCCATTCGAGACAAAAGAGAAGAAATGTCATTTGAATTTGTTGTTTTATTTGTATTATGTATTATTTTCTTTAATGTAATTCATAAAAATGTATAATGATTAATGTATAATGTTAAATGATTAATGTATAATGTTAAATTATTAATGTAGAAGAATAAAGAAAATTATTAATTTTTTTATCATGTTTGAAATCTTTTCTTCTGTTAGAAATTTAGTTTGTGGACTTTTTTTTAAATACTTCTCGGTGTAGTATTTTTTCAAAATAAATTGAAATCTTGTAAAGATCTTTATAAATTTTTTTTTGTAATTTGTGTTTTGGTTTATGATATGGATGAGTTAATCTCATTTAAACAATTTATCAATTTGAGTCTATTTTTTGAATTCCAAAATTCACATGTTTTCAATATAAAACGAAAAAAAAAGTAACCTATTTGTTTTATTAACAATTAAGTTAATTCTTGAAAATGATGTGACATATTTTTGGTTTTATATTGAAAAGTATTGATTTTGAAAGGAAAATTTTTTATTTGGTTATTCTTTTTCATTATTAATATTTCAATTCAAATCTCATCAATAAAAACTAAATGGAATATAGGTGATTAAATAAATGATGATTTGGTAGAGGTTTAAAAAAAGTTTATCAATGAAATTCTAGATTTATTCAGCAAAAAATATTTTTTATTCTTTAAAGTTTCGAAAAAAATCGTTTTCAGGTTTTCTAAAAATTGCAAAAAAATTTGTTTTATAAAATTGAAAAAAATTGTTTTGGCAAATTTTTTCGTCTTAATAAAAAGAATTATTATAACAATTTAAATCATTTTTTGTCAGAAAAAAATTGATTTTGAAGTTTTGAGGATAAAATCACAGAATTCACAAATATCTTGAATAAAATTTTGATTTTAAAATCCAGATTTCGTCTTCGAACAAAAACACAATTTAGAAGTAAAAATTTGTAAATGACTTGGAAACTTTAATTATTAGAACTATCCTTTCTCAAAAAAATACAATAATTTTCTAATTGGTTGAATATATCAATTTTTTGGTAAACCAAAAGAATTATCTCAAAAAAGAAAAAAAAATCTTTACATTAATATTACTGCTAACAAAGACTTCTTATTGTATAACAATGATGAAAATGGTTATAAAAAAGGTAAAAACTTTTGAAATAATCTGAGAAATAAAATGAATTTAAATGGTTTTCTTCTTCATAAAAAATGGAAAAAAAAAAAATGATCTCATTTACTGAAAAAATTTTCTTTTCTGGGTTTCTTAGTCTGATCAGAATTTTTTTACACTTGTCGTCTACAAAAATTGTAAGTCGAGAATATCACCAAGAGCATATTTTAAAAAAATTACCCTGTTATTGTAGAGTACTGAATATTTTATAATTTTTATTAAATGAAAAATTGAAATTATTTTTGCCATATAGTTTTTTTTTGCTTTACAATTCTCATCAAGTTCTGTAGGGAGGTTATTTTTTCTAGAATTTTTCTGTTTGTTAATAAGATCTTTGATTTTATTTATTTAATTAAAATTTAAAAAAGTTTTTTAGACCTTAAAAAAAATTTATTTTTATGATTTATGAAAATTAAATTATAATTTTTTCACATAATTAATTAATTCATTAATTATTATGAAATTTCAAAATCAATACAAGTTTTTAAATTGGTTTTCTTTTAAATGAAAAATTTTCATTAAATAGACGATTTATGTTAAAAAAACCTTATTAAATTTTGAAAAATTTATCAGTAATGAAAGTCAAACAATTAAAAGTTTTATTTTCGTTATGTTTCTTTGATAATTATTTTGTAAATTTTCACATAACAAAATTATAAATTTTGCACTCTTTTTTTTAGAAAACTAAATTAGGTTTCAAATACTTCTAATGAATGTGTATCTTAGACACTCTTTGAATTGGAAGTCAAAAATTTAGACACTTCAAAATTCACTCATTAACAGATTAAATGAAAATTTCATTTAAAGTAGTGAAAAAAATACCGGACATGAAAAAAATCCCGGACAAGATTTTTGATTGTGAATATTAGTAAAATTTTTGTGTAATTTCATTTATTTATAATCAAATCCTTTTTTTAAGAATCAAACTTTTTAAATTAGAACTCACCCACTTATTAGAATGATGATTAAAGAAATCACACTTGTTCAAAACACCATTCAATCAATCAAAAAACAAGAATAAAAATTATCATTTTCCAAACTCTAGTAAACCTCAATAAAACTCGTTTGTTTTTCAAAAAAAGTTGATCTACTTAAACTACCAAACAATTACTCGAGTATTCTAGAGACACCCTTACTTTGATGAACTTTAGGTAGGTTTATTACTAATCTCATAAAAAAATTGGTTATTTATAATAAGGATTTGATTGAAAACAAATGAAATTACACAAAAATTTTACTAATATTCACAATTAAAAATCTTGTCAGGGATTTTTTTCAAGTCAGGTATTTTTTTCCCTGCTATAATCCTTACATTAAATTAGAAATTCCAAAATTTTGTACTTAAGTTAGGCTCAAACTACTTCAAAGAGTTAACCAATATAAACGAAATTCCAAAAAATTCGAAAACAGTATAAAATGATTTTGAGAAGAACAGTGCCTCAGTTTTCTTCAATTTGATAATAATTTTGATTTTAACAAATATATTTTTATTTTTTGTCTTTTTTGTTTTGTTTTCATATCCTTTTTTTCCAGTTACGTAACTTGTTTTGTTAGATCCAGAAAATTTTTTATACAATAATTGATAGAAGGCTCAAGTCGAGTTTAGTTCATAATAGAAAATACATATAAGATTAGTTAATGGTGTCTAACATCGATCGATCAATAATTGTTGGTGAAATTTCAACAAATTTACCAATACATTTTTTGTTTGACTCGTTTCATTATTTTGGACACACTGATTTTTATTTTTGAGTTTTATTCGTATAAAAAGATTTACATATAAAAACATTAATATTGGGTAACTTAAATGTGTTTAACTATTAAGTTTGAAAAAATATAAAAAATTGAAAGCTCCAAGACAATGGGAAAAAGACCGCAAAAAACTCAAAAACTTTGATTCTGACATCATTGTCAAACAGGATACAGATGAATTAATGAGAAAAATGAACACTTTTGAAATATATGAAATTACGATAGAATACTTTTTGACCAATATGACTCAACTGACGCGATTAGGAAAAAGGAGATCAAATTCAAATAATTGCCGAATCGCGGACACACAAAAATTCATTTGGATTACAATGATTCAGATTTCTCACATAAATTATTTTTTACTTATTCGTTTTTTTTTTAATATCATTTTTTCTTCTCTCTCTCTTTATTGTTCTTTTTTTTTCGATTCTTTATGCTATTTTAGAAAACTAAATTGAGTTTAAAATTCTTCTAATAACAGTGTCTTTTAGACACTCTTTGAATTAGGAGACACAAATTTAGTCAATTCAAAATTCTCTCTTTATCAGACTAGATGATTCTTTCATCTAACCCTTTATAGTAACTTCAATACATTTTTTTGATCAGCTCGTTTCATCATTTTGGACACACTCTTTTATTATTAATTTTTTTTCTTTTATTTGTATAAAAATGATTGCTTATAAAAACATTAATAATGGGTAATTTAAATGTGGTTTGATATTACATTTGGAAAAATACAATAACTTGAGGGTTTTTTTTTTGCTTATTTTTGATTTTGGGTATTTACATTTTTTTGGAATGGGGCTTAGATTTATTTTAATACTGATAAATTCAAAAATATGTTTCCAAACTTTTTGGTTCAATTCCCTTTTTTATTAAAGCCTGATAACTCAACTTTATAAAAATTTCCTTGCAAAAAAGATTTCCAAAATCAACTATTTTTAAAAGTTTCTTTGCATTGAAAGCCATAAAAGTTAATCCTTGCCTTTATTCAAAACTAATCAAGAATTTAAAAAATGGAAATCGAACTCAAAAGTTTGGAAAGTATTTTTGAATTTGTACGTGGTATTTATTTGGGTCGATCTTCTGAAGATTTAATTTTAAAGTTAATATTTTCTCTCAAAAATACACCTTTGTTCAAATTTCGTTATTGAAATGAAAAATATTGTGTCAGTATCATTGAAATTTGAATGAAACTTTTTACGTTGTTTGCCTGAAAAAAAACGTTTTTATATAAATTAATTAAAACTTACCTGATTGCTTTGTGGTATTTGCAACTTTTTTTCTTCGTTGTTTAAATTTGGTTCCCAAAGAAATAGCCTTGCTAAAAATGCAACCAGTTGAACCTCATTTGCCTATAATTTAAATATTAATTTAAAAGGAATAAAGAGAAACAATACAGACATTCGATTGAAAAGTAGGTAGGTTAGCCAAAAACCAAAAGATTTTCAATTTTTGAATCTTTTTTTTTGGTTAGAACAATTTCATTTATAAAAAATTAAATTCAGATATAATTGTATTGGTCAAGGGCAGAGAAACAAAAGAACAAATTTCTCTTGTTTAAATTCTTGACAAAAAAAAAGTTTAAATCTAATTTGAGAACAAAAAAAGATGATTGGTGTTGGCTTTAATGTACATTTTTGAATTTTGGGTAAAAAAAAACAAAAAAAAAATGTTTATAAGAACCAAAGTTGTTATTAAAACAAGGGTGAGCAAAAAAGATTTCAAATAGAGACCATAAATCCATTACAATTCAGTTTTTCAGTTGTTTTCAAGTGGAGTTTTCAAACAGTTTTTGCACACTTTCGAAAATTGACTGTTAAATAATACACAATCTTTTTTTTTTCATCAAGATCCAGAAAATCAAATGAATAAATCCTTGTCTGAGTTCGTATGGTTTCAACACATCTCACAACAAACAAAATGAAAAAAAAATGAAATAAAATTTTCTAAAGACTGAGAAGAAAGATTAAAAAAGAAATATTGAAAAAAAAAAAACATACATTGGTGATATCTTGAGGGTTTATCATTTCGTTTGAATAGCTTGTATTCTTCAATTGCAAAATGAAATTTTCTGATCGTTTAGTTAGGTCCTCATCCAATAAAACATCCAGAAGATCGTTTTCACTAATTTGTGAAACTAACAGAACTAATACAACACAATCCTTGAATGCAAAGAGGTGGTAATTATTTATATTTTTTTTCCAAATGAACAAAAAAAATAAATTAATTTTTAGTTAAAAAAAAATAAAAAGAAAAAAAAAGAAGGTTTTTGTTCTCAAGTTACTTTGAAATCTTGTGAGAAATTTGATATTTGAATATTTTGACCAGACTTTTTGAGTTGAAAGTTCACCCATCTTTTTAAAATCAAATCAGGTGGTGTTTCTGAAAAATTTTCTGTTTCTTCTTGTTTTAAAATTGAGAGATCTTTGTGAAAAGAAACCCGAAAAAGAAGCGACTGTGCAAACAGTGGGTAATTTTTTGACATTAGACCAATTTTTGCTTTTTGAATTGAAGATGTTGCAGGTTAAAATCAAAAAAAATGTTTTCATATTTTTGGTTTTAGGATTTAGTTCGAAATAAAACACTAATGTGTACCATTTTTTAAAAATTTGTGGAAAAAGACCGTTTTGGGTTATGAAATACTTTCTGAAACAAGTCACATCCGAAACTTTTACAATTGTCAATTGGTTTTGTTTATTGATGTTGCTTTGACGAATTGGATCAAAATAATATGTTTAATAAATGTTTTGAGAGAACTACCTGTTCCAAGATTCTTGAAACAAGACCTTTTTGTGTTTCTTTTTTCAGAGACGAGCAATTTAAAAAAATTTTAAAGGTGTGGGGGAAATTGCGATGTCGAAAACACTGAACCCATGAAAAAAATTTTAACTCATTTTTTGATATTTTTTTTCAGGATTGGTTTTGGAAAACAGAAATAACACACAACAATTTGGTTCAGATTTAAATAAACTTTTTAGGTTAGCTCTTGAATTAATCTAAATGATTTGAAAATATTAAATGTTTTTGTTTCAAAAAATTTATTGTAATAATTACTAATTGTGTGAGAGAAAATGGTTTTCTTAAGGGACTAATTGTAATAAATTTATTTTACCTAAATTTAATAGAGATTGAGAACATTTTTTTGCCAATTACTTAGATTTGAAAAACCCTGTTTATTTTCAATATTAAATAGATTTCTAGATAAAGAATCCTTATTTAGAAATTGGCCAAAAAAAAAAAAAATGATAGAGAATACTGGATCATGAAAAAATTATTTCAAAAAAAAATTTTATCTTTGCAAATTTTACCAATTTAAATAACTTCCAATTAGAATAAACACTCTTAGTTAATAAAAGGTCTTTGATCAAAAAATATTTTTAAAGATATTTTACAATTAAAGTTTGGAAAGTCCAATTTTCCAGGTTCTATTAATAGTTTTTTTCAATTTAATAGTAAAAAATTTGAATATTTTTTTTTTTAACAGCTAAGAGGTCATTTTATTTTATTTTAATAGTATTTTAAATCTGATGAATATCTTTCAAATAGGGAACCAATCATTTTGACTATTAAAGAATTATTTGTTCTTGTTAATTGGAAAAAAGATTTTTTCTTTGATTTTTCGTTAGGTTTTTTTTAATTTTTGTAATAAACAGAAAATTTCTTAACTTTTCGGTTTATTTCAAAAAGCGAAAAAAACTGCTCTTAGTTTTTCCATAATTTAAAAGAATTGAGTTAAATCTGTGCTTTTTCTCTATTCTTTTGAATTATGGAAAATCGCCGTACGCTTTTCTTGAGTTTTCTGTTTATTAGGAAAATCGATAGATTTTACTATTATAACACAAAACCTCTAGAAAAGCTAGGCACTTGATGCCATTCTATAGAAAATTTTGTTATTTTTTTTTAATTCCTGTTTTTATTAGAAAATTAATATATTTGCAAAAGAAAAAGAAGATATAAAAAAAAGCCAGTAAGTTTTCTAGAATTTGAAAGAATTGAGTTAAATCTTTTATTTTACTCTATTCTTTTGAATTCTGGAAAATCTATGTACTCTACGACATTCTACGGACACTTTTTGTTAGGTTTCCCAGAATTTAAAAGAATTGAGTAAAATCTTTGATTTTTCGCGATTCTTATAATTATGAAAAAGCTAGGCACTTTATGACACTAGACGGACACTTTCTATATTTATCAATATTTATTTTTTTTTCTATATTAGTATTTTTTTAGATGAGTAGAATGTTTTTAAAACTAGTAGTTATTGGCTTTTCAAAAAAATATCCTAAAGTTGAGATCAAATAAAATTCATTGTCACATCCATTTAAAAATTTAATTGCCACAATATAGACCTTTTTTTCTCAACTAGAGACTTTTAAAATTCGTAGTACTATTAAAAACAATAAATACAACAGTCTTAAGATTTTTAAAAACTGAAATGTTGATTATATTGTGAATAAACTCGATTAACAAGGATGAAATGATAATTGAAGTTTTAGTTTTGTCAAAAAATTTTTTTCAATTTAATTTTTTCATAATAGTGTAGTAACTTGGAAAAATTCAAAAATAGATCTTTTTCACCTCGATCTAAAATAAGATTTAAGAATTTAATCTTAGTATATCTTTAAAATTCTTTTTTAAATATTGAGTGGAAGAATTAAATTTCTTATTTATATAACTTTTTCGTTCTATATGAATTGTTACTTTTATATCTACAGTGAACTAATATTTTAATCACAAGTTAATTTTCTTAATGTTTGGAGTAAAAAAACCTGGATTAGTTACAATACTGCAGATTTAATTATAAAATTTAAAAAATTTTAAACACACCTTGAAATTGAAAAACAAAGTAAATGCCAAAAAAATCAAAAATCACATTAAATATTATTTTCAGAAATGAATAATTTTTTTTATTATTTGATCCAATTTTCTTATTATAGCCATTCCTAACCTACAGTAAAATTTGATCGATATCTAAATTGACTTTTTTGTCTCTGTTAAACACACAAAAAAAATCTATGGTTATATGTTATCACATAATTTTATGGTTTGTGATTGTTTTTTCTAATAAAAAATTTAAATTTGAAAGACTGAGAGAAATAAATCTTGTTGATTATCAAATAATTAAAAAAATCCAAAACAAAGTTTCCAAAGATTTGAGATCTAATATAATAATCACTTTGAAATGATCCTGCCTTTTGATTTTAAGGTGTTTAGAAATTACAATCCACCAAAAATCTGACAATTTTTTATCGCAATTTCGAGTCAAAAATTCAAATTTTATATTTTTCCTCCTCTCAAAAAAGGAAATTTTTGTTCTATAATTTTAATTTCATCGTTTGTAATAGTCTATCACACAAACAATAAAATCCTGTAATAAAAAGTCAATTCTGATAGAAAATGAATTTACTGTTTATCAGAGATTTCATAATAGGGTTGGAATGGCTGTAACAAGTTTTTATGATTATAATAGCTTATTTAAACGATGAAAATCTCACAGAGGATAGAATTTTTTCTTTTTTAAAAAAATGAAAATTTGAATTTTTTAATAATAACTTATGGGTGAGCAAAAAAAAAAAAAAAAAAAAAAATATAAGTTTTTTGAGAAAGATTAATAAGAAAAAATTGCTAATTTGAAAATAGAATTTGACAAGTTTGGTTAAAAGAGATAAAAAACTCATAACAATCTTCTCAGGATTTTATTGAAAAATTTGAAATTAATCTTCATACTCTCCCTTAAAAAGTTTTTTTTCAAGAAAGCAATCTTTTTTGATTTATCCAAACATCATTTTTTTTTATACTTAAAAATTAAATAATAAATACCATATAACAGAAGAAAAGCAATAACTGCCAATGGAATCAACGAACACATAGTGTTGGCATATTGTGAACCCTTGATGAATTTATTAACATCAGATTCACATGGATTTTTTATTTGTAAGATCCTGGACATACACACCAAGCTTAAAGAACAAAATACAATTAATACAACAAGGCATATTAAAGAGAGAAGTCCGATTAGTCCTCCATTTTTACGATTTGACTTGCTGTTACTGAGATCGTCGTTCACGAAATAAGAAAGATCGACAACTATCAAATAAATTGTTGAATGCAAATAATTTTTATAAAGTGAATCATCACAGCCCTTGTTTGGTTTTGTTAGACACAATGCTAAAAATACAATATGTAAAATAAGTAATGAAGTGTTGGAGATTAATTTTATTAGAAACAGTTTTCTTTTTTTTTTTTCGATTTTGCTAAAAAGATATTTGCTAAAGACTATTTTGTAGATGAAATTTGTTTTTTCTTCAATGGCTTCCTGTTCTTCTTTTTGCTTGTCGAGTAATTCTAATTTACTTGTGTCCTCCATAATTGGAAAAATTATTATAATTAGATAAATTGGAAAAAATGAAAAAAAGAAAAAAATCTTTTTTTTCTATTGAATATTTTTTTTTTCACGGCTTAAAACTTCTAACTTTCTTGAAATCAGTTTTGTATTGAGTAGGTGCCACAAAATAAAGGTAAAATAAATAATTTTTTTGGGTATTTTGAACATAGAGTTTGTCAGTTCTTGGTAAAAAAGTGAAACAGGAAATAAAGTTAAATCACGGTTTTTAATTGGGGACCATTAATGAAAAAGAAAGTTAAGATCAATTAAAAAAAGAATAAATAAATAAATAAAGACAAAATGAAGTATTCAGCACAATAACAGTTTTTTTAAATACTATCTTTTGATATGGTCTTTTCTTTGATAGATCAATTATTAAAAATTTGTTGAAAAAATTTGATTTTTTTTGCGATCTCCAAAACCACTTAATTAATTTTGATAAGAAAGTAGATTTAAATTGGATTTGTTGGTTTGGTTGAAAATAATATAATGGATTATTATATGAAGTTAATTGGTTACTTCTTTTTATTGATTTTACTTTTCATTTTCAAGTAATTTTCCCAATCAAAAACTGTGTTTCATTTATTTTCAAAAATAGTAGTAACAAAACAAATTTGGATTATAAATCTGAATATATATAAAACAAAAATAACTCAGATCACTTTTTGTCAACTTAACTACTTAAACGTTTCCTGCTTAAAATAGAATTCATTTTTTTCAAATTATCCGATTAAATGTAAAAGTACTTTAATTCAAAATTTTAACAAAAATAACCAACCATAGCTTCTAATGAACAACTGTATTCAAATATTTTCACTTATTATACTCTTTTTCCTTGCAGCTCATTGTGATCAAAAAGGAGAAACGATTTACGAAAGTAAAAGAAAAAGGCTTTTCCTTGGTGATTTAAAAGAAACCGAAGAAGCACAAGGCTTTACTTTCACAGATTATTGGGACAGCTCTGTTATTTCAGCATTTATTATTTCTGTGTTTTTGCTTGTTGTTTTGTTTATAATCATTTGCTGCTTGTTCAAACTCCAAATACCAAAAAGAACTTTCAAGCCAACAAGAGGCAAAAAAGATGATTAATAAAAAAGGAAAAACAAAAAAAAAACCATTCTTTTTGATTTTTGTTTTCTCGAGCCCATAGAAACAAAAACAGTTGTTTTAAGTCAACCACCATGGATTTTTTTCGTTTGCTATGATCCAATTATTATAAAAGCAATATTAACTTGTTAAAAAAAATATTCTTCCCTTTTAAAAGTTTCTTTTTTTTTTTCTTCTCTTGTTGCCTTTCTTTTTTCAATATTAACAAAAAAAATTATAAAGAAACAAAATCAGATTTTAGTGAAAAAGGAAATCTTAAAATTGATACACAAGCCAACAAAAAACATCCTCTTTTGCCATTTAAACAACAAAAGCAATAATACAATTAGTTTTGGAATCCAGCAAAACAAAATTATAATCCAATCATTTTGGTCGAATTCAATTGAAAAAATACTTTTCAAAGATTGTTTCTAGCTATTTTCAAAAAGTTATGACTTTTTTTAGATTGTTCCAAGTAAAACTTTTTAAAAAAATTCTATTTTGAAAAAAGTGAGGAATAATAATTCTGAAAATCCTTTTTCTTCCCACTCCAACGCCTGACTCACCTTAAAACATTTTTGAGTCACCTTTTTAAAATAGCTGTACACACAAAGATCAATTCAAAAATTTATTAATCTTTTTGTTTTTTCATTTTTGAAATGAAAAATACAGATGATTCAAACCACAAAAATTATTAATACATTGAATGATGATTTGCTATTCAACGATAATTGAGAATTTTTAATTTATATTACTATAGTTTGAAACTGGTAAGGTTGGAGCAGCAGTAACGATCTCCGATTAATAGTTTTTTTTTGTAAATTGATGTATCCGTCCCAAAACTACCTATATAAGAAAAATAATAAACATTGGTATGCTGACTTACTATTCAGAAAAAAAAATTGTCTAAAGAGAAAAAAAATCGTAAAATCGGTTTTAATTGTAAAATTCTAGTGAAAAGGAAAATTTTTCAATTAATTTTTTTACATATTTTTCACTGTTCAATAACAAAATCTGAAACTGAAATACCTCAAACTGGGTTAATAACCATTGTTAAAATCTTGAGCCAAATAAAAGAGAATATGGAAAATCCTAACACTAAAAATTCAAAAAAAATTCTCAATTTTATTTATATATATGTTGACATTAGAATCTAAAATTTGGAAAATTGAACATTTTTAAATTTAGGCTTAAGAGTTTAGCCATTGGCCCTGGATTTGCTCCATAATCAAGAAGTTACTTGAAACAAAAAATGTATTGTGAAATTTCACTTTTCAGATTTACAAAATTCAAATAAAAAAAAAAAAAATTGAGAGGATTCGATTTGTAAAAAATTCATTCAAAAAAAATGTCAATTTTACTAATGAAAACAATGAAATCTCAAAAATCTAAAATTTAAGATGTTTAAGGAAGGAAATTAGAAATGAAGTTTCCAAATATACCACAAATAATGACCTTTTATTTACATTAAGATTCTTTTCATCTTTTATCTACAGATAAAAAAAAAATATTTGGAAAAAAAGTGTTTTTTGATATTTTCTTGGAATTATATTTTTAACCCAACCCTTAAAAACACACCCGATAAGATATTTCTACAATTGGTTTTTAATTTATAATATACAGTATTCTAATTATTTTGGTGTGTTATTTAGTACATTTAATCGTACATAGGTTCTAATAAAACAGGAAAATAGAACGAATTTTCCTATAAATTAATCTTATTTTAATTACTTATCTCTCATAAAGAATTAATATGTCCCTACGACCCAAAAAACACTAAAAATGAAAAACTGATCAAATACTTTCCATTAATACAATTAAAAAAACAAAATGATAAAATAAAAATAAATAAAGTTTCAATTTAGTTTTTTCTTGAAAACATTTTTTGCCAAAATCATTGAATTCAAACTTGAAATTATGTATATTTTTAGATACGCTATCTTGTTTTAACTCATTTACAAAAACAAATTCTAAATTATGGTAATTTTCTTTTCACAAAAGGCACTAATTTGGTCTTAAAATGTTTTTTTAGTTTTAAATGGGAAAATTAAAAAAAAGTTAAACTAAAAAGATAAACTTTCTGGAAAAGCATTCTAATTTAATATATTAACTTATTCTTTGATTTCAAACTTTTCTCAACCCCAATTTTTCAAAAAAAAATAAAAAAGTGCCCACTGATTCCAAAAAATATTTTCGATATTCCAAAGTTGAGAGTGTTTTTATTCTAAAAAAAATTATTATAGTGAGTAATTGAATTAAGTTATGTTCTTAATTTCGAAAAATATTAATCAGAAAAAAATAGTGCTTAATTTTATTAAGGACATATAACAGATCAAAAAATTAAAAATGAAAAAAATTTCATTTATTAGTAAAAAATAAATTTATTTTATTCTTGGGAGATATAATCGTGAAAACATTAACTAAAATGATGGATGACATTTTTTGTTTGTACGAATGATCATTAAGATCTTCTGCTCTTGAATTTTAGTTTAAATTGAATTTTTTGATTCTATATTAATTATAATACAGTCAGTTTCACTTTTAAGGCACAAACTTTCAACGAAATTTAAGGCACAAAAAAAATATTAAATTAAGGCACAAAATTCAAATTCTAGTAAAAATATACTGTAAAAAAAAAATTACAAATTTTGTGCTTTAATTTGGGATTTTTTGTGTGCCTTAAATTCCGTTCAAAGTTTGTGTCTTAAAAGTGAAACTGACTGTAAACAATCTATTTTTTGTACTTGGTTTTTCGTTTAAAATGAACATAAAATTTGTAAAAAATAACTCTGAAAATGAGAAATTTTGCAACTATTTTATAATTAAAATTGATTTGTCATTTTTTTTTATTTATCAATAATTTTAGTAAATTGTTAAATACATCAATAATTTCTCAATTACAAGAGTTTTTTTTGAGAAAATTAGATTTTTTGAGTAAAATAAACTACAATTAAAAATTTTACCTATAAAAAAAAAAGTTGAAAGAATCAAAATAATACAATTTCATTCAAATTAGAAATAATTCTGATTGTAAAAAAATATAAAAATTATTTTTTAGTTTTTTAGTTTTTTTGTTTTAATTTTATTGTTTGAATTACTTAAACAGTTTCATTTGGTTACTAATTTTTTCAAACTCTGGGTATTATATTAAAGTTGTGTTCCACAAAACAGAAGAATTCAAATAAAATTAGTTTATTGTATCTAATCATTTGGTCAATTGATAATTATAAATTGAATTTAAACAAATTTACCAATTTATTTATTTTTTTTTTTTTGCACTTCTTCAAAATTTTTAATACACTTTTTGATTGAATAATATTAATAATTATTTAATTATTTAATTTTGTGGGTATTGTATTTCATAAAAAAGAGTTAACATTTCAAATACTGAATGGTTCTAAGTTGGTAATTCTTTTGGTATTTGTTAAATGGAATTTTTTTTTATCAAAAATTGAATTTTGGTGTGTTAAAAATTTTGAATTGGAGTTAATTATTTCACCCCCGATTCCAGGTGCGATATAAAATTTTAATAAAGAACGGGTCTTTTGAGTAATTTTCAATTTTTTTAATTAAAGAATAATTTATCTTTAAATTTTTGTACAGTCAGTTCCACTTCTAAGGCACAAACTTTCAACGAAATTTAAGGCACAAAAAAATCTCAAATTCAAGCACAAAATTTGTAATTTTTTTTTTACAATTTATTTTACTAGAATATGAATTTTGTGCCTTAATTTGGGATTTTTATTGTGCCTTAAATTTCGTTGAAAATTTGTGCCTTAAAAGTGTAACTGACTGTAATTTTCATATTTTTTGTGAAATCTATTTTTTAATAAGGCAAAGTTATTCTTTAATGAAATCAGATGAAATTTACTCAAAATAACGGATCTTAATTAAAGTTTTATACCACTCTTGGAAATGGGAATGGAATTGAATTTTCTTCAAAAAAACTATTATAATAATTGTCATTTGATCTTTGTTAATCGAGTTTATTTATAATATAATCGATATTCAAGTTCTTAACAATCTTGAGTGTTTTTTTTTCTGTATTGTTTTTAATAGTACTACTATTTTTCAAAGCATCTAGTCGAGAAAAAAAGGTCTATTTTGGGGTAAAAAATTTTAAACGGAAGGGTTAATTTTAGTTTTAATTCAACTCTAGGATTTTTTTTTGAAGAGATAATAACTAATAGTTTTGAATACACTATATTGGTCGAAAAAACTCCAATACAAAAAAAAAATAACTGATGATAAATATCCCGTTTTTAAGTTTTCCAGAATTCAAAAGATTGGAGTATAATCAGAAAATTTTACTCTATTCTTTTAAATTCTTGATTACCTAAAAAATTTCCGTAGAGTGCCTAGGTTTTCTAAAATTCACAAGAATAGAGAAAAATCAAAGATTTTCTTTTCATTTCTTTTCAATTCTGGAAAACCTAATAAAAAGTGTCCGTTAAGTGCCTAGCTTTTCTTGAGGTTTTTTATTTTATGTGAAAAATCTATTGATTTTCGTTAGGTTTTTTTTTACTTTTTGAAATAAACTGAAAATTTATTAAAATTTTCTGTTTATTTCTAAAGGTAAAAAAAACCTAGAACACTTCACAAATAAACAGAAAGCTCAACAAAACCTAACCAAAATCTATTTTTTTTTTGGAAAATCAATAGAAAACTCAATAAAACCTAACGAAAATCAATAGATTTTCCAAATAAACAGAAAACTCAAGAAAACCTAAAAAAAGCTAACAGCAGTTTTTATTACTTTTTGATATACACCAAAAATTTTAAAAATTTTCTGTTTATTTTAAAAATTAATAAAAACATAAAGTAAAGTGTCCTAGGTTTTCCAGAATTCAAAAGAATTGAGAAAAATCTATGATTTTCCTGTATTCTTTTAAATTCTGGAAAACCTAACGGAAACATCAAAAAAAAATATTTTTTTTCAATTTATATCAATAAATAATTCTTTAATCGTCCTAATAATTGATTACATATTTATAATATATTCACCAGATTTAAAATTCTTTTGAAATATAATATATAAACTCATAGATGCGAAGGAAAAAATTTTCAAATTTATAACTCTTAAATTTAACAAAAATCTTAATAGAGTTTGGAATATTGGATTTTCCAACTTTAAATTGTCAAATACCTTTAAAAATATTTTTTGATCAAAGATCTTTTATTAGCCAATAGTGTTTATTATAATTGAAGTTATTAAAATACATGAAAATTTGCAAATATTTAATATTTTTTTCAAAAAATTTTTTATGATCGTGTTATGTAACTAAAATCTTTTTCAAACAAAAGGCCACGCCTCTCAAATCACCAATACTATTGAATTTGATTGTTAATAAGATAATTACTTATTGGTGATTTTCATTTTTTGTTTTTTTATTTATGATTTTTTTAATTTATGGATATTGAACAGTTGGAAAATGAAAAAAACAAGAGAAGAAAAAAAAAATTTGGAAATAATCTATGAGTATAAAAATGGAAAAAGTTTAAATTTGATTCCGAATAAATTAAATATAGGAATTAAGAAAGACCATTATTGGATTGATGTCTGGAACCAGTAAAAAAGAAAAAAAAGAAAAAAACCAATCCCAACAAAATACCTAGATGAATCGCGGCTTTTTTACTTGAAAAGTGAGACTTTAAAGAATAAAAGTTTGATGTGTAAAGAGTTATCAATAAAATTTTTAGAACTTTTTCTCAATTCACCTTGTTCAACGGTTTTTATTGATTTTATAATTTTTTTTCTTTACAATTTTCAAAACGAGATTTCTCATTTCAAATTTTATAGGCACATCAAAATTTTAAAATATTTAATTTTTATTTTTTATTGTTTTGTTTTAATAGTTTTAAAGATTCAATTAAGTGTACTGTTATGTTTTATAGAGTTTCTTATAGTTTAGAATGATACACCAATTAATTTGATTCAATTATGAATAATTCTTGAAAATTTCTGTGCCCTTTTATTTTAAAAAGAGTTTATATTCATTTCCAAAAAAATCTTGTTAATTTCTCAAAACGGCCAAAATCACAATAAAAAATTCAATCAAAAACCAACAAATCACATTTTTTTAAAAACTTAAATCCCTTACGAGTCTATTAGACTCTCAAATTCAGATTTCGGAAAAAAAAAAAATAAATTGCCAAAAACATACCATCTTTGAACCACTTTTAAAACTCATACAAAGGACAAGAATGATCACCTAAGAACTAAATTTACAATTCCCCATACCCGACACAATATGAACTTTTTTCAAATTTCAGGGATTGTAAAACTTAAGAGGTTGATTTTTGGAACAATGAAAAATTAGAAATTACTTTTTTCACAACCAAAATTGCTTATATTCTGATTAAATATTCACCAAATAGTGTAAAATATTTTTGAGAATATATTTCTCCTCTGTTACATAAATTTTTTTAGATATAAAATAAAATGAGAATATATTAAAACAAGACGAATAACCAAATAAAAATATAAAAAAAATTAAAAACTCGATCCAAATAAATAAAAGACCAATAGAAATCTCACTTTAACAACTTTGTTAAAGCCTTTTAACGTCTTGGGAACTTTTTGAAATTGTCTAAAAACCTTGATAAGTTTCAGAGCTTTCTAAAATTCAAGACAATTTTTGTCTTAAAATATGAAACATTTTTTCATTTTTTGAAATTTTTTTAATCTTGGTTATTCTGATGTCAAATGAAGATGTTCAACAATTGATGGTAATTACAAGCTGCACAGAAGAGGCTGCGAAAGTGTGTCTTCAGTTGACTAATAACCTAAATGATGCGATAAATTTTTATTTTACAGAATACCATGGCTTAATCAACAACAATAATAATTCTATTATTACGAATACCAACCAACCAATAGTCCAAGAGCAAACAAAAAAGATACCCACAACAAAAGAATTACGAAAAGTTATTAAAGAAGGGAATAGAACAAGGCTTAATGAGCTACTGTCATTACTGGAAAAGGAAGATGTAAAAATCTCTTCAAAACTTCTCTTTACTGCGATCAGAAATGGCAATTGCGAGATTTTACAAGACCTATTATCAAAGGATCTAAATTTAGAAACCACCAATAGTATTGGGAACACTCCCTTATTAGATTCGATTCAAAAAAGGAAAAGCGAGTGCACAAAGCTTTTAATTCAAGCGAAATCAAACCCTTTCGCAAAGACACACAATGGCAGGAACTCGATCGAGCATTGCTTTGATCTTGATAATTATCAATCCGCTAAATGCATTTTAAAATATTGTAACATTGATCTTTCTCAATCTATAGACTTTGAAAAGCTTTTGTTAACAGCCCTGTCAGTTGACAATCTGCAATTTATTGATTTGTTTAAAAAATATGGTGTTGATCCTTTCAAAGAAAAGAGTGATGGGGTTTCTTTCTTTATGGATCTTAATTCTCCTTTTCTTAGAAAAAAATTACTCAAGGAACCAAAAGACGATCCTGTCCAAAAGAAAATCTTATTTCGGAATAAAGACCACAACTCAATTATTAAACAAATTTATGAGATTTCAAAAACAAATATTTCAGATCTTAAGCCGACTCAAATTGATGTTTGATCTTTTTTCTTCTTTTTTTTTTTTTTTTATTTTACTTTTTGATTTGTTTTTTTTTCTTTTAAACTTTGGCCAAGTTTATAAACGACTCTACACCTAAAAATACATTTTCTGTTTGTTTCAATATGAACTCTAAAAACTTTTTGAGTATGCAGAGTTTTTTTTTTTTATTTGAATGACTTTAGCAACAACGAAAAATTTCTTTTTATGATGTGTTCATGGGTATTATCAATTCCCATTCCAGTCTTGTTATTTTAAAGAGTTACTGATGATTTAAAATAGAGTTACTACCTACATTTCAAAACATTTTATTTTTACTGATAATTTCTTATAAATTTCAAAAAATTTTTAGTTCAATTTCTATTTTTAAAAATCTTCGAACTGTTACTTATCAAACAGTCAGGGATAAAAATCTTTTGATGAACAACTAATTTTACAGAGTTTCTGATCACTTGACTTCATAAAATGCTTTATTCAATGGTTGAACATAATAATTTCAAAAAGGAAAATCAAGTAAAAATATCTTCTAAAGTGTATTTATAAGTGCTTGATAAGTGAGTGTATAAAGCAGAAACAAACATATGAAAGATCTCAATTTACATTATTGTTGGAAATATCAACCCAAGAGTTTCAGAAAAACAAACTAATAGAGATATATCAACAACTTCATGAAAACTTTTCCAATTCAAAAAAAAAGAATCGTAAAATACAATTATACTAAATTCACAAAAGTGGCATGTACATAATAATACATTTTTTGCTTCAAGGTTTTATGATTTTTTATCTTATTTAAACCAACTTTTTGTGAAAATTTAGTGGTTGGGCTTACACAATTTTATGTTATTTCTTTTTGTTTGAAATTATATCTAAAATATTACATTAAACTTTTGGAATAAAAAAATGAAATTTCCATTTTGAAAATTTTAAAAATCTAATTTGTTACTTTAATTTTATCTTGACCAAAATATTTTTTTTTTGCTTTAAATACAACAATTAGTCTTAAAACACACATTAAATGGCTATTTTAAGAGAATATACCCAGTTCAAAATCTTGATCTTCTCATAAAAATATTCATTTTTTTTTTAGCACTCTTTTTTGAAATTGAAATAAATTTAAAATATTATTTTTCTTCAATTTGTTTATTTAATCAATATATCATATATTTCATGATTTCTCATATTAATATAAACAAAAAATAACAAAATAAATAAAAAGAATTTATTTCAATATGCATTGAGCGGACAATTTAATTATACAATAAAATATTTATTAAAAAGTGGGTATCCATTAGGAATGATTCAAAATGGGTCAAAAAACACATTGCTACATTATTGTGTTTATTTTTCAAAAACTAATATAGCAACATTGATTTTAACAAATAGTAAAATTAGTCCTGTAAAAAACAAGAATAAAGAAACACCAATTGAGCTTGCTTGCAGACTCGGGAATACAACACTGTGCACGTTATTAATACTCTACACAAACAATCTCCAAGATTTATCCCTTCTAAAAAATGAAAGCTACCCACCTGATATTAAATACCAAAGCCAAAATCTCGGAATAATTAAAAATTTTGAAGTTTGTAATAATAATAAAGAAATAATTTTTCATTTTTTGACAACAAATACCATCGCAACCAATTGGATTAATACCCGCGATAATTTTCATATCCTTTATACCAGATATACAAACAATTTTCTTGAAAAGTATCTTGCGCTAATGAAAGATCAATTAGTCAGTGTTATTAAATACAAAAAGAGTATTACAGAAAAAAATATTAAAAAATTATTATCAGAAAAAAGGATTTATTTAAAAACTAAAAATGATCCAAGATTCGCAAAATTTTATGGCTATTTTATTGAAAGCCACAACGATAACCATTATTTCTGTAGAGTTGATGAATATTTCCTTAAGGGGAATTTAAGGCAGATCATCATAGCCCATGGGGATAATAGAACCCTTTTTGATCCAAGGGTGATTCTATACTTGGCTATTGAAATGGCAAATTCAATAAGTAATTTACATACGGAATATAATTATGTTCTTCCTTATCTTGGTGCAGATATTATCAAAATTTCCGATAATGGCAAAATTAAAATCGATACTATTAAAAATGAAGAACAATTCCCTTATTATTTGACTTTTAATGGCCATCTTAATAATAATGTTACAAATAATACAAATCTTTTTTCTTTTGGGGTGATTTTATATGAATTATTAATGGGAAACACTTATAAATTTCAGCCAAATGTGAATAATATGAATAATATGAACATGAATGGAATGAATATGAATGGTATGAATATGAATTACATGAATGGTATGAATTTGGGCCAAGGGTGGGCAAATAATAATAGAATGCTTAATCAACCCCAAAATACTATTAATGACCCAGACACAATGATAAGAACTCTAAACAATGATTGCTTAGCAAAAAACATAACAATTGTTTGGCAAAATAAAGTGATCAGTTCATTAACAAGAATAGCAAAAACTTTACTATATATTTCAAAATCGGAAATTTCAGTAACAATTTCAGAAATATTAAATGATCTGTATAAAATAAACAGCCAAGTGCCTGGTGGCTATGAAAATATGAAAAACGAATATCAGAATTTTGTCAAATCACTTCCAGATCGGACATCATTTACCAATGAAAATATTAACAAGATAATTAAAAATAAAAATAAAATGTCGATCAAAATCAAAGATGGTTTAACCCCTTTTCAAATGATAATATATAACAATTATAATATTCTCGACAAAAAAAAATTAGAATTCAAAAAAGTCAATTTTTATATTTTCCAAATGATACTAACTTTAGAAAATTTAATAAAATCAAATAATGAATTACAATACCACTCTTTATTTCAAAAATTAAATCTACTTTTAAAGAAATTATCCTGGGATGTAGTAAAATTAGAGTTCACTGATCAAAATATAAATCAAAAAATGATTTGTGAAATATTAAAAGATTTTTTGAATTGAAATTTTCTCTTTTTATAGGTGTAGGTGCATAAATGTTTATATTCAACAATATTTTGCATTTGTAAAATGCCATCCTGATTTGTTTTTTGTTTTTTTTTTTTTATTTCTTTTGCCTTATTTTTTGTTTTATTGTTTATACACAAAATAACAATCATTTGGGCTTTGGTATTTAAAATACAGTCAATATCTTAAACTTGGAAATAAATACAATTATAATTTTTTTTACAAACATAATTCAATTATTTATTAATTATCCTTTTAAAATACTCATTATTTACACAATAAAAACATTACTTTTATTATATGCTATTTTTTTTGTTATCAATTTTTATTTTAAATTTAATTCATCAGTTTCATAGGAAAAATGTCGGTTCATAGACTTCACCTTTCATTTACATATATGTTTGTGATACATAAGTTTTGAATTTTTAATGTTAAGGGCGTGTGTGATAATTTAATAAAAAAAAGAGATCCTAACACAATAAAAAAATAACAATTTCATATAAAAAATTGAGAAAAATTATTAAGAAATTACATAGAATTTCAATTCTAAATTAAAATTTTCTTAAAATAGATCAATTGGTTTATCTTAAAAATTGATTTGATCTTAGGTATCCTATTGAATGATTAATTATCTGTTGAATTTTAACAATAGTAATAAAAACTGTGTTTAATTTAAGATAGGGGTTTTATGTTCTGAAAAAAATGTAATCGAAGATACTCTATTATTGTAAAATAGTCAGTGTATACTTGTTGAATCAGTTTTTCGAAAAAAAGCAGTTTTCTTTTTTCTTGAAGGCCAGTGCATTAAATGATCAAAGAAAAAGACAATAAACAATAAGTAATTAAATATAGTCTTGGTTTCTTTCAGTTCTATTATTTAAAAATAAATTCTTAAAATGAAATATTAAATTGCACAATTTATCTCTAAAAATAGAGCAGAATTTTAAGAACAATTTTTACCATCTAAAATCAACCAATTTGAAACATCAAAAAATGAAGAAAATCATGAAAAATTTCCAACAAATGACATTTCAAATTAAAATTTGTGAAAAATATCAAGTGGTTTACTTTCAAAATTGATTTCCCTTAGGTATACTATTGAGTAGTGAATTATATGTTCCATTGGAACAAGAAGAAAAAAAACAACGTTTATTTTGAAATATATGTTTTATAGGCTTTGGGCACTGGTTTTTTTGAATACTACAATGTTCTCTTTATTAAAATTATCAAAAATTGGAAAATTTTCGAACTTCATAAGCGGATTTAATCATCTTCCAAGTTCTAAAAAAAATGATTCTTGTCTTTAAGACAATTGGATTTATTATTTAAATTCTATTTCTAGAAATTAACGATCACAGATAAAAAGAAAATGAATACACATGTACTGATTTTAGTAGTAACTAAACAATACTAGTTCCACCCAATTTTCTCAAAATATCTCGCAACTGTTAAAAAAACAAAAAAATCCTTCCTTTAAAATGTATATTGTAAAATAAATTACAATCCTAACTTTTCAAAGTATTCTTTAATTGGTGTCTTGAAGCAAGGAATTTTAAAGCAGTTCGTCATCGGTTTGGTTGGTTGTCCCATATTGGTTTGTTGTTTTTCCAGAAGTAATTAATGATCTTTGTGTCTTATCCTTTTCATCAACATCATCACGATCTCCATCTTTGATCGGAGAATAACTTTTCTTAACTTTTACACGTAAAATTTCGTTTACCAGCCCTGCAATAAATCCAAGCATACAACCAAAAGGGATTGTGTCTATTACCGATTTCTTGAATAAAGTTTTCGTATTGGAAGTGTAGATGTTGATATAATGACCAACCAACATGCCAACACTAATCCCTAGAACACCTGTGATTGCAAAAAGTACATACATTTGGCTTGGAGAGGCAATGATTGCAGTTCCTTGTGTAAGCTCTGGGATATTGAAAATTTCAACAATCACATAAGTGAGCGCAAATGTTAAAGATACCGAAAGAAAAAGAAAACAAATGATTTTCACATCGTTATGTGCATTGTGGAATGCGCTAGTGGCCAACACAAAGGAAAAAATGCCGCTACACAGAACAAAGATCGAAATAATGAAGACAAACAAAACGCGTTGCCAATTAGCACTGTTTTTCTTTTCTTTTGAAAGCCGATACAGAAACGCTAATGAGAGAACAATCAGTATAATTCCAAACACAATAGCAAAGCCCTTTGAGAGATTTAGTTTAATACACACTCCTGAAGTGATAAGAGTGCTCAATTCACCAAGAATAACCCCGGTTAGACTTGAAACAAGGATATTTTTTATTGTTGCCATTTATTCTCAATTTTTATTGGATGATTGAACTCGAAAATTAATAAAAAATATTACAATCAAGGAAAATGAAAAAGTTTACATGTTTACCAAAAGTTATTTTTTTGAACTTTAGATGTTTTTTCGAATGACAATTCTATTTTTAATGACTGACAAGTCTTATGGTTTAGTTGAATTTCTTAATTGAAAAGTATTTGGGTTAATAGTGTTGTTCAATTATTGAATTGATTTTCCATTTTGAATCTCCCTCATGAGGAAGATCCTTTCTGTTTAATTTGGATAATAGGCTGTATTCTTTCTGATGGTATCTGTGAAAGTTTTGCTGAATTCGAATAAAAATTTTACAGGGTAACACTCTTAGAAAATACAATATTTTTAGAGATCAGTTTTTTACAAAAAGAGTGTAAACTTTTGAAAAAAAACTATTAAGGGATCAGTTTTTTAGAAAAAGAGTGTAACTGATTAAAAAAGGTTATCGGGTGTTTTATGTGCTTTTTTTTTGATTTTGGTTCTTGAAAATGCCAAAAAATACTGATCAACAGAAGAAACCTCAAAAAAGAAAATTTTGTTAGTTAGATCAAATAGTTTTTTTTCTCCATTTTTTCTGAAAAAGAAATCTTTAAATTCATTTTATTTCTTATATTATAAAACGTTTTTTACTTTTTTTATTGTCTTTTTCATCATTGCAACACAATATCAAGTCTTTTTTGCCTGAAATATTAATATAGAAATTTTTTATCTTTTTTGAGATTTTTCTTTTGGTTAACTAAAAAAATTGATTTATTCAACCAATTGAAAAATATTTATATTCTTTCCAGAAGAAGAGTTACAACAATTAAAATTTCCAAACCTCTTACCAAATTTACTCATGAAGTATATTTTTGATTAAACACAAAATTCCATTTTTCAAAATAAAATTTTTGAAAAGATATTTGGGAATCAATTATTTTAATTCTTAAAATTCAAAATCATCATTAATTATTAAAAAAATTGATTGAAATTGTAATAATAATTCTTTTGAATAAGAACAAACGATTTTTTAAAAAAATTTTCAAAATTAAAAATTATTTTGCAATTGTTTTATATTTTTTGTAAACAAAATATGACTTTTTTCAACTTTTAGAGAATAAAAAATATTTGTTTAAGGGACTAATAACTCTTATTTATTTTTTTTTCCCCAAAAGAAATAGAGTAATTATTTACATAATTATACAATTAAGCCCAATATACAACTTCATTTATCAACTATATAGAAATAGATTTTCTTCTTTAAAAGAAGTCCATTTTTCCCAATGAAATTTCCATTACAAAGATCCGATCCATTTTGTTTTGATTTTTATATCCATACAAGAAAAAGAAAAAGTTGCAAAGAAATTTGAAATGGAAGAAATCTAACTTTTAGTAATTTCTGAGAATAAGTTTGAACAATTAACGTTGTTGATTTAATCTTATTTTAAAAATACAATTAAAATAAATCAAATATTGAATCCATGAAAATCTAAAACAAATTGATCATCTATTTTATTTACAAAAATTTATTACTAGATTTAAATTTAGAAGATTTGAGAAAATATTTTTTTTTCAAATATTCCGATTACACTTGAGTAATTATTAGTTTTAAAATTAGTTATATGATAATATCTATTATTTTTTTTATTAGAATTATTAATTATAATTAATTTTATTTGTATGAAAATCTTTTTACCAAATTGAGAAATAATTTTAAAATCTATCTAATACTTTTAATCTTTGTTTTGACCATGAAAAAATGATAAAATTATGATTTAATAATTAATTATTGATTAAAAATATTCAAATTAAAAAGTATTCCTTTAGATTTGAAGTTGAAATTTGCAGGTTTTAAAAAAGTATTTTTATAGAATTTTTAATTTGATTATTTGGTATTTTATCTTATTATTTTATTCAATAAAATAAAAGAAAATAATGATTTGAACTGTTATTACAATAAAAAAATTATATTTTTAAAAATTTTAAAATGATTATTGTTGTTTGATGAAATTAAGTAGATTTCTTCTATTAATTATATATAGAACTTACTGGTTTTTTAACAGTATAATTTGGCACAGTTCCTTTCTTCGAAAATAATAAGATATTAGCCTTCCTCCTAAATAAATCATTTTTTTAAAAAATAATTAGGAAATAGGTTGAATTTTGAACTTTTTCAAAAATGAGAAAAATCGATCAGAGCCTTAAAAACAATAATTCATTTCTGAAAATAACATTAAAAGTAAATTTGATTTTTTTAGTTATCATATTTTTACTTTGTTTTGAAATTTTAAGATGCGTAAAATTTTTTTGTATTTATAATTCAAATTACGAGAAGATTTTTTGAGTTTACTAATCCCTTACCAAATCTAAATTTCATCAAGAAACTGTTTTTTTTTAGCTTTGATCAAATTTGAATTTACTTGTTCACTTACTTTTGTTGAGATAGATTTGATGTTTAATATTAAAATTAAAATATTAATTCTAAAAAAAAAGAAACAAAATATTTTTTTATATTTCAAAATCAATACTTTCCAACAAAAACCAAAAATATGTTAAATCATTTTCAAGAATTAACTTAATTGTCAATAAAAAGAACAACAGGTTATTTTTTTTTAGTTTTTTTTATTGAAAACATATCGATTTTGGATTTCAAAATAAAAAACCTCAAATACTTTTTTTTTTTTTTTATTATTTAAGGGAGGAGTTATTGACCCCTCTTATTTGCCCGAATTCCTAAATTTTTATTTAGGAATTTAATTAAAGACTCAAAAATAAGTTTATTACCCACTAAGGCTAATAAAGAGTTTGAATCCTTTTTTTATAATAATATTAGAAATATTATTATTATTTAATATATTAGATATATTAATTTTATTTAATTCAGATATCCAGATTTTGCGATTATTTTCATAGGCTGAGCAGTTCCATAGAAAATGGTCTAAATCTTCAATAATATCTAAATTTTTTATTTTTTTTACATAATTCACATAGTTTTGATTTCTTTTTATTCATAACATAAGAGTACCTGTTAAGGTAATTTGTAAAATTTCTGAGTTTTAAATTGAAGTTGAGCTCTTCCATTTTAAATATCTTTGCTGCTTATTTATAGTATTATTGATTTGTACTATTTTTAGATATTCTTGAACTTTCCAACTTGGACTATTTTCTAAGTTTTTAATTCTAAAATTTTCTAGTTCATTTTCCAATTGTTTTAAATTTTTGGAGTACCAATTTATATTTTCTGATTTTTTTTTTCTAAAAGGAAGATAATTAATTAATTCATCATAATGGAGGATTTTTAATTTTTGAATTAACTTAAATCTTCTTTTATATATCGTTATCCTTACGGGATCAATTTTTGCTTTAGTTTTATAAATAAGCCTTGGTGAGTGTGGGTTGATTAATAAAAATTTTGTAATTTTTTTATTAATCCAAGTATCAATATCTTTAAAATCTGTTTTTGTTAAATCAAATATTTCTAAACCATATAATAATTGGCTATGTAATACAGCTTTAAAAAATTGAATTTTTAATCCATTAGAAAATTTTTTTTGTTTTAAGATATTGATTAACTTTTTAAAATTGGCCTTAACTTCATCAAGGTTGAATTTTAAATGAGTTTTTTTATCTAGCCAAATACCAAGATATAAAATTTCTTTTGGAATTAAAGTTTTTTTAGTTTTATCATCATTAGGATTCATTCCAAAATCTTTTATTATTTTAAAGATTTTTTTTAATTGAAAATTTATTTCTATTAATGATCCTTTCATCAGTAAATTCAGATCATCTACAAACATTTGAATATGTAACGCTAGTGATTTAATTTTTTCTAAGAGAAAATGAGTAATAAATCCAAATAATAAAGGAGATAATGGATCTCCTTGGTAAACACCAATTCCTTCTTTTGAGTAATAAGCAAGTAGATATTCTACAATAATTTCATTTTTTATAAATTTTTTAATTGAATAATAAATAAGTGAATGATGAATAGAGTCAAAACATTTTTGTATATCTATTGTAACAATATAAATATTTTCTTTTTTAAATTTATTTTTTATTTTTTGATATTCATTCAATAAGTTCAAAATAGCAATTCTAGTATCTAATTTTTTTTTAAATCCAAATTGGTTTTTTGAAACTAAGTCCCAAGAATCTTGAATTCCGGCATATAAAAATTTAAGAAAAAATCTTGGGAGAGTTTGATTAATGGAAATTGGTCTATAATTAAGTGGAATACCTTCATCGCCAGATTTATGAATGAATAATAAATTTCTTTTTTTAATAAATTTAATATTTTTTTGAGAAATATCTTTAATCCAATTAAAAAATATTTTTTGGATTGTTTTTATAAAGTTTTCATAATTTATATAAAATTCACTACTTTGATTTTTTATTGTTTTATATTGTTTAATTTTATCAAATTCTTTGACAGATTTATTTTTTTGATATTTGATAATTTCTTTGATTTTAGTAATTGAGAATATTTCTTCTATTTTAATATTTAATAAATTATTTTTATCTAATGTATATTTTTAATAAAATAAAAAACCTCAAATTCATAAATTGATTAAATGAGATTAACTCATCCATTTCAGTAAAAGTTGAAAGACAAATTTTAACAAAAATTTATAAAAGGTCTTGACAAGATTTTATATTATTTTTAATCTTGTAGAAGTAATATTTTTTTAAAATTGATAAAAAACTTCCTATTCATCCAATTCTAAAATTCCCATTTTTTAAAAAATATTTATAATAGTATTGTAAATTTTTTACAAAAAAGTTAAAAAATTTAAAATAACTTTTAAATAGTTAAATGAGAAAGAACAAAGTAAAAAAAAGAAAATTTTTGGTATTTAAGATTTTAACTTCTCGTATTTTTACAATTTTTTAGACTTTGTGAATTTTATTTAATTTTTTTTTTTAAAGCTCAATAATTAGTTTTTTTATTAATAAAAAATTAATTTTCAATGATTTTTTAATTCCTTTTTTGTTCATCATAATTAATAAAATTGAAAATAAAATTTCGTTTTGGCAAAATGTGATATATATTATTTCTTTTATATTTGAATAACTCTTCAATTAAGATAAGTTTTTTAAAAAAAACTCGAAAATTTATTTAAAATTTTGCCACAAGATCTTCAATAAAATATTTGGCAAAATGGTAAAATAGAAATGATTTATTCAACTGATTGTAAACTCCATTTCAGTCAAAATGACCCAGCCAAAAATGAAAAAATCACTTTATTTGTAAGAATCAACCAAACTCAGATTCTTTAGAAATATGAGAAATAATAAACTTCATATTATAGTAGATAATCAATTGCAAAATCATAAACAAACCATAAATTTAATAAAAATAAAAATCTGAAAAAATTTTTGGGCCCTTTTCATTGGAATTTCTAACGCAAAATTCTCAATTTCCATAGGAAATTAAAATTTTTGACATTAAGATTTTTTACTTGTAAAAGTATGGATTTTAAAAAAACATACAAAGACTAACTTTTCCAAAAGTTAATTTGGAGTTACAAATATTATATTTTTTCAAATTAACGAAGTAAATACATTTTCCCATTTTGAAAAATTTTAATTGTGTGAACTTTACTGAAAAAATATTTTTTGAGTGCCATAAGATATTGAAACTTTGAAACACAAACACCATTCACTGGTCTATTCGTGAAAAGAATCAAAGTAATTCAGAGTTGAATCTTAATTTTTTCAATTTTTTGAAAATTTTTTTTGATCCAATTTTAGGTTTTTATTAAATTTTGTTTTGGATCTAGAGATGTGTTAATACGAACGATTGAAATTAATCAAACAAAAAACAAAAAAATAGACCGAAAAGAATGTGTATATTTGAAACAAATATTTTCTTTTAGAAGACCAAACACGAAAGATCACCATTCCAAATAAATTTGTTGAAATCAAGAATAAAAAAAAAAATCGATAAAAGCCTATTTTCGAAGCTTAGTTTTTTTTTACTTCTTAGTTTGTATGAATAAAAACTATTTTTTTCCTTGAATTTCTCCCCCCATTACTATTTATTATTATTTTACAAACTTTTTGTTACAAATTTGCTTTTAAAATTCTTTTTTAAAATATTTTTATCAAACAAAGCCAAAACGAGGAATACTATTTAAAAAATTATAATAAAAGGGTTGAATTTTTGGAATCAAAAAAAAGTTACAAAAGATTCAATCTCAAAATAATTGATAAATTCAAGAATAAATTTCAATCGGATTCAGAATTTTTTTGAGAACTCATTTTAATGGAAAATAAATAATTATAAAATCATGAGGATTTGTCCAATAAACCCTTATTCTCAAGAAGAATTAAAAAAATCTCTAATCTTGAACTAAAACTAGAATTAGATTAAATAAATGAAAATAGGATTTTTAAATTCATTTTGGAAATTCTTTCGAAATAAACAGTAATTTGTTTATCAAAAATTTTCCAAACAAAATTTTTTTTCTAAATAATTAAAAATCAAACCGAATAAAAAATAAGTAATTGTGTAAAAGGTTATAGATAAGATCAAGTAATAAATGATTTTTATTACTTTTTTTTTGATCAATTTTTTCATTTTTTTGATTTGCGTTTTTTTAGTTGGTATGGAAATATATTATACTAGGATATATTCCACTCTAGTATTTATGAAAATATCAATGTGTTTGACTAAAGGAATGATTTGAATAATTCAGTTTCACATAAATGGTGGCACTCAAAAAATGAAAAATGTACTTACCCCCCTTAAATATAAAAAATTAAAGAAGAAAGTAAAAAAAAAAAAAAAAAAGCAAAATACAAAAAAAAAAAATAAGAAAAAATGATTTTGATCCAAAAATTGAAAATTTAGTTTGAGAAGAATAATGAATTAAACTCATAGAATGTGTTCTATTTCTTCAACAAAACTGGGCCACTTTGACTGAAAAAGAGTTTAATTTTCAAAAGTTCTAAAATCTGATTAATTTGTGAACAAGTTTTTGAAATTTTTTTGTTATTTTTTTTTACTATTTCATTTTATTTTCCAGAAATGATAAAAACTATTTTTATCTTTCTACATTATTATTTCATCAAGAGTTTCTACAACTCAATATTAATTCGAAGGGTGAAAATATACCATCAAATACTATTTATTAATTTGGCTTTATCTCATTTAAAACCTTTATATTAAAAAAAATCACAAAACGTGAAATGCGCCTATTGAAAAAAATAAAAATATTCATTGAAATTTTTTCAATTTTTATCATAAAAATAAAACATTTTGAGGATTTTTGAAAAAAAATGAAAAAAAAAAAATTTCTTTTAATATTATTTTGTCTAATTTATATTTCTTTACTAAAAAAAGAAAATTAAAAGATGTTATTTTATTAAAGGTTTTTTTCTCTCTACCATTCAGTGTTTTTTCTACTTTTTTTTAAAGTTTGTTCAATTTGTGTATTTATTCCTGTCATTGGATTATTATTTATATTCATTTGATTTAATCTAATTTCTTTTTCTTGATAATTTATTACTGGTTGTTGTTGTTGCTGCTGTTGTATTTGCTGCTGCTGCTGTTGCTGTGTTTGCTGTGTTTGCTGTGTTTGCTGTGTTTGTTGTTGTTGTTCTTGTTGTGTTTGTTGTGTTTGTTGCATTTGTTGTGTTTGTTGCATTTGTTGTTGTTGTTGTTGTTGTAATAACATAAAAAACTGTTGCTGCTGTTGCTGTTGTTGTAATTGCTGAAATTGTTGTTGTTGTAGATGCAATTGTTGCTGTTGTAATTGTTGTTGTTGTTGTGTTTGTTGCATCTGCTGCTGCTGCTGTTGCTGCTGCTGTTGCTGCTGTTTCTGTTGCTGCTGTTTCTGTTGCTGCTGCTGTTGTTGTTGAATTTCATAATCATCATCATTATCAGATTGTTCTGTATCTATTTCCAAATTAGGGTATAACAATTCTTTTGAATTTTGATGGATCTGACTACTTAAAGGATTATTTTTTTTTAACAAATCAGTTTTTTTATATTCATTTCCAAAAAATTCATTTTTGCGTTCTACATTTAGATCTTTTTCCTGTTGGGTCAATCTAAGATTAGGATTTTTTTCAATATTTTGATCAAATTGCTGTTTTTCATTCATTTTTAAAATGTCTGGTGGTCGGAATCTTTTATTTACGGAGGGAATAGAGTCAATAGATCTTAAATTTTCATAAATTTTGATATATTGCTGTTCTAAAAATTTAATCTCATTTAAATTTTTTATGTTTTGTTGAGGTTGAATATGCAATTTATAATCAGTTCTATAATATTCATAAAATTTGTGTTCTGGTATTTCGTTTGGCAATTCTAAATCATCAATTAATAACGAAGTTTCGTATGTCCAACAACGAGACACATTTGATATTTTATATCCTCCCCCTCCCAAAACTAACATGGGCTTATTTAAATTCCGGATATATTGTACACATTTACCATGCCCCTTCAAAGTTAAATTAAATGTTCCTAAAGGATCACCTGATAAACTATCAGCTCCGCATTGCAGAACAATCGCATTCGGTTGATAAAAAGTCATTATCGAATCGATTGTTTGTTTAAAAATATAAAAATATGTTTCATCATCCACCCCATCGTTCAATGGGAAATTTACTGAATAGTTTTTTCCTGATCGATACCCAATATCATTTATTTGTCCTATTGGTTTGTTATGATACATTAAATAATCAAAACCCCGTTTTGATTATGGGGAATATAAAAGTTATTTTTTTAATAAATAATTTGTTTCAATTTAATTTGGGATCTAAAATTAACTATTATTATCAAGCCATTTTAAAGCAGTGTCATAACAAAATTTTTTTCATAAAGTATGAAAAATGAGGATATTGAAGTTTGTGATCAATTTTATAGAAGATATTTCCAAAAAAAGTGGGCATTTATTTCTATATTTCAAATAGAATTCTCTTTGGAAATATTTCTATTCATAAATTGGTAAAGTAAAATCAAGAGGGATATTACCACTAATTGAAATAGTACCTAAATTGTTTGTGTTTCGAAATATGTTCATAAAAATAAACCCCAATTCAAAAATTTTAACACACCAAAATTCATTTTTTGAAAATAAAAACACTTATTCTACCCAATACCAGAAGAAATACCAACTTAGAACCATTCACAAATTGAAATACTTTACACTTGTTTATAAATTACAATACTAACAAAACACAAAATAAATAATTATCAATACTAATAAATCTAGAGTGTGTTAAAAATTTTGGAGAGATGGTCTAATAAAAAAAATAGATTTGTAAATTTGTAAAAATTCTATTCGGAATTAATTATCGATCAAATGTTAGATACTATCAACTAATTTTTATTTGAGTTCTTCTGTTTTGAAGAACATAGCTTTAACCTAATATCAATCAATCGAAAAATTTTGATCCAACGAAGCAAATTGAGTAGAGAAGTGAAAAAAATACTTGACATGAAAAAAATCCCGGACAAGATTTTTAATTGTGAATATTAGTAAAATTGATGTGTAATTTCATTTATTTGCAATCAAATTCCTTTTTTTAAGAATAGAACTTTTTCAATTATAACTCACCCACTTATTAGAATGATGATTGATGAAATCACACTTGTTCAAAACATCATTCAATCAATCAAAAAACAAGAAGAAAAATTATCATTTTCCAAACTCTAGTAAACCTCAATAAAACTGGATTGTTTTTCAAAAAAAAGTTGATCAACATATGGCTATCAAACAATTACTGGAGTATTCTAGAGAAACCTTACTTTGATGAACTTTAGGTAGGTTTATTACTAATCTCATAAAAAAATTGGTTATTTATAATAAGGATTTCATTGAAATTAGACAAAAATTTTACTAATATTCACAATTAAAAATCTTGTCCGGGATTTTTTTCATTTCCGGTATTTTTTCCCTACTATAATTCAAAAAAAGAAATGAAAAGAAAAAACTAAAAGATGAAAAAATGATTTTCATATTTTTCAAAAATCAAAATTATTTCCAATTTGAATGCAATTGTATTATTGTGATTGTTTGGAAAATTTTAGCTGTGTGGAAAATTTTGAATTTTAGTTTATTTCTAAAAAATAAAAAAAAAATCGCACTTTTTATTATTTTTCCATTTACTTTTTCTGAGAGTTTTCCTTTTTTTTCTTAAAAAAAAGAATTTTTTTTTTTTGTTTCTTTTTTTATATTAATTCAAAAGTTGTTAAAAAAATAATAATTAATGATGTGGCTCTAATTTGGTGAAAAAAGTATTGAAGAAGAGAAATGGTATCGGCAAATTTATCTTTTTCTTCTATACAATTTCCTTGTACGATAGTGGTGATTTAGAAATTTTCGAAATAATTTACATAAAAGGAAAAAAACAACAACCCATTCAACACTCGGGATACAAACCAAAGCTTTTTAAGTTTTTTTTTTTGTCATTTTTTTAATGTGTTTTATTTCTTGTTTTTCTTGTCTTTGTTTCAAAATAAAATTTATTCTTTTCATTGTTTAGAAATGCTATCCTATTGGTTATAATCTTGCCTAATAATATAACTAGGATAAAAAAAACTCTAAATAAGATTTTATAGTTTCAGAAAGTGCCGTGGAGTAACGTCAAGTGCCTAGGTTTTCCAGAATTCAAAAGAATAGAGAAAAATCTTTGATTTTACTCAATTCTTTTAAATTCTGGAAAACCTAACGGCAAATAGGAGGTAATTTTGTTGAACCACCTCTCTTTATGAACAATAAATAAAAATAACCAAAAAAAACTGTTTTTTTTCTTTTCAAAAATTTGTAATTTTGTTTTTTTCTTTTTTTCAAATTCTTAGAAAAATGTTTATTTTCTTTTTTTTCTTTGAAAATAGAGATCAAAATCCATATATATATATATATGCGTGTGTGTTTGTGTGTGTGTGTAGGTAGAATTGGTTTTTAATTAAAACGTAAAAAAAATGTTTGGATATTGACATTGTTTTTAAATAAAGAGATGGAATTTACTCCATTTCCAACCTTCATTTAAAAATTGATGGACTTTTTTATTTGACCTTCATGAACATGTATATTTTGTTTCTTGGACTCAAATATTTTGTTTTATATTCTTAAAAACAGAGGCATGTGGCTCATATAATATTTATCAGTGAAACGATCTCATAAATTAATTATTTAAAGGCTTCTAAAATAACTTGTAATATCATTTTTAAAGACAAATTTATTGGTATACTTCTTATTTTCACTTTGTTAGAATTGGAAATAAGAAGATCAGAAAATTTTCAAACTTTTGCCTAATAATCCAATGATTTCACAAAATCTTTTCACAATGGCTACAGTGCTATCTTAAACTTTTGAGAGTTCTAATCTCATTTCTTATAGGTAGTTATCAAGAATTATCTACTTGTAATTTTTCCAAAGAAAAAGTTTATGTTTAAAAATAAATAGCAGATTTATCCAACTTCAATATACTTGAATTGATAAAATTGGTTTATTAAATATAATATTTAGCTTAATTTCAGAACAAGATCTTCCCAAAAAAAAGTATTTTTTGAAAAATTTTGGGTTTCTCTTAAGTGTTTATCAAGAATTTCTGTGATTTTTGTGATTCTTTAAAGGTTTTGCAATAAAAACTTCAAAATAACGAAAACTAGAAATTTTCAAAGATTGAAAAGCCTATTTCACGAGTATACTAAGAATCTTAATTAAAAATAATCTTTTAGTTTTTGGTATTTTTATTGAATTAAAAATAAGAACTTGTAAAAGAATTCAATTAAAACAAAATAAGATTTTATTTTTTTATACTTTTTACCTTTTCCAAATTTCTCTTCTTAAGTTGCTTGGGCTCTATGTTCCTTCTCTTTTTGTTTTTTTAAGGTGCTTGGGGAAGGTAAAAAGTATAAAAAATCATTATAAGAATTGGTTGACCTGATCATGACTAACCCAACCAAACTTGTTCATGATCAGATCTTCGACGAAGACTTATGCAACTGAACTGAATCCAACGAATGCGATCTGAAACCAACCAAAGTGAACCGAATTGAACTTTCCGTACTATCTGTCGAGTCGTTACTTGGACTGGGTTTTTGCTGTCGAGTCGGTATCTTGTACTGGGATTTTGCGAAAACAAGATTTGGGAAACTTACAAAAAAAAAAAAAAATAAAATAATAAAAAAAAAAAAGCAAAGCAACTGAAAAGAAAATTTCGAAAACCAAATCTTATTCTTAAAAACCAGAGCTTTTTAGATTCAACCCATCTATAAAGTTCTAAATCAAAATTTAATAAACAGCCTTTTTCATTTGATCTATAGTTGTTCAAATATTTAGAACTCTTTATTAAAACAACCTATGGTGGCGATCCAAAAAAAAACGACATAAAAGGAAACCACCAGTCCATTCAACACTTGGGGATACCCAAAAAAAAAAAAACTTTTCACTGAAGTTTTTTCTTTTTTCTATTATTTTTTGACTCTTTCATTTCTTGCTTTTCTTTCTCTTTTTCTTGTCTTTTTTCTGAAATAATTTATTCTTTTCATTTTTTAAAGAAAAGATATCCTTTGAGCTGTAAACCTGCTTACATTACAGTTAGGATAAAAAACCCTAAATACAATTTTAGAGTTTCAGGCAAATAGGAGGTAATTTTGTTGAATCACCTCTGCTCAACAATAAAAAAAAAACAAAATAAGATTTTTAGTCAAATTCCTTATTAATCAAAGTTTTGTTGTTTTAACATTCCAGAGAAATTCTAAAGTGTTGAAATTTGACACAGGTGAGATTAATTTCAGATTATCTTATTGGATTTGTTAATGGTTTTTTCAAAAGTTTAGGACTTTTTCAGAAAATGATCCTGATGAAAATTTTCATTTCACGAATATTAACAATTACAAAAAACGAAAACAATTTTCACCTCTTTTTTTGAGTTACACATGCGCAAAAATTGATGTCTTAATATTTGGTGTTTTTTTACTAAATTTGTTATTATCCCAAAAACTATAAAACTTTTCCTATGCACCCCGATGGGACAGGTTTCTTGTCAACAAACTTGGTGTTTATAATAGCAAAAAATTCATTTTAATAAAAGAATAAAAATGTTTGGGGTTTAAACAGTAATTTAAAAATCGAAAATAATTTTCAGAAATCCAAAATACAAAAACAACCCCAAACATTTTTATTCTTTTATTAAAATGAATTTTTTGCTATTATAAACACCAAGTTTGTTGACAAGAAACATGTGCCCTGTGGACGTATTGGAAAAGTTTTATAGTTTTTGGAAAAATAACAAATTTAGTAAAAAAACTTGTAAATTAAGACATCAATTTTTGCACATGTTTACCAGCTTTTATTGCATAAATCACTAAACTTTTTGTTTTTGGATTTTAAAAGATTGGACTGCCTCAGGTTAATTGGTTTGAACCAACGAAAAGAAAATGAAAAAAGTCATGTAAGGAATTGTTTTGTGTGGTATGGATACTTTTTTTGAAGTTTCAGAAATATTGTAGTTTGGTTTGAGGAGAATTCAAAAAACATAAAATAAAAAAAGAAAAAACTTTTTTTTTTTAATTTAAAATGTTAAATTATTTTTTGGGATTTGTTTGGATAGCAAACTGAAAAAAGTCGTGTCAGGAATTGTTTTGTGTTCTTTTTTTTGATAAAATAATTCAAAAGAAAATAATTATCTCGTTCAACAAGTAAAAAAGTAAAGAAGTTAAGAAGTAAAAATAAACAAACCTGTTCCTGGGAAAAAGCCCTCTCCATATTTATGAAAACTACATGTCATAACCCGATCGGTTGTATAAAATGCTTCTTCGACACCATTGCCATGATGGATATCAAGATCAATATACAACACTCTTTGATGGTACTTTAACAATTCCAAAATTGCTAATACAATATCGTTGACATAATTAAATCCTGACGCTTGGTTACATTTTGCATTATGAGATCCGCCTAAATCATAGTTAAAAAAAAATAAAGAAAAAGAAAAAGAAAAAGAAAAAGAAAAAGAAAAGGAAAAAGAAAAAGAAAAAGAAAAAAACAAATAGATAAGAAGGGAACTTGGTGAGGTGAGATTGTGAAATTTTTTATTGAACAAAGGATTTTGGTATTACCAGCCCAATTTATTGCAATGTCTGTTTCTCCACGATTTAGTTTAACAGCCCCTTGGATAGATCCGCCTGTCATTATACTGCAATAATCAAAAATTCCACTAAAAATGGGAGTTTCTTTGTTTATATTAAATCTTTGTCTTTGATAATTCTCTACGTTGTTTGGAACAACAGAGTTTAAAAAGTTAATGTAATCTTCGGAGTGGAATTTTTTTAATTGCTCGACATTCGATTGAGACGGTTTGTAAATTTTCATTTTTTTTGGCAATTCATAATTCGAGATTAACTCATCCGTAAGACGAATCCGAAATGGTTTCATCGGGTGATCGTAGGAATAGGAATAGTTCCCAATGTCAGAGTCATAAAAATATGATACCCTTTTTTTTGTTTGGCTCATCTTTTTAAATACCCGAGTATTCTAGAAGAAAGATCTGTCAAAAAAAGTTTAAAGTTGAACAACAAAAAGATTAAAAAATAAAAAATATTTTTCTGATTTTCTTTTAAGAGTTAAGTTTGCAATTGAAATTTGATGGAGTATGTGAAAAAAGAGAATTCTGGGGGTTGGCAAATCTCACAAAAATTATTTCAGCGAGATCCAAGAAGTAAAAAATAACATTTTTTTTCATAACTTTTTCTCTATTAGTCTCTCCTTATGAATAAGAAGCATTCGAAAAAACAACTTTTTGAAAAAATTTCATCAAAGTGAATGTGGAAAACCTTGTGATGTTGTTGAGGAGTTTCTATTCTATATTTTCGATTTCTGAGACAAGCTGAGAAGGTTCTAAATATTGTCCTAAAATATCAATAACGAGAAAAGTGAAAAATTTTTGTTGATAGTTCTTAGTTATTTCCTACAAAGACATATTTTGAATAAGACATGACACAGTATTTGGTATTTTATTAAATCCTCTAAAATCCTCATTTTTCAAAAATATAAGTTCATTTTTTCTTCAACCGACATAATAATGTTTTTTTATTTTAAAAAAAAACCGACTAATTTTCCCAAAGATCATCAAATGAATTATTCTTCAAAGCCTTTACCACACAATATCAACCCAATTTCTCTTGATAAAACAAATTGTGTTTTGAGAGAAACGATCCAAACAAAAAAAAAATTTATCAATCAAGCTTCAATAAAAATGTGAATTACGCTTGGCATCGTTCATATTGTTCCACAAACATTTCGAGGAGACACTCTCCTCTTAGTGATGGATAGGAGATTTAATTCAAGGAAAAACAAAAAGAACCAAAAAAAAATAAAAAAAAATTACACTGCCCCTTTGTAATAATTAATACGGTCGTTCCAGCAAGACGATGAAAATTTATACAACCATGAAATTGATTTTCTATTCTGAACTTTTCTTTTGTTTAACAAAACGGAAAAAGGTTAAGAAAAATCATCATATACAGAAAATTTCATTAGAGGTGATTAAAAAGAAGTTATCCATCTTTATATTTTTTTTTGGTTTTGGGAATTGACAAATAAATTCAATAAAATAACTTGCATTAATATGAATCTTCAATTTCCAAAATTGTTCAAATATCAGGTTTTTGCAATTGCAAAACAATGATTAAAAAATACCTTCAAGTTTCTATGATAACTTTTCTTGATAAAATTTAATTTTTGTATTTGTTTTTAACCAAAAAAAATAACTCGAACGAAGTAAAAAGGGTTATAAATGTTATTTTATGATGATTTTTAATAACCTTTTTACGTTTTGTTAAACAAAAGAAAAGTTCAGAATAGAAAATCAATTTCAGGGTCGTATAAATTTTCATAGCAGGGCTGGAAATGTTAGATGATTTGTGATACAAGGCAAAAATTCAATGCAACTCAATGAAAAAATATCATTTAAGGGAATATTTATACCATAAGGTATAATAAAAATTTGAGAGAGATGAGATAAGAGTATTTTATTTTTGTGGCATGTGATCGAATATTCTCTAAAAATTCTATTTAAAAAATTATTTATTATTTTTTTTAGTAATGTTCAACAATAAAAAAAAAGAGAATCTATTGTTAAAATAGTTTTGATTTTTTTTTTTTTTCTATTTAGATAAAATTAATTCTAAAAATTTTCGTACAATTTAAACAGTTGAAAGAATACTAATACTATACTTACATTCAATTTGGAAATTATTTAGATTTTATAAACAATTTTGATATTTTTTGCCTTTTCTGTTTTGTTTTCATTTCCTTTTTTTTGAGTTACGTAATCTTTTTATTTAGTTCTGGAATTTTTTTCCAATTTTTGATAGAAATTTTATGTTCAGTTTTTTAATTAGAAAAATCTGATACAATTAGTTAATGGTATCTTATCATTTGATTGATCGATCAATATTTGTTGGTTTAATTTCAACAAATTTACCAGTGGTATTTTTTTGAGATAACCAGAAGTAACTGAAATAAAAAAAATCAAAAAAGTCAAAAGTTTTGACTCTAACAAAATCGCCCACAAAAAGACACAGATGAATTATTAAGGAAAATGAACATAAAAAAAATCTATGAAATTACCATAGAATATCTTCTGACTAATATTTATCAAGATGAAATTAAAGAAAAAAGGAGCCCAAGACAAAATAAAACCTATCAGTAAATAAATTTTAAATAGAAAACTCTAGGTCTCTCACAAAAATTATTTTAAACCTCTTTATTTTTTCCACTCTTCATTCTTTTCTTTCAATCTTTTTTGACCCACTTATTCACTTTTTTTCTTTTTATTTTTTTATTTTTAGAAAACTACATTAATATTCAAATATTTATGATGACTGTAATATATCTGATACTCTTTGAATCATAAGTCTCGCCTTTGTTCACTTCAAAATCCTCTCTTTAACAGATTAGATAAGGTTTCATTTAGCTCTTAACATTAAATCCAAAGCAATTGTTTGTTCTTGCTGATTTCATCATTTTTGAACACACTTATATTTTTTCTTTTAATTTTTTTTCTTTTATTTGTATAAAAAATGATAGTTATAAAAAAAATAATACTTGATAATATGAATATAATTTAATAATATGTTTAGAAAAATACAAGTAATTCTGATGTTTTTTTTCCTATTTTGAAATGTAGGCGTTTCCAAACATTTCAAATGAGGATTATTTTCATTTAGAGTACTGTATTGCAAATACACTTAGATTTATCAAAATGAAAAAAAAAAATAATCATTCTTTGGTTTTTTTAAGATGATCATTATTGAGTTAAATCTTAAAATTAATAAATTTAAAAATTTTTTACTACTTTTGGGGTGCTAAATATCAATTATTTAAGACTCTAATACTGTCATTCCATTTTCTATCTTTTTATTTCTTTCCATGAATTTTAAAAAAATTTCCAAAATGAGAATTTTCATAGTGAAAATGAGTAAAAAAATTTGATAATTTATTATAGAAGAATTTTAAAATAGAATTTTTTGGAGAAAATTAGTACAAGTAGCGCTGACTTAATTTACCTTCAAAACAAAATACTTTGATTATCAAAAAAAGTAGGCTGCAAATAACCTCTGAAGAAATATGTTTTTTTGTAAGAATAAAAAAATTAATTCTTATTTTCATTGTTTTCAATTTTGCACCTTGTTGAAATTTACCTTTTATTTAGAAGATATGAGGAGAAGGAAAAAAAAGTCAAGTGGTTACTTGCTAATAATGAGATAATGGAAAGTTTTGGTAACCCGAAAATAAAAACTCAAAAGTCAAAAACAAATAATTCAAGATTTAAAACAAAATAAAATTAAAAAGGAAATAGAAATTATAACAAACTAAATAAGGACCCACCAAGAACAAATTGATGATCAATTATTCAAATTAAATTAAATTAACCAAGTGTATTCTCGTTGTGATTTTGGGTGTTCTTAATTTAAACATATTATTTTTTTTTTTTTTTTTTTTTTTTGATTTTATTAATTTCTTCTTATAAACACTTTTTAATTTTTAATTATTTCGTTTTCATTTTCTTTTTTCAGTCTGTTTTTCACAATAAAGATTATTTGGGTCTGCATTTCTATGAAAAAAAACCCGAAATTTATTATTTTACACTTTAATAACCTTTGGAGAAAAACTAGTAAAATTGAATCTTGAGTGTAAATTAAATTTCTTCAATAATAATAAAAAAATAAAATAAAATATTGTGTTTTCTAATATACAAGTAAAAATAAAATCAATTAAATTAATATTTAAACTGAATTTTTAATAAAAGATAAGGTTTTTTTATTTTTTTTAATTTTAAGTAACTTTTCCAAAAATGAGCAAAAAATTTTTTTTTTTCCATTTTAGAAAAAATTTTTATCAATTATCCATGATTTTCTACTCGAGTTTAATTTTTCAAAAGTCAAAAATTTGCAATTTATTTTTTTTTCGATTTATAGTAAAAATATTACTTTTTGAGACAAGTAACAAATACAACATTGAATTTTCTATATTACATTTTTTTAAATTATTTTTTTTCTCTAATTTATAAAATCAGGTTATAAAAAATATAATTTTTCAATTTATATATTTCAAAATTTTTTTAGATACTATTATTTTCCAATTAATAAATGAAAATTTTTATTTCACTTCAAAAATATTTTATTAATTTTTCTGTTACAATCAAATTAACATAGTTTAAAATTTGTATTATCGTTCACTAAGGTAGTTTAATTAAATGTCTTAAAATATCATTTCTAAACGATAAGTTAAATTTTATAGGGTTTTCGACTAATTATTCATATAAAAATATTTTGGAGAATTTGAACCAAAAATTATCATTTTTTAATTGGAAAATCATAGCTTTAAAAGTTAAGAGCATGAAGATATTATTTAATGAAGGATAAAATACAAGGATCTAAAAGTTAGTGTAGATAACCTTACCCCCTTAATTTTTTTTAAAGAGTTAAGGACTATTTTTATTAAAGGGGTGCGATCAAAAAAATGAAAACAACAAAAAACAACAAATAAAAAAAAAATATTTATTAATTGAGATGAAGATACCCACTTGGATAGCTAGTTGGGACACCATATGATCTTGATTGAAAATCAATTTTTTGTGGAAAAAGGAGATGATGAGTATTTTGTTCATTTTGCATACTACCAAATTGGATTTCAATTTGGTCCCCCAAGGGCTCCATTTCTTCGTCACTAACAAGATAGCATTGTATGCCCATTTCAAGTTCTCTTGATTTTTCGGTATGATAAGAAAACTCTTCGTTTGATGAAGAAGGGAGATCATCACTGAAGGAGTCATCATAACTTTCTTCAAAGAATTGGCTAGATATTGATGTTCTGTCATTAATATATTTGGTCTCTGGTTCCTCAAGTTTGTTCCTGAGAAAGATACAATTTAGTTCTTGCTTGGGTGGTTTGTGTAATTGGTTTTGTAATTTATCACAAGGCATCTTAAAGTCACGATATAATAATCGAATTTCATTTAAATCCAACTCTCTGCTTTTGTTTAATTGTATTTCTTGTAATTGCTGTTCTTGTTCTTGTTGTTGGTTTTTTGTTGAAGAATTCAATCCATTCTCAAGTGTTTCCAAAAGTTGTTTTTTTTTATTGTGCTCTTCATTTTTTTGTTTGTTGTTTGTAGACAAAACAAAAAGCGCTGTGACAGGAGATTTTTCTTTTCTTGATCTCCCTTGTAATTTGGTTCGAAATTCCGTTTTAATTCTGCCAATTATTAATTTAGTTTTTGTTTTGGTTTTTTTGTATTGATTATCATTTTTCATTTTTTTACAAAGCAATCCAAATCTCTCTGATCTAATTTTTGTCGTTTTGACATCGCTGTGAAAATATTTTTGGTAAATACAGTATTATAAATGTATGAAAAGAAAACAATTAATCGGAAAATGGTTGGTTAATCGCAGATCAAGAAATGAGTTATTTGAAAATAAATCAATTACTTATCCACTGAAATTGTTGTCATATTACAAATTCAAAGATCTTAAAAACAACAATTCAAAATTTGACAACAGACTTTTTTAAAATGAAATTAAAAATGATAGAAAATAAAATCTTTTTTGATTGAAATTTCTTTTAGTCCTTTTTTTCAAAAATAAACCCTTTTAAATCCAGAGAAAAAATAATTCAACACCAATAAAATTAAAATACAAAATTCAAAATTAACTTTTTCGATCCAACAATTGGAAATTTCTCTCTTAATTTCAAAACAGAATTACTTATAAAATTGAAAAAAACAATTTTCCTTTTTTTTTTATTTTTTTAAAAATGTTCAATTATCAATTTATTTTCAGTGATCAATTGAAAAAATTCTTAATTTTTGAGACTAAAATTGACAAAACAGTTTTCTAGATTTTTTGTTGTGAGACTTTTGTTACTCTCACTCGAAAAATAAATAATATTTATGTTCAAAAAAGAATAGTTTGATCTTTGAAAAAAATCCATAGTAATCATATTAATTAGTTATCACCATGTTTCTTTGGCATTCTTCAAATTAATTGATCATTACAAATAATGATTTTTTCTCGTATAGCGAAAGAAATTATATCTTCGATTCATGATATAATTAATTACTTATTGTGTATTTGAATTTTTTACAGCAAATAGTTTTTTTTTTTCCAATAAAAGTTCGGCATTTTCTATTTTTATTCTGTAAAGTTAATATAAAAACTGAAAACTGTCAATTTTTACCATGATTTAAAACAGTGGCCACTTCAATTTCATGAAACTTTCCTATTCAGGTATGAACAATTTGATTCGAATTAACCGTTTTTTTTTTAATAGTTTTTTTGTTTTATCACAATTAATAGATCTTCATCAACCAATTACGACAATGATATTTTTTAGTACAAATTTGATCTTTCAAAAGGAAAACTTGGAGATCAAATGATAATTATTTTTAAATTCGACTTTTACAAATTAGAATTTTGTGTAAAACTTAATTGTTTTTTAAAGTTAATTAAATTCATTTTTGTAAAATTCTTTATGATCATTTAATTTAAATTGAAGAGTAATCTTACAAACTACACACCAAGTTTTCTCATTGGAACCAAGGTTGAAAGATTTCCATTTTAAGATTCTTTTTAAAAAAAATTGTAAAACGATTGAATGTTATCAAATAATAATTTCTCACTCTTTTATAAACATTTGGTAAAAAACTTTGAATAATTTGAGACTAAAATAGGTTTGATTAACTATTCTGCTTTACATAGGAATTCTTTAAAAAGGAGGTTGGTTTTAATTTATGATTGTGGATGCACATGAGGAAATATGTTTTTTTTTTAATCTGAGTTTTGTTTTGTTAAAGAGATTTTTTTTTGAATTATAAAAAATTAAAATAGGGATCTTTCATAAAATCTATCTCTTTCTTTCTATTTTAATTAATTTTTTAAAAAATATCCAGATTTTAAATATATTTAACTTTTTTTTGTGGAAAAGAATAAATTTACGATATTTTTTAGAAAGTTGATGGATCTAAAAATAAATTTTAATCTCGTTAGTTTTTAGATTTTCTTTTTATAAAAAAAAGTATACCTAAAATTAGTATTAGCAAAATAAATAGGAAAATAATTAACTTGATTTTCATTTTCCTTTTTCAAATTGAGAGATAACCAATTGAAATGTTCATCTTTTGCAGTTCTCTTTTTCAAAAAAAAAAAAAAAGTAAAATGAAGTGAAAATTTTTATTGTTTATTTGGCAAAATCAAAGAATAAAATCAAAAAAAAAAAAATATACTCATCCAATATCTCAAGTTGACTAACTTTAACTATTATTGAAATTTAATTCTTTCATATTTTTGTTCTTGCTTATATAGTTGATTCATTTTTCTTGATTTTTTAAAACTAAATTAAAGTTTAACTTTTATTTAGTTATAAAAAAATAAGAAATTAATAGAGTAAGATTAAGGAAAATTGAGTATATACTTTTCAAATTTTTCTTTTTCAATTTTTTGATATCAAAATATAAACAAAAAGGATCAGATCTTTTTTACTTGAAATTTAATTTTTTTAATTCAATTAATAATGAAAAGTTTCATTTCTATTAAGTTGATAATAGAGTTTTTTTATCAAATTTTGTTTAAAATTTTTAAAAACCAGAGATTTATTATCATTTTTTTTTTTATTTTTTATTTTTTAATTTATTTGTTTATTATTTGAGTTTTTTTTTTTTTTTTTTTTTTTTTTTTTTTGGGGGGGCTAATAAATGAGAGACATCAACATATTTGCAGAAGCTATTAATACTGAGATAAAAATAGGAGTGGATTATATGATTGTGTTATATATTTAGATACTAATTAAAAAATAAAAATCAAGAAATGAAAAGTTTAATCAAGAAAAAAATAAAATGAAAATATTTATTTATTGATCTTTTATTAAATATTTGATTCAATTAATTTTTCTTTACTAAATTTAAGTTGATAATTATTACCCAAAAATCTCTTATTTTATAAATTTTTGAGAAACTAAATAATTTCAATTTCAATTTTCAATCAATTTCATCAATCGTCACTTTTTTCGAAGAAAATCATATTATTATATTTTTTTAGAATATCTTTTCAAAAATAATGATTTATTTGATATATTTGTTATATTTGATAATTATTTATTTATAGATAAAATTGAATTTTTGCTCTGTAAAAAAAAAATTTGAATGGTGTTTAATTATTTTTCAAATATGTTTCCAATCTGTAAAAATAATTTAAAAAAATCTATCTTGATTCTTTATTTTTTTTTTTTTTTTTTCCAATGTAATTTTAAATTATTGCTTTCCTCAACTTGGAATTTTTATCAGTTTGATGAGGGGGTGACTTTGATGAATAATTTTTTTTTAGAAAAAATAAACTTTATCTTGAATAAAATAAAAAAAATTGTAACATACTAAAATGATTTGAAAGCAATTAAAAGTGAAAAAAACGAGATTTACCTTAAAATATATTGATTAGGCATTTATACTGTTGATCTGATATCTTGTATATTATATTTGGCTAAAATATGATTTTAAAAACTTTTTTAAAAAAATAATAAAAATAAAAAAAATATGAATAAAAAAAAAAAAGGAATAAAAAACAAAAAGAAAATTTTTAAAAATAAATTGTGATTCTTAAAAATTTAGTACTTTAAAAAGGCATCCTATCCTATAAAGTTCTTTTTTAAAAACTGTTAAAAAAGAATATTTTATTTTATTTATAATTGATCAAATATTTATACATTTCTCTTATAATAGAAAAATCTATAATTAAATTAGCAAATTTCTTTTTATAAATTTAAGTATTAGGTTACCTAGAATGGATTCTAAACTATTTTTAAAAAATTTTGACTCGCTTTATAATGTTAATGGGAGTTGTTTTGAGGGTTTTTTCCAGTCTTCTTTTACAAAAAATAATTTCAAATTTTTGGATCAGAATCATTTTATCTATTTTTGCAAATTTTTCAAATTGTTGTTTTTCTTTTGTTTTTGTTTTACTTTTTCTTTTCGTTTTTTTTTCTTTTTTTTTTTTATTTTTTTTTTTTTTAAAAAGATCAGGAAAAAAAAAAAAGATCTTCGAAAAGACCAATAATCGTTATGAAAATTGTGACTATGTAGTGTCTTTGAAAATGAATTTAATTATTCATAAAAAATCTTGTTGTTCAACTTTTTTTCAGTGAAAGTTCAGTAATAAAAAATTCGAAATGCTCATTTCAAAAATTGTGACTCACTTTTTTTTAGTTTTTGGTTTTATTTTTTTTTAATTTATAATATATCCGGCTTTTATATATTTAGAATGGCTTAAAAGTGAATTACAAATAAAATTTAGTTATTAATTGTTCTTGAATACTAAAGGATATTTTTTTTTTCTCAATTTATCATTTTAGGTGAGTCACAATATTTGAAAAAGAGTTTAGACTTTTTATTTAAAATGTGAATATTTAAATCATTTTTTTTTTTTTTATTTTTTTACATTTTTCCACTGGTCGAATCTTCTATATATTGGCCAGAAGAGTTACAAAGTAATAAGATCAAATTTATAATTACTAATATTGTGGTGTTGAAACATGAAAATATGAGTAACTTGAAAATAAAAATGAAAAAGCAAAGACCTAAAAAGGAAAAAAAGGTTTGAAGTAAATAAGATCAAAAAAAAAAAAAAAAAGAATTTACAACAATAAAAAAACTAATCCCCAAGTGAAAATTCATTATCAATTATCAAATTAAATTTAATTAACCAAAAGTAAAGTAGCTGTGATCTTGCGAGTCCCTAATTAAAGATAGCGTTGATATTATTTTTTTTTGATTATTTGCCAATTACTTCTTTGAAACCCTTTTTAAATTTCTTTTATTTTTTCTTTTTCTTTTTCATTTTTTCTTTTCATTTTTTTACTTTTTAAACTTCAAAAAAATGGATTTGTCTTTTCCTTGAACAAACTTGGAAACTATGATTTTACTCTTAAACTACCTTTGAAGAAAATTAAGTCAAACGATATTTAGGGTGTAATTTACACTTCTTCCATCAATAATGATAAAACAATTTTTTAATATAACCTCAAAATATCTTTTGTAAGGAAATAAATTATTTATTAAAGTATTTTATGTAATGTTGGGATAAAAAGTTTCACAAAAAAATTTCCAATAAAGTACTGTGTGCTTAATTCATTAACAAAGACTCTGTTTTTGATGTGTAGAAAAACTTTTTACAAAACAAATTAATAGTTTTTTTTTTTACAAAATTCAATGAAAAAATAATAAAATCAAAATAATAAAATCATTTATAAATGTCAAAAAATATTTTTCAACTTATTATTTTTATTGTAGACTTCTATACAATTTTTAATTATTAAATTTTTCTTTCTAAGATAATTATTATAAAATTCTATATCCTAGAATATTTTCATAAAAATTCAAAAAAAAAAAAAAATGAAAAGACAATTATTTTGTTTGGGTCTCAGAGATAGATAAATATTTTTATATTATTTTGTCCCTTTGTCACATTTATTCTATAAACGCATTAATAAGAGAATTTGTCACCTTTTTAGATTCTTTTTGAATTTTACAAAAAATAAAAAAAATATCATTTGTAGTTTTGAATGATAAATTTAAAAAGAATTATTTGTTTCATAACAAGAAGTGAAATGTTGATAAAAACTGGATTGTATGTTTTCTCTTTTTTTTTCTTCTTTTTATTATTTGATTTTTAATTCAACTTTAATTTTCGAAGAATAATCAAAATAACTTTTAATTTTACATTGTTATTCTAAAATTATTACAATTCTGTTTTGGACTTATTTTTCATTTAATATAATAGATATCGATTGCTTTAGATCTTTCAAAAGAAATATTAATTTAATTTATTGTTAAAAAATTATCATAAAGTAATACTATATTTATGATGAATTTAAAAAAAAATTTTCTTATATCAAATCCTTAAGCCCATCCCCAGAAATAAAAATATCAAAAAATGATCCATTTTTTTGATTTTGAAAACGATTTTCAGTGGATTTTTCATCATCATTATGATTATGATTATTATCTTGACTTTCTTCCATTTTTATATTTTCATTGTTATTGTTATGTTTTTGTTTTTGGTTTTTAATTTTTGTTTTTGTATGATCAGTTTTAAAATTCATTTTTATTTTATTATTAATTATGTTAAGTTTAGGGAAAATTATATTCGAATCAAAAAGATCTTCAAATAAAAAATCATCTTTTCTAGTTGTTCTTGATGCTTTTTTCGAGGTTTGGTCATTCTTTTTTTTATGAATATCATTTCCTTTCCTCTTTTTTTCCTTTTCTATTACATCTCTTTTTTTCACCCTTTTCCTATCTCTTCCATCTTTTCCATTTCCCAGATCCTTTTTCCTTTTTTTCCAATCTTTTTTCCTTTCCTTTTCCTTTTCCTTTTCCCTTTCCTCTTCCCTTTCCTTTTCCTTTTCCTTTCCCTTTCCCCTTCCGCTCCCACTTTTAGATTTTCGCAATGGATTTTTTTTCTCATCCTCACTCTTTTCTCTAATTATTAAATGATCATTTTTTTTTTGTAATAATTGAATTTGTTTTGGATTGTTGACCAAAGTAGGATGATTATCATGATTCCTTTTCTCCCATTCATTAACATTACCTTTGATTTTATCATCATTATCTAATAAATCCGATGAAAGCAGTGTTGCTATTGTTTTTTCAGTTGGTTGTACCATTGGTTTTAACTTTTGTAAAGTTTTTTTTGTTTTTTGATCTTTATTGCTATTATTGAATATGTCTACAAGATTTGAATTTTGCTTTTCATTAATTAAATTTTTCATTTGATTTTGGATTTTTTTTTCAATATTTTTATAAAAATATGTTTTATGATCACTAAAATTTCGGTTATTTAAAATTATGTGTGATACTTTAAATGTTGTATCTATTTTTGGTTCATCAATATTTTTCTTTTTTTGATTTTGAAGAATATAAAAAGATGATAAATTTAAATCCACCTTCATCTTATCCTTAACACCATCTGAATATTTTAACTCTTTCTTCATTATCTTCTTCTTCTTTTTCTTCTTCTCTTCCCCCATCTTCTTGAAATTGTTCTTATAAAAAGTTGTTTGCAATTCCCATTCTCCATTTTGATTCTGGGGATTAATATTTTTATTTTTTACATACAAGTCTTTTTTAAAATAATTCTTATAATTTTCAATTTTATTGTTAATGGTCTTTCTATTTTTTCTTTTTTGCTTAATTATTGAAAGTTGATCCCGATATTTATTTTCCTTGATTGAATTCAATTTATTCATTAGCTTATTATAAGTTAAAACAATTCTGTTATTATTAATTATATTGTTGTTTGGATTTATTAACATTTTATTCTTAAACTTGAACTTATACTTGTTATTCCATTCAATTTCTGATTCTTCATCGTCTTCGTCGCCCTTTTTCTTGTCTATTGGTTCTTTAACATGTGATACTGATAAATTATAATAACAATTTCTATTATCTGAAAAGGTTATATCATAATTATTCAATGTCTGTTCTTTTTTGACTTTTTTTAAAGTAAAAAGATCTTTCATCAAATTTGTTGGTTTTTGGCGCTGGTTTACTAAATTATACCTTAACTCTAAAAATAAAAATTCAAGTTCGTTTTTGTAAATTTTCTTGTACCGAAGAACCTTTTCGTTGTTTTTCGTTTTGAAAAATTCTGAGTAAATACTTGCAAAATTTGGATCTGTTTTTAATAATTCACAAAAATATTTTGAACAAGAATTGCCATTTTTTTTTTGAAATGCTGTAGAAAATAAGCCCCACCCTAAGTTTATTCCATAATCTAAACACCTTTTTTTAAATCTTTCCATTTCAATTTTTAACCATTTTTCATTTTTTTTTGTCATTTCTCCATTCTCATTAAAATAAAAATAATAGAAATTTGGTTCTTTACATTTTTGTGATTTGATATGTTGAACAAAATTCTGAGAATTTTTGTTTTGAAAATCGAAAAGACTTTTTAAGAATTTTTCATTCCCCAAAAAATTATTTGACCTCTTGGAATTTACCTCGTTTTTGAACCTTGTCATTTTAATTTCTTGATCACCTTTAAAACTTGTTTGTTCATTTTTTTTATGTTCCTGATCCTGGTTGTTTGGATTTTTGTGTTTCATTTTTGAAATCATATTTAATTCCAATTGCCCGTCACTAAAATTAATTTTGTTTTGATCTTTATTATTTTGGTTATTATTGTAAAGATCTTTTGGATTATTTGGTGAATTTTGTGATTGTGCCAAAAGGTCAGGAGAAGTTGGTTTGTTTACTTCATTTATTTGGTTTACTTTGTTGATTTCTTTTACTTCATTTGATTCATTCCTTATGAAATTAATTGAATTTTCTAATTTTACTAAAAGTTTTTTATTCTCGGTTTTTTGAATGGAACTGTTTTTAATTTGTGTTTCTATTCCAAATTTGGCTTTCTTTTCCTTTTCCTTTTCCTTTTCCTTTTCCTTTTCCTTTTGAAAACAATTTTCAATTAAAGGAGGGACATCAAAAAGGTTTAAATTAAAATTTTCAGAATCACTTTCGCTTTCTATTATAATAAAATTATTATGAGAATTTTCTAAATTCTTTTGTTTAAGACCAAACTCTGATCGTAATTTCGGTTCTGTCTCACACTCCAATTCCGATTCTGAAATTAAATTTATTATTTCTGAATTTTGTTTTGTGTTATTACCTTTTTCCATACTCATTTCGGTTTCTTTCTTTTTTTCTTTGTAATTTGTGTTAATTTTATTAAAAGAAATGGAATCGTCCTCAATTATTATATCGGAATTTTCGTTTAGATTGTACTCTTTGTTTTTATTTTGGTGAAAGGTTTTTCGATCTTTGTGGTCATTAAAAAAACTTGGTTCTTGATTATGTAATTCATTGGAAAAATAATTATTTTCCTCATCTGTTAGATCAATATTTAAAACTTCTCCCAAATGTTTGTTTTTGTTTTCTTTTTCTTTTTCTTTTTCTTTTTCTCTTTGTTTTTGTTTTTCCCTTTGTTTTTCTTTTTCCCTTTGTTTTTCCCTTTCTTTTTGTTTTTGTTTTTCATTTGTTTTGCATTTTGTCCTTTCTTTTTGCTTTTGTTTTTCGTTTCCTTTTTGTTTTTTTTGTTTTGAATCATCTTTTGTTTTGTCAACAAAAGGGATTTGTGTTCCAGAATCCAAATCTTCAATCTCAATGACTTCAATTTGATTATTATTCTTTTTGATTTTTTGAGGAGTTTCGCCACTTAATGTTAATTTATTTTGTTCAAATGTTAACCCTTCAATAAAATGATCAAAAGTATTGTTCCCATCAAAATAGATCTTATACAAATCGTTTATCCTCTCGAAATCAGAGCATTTTGGAAATTTTTTTTTAATTCTTTGTCTAAATTCGTTTGGTTTTATTTTTTGGTATTGTCGAATAATCTCAGGATCAAGAAGATAAAAGGCTTCTGTGTTTGTATTTTTTGAAGGCCAAATTGGCTCTTTTTTTATTGTATATTTTTTTTTGGTTGTTCCTTTTTGATTCATTTCTGTGAAATGAAATTTGTTTTTTGTTTTTGTTTTTGTTTTTTTCTTTAATTTGGAATAGATTTTAAAAACCTCTTCTTAGTAAAAGAGTTTTGTGTTTCAAGTATTCAAATTAAGGGATTAAAAAATGAAAAAAAATTAAAAATCAAGTAAAAAATTCAAAAAATGTCATTTATTTTAGTTTTTGCTTTAAATAGTATTTTCAAATACATTTAATAAAGGTTACAATTGTCAAAGTAGTGTTCCTTCATAACTGTTTTCTGAGTGTAACTCTTGGTGTTTTTGTCTTCTATTTTCATGGAACCATTGTTTGGTTTTACTTGTATTTTCGGGTTTCTCTTTTTAAATGCTTCTTTGATCCAACCCCTTTTAAAAGTGAAAATTGATAAAAAATATCTTGAGAATCTCAACCAAATAAATCTAATTAACAAAACAAATTTTATTAATAACTGTAATTATGAGATTAGACCTTAATAGTAATTCCAGTTTGTTTGTTAGTAATTAATTACATAAATAATGGATAAAAAATTTTCTGATCTCAATTGTCTATGATATTTTTTTATTGTGATGAGAGGAAACGATTTTTTCTTTTTAAGGGAGTAGCCACGGTAAAGAAAAATTTTTCATTTTTTTACAATTTTGAAAAGGATCAGAAAATAACTTTTTTTACTCTGGTTGTAACTCATTGATTTTTATTATTTAAAGTACTTCATTCATTAGATTTTATAAATTTTTTTTTTCATAGTCTTAAAGAAATTGCCACAATAGAATGTTGAGTTGAATTGCAAAAAATAGTGTTTTGAATGTTGAATAACTTATCTTTTATCCTTATCTTAACATTCTATTGTGGAATTTAATTTTTTCCCTTTTTTTATTTTTTCATCATTTTTGAGTTTTTTCAATCCTGACAACAAAAAGCAATTAAGAAATATTTTTTTATTAGTGGCATTTAGGATTAATGGATTTTGTTTAAATAGAACAACAATATTACAATTGAGAGAATCATAAAAGAAAACATAAATGGGACTTAAATAGCTAGAAGATTCCAAAAAAAAGAATAATGATTAAATCAAATTATTACTTGTTGGGATTTTAAAAACTTCGATTCAGTGGAATTGGAGAAGTGAATACGATTATATTTTATCAAAATTTAAACCACAAAATAGCCATAAGTTTTATTCTAAGAATTTAAAATTATCTTTTCCCAAAAAAAAAAACTAAACCCCATTCGAAAAATTTGGACACATCAGAAAATCAAAAATAGGAAAACAAAAACTCAATTTATTATATTTTTCCAAACGTAATATAAAACCATATTTAAGTAACATAGTATTAATGGTTTTTAAGTAATCATTTTCATCCAAATATAAGAAAACAATATAAAATAAAAAATCAAAACAAGTGTGTCCAAAAAAAAAGGAAACGAGCTGAAATGAAAGAGTTTGAACAAAAAATATATTGGTAGATTTGTTAAAATTACACCAACAATGGTTGATCGATCAAATGATAAGATACCATGGACCAGTTGTATGTGGATTTTTCAATTTAAGAGACTCAACTGTAACCATTGTTCAACCATCTATATAAAATTTTAAGATCTAACTAAACAGATTAAGTAACTGAAAAATTGAAAATGAAAACAAAAACAAAAAAGACAAAAAATGAAAATAGTTTGTTGAATTAAAATTAATTTCGAATTGGATGTAAATCATGTTATTGTTATTTTTCCAACTGTTTAAACTGTGTTCAAATTAATGGAATTAAGTTTATGTTAATAAAAAAATAATAATAAAAAAAAAACTATTTTATCAATATAATCTCAATTTTTTTATTGTTGAACATTACTAAAATTAAAATATCTAATAATTTTTTTAAAAAATTTTTTAGAGAATCTACGATCACACGTCACTAAAATAAAATGTTCTTATATCATCTCTCTCAAATTTTTATCATGTCTTATGGTGTAGCTACTCCCTTAAGGGACTAATCTCTATTAAATTTGTTTACCTAAATTTAATAGAGATTTAGAAAATTTTTTACCAATTTCTTGGATTTGAAAACACCCTATTTATTTTCAATATTAAAGCATATTTCTAGATAAGTAATCCTAATTTAGAAATTGGTCAAAAAAAAATAATATAGACTCGTCCCTAAAATTGAAATAATGTTGGAAGAGAAGTTTAATCTCAACAAAATTTCTCTTAGTAAGAAAAACATATAACAGTATTTTAGAGTTTAAAAAATCATTTTTTTCCTTCCATATTTAGTATTTATTATTAAAATTGGAAATTTCTTCTTTTCTAAAAAAAGTTGTAAATTATTTTTTTTATTTTTTTGAACATATTTTAAATAACACCTTTGGAAATAAGCAATTCAGTCATTAACTCAATCAGTATAAATATTTAACTTAATTCAGTAATATCAATTAACGAATGCTACAATCAACCAAAGAGGAATCTCTTCTGAAATAAATAAAAAAAATGCCCGACTTTTTTGATAATACCCCAAAAGTACAAAAAAATAGAATTGAAAATTTAAATTAGACAAAACTACTACTTTCATTAACCTTATTATTCTTAGTAATAAAGTTTATTTAAAATATAATCAAAATTATTTGAACTTCAAATACATGAATTATTGTATTTATTGTTGTTAGTCGTGCCACCCTTTTATAAAAGTCTCCAGTCAAGAAAAAATGGTGTTTTATCGGGTTAAAAAAAACAAATAAACTTTTAGGGTGGATTTTAGTTTAATTCAACTTGAAGTAATTTACTTTGATATATAACATCCAATTATTTAAGATAGTTCTTCCTCTTTTAATAATACAGAAATAGAGAAGAAAAATAATAATGGTTAATAATCCCTATCAGATGTTTTCTAGAATTCTTAAGAATCAAGAAAAATTATTAAATTTTACTCTATAAGTTTAAATATTAAAAAAAAAAAAATAACTGAATTGTCCTTCAAGTGTCATATAGTTCTGTAGAGTGCCTAGGTTTTCCATGGTTCAAAAGAATCCAGTAAATTCCATTGTATTAACTCTATTAATTTAAATTCTGATCAACCTAACAGAATTTTTCATCAATTGCTGTCAAGTACCGTAGAGTGCCTTCAAATGCCGTAGAGTGCCTAGGTTTTCTTGAGTTTTTATGTTTTATCTGTGAAGTGTTCTAGGTTTATTTCTAAAGTAAAAAAAAACCTAACGAAAATCTATCGATTTTACAAATAAACAGAAAACTCAAGAAAACCTAAGGGCGCTTTGCCAGGATTCAAAAAAATTGAATATAAGCTTTGATTTTATATAATTTTTTTAAATTCTGGAAAATCTAACACATTTTTTTTTAATTGAAGAAATAAAAAGAAAAATTTTCAAATTTACAGTTTATTTCAAAAATTAAAAAAAACCTAAACAAAAATCAAAAAAAATTTTTTTTTTAATTTTTAAACAAAAAAAAAATAACTTCTATAATGGAAATAATTGATTCTCCATTCGGAAAGATATTTATTAAATTTAAAATAAGTTTTAAATATATTATTAAAACAACATGTATGTGAAAAAAAAAAATTTTTTTTTCAACTATTTTATAATTCAATTTGAAAAAAATCTTATGTGAATCTGGAAAATTGAATTATCAACTTAAATTTTTAAATATCTTTCAAAATAATTTTTGATCAAAGATCTTTTATTATCCAATAGTATTTATTTAAATTGAAGTTAGGAAAAGGTGAAAACTTTGTAAATATTTAATATTTTTTTTCAAAATTTTTTCATGAACTTGTTTTGCAAGATTAATATTTTAGTATTCAAATACAAGGAATCAAACGTCATTTTAAGGATTATTTTTGTTACTAAATGCCTTTGAATTTATTGTTTTTTCACTCATAATTACTTTTATAAAATTTCCATTTTTCTGTTGTTTTCTGTTCATTGAAAAATTAAAACGACCAAAATGATTTGGAATGATTTTAATAAATATTTTGATATATTTAACAATACACTTGTTTCACTTGATCAATTTTGAAAGGTTAAATAAAGAAATTTTTAATTTTTAAATATTTCATAACCTTACAACACTATAGTAAATAAATATGTTGTAAAAAATATGGTTTTTACAATTTTAGAGATGTGTAATTAATTTCTTGAATTTATCCAAATTTTGGTAATGGTAAATATAATTTCTGATTATCTTAAGAGTCTAATAATAATAATTTTAATCAAAAAATCTTTTTGCAAATACCAATTTTTCAATTTCCAAAAAAAATAATTTTTCAAATACAAAAAAGAAATAAAAAAAGTATTCCCTTAATAAGGAAATTAATTTTTGTATAAAATCTTTGAATCAATTAAAAACTTATCAAAAAAAATAGATTCAAAATTAATAAAAAAAAAAAAAAGAGAGAGAGAGACAACCAGATTAATAAGCAATTCCTTATTTTATTTTGTTAATATTAATAATTTTAATTTAATACTAAAAGATTATTAAATAATGTTATTTAATCATTCTCAAATTTATTAATATTAGATCTAAAAAATAATAATAATAATTATTGAGATGAAATAAAAACAAAATTAGCAGCAGCCCGTTTCATTTTTTCTTTCTTCTCTTATTTTCTTTTTTGGTTTGTCTTTTTGAATAACAATAACCTTTGAACTATTCGAAACTTTTTTCACCTTTTGGTTTTCATCGTTGATTTTGTTTTTTTTTGAAATTTTTTCATCAAAAATTTGTTTTAAAAGGGTAATAAAGGCTAATTCAACATTTTCAGAAGATTTGGCAGATGTTTCAATTAATAACATTCCATGTTCCTTCGCATATTTTTCGGCAACTTCGAATCCAACTTCCCGATCTGAATCTAGATCCTTTTTGTTCCCAACCAATAAAAATTTTGTGTCTGTTGGGCAATATTGAAGTGCAATTTCATACCATTTATGTAAGCCAGTGAAACTATTCAGATCATTGATAGCATAGGTTAAAATCACACCCTGTGAACCTCGATATGTTCTAAAGTTTTGAAAGGTAATTATTATAGGTTTAATTGGTAAGAATAATAATAAATATAAAAATAATAAAAATAATAATTATAGAAAAAAAAATAAATAAATTTAAAAATGAGAAAAATCAAAGTGGGAAAGAAGTCAAATAAGAAATTATTTAAAATAAAAGCTAAAAAGTGAAATAATATGTTTAATATTTAATTAAAAGAACTTTCAAGAATTAATTATCATTACAATGCATGTGTTCGTTATAGACGAGTATGAAAAGGAATTAAATCCTAATTGGATTCAAATAATAGAAAAATTATATGTTTAATACTATTAAAGAAGAATTTAAAATCATCAATTTTTTTAAATTTTAGATTAACAAAATTTGAAATAAGACGGTAAATTTTTTTAGAAAAATATAAACTCCATTTCAAAAATTTTGACTCTTATGAAATAATAAATTGAATATAGATATATAATCCCCAATTCAAAATTTTTAACAAACCAAAATTCGATTTGTGAAAAAAAAAAACTTATTTAATCACTTCAAGAAGATTTACCAAATTAGATCCATTCACTAATTGAAACATTAACACTTTTTTATAAATTACAATACTAACAAAACAATAAATAAATAATTATCAATACAAATAAATCATGGGTTTGTTAAAATTTTTGGAGAGAGCAAAACAATAAAAATGCATTGGTAAATTTGTTTAAATTCTATTAGGAATATTGATCGATCAAATGGTTAGATACTACCAACTAATTTTATTTGAGTTCTTCTATTTCGAACAACTCAACTTTAACATAATATCAATTGTTCAAAAAAAATTTGATCCAACGAAACAAATTACGTAATTCAAACAATGAAATGAAAACAAAAACTAAAAGATGAAAAAATGATTTTCATATTTTACCAAAAACAAAATTATCTCCAATTTCAATGAAATTGATATTATTGTGATTGTTTGAAACGTTTTAGCTGTGTGGAAAATTTTGAATTTTAGTTTATATGTATATATATATATATATATTTCCTTTAGTATTCAAGAACAACTAATAATTAAATGGGATTCATAATTCAATTTTAAACCCTAATAAAAAAATAATTTTAAAACAATCAGATAACATCTTTATAACAAAAATTTTATTTATATTGTGATTTGATTAAAAAAAAAAGTATAATAACGTTTTTATATAGTTATAATTGTTATTATTTTGAAATATTTCAAATTTTTAATTATAATTATTTATTTGTAAAAAATCTTTTAAAAAAAAATAAAATTGAAAATATTTAATCACAATTTGTTTAAAAAAATGTTTTTTAATGATAAATTTGCAATTTAAAACAGTTTTGTATCATGATTTTTTTATGGTAAAACCATTTTAACAAGATTAATATGTATTTTTTTATTGTATTATTGTTTTTCAATATACTTAATTTAGAACACATTATATAACATGTTTTATCTCCAATAACATCAAAATAACATGTTAGAAAATTTTATAACATCTTTTGCAACAAAAAAAATATTATTTTTGTTCAATTTTTTTTTAAAATTTTATTAATAATAATATTTTTTAATATAGTTGAACTATGGAATAAATCCAAAAAATATGATTAAGATTTTTTTAGTTCGGTTGACATTAAGGAATATTTTTATTATTCTCAAAAAAATAAAAAAATAATGTATTTTTTTATTTGAAAAATTTCACTTAAATTCAAGTTTATTTTTAATCATAAAAATAGTAGGAAAAAAACATATATTTATATCTTGAAAAAAGCAAACAATCTTGAAAATAAGTAAAATAATCTTTGAGATTTTTTGAATATATAAGAAATAAATTTTCGTTTTTTGAATTGTAAATTCCAAATGATTTTAAATTCGTGAGTGTATTTTAAAAACGTTTTATGCACTTAATTTTTAATTTTTTTCTTTGTATTTGGTTTATTTTTAATTTTTTATAAAGATTTTGGAAAAAAATAATTTTAAAGAGTTTGTTATTATCGAAATAATTTCATTAATTGTTTTTGATGTCAATAAATTAAAATGAAAAAACATTGAAATAAAATTAAAAAATAATTTTTTATCAATTTTTTTGTATTATTTGTGAATTAATGTTTTATAAAATTTTAAAGATATAACTTTTAATTTTAGTAAAAAAATAATTTATATTTTTCTCTAAATTCAATATTTTTTGAGATTTAAAAAAAGAAAAAAAGAAAATTTCATTTTTAATTTTTTCGAACTTTTTGAAAGTGGTTGTTGTCAAGTTCAAAAAAACTAGAGTAATTTAGAATATATTCATCAAGATAATATTTTAATTTATTTCAACAAAACTTTGGTTTTATCTCTAAAAATTTTACAAAAAGTTTTGGATTTATTTTTTGAGAAATTAAGAGTGGTGATTTAATTTTTATGTGCTAGTGCAATTTGAATTTTTTTTTTTATTAGGTTAAAAAGCAAATGAATAATTTAATGATTGAAAAGAGAAATATTTTTATTCAAACTGCTAAATTGGAATAATTAAACTTACGTTGGTGGAATTGCTTGAAACTTTTCTTGGCCTGCTGTATCCTATGGTATAAAGTTAAAAATATATATAGTAAGGGCAATATTACAAGATTATTAATTTTGAATTTATTATAACAAAATTATCAACTTTTAAAATTATCATCAGAATAATAAAATTTTTATTTTCATTGATTTCAATAAAACAACAAATTCATCACAATAAGTTAAATATGTAATAAATATTTCAAACATGTGATATATCTGAGAGAAATAACTTTTATTTATAGTGGTGTGCAAAAGTTCGAGAATTCAAGGGATCAAATTTTCATTTGAATTTTTTTCCGAGATTAATAGGCTGTGCATTTTGATACTCTTTTTTTTTTGTTAAATTTTCTCAAATATAGAAGTTATTCAATTTGAAGTTTTTTTGTTTTTCAATTTTAATTTGAAATTCATTTTTTTTTTTCAAATTTCGAAACGAATCAGAATAAAAGAAAAATTATTCCAAAAATGAAGGAAAAGAAATTGGGTTGATGAATATTTATTTTATAGAACTGAAGGAATATATACAAACACGTTTTTACTGGTTGAGTATTTTGGGAAATCTGAAAATTGAATATGGGCATTCAAATCAAACAAACTATAAAATCGGAAATTTTTTCAATTTTTAATTTAGAAAATTGTGATATGCCCCTACAACCCAAAAAAACACTAAAAATGGAAAACTGAATAAATACCTTCCATTAAAAAAATTAAAAAAACTAAATGAAAAAATAAAAATAAATAAATTTTCAATTTAACTTTTTCTTGAAATCATTTTTTGCCAAAATTATTGAATTCAAACTTGAAATTATGTATATTTTTAGATACAATATCTTATTGTAACTCATTTACTAAAACAGATTCTAAATTATGGGAATTTTATTTTCACAAAAGGGACTAATTTGGTCTTCAAATGTTTTTTTATTTTTAAATGGTAAATTTAAAAAAAAAGTTATTTAAAAAAAGATAAACTCTCTGGAAAAATATTCTAATTTAATATATTAACTTATTCTTTGATTTCAAAATTTTCTCAACCCCAATTTTTCAAAAAAAAAATAAAAAAGTGCATAGTAATTTTAAAAAATATTTTCGATATTCAAAAGTTGAGAGTGTTTTTATTCTATAAAATTTTATCCCAGTGGTTAATTGAATTAAGTTATAAGCTAGATTTCGAAAAATATTAATCAGAAAAAAATAGTGCTTTTTTATATTAAGGACATATTATGTAATTTGATAAAAAAAATTCTTTTTTATTTTTTAGACGTTATATTTTTTGCAAATTCCCTTTTTTAAGTTGTTTCGCCCCCTCTTCATGGTGCCAAAGTAGGTTCCTTTGGTTCCATCTGTTCCTCCCGGTTTTTTTTTGTTTTTTTTTTTTTAATGTTTGGAGGGGGTAAAAGTGAATAAAAAATCATTATAAGAATTGATAAACTTGTCAACAATTGAATCTTAACAAACTGAACTTAAGTAATTAGGGTTGCCTTAGATTCATATAATTAAAATATATCCAATTAAAAGTAAATCGTATTAGTGTTCTATAGTTCAAAGACTGTAAAAAACCAATTGTAAAAAGTATTGAAGAATAAATTGTAAGATTTTTTTAAAATCATAATTGTAAATTTTCATTTTTGAATTAATTTTTTTTTTAATTACTTTTTCAAATCTAAGGGATAAAAACCAAAATAATATTCTTGCAGTATTTAAAAATTATTAGATATAATAATAATACCAATAAACATCCGTGTGGTCAAGTGTCGTCGATTGCCATAAATTGCAATGTAGTTTTGATCTTTTCCAGCTTTCAAAAGAATAGAGAAAAATCAAAGATTTTACTCAATTCTTTTGAATTCTGGAAAAGCTAACGAAAATTTTTGTTATTTCTCAAATTAAAAAAAAAACTAAGGAAAAAAAATATCTAAAATGGGTAGGGTCAACTTCCATATTAAAACTAAGAAATTTCACAAATTATTTAAATGGATATTCTTATGTTTATGATAAAAATAAATTAAAAACAAAATTCTGCAACTTATGTAAAAATCATTCTAATCTGGAAATTATAGAAGATAACGATCTTTTTTTTTGGGACTGTCCATTCTATGTAAAAAATCGAAAATTTTTGATTAAAAAATTAATCCAAATAAACAAAAATAATAAACAATTTTAGAATAATATCAAAGATATTATTCGAAATAAAGACTCATTGTTCATCTTATCATTGGCTAATGATAGAGAAAATTTTGACTCATTTCTTAAAATTTCTAAACAAAAATTTAGAAATTAGGGGAGTGCTACAAAGTATCTTCAAGTGCCTTAGAGTGCCGTGGAATGTCAAGGTTTTCCAGAATTAAAAAAAAAAAAAAAATAGAGAAAAATCAAAGATTTTACTTAATTCTTTTAAATTCTAGAAAAGCTAACGGCGATTTTCTTGGGGTTTTTTATTTATCTGTAAAATCTATTGATTTAACTAAATTTTTTTAAATTCTGGAAAACCTAAGCGGCAGATTTTTAATTTTTGAAATGATTGGAAATTTTAATAAATTTTCTTCCCAATTTAAACATTGAATGTTGTAAAAAATAGAGTTTTTACAATTTTCATATTTACAATAGTGATTTTATTTCAAAAAGTAAAAAAAAACTAAAGGTGGTTTTCTTGTGGTTTTTGGTTTGTTTCTGTTAAGTGTTCTAGGTTTTTTTGAGTTTTCAGAATAAACAGAAAGTTCAAGAAAACCTAACGGTTGTATGTTGTTTCAATAATCCGTGTTGGCTTCAATAAATATTTTTTTTTGGACTTTAACTGTTGTTTTTGAAATTTTGTGTTTTGAACTGTTGTTAAGAAAATTTTAAGAATTGTTTTTGGTCTTTAATTGTTGTTGAAAATTCATGTGAGTAAAGCTATCTTTATTTTTAACACTGAAGTATATCTTGACAATAATATTGTCATTCTCGTTGTATTAAAAGAAATTTTTTTTCAAAGATCCTGGAAATATTTTTTCTTTTAATTGAAAGATCTTGATATAACAAATGAAAATTGATCTTATAAGAGATTTAATTTGCTCTAGTTATGAAAATTGTTGAAAAAGAATTGATTTTTAAAAAATTTGGTCATTGGGCATATTCTTGTCGAATTTTAATCAGATAAAATATCGGCAAATTCACTTTTAATTCATTATGAAGTATTTCTTCACTGAGGATTCTTATCTCTTCCAATGGAAACAAAAAAAAAGAATCAAATAAAAAAAAAATCATACAATTACAAGATAGGATTTGAAGACGATTGAATAAAGGAAAAAAGGAAATTGAAATGAATTTTTTGTTTTCTTTTAGATTTCTTTTTCAAATAAAATTTGAAAAATTTATATTTCATTTTTTGTTCATGTGGAGATATCAGTAAAAAAGTTTTTAAGAACTCTTTTTATCCTTTTTATTGTTTTTTTTTTGTTTTTATTCAAATTGAAAGATTTGGATAGTGTGGATTTGGAGTTGTTTTGTAAAAATTTGGTTGAATTAGATTTCAATTCTGAGGAGACTGGTCTTGAAGGTTGTAGAAAAACACTTGGATAATATGATTTCTTGTACATATTGTTTGATTTGAAAGTATAGTTAAACTAAACTGTATTTTTCGAAAATAACAACAAATTACGAACATAAAATCACAGTGAAAAGAAAAAAAAAACAGTTATTTACAAAAGCAACACTAATAATTTTGAAAAACACAAACAAAATTGTCAACACGGGTTATTGGAACAACTGTAAGAGGAAATTAATTTGATCACTTCAAAATAAAAAAAACAAAAAAAAGCTAATTTTTTAATTGGGAATGGGTATTTCAATTTTAAGCTGATTTGAAAAAGATCTAATTATAATTTAATTTTACATGACCGTTTGGGAAAAAAAGTTATGTATTTTTCTATTTAACAACAAAGTAAATCCATAAATACTGATTTCTTTTTCTTTTTCTTTCTTCTTCATCATCATCAAGGTGCTTGTTTTATCCTTAAAAAATTGTTTTTAATATCAAAAAAAGTTCAAGCATAATTGACTTGAGCAATTTTTTGTTTGGAATCAAGTTATTTAAATTCTGAATGCTCTGAAAAATGAAAAGAAAAAGAAAAAAAAAAAATAATTTACCCAAATTTGTGCCATTACTTCAACACTTTTTATTTGCAATTTTTTGGTTCTAAATTCAAGTCCAATTGTTGACATTGGTGAGTTGAAAAATTCATTGCTTTTTAGATCAAAAATAATCACGAATAAATAAAACCAGAAGAAAGTGTTAGCATTTAAAAAGAACCAAAAGTTTTGACAGAATATTTTCAAGGTAAAAAACAAACTCACAAAAGCGTGTTAAAAGATTCGTTTTTCCAACACCAGATCTTCCAACAATTACTAATTTAAATAAGTTTTCATATTCAATTGGTATTTCGTCGCTGCTTGACATTTATCAAAAAAATAATCTTGGGTTTAAAAAAAGAAAAAGGAATGAGAAAGACAAATTGTTGAAAAAATGACTTTTTGAAATGATCAACAAGACAAAAATATCACAAAAATTGTCGTCACTTTTTTTACTTTTCAACATTTTTGTCTTTTTTTGAAATTGTTCCAAATTTTAAAAGAAATTAAAAGATCAAAATACAAAAACTTTTAATAAATAAATTTTTATACAATAAAACTTATACAAACTTGCCATTTGTACAACTTCACACTTTTTGGTCTTGATTTTTCGTAAAAAGAGTTTCAAATTTTAAAAGTTGACGAAAATTTTTCTTTTTTATAACTTTCCAAAAATTTCAGTTAAATTCGATAATTTATTTTTAGTTAATCAATAATTTTTATCCTTCTGTTTGGCCTTACAAAAGTTTGTTACAACATTTGAAAATTGAAAAAATATGGTAGAATATCAGAAACTGAAATATTGAAGACTATTAGTCTGAAAGTTTCAAATGTAAAACTTGTTGTGAAATAATTTTTGAAGAGTGATGTTGTGATCAGTCGAACTAATAAAATTATCTTGTTGGATAAATTGGTTTTTTTTTTTTGAGTTACCAAAATAGAACAAAAGAAAATTGCTCTCAAAATATGAGAGAAATTCAATCTAGACTGGTTAATTCCTATTAAAAAATTTTAAGGTTACAGGATAATTTGTTTCTTAAAGTTCCAAGATTGGTATCGAATTCAAAATACAAACAAAAACACTAAATAGTTAAGGTTTTTTGGATCTTCTGTTCCCAGGATAAAGTAAATTATATGTTTTTCAAAAAAAGAACTTTACTTTGTGTTTTTTGATTTTATATTTTGTTAGACTTTTCAATTTCACTAATCAAGTCCTTAAAAATACTCCTAAGAAGATATTACTTTAATAACTTTTATATTTCAAGAAGTAATTTAATATTTTAGTATGCATTCATTCGATAAAAGTCAATTATTTCCTGACAAATCAATCCAAACCCTAAATAACAACAATCATTTTCACAAGAAGTTGATGATTTTGAACCAACTATTCACATAAAAATAATCGTTTAATCCACATTTTAAATAAAATTATTTTCTATAAAGTAGTCAAAAATTAAATTTTGACAAAAGTCAAGATTATATTCAAACAAAAATTATAATTTTATTTTTTTAGATTAAAATTTTCATTTTTTTATTTTACAAGCTTAAGAAATATTTCAGACGAATTTAAAATAAAAAAAAAAACATAATATTTAATAGTGTAACCCCTAAATATTCACAAAATGTTGGTTGAAATAAGATCAAAAATCCGAAAACCTTGAAACAAAAGATGTATTATTTTGGGACATTTCACTTTTGTGAATTTAGTAGATTACATTTGTTGCAAATTTTTTTTTGGATTGTAAAGACTTTATGTAATTGAATGTATCTATCTTTAATTTTGTTTCTTAAACTGGTGAGTTGAAATTTCCAAAAAAAAAAAAAACAATCTAAAATGAAAATATTTTTTTTTTTTACCAAATTGGTCAAATTTTTATTTAAAAAAATTGAAAATTTTTATAAAAAAAAAGATTTGAAAGCTGTAGTACAAATATAAAAGCAAAAAATATCATTTTTTTTGTAATTTTTTTTCAATCTCCTTTTTCAAAAACCCCATGAACAAAAAGTTACCTGAAATGTAAAAATGGTTCCTATCCAGACCTAGCCAAATACTTTGTTCAAAACTATAACTTATGGATATTAGAAAAAGTTAATTTATAAAAAATAACAAAAAAAATTGCCATTTTTTATTTTTATACAGAGACTAAGGATTAAATAGGGATAATTTTACCATGATAGGAAACAATACTATTAAATGATGGGATGTGTTGTTGGTGAAAATTTTGCTGAGAATATTACTTATTGTTAATTTCCTACCTTCTTGGGAAAATGGTCAATTAATTTATAGTTTTTGCTTCTTAAGACATTTGAAAGAATTGAATTTAAAAGAATATTTTGAAAAAAAAATTCTTTGAATAAATATCTTAATTCATTGCAAAAATATGTTCCAAAATTAACTAATATTGAGATCCCCAAAACAAGTAATCAGATTTTCAATTCAAAAGAGATCTAAATTATTTTTATCGGTTTGATTGAGGATAAAATGAGTGGCTACACAATGAACTTATTTTATTTCTTCTTATAATAAATCTAAATTTTTGTTTTCAGTTCTTTTAGGATTTACAATAAAAAAATGCGTAACACTTTTTTTTCACAAACTTTTTTAAAAAATTATTTTTGTTTAAGATTCCTTCACTGTATAATTTGTTAACAAAAACAAAAAAAAATTTGATATTTAATTTCGAATACTAGTCAAAATTATTTTGTAAAGGTAATTTAAATCAAAAAAAAAACAAGATCCTGCACAAACACTTTAAACAATAAACACAAAATAAAAAAAAATAATTCTTGGAATAAACTATAAAATAAATGTGCTGTGATTTATTATTTTTCTTTCAATAGTTGTGAAATTGAAAAAATAAGTAAAAAAATTTTTACTAAAATTTGAAAAAAAAGATTATTCTGATCTAAAAAATTAAGCAAATAATTTGATTTCTTTTTCATACAAAAATTACTATTAAGTTTGTTAATAAAAATAATACTTCAAAAAAAAAGAAAAAGAAATAGAAAAGTTCATCAAATGAGAAAGAAAAAGAAAAAGAAAAAGAAGAAGAAGAAGAAAAAGAAAAAGAAAAAGAAAAAGCAAAAGAAAAAGATAAAGAAAAAGATAAAGAATGAGAAAAGAAGAAGAAGAAGAATATTAAATTATTCTAACTTCTAATTGAGTCTGAATTAAATTTTTTAAAGAAGAGGTTACTGTTGTGTTAGTAGTTTTTATTGTCAATTTGATTGATTTATTATTTAAATTAGTTTCCATTCTAAGTAAGCAGCCAACCTTTTTTTTCGCGGCTAAAAATAAACCGGATCCAACTATATTATTTTTGTTTGGATCCACTCCGTTTAAAACTTGTATGCCTAGCCCTGACAAAACTTGCCCAATTTCTGTTGCGGAAATTGTTCTAGCAACAAAGGTGCCCTGGTATCCGAGTGGTGGCCCCATGATTTGTTTCCATCTTCCCATAAATTCCTGTGCTCTTAATGGCACTCTTTGTACAAACTTACTCAGCACAATTGGGAGTTGGAATGTTTTGTTCCATTTTTCTTGTCCGAGTTCTTCGCAATTAAAACTGATATTGATTTTTGGGGGCGAAGAAAATTCTTGGAGGCATTGGAAATGCAATAATTGCTTTTGTTGGGTATTTCCTGGAATTTGGTCGACGACTGGATCTGTTCGAAGCTTTAAATAGGGCACTGGTGTAATGTGAGTTTTAAAATTTTCAAAAGTTAAATTTTGGCAATTTCCATAAAACAACATTACCTGGCCTTCTGATTGGTGGTATTGTGATTTTAAACCTATTTGGATATATTTGTCTTGATAAAGGACACCGCCGCTGTTTGTGCAAAGGCTATCAAAGTTGTTTTTTAATTTTTGTTCTGGATCTTCCTGTGTAGATAATATTAAGGAATTTAATACATTTTTAATCTTGTTTTGGCGAGTGTTGGTGTTGTTGTTGGTGTTGTTGTTGTTGCCAAAAAGTCCCATGATCTCTTCTTCATTAGTTTTTTGTTGGCCTTGGTTGTTGTTGTTTGATTTTGAGTAATTTTGTTCCTGTTGTTGTTGTTCCTGTTGTTGTTGTTGTTGTTGATTATTTTGGTTGTTATTTAAATTGATTCCAGTCAATTCATCTAAGATGCTTGTGCCATTTGACGTCGAAGTTTGTTGTTGATTATTTGGGATATTTTGGTTATTTGGGATATTGTGAGTATTGTCCATTAAATTCATCGAATTTTCGCCGATGGTTTGGCTTTCCATAGTGGAAACTTCTTTAACTTTAATCTTTTTTTGATCGTTTTGCTTTGGAATTAAATCTTCTTGGTTCATTGAAATAAGTTCGGTTGTTTTTACTTGTTGTTCCTTTGGTTGTTCCTTTGGTTGTTCATTTGTTTGTTCATTGCTTTCTTCATTATTTTCTTCTTTTCCAACCATTTTTGAACTTGAATCACCAAGACCCTTTTCTCTCATTTTTTGTTCAATTGACCAGGCACGGGGATCCATGGTATCTTCCTCTTGCTCTTTAATTCGTTTTAATAAGCTGTTTTCGAGTTGTGGGAATTCGGGCATGTCTTCAAAGGCCTCTTCCAAGATATCACCATATTTTGTGAGCATCAAATAATACTCGCAACTTCTTTGTTGGATTTCTGTATTGATATGAGTTCTTTGCTTATCAATAAATTCCACGATTTGTTCCCTTAAAGATCCATGCCTTTTGGCAATTTTTGTTAAGCTTGACAAAATGATGATTTGTGTTTTGGGCTTTATGATTTTATATTTTTCAATCAAAATGTTCAATTGCTTGTCAGGCGTGGAATCCCTTTCTCTGGCAATGGTGCCTCCAAATTCTCCCAAAATATAGCTTCCGACAGCAACAGCCTTTTCTTGGCATTTGGTTTGAAGTGTTCTAAAAACAACCTTGGCTGCATAGTGCCTTAATGTTGGGTTATTTGTGACAATTCGAACAACACGATGCCAAATGTCATCGGAAACAGAATCACCACCTAACCTAATCAGACGAAGAATCGTGTCAACATACCAACTGAAATCTGTGGCAAAGCTTTCTGCCAAAATGGCTGTTTTTAAGACAAGCTCATCCCGGATCGAGTAATTTGCTACAACTAAAAACTTAATTAATTCGCCCACAATGACAGTCGAATTGGAATGATCGCACATGGTATACAATAAATCTAAGGCCCTTTTTTGAATACCCATATCGATTTCTTTTAATCCTTTAAAAATGGTATCTTGATGTTTTTTGACTAATGTTAGATCATCAGAAACAGCAGTTAAATGAGTTAAGCATTCTAAAGAGAGGTATCTGATATTTGTTTCTTTATAAGACAAAAATTTTAATAAAGTTTTTGTTGATCTGTTTTTTTGGTTGTGGTTTTGGTTTTGATTTTGATTTTGATTGTGGTCGTGGTTTATGTTTTGAGTTTTTGGTTTTTGGTTTTTGTTTGTGGTTTGATGTGTATTATTTTTGAATTTTTTTTATATTGTTTTTATTTGTTGGTTAATAAATAGAGGAGAAAAAGAGAATAAAGTACAATTAATAAATAATGAATAAGTAAAAAAAGATCACAAATTAAAATCATTATAATTCATTAAAAGGTATAAGGCCATGAATTGTTAAAGAGTATTAATTTTAATATTTTAGACGTGAAAAAATGTTCGTGGTCTGAAATTTCAATAACTAACAAAAGGGTTTTATAAAAAAAAAGAAAAAAAAGTAAATAAAAAAAAAAAAAAAAAAAAAAAAAAAAAAAAAAAAAAACTGAAGGATATTATTTACATTTTCAACAGTCTTTCTGAGTTTTTTAAATGAATAATTAAATTAATTGATTCAAACAAAATTGCTCTTCTAGCATTATTGTGATTTCTAGATCTTGTTAATCTAAACCCAGTAAGTATTTTGTTTAAACAATTTGATAATAAATTTCCACTAGTTTTTGATTTTGGTGATTTCCAATATTGGAGAATACGAAGCAATTTGACTTGTAACCAAGGAACGGGGACATTGTGATAATGGTATTCCTTTTGTACGCTTTCTTCAATGACTATTCTTTTTAATAATTGGATAACCTTTGATTGTAAAACCTTATAGCCCTCTGGATCCTGTGCAACCAAGGCTAATAATAAAGAGAGCACAGAGGTTAGTACACCATAATCGTAATTGCTGAGTAGCCCTTCAGCCCTGTTCGCCCACTCGGAGGGTATTAATAAATCGGGGTATTTTCGAAATAACCTCAACAAACACAAAGCTGCTTTTTTCTTGACAAAATTTGAACTGCTTTGGCTAACTAACAGCTTTTGGACATCGGAAGTTAATGCTTCGGCCATCTCTTTGCCTCCAATATTGGCAATTGCTGTTAAGGCTAAACATTGGCTATGCTCGTTGCCAGATAAAAGATCGTTATGAATAGAATTGATAATCAATTTAATAAACTCATCGTTTTCGTTAAGCAAAAGTGCTACAGCAAGATACCCCTAAAGAATAAATTTAAAGAAAGTTTATATGTTTTTGATAAAAAATTGTTTTTTTTTTTTTTTTTTTTTTTTTTTTTTTTAAAAAAAAAAAAAAAAAAAAAAAAAACAAGTTGTTTGCTGAAATCGAAAAAAAAAAAAAATTTCAAATTTTTTTACAAAAAAGATAAAAAAGAATTTGACTTTTCTTTGTATTCAATTTGTTAAAAAATTTCATAAAGAGATTGAAAATTTTTTTTTTTTCCAAATTCAGTTCGCAACAATAAAAAGAAAGAATTTTGAATAAAGTTTATTTTACAATTTGTTTTTCAGAATATTTTTTCGAATGAAGCAATTCAACGGCTTCGATGTGGCCAAAATCAATATCGTATCCAATCATATAAGTATAAAGAAGTTTTGCAACATATTTTTTTCGATCATAACCAGACATTTTCTTTGATTTTTTAAATTTGGAACGGATCTTCCCAAGTTCTTTATTAACACGTAACTGTTCCGTTTGTTTAGAATTACATTTACGAATGTCCCTAATATAATTTCTAAGACCAGTAATTGACATTTAGTAAAATTACACGAATAAAAAATTTTTTTTGTTTTCAAATAAAAAGAGAAAAAATGAAAAGATAAAAAAACACTATGACAAAATTATATTTGAACTTGGTATTGTACATTCATTTTTCAATTGTTTTTATATCTCCTCAAAAAGATAAAATGTTATTAATTTTGTTTTTTCGTTGGCTAATAGTGTTGTGTATAATGAGGAAAACAAGTATGGGGTTATTTCCTACTAGGAAAAAGTCAAAATTAAAGTCTTTTCAGTTTAAATAACATTAGTGTACAGTGTTTAAAAGTTGCTTAAAAATCTATGTGTAAAATTGTTATATTAGTCGATCTATTCAATTAAAAAAGATTCCCACAAGTATTACAAAACACTAGAATTCCATAAAAAAAAACTCCATTTCACTCAGATTTAAAGGTAGTGATTAATCTTCAGACTTCTGAGTTGCAAAATATCTTTCTTAAATTTGTCTGAAATCTAGATTAGTTGCACAAAAAATTGGGTTGTTTGAAAAAACCTATATTAAAATTAATCAATAGATTATTTTGTCAAATTATTTCGAAATATTGGAAATATTATTTTAAAATAATGAGTTGTAAAAAAGAAACAAAAAAAATCACTCTTTGAATTTTTATTTTCATTGTTATTGAGTTAAATTTTGTAATTAAAAAATTAAAAAATAAAATTACTTTCAGAATATCTAAAATTCTAAATTTTTAAATACACCAATATTATTATTTTGGAGTTTTTTATTTTTTATATTTAGGAAAGAAATGAAAAAAAAATTCCAAAATAAATATTTTAATTGTACTCCATTAGTAAAAAATTTAAGAATTATTTGTACAATAAGATTTATCATAGATTTTTAGAGTTATTTGAATTGGTGAGGACTAATAAATTAAACTTTAATGACATGAGTATTTTGATTATAGAAGAATCTCAGTGAATCCAAACCCTAAAACACGATTTTTAATTTTAAATCAATACTAAATTCAATAAGTAAAATTAATTCAATAAATAATTCATTATAAACTATCTTTCATAATAATTGGCCCATTAAAAATTAAATTTTAAAGAAAAATATTTTTAATAATTGAAGTTATCTATTATAATATAAAAATTTAGATTTCAATATTCAATACTATACTCAAGAGATATTTATTTTTTGTCTAAAACTAAAAGAAAGAAAAATAAAAAAACCGTTAAAAAAAATTTGGACCTTTATTTTGAAAGAAGCATTACATGAAAAATAGACAATTTAAAAAAGTAAAAAAATCCATTTATCGATTTTCCTTCGATTTGAATAACTAAATCTAATCTCTTTTTCATATTTGAAACCAAATTTTTCATTAATTTATCTGTTACTTGTTTCCAATTTTTCATTTTCATTTTCCATTGTAACAAAACACTGTTGAAAAAATAAAAAAGAGAAAAAATGATTTATTTGCAAACTTTTCATTGTGAGAGGAAAAAATTCAAAAGGATATAAAAGAAATTTAAAATTCGAATGTAAGGTGTACCATTTATTATTAAATTTAGTTTAGTATGATCAAACCAATCAACAAAAACAATTTACAACTTCTTTTTTTATGGAAACAGATGAGTTATTTTGGAGATCCTCAAAAATAGTCAATTTTTTGAACAATTTTTTAAAGAAATCGACAAATAAAATAAAATAAATTTACCAAAAGATATTATTAGAATAACTGGTTATTATGCTTTATGCCCCCTTTTTTTCTTTAATAATCGATTTTGGTCTTCTTTATTAATTGAACTTATTTTTCATTTTTGCATAAGGTTTGCAATCCAATATTGTGAACTTTTTTTTTTCAAATGTTAATATCATCTGAATTTATCAAAGACAAAATTAAATGGTGATTCTCATAAGCAGATGATTTTTTTAAAATAATACCTATTGTGGCAATGCACACCAAAAATATGCTATGTAATTTAAAAGCAATCTCTATCCTAATAACAAAATTATCTTAAAACCAAATCCTTTTTTTCTATTAGTGCAATATTTACCTCGAGATATGAACTTTTTATAAAAAAAAACACCAAGAACTACTTCTATATTGTTATTGGATGAATATGTTTTCTTTTAATATTTTAAGAAATCGAACAGTGGTAAATCTTCATCTTCTAAGATGTGTTTTCCAATTCAAAAAATATACAACAACTTTAACTTCTTAAAAATCAACAAAGTTAAATTAAAAAAAGTAAAAAATAGTATTATCAATTCAAAAATGATAATTAACCATAAAAAACTAACCAAAGGAGTAAAATTACCAATGTTCAAATCCATCTATAGTAACCAATTATTCGATTGGTCTAGTGATATTTAATACAAGTCAGAATAAATTTTGACTTGATTGAGATTTGAATATTTAAAAAAGTCACAATATTTTTTAAAAATTAACATATAAACGAATGATAATCTAAAAAACCGAAGCAAAAATTGATCAAGTAATATTATCAATTTTGAGAAGTAGATATAAATTCAAAAAGAAATAAGAAATTCTAGGTTTTGTAGATATATCCAAAAAATAAAAAGATTTCAAAAAAAAAAAGATAATGAACATATTAATTAGTAAATCGCAAATTTAAAATTATTAGATGGGAACCGTAATCAGTTTAGAGAAAATTTAATAAACAATTGTTCTGGATGGGAAGGTAAAGAATATTTAAAAATTATTCCCCAAAATAACAATATAAATAAACAACCAGTACCTTAGAGTGTCGCCAAGTTCTTTTCTTTTCCAGAATTTTAAAGAATAGAGTGAAATATTTGGGTTTTACTTAATCCCGTTGAATATTGGAAAAGTTAACGAATGTTTTTTTCAAAATTGAGAGATGAAAAGAAAAGTTATTAAATTTTCTTTTCATTTCCACAATTAAAAAAAGGGAAGAACACCCGATATTATAACTGTTCCAGTTATAATAACATACTAAAACTTCAAAAACTCACAAATTATTTAAACCGATATTCTTATCTTTATGATAAAAAGAAAATAAATACAAAATATCACAATCCATACAAAAAAAGTTATAAGTCAGAAATAGATGAATTTTTGGGTCATTTTTCTGTACTTTATATTCTATAAAGAAATTCGGATAATTGGATTAAAAATTTATTTCAAAAACAAAAAATAATAAAAAATAATATCTTTGATATTATTCTAAATAAAGAATCAATATTTATTTTATCAATAGTGAATGTTAAAGAAAATAATTATTCTTTCTTGAAATTTCATTACCAAAATTTAGAAATTAGGAAAGTGTCATAAGTGCCACTGGGTACCTGAAAGTACCTAGATTTTTCCAGAATTCTTAAAGAATATAATAAAATCTACACTTTAACTGGATTCTTTTAAATATTGAAAAACCTAAAGGAGTTTTTTTTTTTTTTTTTTTTTTACTTTTTGGAATAAATCAAAAATTTATTAAATTTTCTATTGATTTTAAAAATTAAAAAAAAAACTTAAAGGAAGTGTTCATCAAGTACTGCAGAGTGCCTATGTTTTCCAGAATTGAAAAAAATAGAGTAAAATCAAAGATTTAACACTATTCTTTTAAATTATCTAAAACCTAAAGGCGATTTTTTTTTAATTAAAGAAATAAAAAAAAAATAATAAAATTTTCTTTGTTTTTTCTTAAATTTAAAAAAAAACCTAATGACAAATACCGAGGTTTTCCAGAATTTAAAAGAATAGAGCAAAATCAAATTATTTTGTTCAATACTTTTAAATTCTGGAAAACATGGCGGTTATTAGAGGAAATAAATTTCCTTCCCTTCAAAATTATATAAAAAAATAATTATTATTTTTTGTTAATACCAACATTTAGTTTTGAAAAACAACCATAAATCTTCAAATTGAATATTTGTTATAATATCAAAAGAATTTATGTGCTCGATGTAAGAAATTATATTTGACAAAAAGGAAATTTAGTGATTAACAATCGAATAATGATCATAATAAATGAATTTTTGATTAATATTCCTTCCTAACTTCAGGTAACTCAAATAGTTCTTATTTTTGATTCAACCCTTCAATAAAACAAAAAAAAAATCGAAAAAAAAACTATATATATATATATATAATTGATTTTTTTTTTTGGTAATCACTTTTTTGTTTTATTCTCTTTACTTTTGTGAGACTGATCTTGGTTTAAATATCAAAAAAAAAAAAAAAAAAAAAAGACAATACAAAACTCATCTATTCAATGAATTTTATAATCTAATCTTCTCTGTTCGATTAATCATTATTATATAACCAAACTCACTCTATTTGATAAAGTTTTTAAAACCGGCACTCAAGGTATCTATGGAATGAATATATCAAATATTCAAGAAAATACTCCATAATCGAAAATACCCGAAAAAAATTTAACCACTAAAATACACTTTTTGGACAACTTCTAAGGAATCCCAGTATCAATAATCACAGTTTAATCGTGAAATTGGAATTTTATTTTAAGAATATTTTTTTTTCGGACAAGAATTTAACTATAAAAAAAATTAAATTATGAGGGAATAGTATGCAACCCATTTTATGTGAATGGAATTGGTTTCTTAGATGACTGTAACCTTTCTGATCATTGCTAAATGTTAATAAAATTCTAGAAGATGTCTTTGTAAAGAAAATTCCTCATTGTGTCTCATTAACGATAATTTTGTAACGATAAATACAACCCAAAAACAACCGAGTAATATCTAATCGTACAACACATACCCATAGCCTTCCCAATACTGTGGCACAAGCCAAACTTTATTTAACTTCCCATTCCATAAAAGAAACTGGTTTAACCAAAACATACAAACCCACACCAAACCTAAAACAACCCAACTTAGGCCATACCATACCCTGACCTACATATACATTTACCCTAATAAGTGCCCTAACATACTCTTATATTCTCAAAATTTACCAAAAACTCTTCAGGGGGTTCAAAGCAGAAAATTCAAAAAAAAATATTTTGTCTGAAAGTAAAATTGTTATTTTACCGTTCAACTGAGTATATTGGCACTAGGGTTCCTTAGAAGTTGTCCAAAAAGTGTATTTTAGTGGTTAAAAATTTTTCGGGTATTTTCGATTATGGGGTATTTTCGGGAATATTTCAAACACCCTAATGAAATAATAAAATCAAAATGTGCTAAAAAAAATTAAATTTTTTCATTTTTCTTGAAAATTATTTTGATAATTTATTTTTTGAATTTTGTCCAAATTTTTTTTTTTCCTTAAAACTCATAACCATGTTTCAATTCTGAGTTAAATGGCCATTTCTGGTGTAATATGAAGATTTTACAAATCCAACATCTTCTCAGGAAAATGGTCGTTATAAAAATTAAAAGAATTATTCTTTATTTTTTTTTAAAAGACTTTTTATCTAAAAAAAAAAAAATTTCTTTATTAAAGAAGAACAAGTTACATTAAATTCCAAAATAATATATATATATATATATATATATATAAATATTTAATCAATATTATAAAGTTCAAAAAACGTATTATTATATTGACTAATGACCGTTTTTAAAATTTTTTTTTTATTTTCTGGATCTTTAGCACCAATTTCATAAAACATCAATAAATTTTTGATTAAATTATATTGTATATTGTCTTTGGGATTTTTTTTAATTGTATTTTCAATAAGCTGTATAGCCTTATCGATATTTGAAAGATAAAAATGCACAATGGCTAAATTATTTATTGAGACTAAATCGTCTGGGTCTCTTTCACAGAGCTCTTTCAGTATTTCGAGAGCTTCTTCGTAGTTTTCTGTGAAAATATTATAAAATGCACCATTCCGGAGCGAATAAAAAGAAGTTAACCCGGTTATATCTTCAACCCCCTTGAACATTTTTTGAGCAGAATTTAAGTCTGACATTTTTAAATGTATTCTACCGATCATTGATAAAAGCACTGGATCCTTAGGGTATTTTGAATACAGCTCAAACAAATGCTTAGAAACGAGCTCATAATTTTGATCATATAAATGATAATTTGTTAACGAAAACAAAATCCATTGCTCTCGTTGTTGTAAAATAAATTGCTTTTCAAAAAGCTCATCAAGATTATTAAATTGAAAATCTTCTATTTCAACACCATCAAAAACCAATCTTAAATTATTGGAATTGATACTATTTGTAAAATGATATTTGGTGCTGGTTATTGGGGGTATAAAATTGAAAGAAAGTTCATTTTCTAAATTTTCTTTAAATATCGATGGTCTATTTAAATTTTTATTAATATTGCTATTCTTCTGAGTCATTTCTAGTTGATATTTTTTACATAAATTTAATTCTCGAACACATTTAGTATGCAAATAATATAATTGCGTAATCGTTTTTTGTGTATTTCCCAAAAAATGATGACTTTCAGCATAAAATACGCGCAGAGAAAACGGTACCAAAGAACCCTTTTTATTGTGAAACCTTTTTTTATAATTTTCAAATTTATATATTGGTAAATTAAGATCCCCTATTTCATTAATTACATTTTCTATTTCTGAATAATTTTTTATCTTTCTTAACGCTTGTAATTGACATAACTGATAATGCAAATAATCTTCAGGAGAATCTTTAAACTTTTCAGAAAGAAATTTTGATAATTCAGCTACATTTTTCCAAGATTTATCAATCTAATGTTTGTTTTTGTTTTTATTTATTTTATTTTTTTTATTTTTTTTATTTTTTTTATTAAATCAAAAATAAAGGAGAAATGGGATTGAAATTTATTTTTTTATTTTTTAATAATAGAGGATTTGACGATATCTTTTCCAATTCAAGATAAAGTTTCAAAAATTGTGATATTCTTTGAATAAAATTGAGATAATCAATAATATCACGAGAATATTATAATATCGCGATATTCTGTAAAAGATTGATAAATTTCAAAATATTGTGATAAATGCCAAAATATCGTGATAAAAAATGAATTATAATATAATAGTTGATGGATTAAAGGACTGATCAAATGATATTTTTAAAAAGAAAAATTTTGTTTGATCAAAAAACAAGATCTTTATAAAAAAATTAATTTTTTTTTTAAAAAATAATAAAAAAAGATACTTAATTAAATCAAGGATCTGATCAAAAGATTTTTAATTATATTTTGTTTTTATTTGGGTGACAGATCGATCGATCTTTCTCGATCAACATTAATAATAAAAGGTAAATTATAGATTATCAGTTTTTCATGGTATTATAAAATTTATACGAAGGAAAACGCTGATATAAGTACCAACCCTTCACGCATTCTTTAAAAAATGTGTCTTGTTAAAAAAATTTATTTATTTATTTTTTTTATTGTGGAAGAAGTGTAAATTACATTCTAAATGTACTTATACTTTTATTTCTTTTCAGAAATTTAATCATAAAATCCTAGATTTCACGATTATTAATTAACGAAAATAATTTTAAACTATCACAGTTGAAAATTATTTCATTAAGATTTATTTCTTTTAATTTATTTTGAAAATATCAATCTATTATTTTTATAGGAATAACCTATCCATAAAAACTGATTAATATTTTCTATTATTTCTTTATGTTCATACTTTAAAACATAAAGGACATCATTTATTTGAATTTTTATTTATTACATAGTAATATCTATTTCAGCAGTTAGTAAATGACATGAATTTTAGAATGGTTGAGCTTGATGGATAAGTGTTGTTATTTGAAAGAATTTGAGAAAATAAGTAATATATTTTTCTTGGTAGGGTGATATTTATAGCACCCAAGAAAGAAAAATATCTTTCTCGTTTTTGAAAGAATGAGTCAAATTGCGTGATTTATTTTTCGTTGAAGTGCAGGGATCTTTAGGGAAAAAAATGAAAAAAAATTGCCAATATAAATATCCCTAGAAAATTGGTTATTTTTTGTCATTTGTTTTTTAGCTTTGCTTTGAAAAAAAAAAAAAAAACTTTGATATTTTTGATTAATAATTATTTGTTTTTGTTTTTTTATTATTTTAAAATATTCTTGTGGCGTGTCGTTAAGTGCAGTAGAGTAATTCAAGTGCCTAGTTTTTTTTTAATTTTAGAAATTCAAAAAAACCTAACTTTGCTTTATTATAATTCTTTTGAATTTTTTAAAAAGCTAATGGAAAAATCATTAGTTAATTATGATCTAGAGAAAAATCACGCCGTTTACTTTTCTTGAGTTTTCTTTTTATTTGGAAAATCAATAGATTTTCGTTAGGTTTTTTTGAGTTTTCTATTTATTTGTGAAGTTTTCTAGGTTTTTTTGAGTTTTCTATTTATTTGGAAAATCAATAGAGTATCGTTAGGTTTTTTTTACTTTTTGAAATAAACCGAAAATTTATTAAAATTTTCTGTTTATTTCTAAAAGTAAAAAAAACCTAGAACACTTTAAGAATAAAACTAGAAAACCTCAAAAAAACCTAGAACACTTAACAGATAAAAAAGAAAGCCTCAAGAAAAGCACATTTAGCTTTTCCAAAATTTAAAAGAATAGAGTAAAATCGTTGTTTTTTTAAAAACCCTAAATACAATTTTAGAGTTTCAGGCAAATAGGAGGTAATTTTGTTGAATCACCTCTGCTCAACAATAAAAAATAAAAAAAATAAATCTAATCACTCTACAGCACTTTACGGCACTCTACGTAATTTGTCGGCACTCGGAGTTAGGTTTTCCTGGCTTTAAATGAATCGAGTATAATCATAGATTTTGCTCGATTCTTTTGAACACTGGAAAACCTGGGAAATGAAATATTTATCAATAGTAATTTTTTTTATATATTTTGGTTTTATAGACAAATAAAGTGTTTTTAAAACTATGGGCTATTATCTATTCAAGTAAATATCTCAAAGTAGAATTTAACTACTGATAAATTTCAAAAAATTTTTAGTTCAATTTCCATTTTTATAAATCTTCTGAACTGTTTCTTATCAAACAGTCCAGGACAAAGAATATTTTGAAGATCAACCAATTTTACAAAGTTTCTTAACATTTAACTTCATAATATGCTTTATTCAAAGCTAAGGTAAAAAAAAATTCAAAATCGAAAATGAAATAAAAATTTTTCGAAAATTAATTTGAATTTAACAGTAAAATTCATTTAACCAATCATTTAAAAGTTTTTATCCCAAAAAAAAACCCTTTTTTCTCGACTAGAGACTTTTAAGTAAGGCGATACATATAGCAACAATAAATACAATCGATTCAAGAACTTGGAGTTCTGGAATTTTGATTATATTGTAAATAAACTTTATTAACTTTGTATGAAAGGTTAATCAAAGTCTTAGTTTTATCTAACTTTTTTTTTTCAATTGTATTTTATAAGACGAGTTATGTTTTTGATCACAACATTGGAAAGTCACAAATAATACCCCAACAAAGAGAGGTATGATTTTTATAGTTTTGGGTTTGGAATTAATAAGTCAATAAATTTCCTCTCACGAAGAACAGTACAAGCAAATATTGGATTTTTGAGTTTGGTAATTACAAAAATAAAAAAAAAAAAATGTAACAAGTAACAAAGGACACAATTAAGATATTGTGTTAGAGTTCTTTAAATTACGTTTGGGTGATTAAGAGGAATTTACAAATTGTTTTCTTTTTGTTAAAAGCTATTATCATATCGTGAAAAAAATTGAAACTAAAACTACTTTGACTTGATTCAAACTTGGTTTTTTTTTTAAAAAGCCTTTCAAAATGATTTCACTTTTTTAAAAGAACTCTAGTCTTTTTTTGATGAGGGTACTTAAAGAATTAAATCTTGTTGTTATAAAATGAAAAAGTTTTTAAAAAAAGAAAGTGGAACAGTGTGTTCGAAATAAACTGAACAATGTTTTGTTTGATCTTGTTTATCTACCTTTCCGAACAAAGTTTAAAAAAGGGTTGGAATATTGCTTGATCAATTGTCTGTTGGTTCAAGAATTTGGGTTGGATGATCAAGTCTGAATGGAACATTGCTTTCTCTTTTTTAAATTTTGGATGGTTTTTCTAAAAAAAAAAAAAAAAAATAAAAGGAATTATCTTACTGCAAGTTTCAGAAGACCTTCTTCATCTTTACTAACATGATTAATGTTGATTATAACAGGAAGTTCTGGGCATTTCATGGGTGAAAAAAAATCTTCAAGCAGTCTCTTTATTGTTTGTTGCTCTGTTTCTTCAACAATTTTTTTATAAATGTTTTGGTTTGTTGTTCTTTTTCCTAAGAAATTTGTCATTTTTTGAGGACGTAAAGAAGAAAAAAATGAATTTTTGGGTTTTGTGTCATTGAGAAAAATTTTCACCTAAATTAAAGGGGTTGGAATTGTTTCATTCGAGCTAGATATATTTTATTATTTTTCATCTTTTTTGTAAATCATTCTCTTTCCAAATTCTTTTCATCAAATCAAAAAAACATAGCAATTCAAAACCCAAGTTCACTCATCATAAATGATTTGTAATAATGACATTTATCATTCCTTTTTCGATCAATTTTCGATGGCATTATTCCCATCCTTTCATGAGCTTTCGATAAATGAAGAAAACCAATTTATTATTTTAAAACCAAACAAATTAATAAACCAAAAGAAAATTCAATGTGTCAAAAGGTGGATTGCAAATAACCAGCCTTTCAAAGAAAAATATGATCCCGAGAAAGGATCCTTCCAAGAGATTTTTAAAAAGAAAAAAAAAAAAAACACTTCTCAAAACCGACAAAGAAAAACAGTATTAAGTGAAAGTGCATCTCTTCTGAACAAACCACTATTAGAAAAAGAAGAGCAAGAAATTGAAGAATTAAAAGAAGAGAACCACAAGGAAGTTTTTTTGGTTACAGAAACAGAAAACAAAAAAGGAAAAGGAAAAGGAAAAGCAAAAAAAAGACTAAACGAGGAAAGGAAAGAACAAAAGGAAAACAAAAAAGAGCAGGATCAAGATGAAATTTTGGAAAAGTATTTTGTTGATCTGAACAATTTTTATTATCAAGAATTTTCAAAAAAGTTAGATGAAATCCAAATAAAAGCTCAGGGCAACGAGGAAATCTTATTAGCAACAGAAAGGCTCTACAAACGATCGTACTTTCGATCTGGTCTTTTTTGGTTTTTTATTGCGCTATGCTTAATTTTTTTCCTCTTTTTAACATCAATCTTTGCTGTTCGACTAACACTGATAATCCTTTTTGTAATCTTTACTTGTTTAATTTTAATCTATGCCAAATCGAATGCCACACAAATCTTAATCGTAACAACAAAAAGATTTCTTCAAGTCAAAATCGGGTGGACGAAAGAAACCTTTGTTCAATTCCCCTACACAGAAATTACAAACGCCTATGCAAAGTGCTATGACGACTCAAGTGGTACTCTTTTCATTCGAACAAAAAATGAACATTTCGATTATCCGATAACTAATATTCCCAGAGTTCTTGTTTTAATTCGAGAAATCGAAAAAAGAAGAAACTTTTAAAATTAATAATAACAGATAAGATATGATTTAATATTGGAATTTTAGGAATATGTCCAGTGTGCCTAAAACTATCATTTCTTTTACTATTTTTGAAATAAATTTTTTATTTTTACTTAAAAAATAGATTTTAATCACCTACTTTGGTATTAATTTTACGTTTTTTTTTTTTAATTTCTTGACCAGATTTACAAAATTAAATTTTGATTTTTTGATCTCATTATTGGGTAAATGTGATCGGTTATAAAATCTCCCTTTGTTTGAATAACAATCACTTAATGTTTATTGGGGGTTGGTTCCTTAATAATACGGAAATTATAAGTGGATTTGAAAATATCTTTTTCAATTCACCAGAAAGTTTAAAAAAATTATGATTAATTTTATAAAAGAATAATAATTGATAATATCGCGATATTTAGACAAATCATTATAATATGAAAAATCGCGATATTCTATAAAATCACAATAATTATTGTCTAAAAATAGTGATAAATGTAAAAATTATATCGTGATAAAAAGTAAATTGTGATTTAATATTTGATGAATTTTGGGTGAATGCAACAATATTTCTAATACAAATTTTTTTGGGATCCAAAAATAGATATCTGTGAAAAAAAGTTATTCTTTGAAAAAAAAATCAAAAAGGATTCTTGATTCGATCAAGAATCAGATCAAAGAGATTTATTGTGTTTTCTTTTGATTTGGTTGACAAATCTATCCAATCCTTTAGATCAATAACAATAATAATAAAAGGCAAATAAATAGTTTTTCAGTTGATTGCAGATATTTTCAATAGGCAGGAAAAAAAAAAAAAAAAACCCTTTATTCCTTCTTTAAAGGATGTGTGGAAGGGTTAAAACATATTCTTTAAGATAGTGGAGTTTAAAGGGAATATCTAACTTTTTAAAAGCTTTCCAATAATAACAAGTGAAACCATCCCCAATTATGACGATTGTTTTCAATTTGTCTTCTTGTTCTTATTCTTTTTAACATATTCTTATATTATGCAAATAACCCAACAAGAATTGAAATTGTGATTATTTTGATCAATCCACCAACCAGAAGGAAAATTATCCATTATACTTTGTGGTTATTTAACTTGTGAAGGTTTTAAACACACAGTTATAAAAAATAAACATTTATTTTATATCCAAGTTCATTTTTGAAATGGGTTATTATTTGCTTGATGATAAAACTCATACCGGAGTTAGACTTTTAGAAAAAACTAAAGAGAAAATATTTTTTATTTATTTATTTCTTTATTTATTTAGAGAAAGGAGTTGTTAAAGAAAATTGATCTGATAAAAAAGAGAAGTCGAAAAATATAAAAATATAATTATAAAAAAAAAATAATATCATTTTTATTACCAAATTAAAAACTACCCACTTTTGTTATGTCTTAAAGAATTTGAAAGAATTGAGAAAAAATCTATATATTCTTGGGGTAAATTTTATAATAATAAAAAAATTGCTTTTCTATTTTCCAGAATTCACAGGAGATGTAGAACGTAATATTTTTTCGCAATTTTGTGTTTTATCATAATTTTCAATTTTTTTGTGATAAAGTACGACTAATCACCATTTTTAAAAAATATTATCACAAATTTTTTGTTTAAAATTGTGAATATCAATGTTATAATCAAAAAATTTATTTAATTGGATTCACCATATATAATTTAAAAAAACAATTAAAAATTTTTACAATTTAATAAATATTCAATTAAGTCAGTCTCGGTTCAAATATTGTGTCTAGCCTGAAATAATAAATTAAAAAGAAAAATAAATATATTATTAAGAATTAAAGGACAGATTGTTATTTAATTATATTAATAAACGCACTTAAATTATTCTGAAAATATAAAAAAATGATATTCTAAAAATTAAAATTAAAATAAAAACCTAAAAAAGAAACAAACAAATTACAATTTTTCTAAAAGAATTTTATGGATTATTTATTAAAATTTCTTTTTGAAAATTATTTTGACACAGATATTTTTTTTTTATTAATGATATTTTATTTTAAAATTCATCATAGAGCTTTATTTTTTATTTTTTTTTTGAGATTTATTGATATTTTCCAATTTCTTTTTTTCTTTAGTTTTACTTTGCAAAAAAAAAAAATCTAAGATAAAAAAAACGAAAAAAAAAAAAAAAGTAGAAGAAAAGATTAAGAAAACCAAAATTTGACCAAGTTTAAAAAAGAAAAATAAAACGAAAAAGAAAGAAAAAATGAAGTTTAAAAAAATTATTTTGATCAAAAAATTGACAAAAAAAGTTTAATAATGATATCAGATAGAACCAAACAATTATTCTTTGAATAAAATTTTAAAGGGTGTAAACATATTTTGAAAATTGTTATGTGAATTAAAAAAATATCCAAATTTTATATTTAAAATTTTATTTTGAAATAAATATTTTCTGTTAGTTAAAAAAAAAACTAAATTTCACTCAAAGGTACCCAGAAAAAATTGAAAAAATCCCTTTTTTTTTACGAATCAACAAATGAAGATTGTTTAGAAATATGAGAAATAATAAAATTCAAATTAGAGTTGATAATCATAAATGAAATCCTGAACAAACCATAAATTTCAAAAAAAAAAAATGTCAAAAAAAAGTTATACCTTTTCAATAAAATTACTTGTGAAAAATTTTTCGATTTCTTTTGGGAAATTACAATTGTTTTCCATATTATTTTGAAATTGTAAGTTTATGATTTTTAAAAGAAATTACAAAATCTCAATTTTCTTAGAGTTAATTTCGAGTTTCAAACATTTTTTTTTTTCAAATTTTCTCTTTTAAAAATATAAAAAGGAAAAAGAAGAAAAAGTAAGGTTAAAAAAAAAAAAAAAAAAAAAAAAAAAAATATTTCAAAATGAGAAAAAATGATTTGGATCTAAAATTTAGTTTATGAAGATAATGAAATAAACTTATAGAATATGTTCGATTTCTTCATCAAAACTGGTCCCCTTTGACTAGGAACGGGTTTATTTAATATTTCTTATATTTTTAATATTAAAATGAAAATTTAGCACTTCAAAAAATTCTTCGAAAAAAAATTCTTCTAAAAAAAAAAAAAAATTTTTAAAAAAAATGTATCTAAAAAATCCCATTTTATTAGATTAATTTGGATAACATGGATTAATATCTTGCTCAAATCATGAATTCAAAGAATATTCAAATTAAATAAAGAAAAAACCTTAATTTTCCTTTTCCTTTTCCTTTTCCTTTTCATTTTCATTTTCAATTACTCCACCAACTCTTTTAAAACATTCAATAACAAATTGATTGTTTTTGAGACTATTTTTTGCAAGTTGAAAATTATCTTTAGCTTTTTCGATATTTTCTAATTTTTCATAGGCAATTCCCATAAATAAAAACCCGATTCCTAAATATCTTTGGTTAATTGACATTAATGATTTATCAACAAATTGCTCGTATTCCCATATTGCATTTTTAAATTTCCCTTTAGCAAAAGAAACGTGGCCGTTTGTTAGGAAATAATAAGGAGCGGAATCGCGAAGTTCAAGATCAATAAATTTCATGGCATTGTCAAGATCTGGGATGGGATCTTCGTTTTGGTTATTTAAAAGCAAAATGGTGGCCCTGTACAACCAATTCAAGCCATTTTCGGGATCTATTTCTAAAGCCTTGCCAATGATGCTTATTGCGTCATCAAATTTGGCTTTGTTAAAAAGAATACTTGCTCTGTGTATTAACAAATCAGGATTGGATGAATCAAGCGATGACGCCTTTTCATAATGAGTATTGGCCTTTTCGTTGTCGCCCATTAAGGATAAAAGTGATCCCTTATTATTCCAAAATTCTGCCTTATCGTTTTTCAATTCTAGCGCCTTATCAAAATTGGTTAGGGCCTCATCATATTTCTGTAATTTGATACAATTCATTCCCAGTAAATTCCAAATCTCGGGATCCTCTGGGGATAGCTTTTGTGCCTTTTCGAGGCATTCGTAGCTAACCTTGTAACTGTTACTGGAGTATCGCAACTGTGCAAAATAGAGCCAAAATTTGCCATTAACTGTGGGCTTAATTTTGTGATACAATGCCTCTAGGGGGTCTTCGATTTGTTTCATCTTTGGGATTAACGGTGTTAAGAATTCTTCCAGCTTTTGCTCCATTTGCTCTTCTTCAAAAATTTTCTTGATCCTTCCAAAGCCTTCAAACAGTTGATTAAAGTCCTCTTCCTTTAATGGGAATACTTTGCAAAGCGCTTTGCTAATCTCTTTCATTTGCTTATTACGGAAAAATTGCTTAATGCCCTTCAACGAGTCCAGCTTTTCAAGCCACTGTGGCATTTGAAAGACAGACATGAGCATCTGCGTGGATTGCTTAAACTTTTTGTTTTCCAGTAGCTTGAAATACTCCATCACAAAGTTATAGTCAAGCTTTAAAGAACCTAGCAAATGCTGAAGCGCCTTGAAGGTCCCTCCTTCATGCGTCAATGAAAAGACTTTGCTTGTATTTAAGAACGTGTAGTTAATATGCTTCGATAGCTCCTCAAGGATCACCAAAAGGATTCGATCAACGATCACCAAGTCTTCACGCACGATATTGAGCAATTCCGTTATTCGATCAGGATTAAATCCAACAGCCTTGCCAAACGAGTCGGCAGCTGCAAAGAGATCTAATTGCTTGATAAGTGAAATCGTTTCTTCAACATACCCTGTGTTGCGGATCGATTTCGATGCATCGATCTCAACGCCATCAACAAAAATAGAAAATTGTTCAAGAAGATATGGTTTGCTTTTGATCCAGTTGTAAATTGATTTTAACATAATTGGTATCTGTTTGTTTTTCTTTTTTTTTTTTTTCTTTGAAAAAAGTTGGAAAAGTAAAAAATTGTTGTTTTTCTGTTTTTTTTTACAAGAAAAAGAGAAAAAAATTAAAAAATGATTCAACTTTATTTATCATAACTTATTTACTTGTTGCTTTCATGGTTTAAGATTGATTTGACCCTTTGTAAATTAATAAACAGAAAAATGTCCATAATTTCAATAATGCCCAACAAGGAACAGGATTTTCGCATCTAAAAGTTTCATTTGATCTTATTCTTTTTCTTTTTTTGTTATTTAAGTAAAGTGGAAGAGAAAAAACAACAAATGTTGGTGTATGTTTAACATGAAATATTGAGTGATTGAATTTAGAATCTGTTTAATCGAGTTAAATTAATTTTTCTATAATCCGTTCTTTTGATGATGAAAAAAGAAAAAAGAAAAAGAAGTAAAAATTTTTTCTCATTAATTTGCCGTGTTTGAAAATTAATGGGGAAAAAATTAGATTAAATTATTTTGTGTTTTTAATTCTGAAATTTATTTCCTAGAGGTCTATTAGTTCCTCACAAGATATAAAATATTGTAAAAAAGTATCAAACAAATAAAAGCAGAATATCAATTTCAATAACTAGAGTGTTGGGCATTCTCTTTGTAAAAGTAAAAAAAGTAAAATGAAAATTTTTTCGAATTAATTCCACAAAGGTTAGTTTTTTATATGATATCAGGATTTTCAATTCAAACAAATTCTTCACATACATTACATTTATAATTCTTTTTCTTTTGATTCAAATGTTTATGATCTGGCAACCAAAGAATAAAATATATTTGTGTATAAAACGAATGGAGTTATTTAAAAAATGAAATAACAATAAAATATCTATATCCTTACAATTCAAAAGAAATAATATTTATTTGTCGGAGAACTTCTCTTTCTCCATTATTAATTGGATTTATTGCTGACTTTTATACCTATGTTAAGAGAATAAAACCTATCATGAAAATGAATAAATTATTCTTAAAAAAATACAAAATTCATTAATTTCTCACTTTTTGAAAACTTCACATTATAATAAAAACTATTGGTTAAGAAAAGATCTGGGAACTACAATTATTTTGAAAGATTTTTGACAATATTAGTGAAAAAATCAAATTTTCATTGTTCTCTTATGATTTTTTTAAAATTTTATATACAGCCAGTCCCACTTTTAATACACAAACTTTCAACGAAATTTAAGGTCCAAAAAAATCACCAATTAAGGCACAAAATTCAAATTCTAGTGAAATAATTTGTAAAAAAAAAAATTCAAAAAATCGTTCCTTAATTTGAGATTTTATTGTGCATTAAATTTCGTTGAAAGTTTGTGTCTTGAAGGCGGAACTCACTGTAGTCAGTTCGCATGTGTAAAAAGCGATGTCTTATTATGAAAATTTTTTTTAGTAAATTGTAATTTTCCAAAAACTAAACTCCATTTCACTCAAAGTGGCCCAACCTAAATTGAAAAATTAACTTTTTTTAAGAATCGACAAAACTAAGTTGTTTAAAAATAAGAGAAATAATAAACTTCGTATTAGAGTCAATAATTATAAATAATAAACCGGAACAAAGATAAATTTTCAAAAAAATTAAAAAATGTTGAAAATAATTTTGGATCCCTTTCATTGGAACGCTCTAAAGTAAAATTCTCAATTTCATTTAAAAATTATAAAATATATTACAAAAATTTTTTTTAAATATAGTAATATTCATTTTTAAAGAAAATTTAAATCCTCACTTTTCTTAACGTTAATTTGGTGTTTCAATGAATTTTCTTTTTAAATTTAAAATGTAAAAAAATTACAAAAAAAAAGTAAAATCAAAATCAAAAAAAAATGAAAAAACTAAAAAAAAAATTTCAAGATGAGAAAAAATGATTAGATTTAAGAATGAAAAATTTTATTATGAGAAGAATAATGAATTAAACTCATAGAATATATTCTCTTTCTTCATAAAATTGAACCACTTTGACTGAAAAGGAGTTTATAAAACATTTAAAATGTAACACAGTTGGAGAGTTTTTTTGTCAGCGGACTTGTAGTTTCTCATATTAAAAATGGTCGATTTAATAATAGAATAAAAATGTTTAGGGAAGAAATAAAAAATCAAAATCGAAAATAATTTTCAGAATTCAAAAAACAAAAACAACCCCATACAGTTTTATCATTTCATTAAATGGGGTTTTTAACTTTAGAAACATCAAGTTAGTTGATAAAAAACCTCTCAAGTTAAGTCGTACTTTTGAGGTTTTATAGTTTTTGGAAAAAAAACAAATTTGATGAAAAAAACTTAATATATAAAGAAATCACTTTTTTCACATATTTTCCACTTTTAAGCGATAGACTTTTAATGAAAGCTAAAGTATAAAAAAATATCAAAAATAAGGCACAAATTTCAGATTTTTGTAAAATAATTTGATTAAAAATTCAAAAAAAAAGTCTTCTTTGTATATTCTTTTATACCATATCTTTTTGTTGAAAGTTTCTTTCTAAATAGTGCAACTTAAAGCAGTAAAAAAATTGAATTTTTTTTTACAGTTAAATAGTAAAAAAAAATATATTAAAAGAATTTGAAATATAAAAAATATCTTTTTAATTGAGAATATTTTATTATAACAATGAAGGAATTATTTTATGATTTTAGTGTCCAACAATTTATCGTGAATTTGATTCATATTCAATGAGTCGCTTGAAAATAAAAATGGTATTGTGCAATATAACATTCTTTTGATTAGTAAAATTCAAATAACAAATTAAAATTTGAGAGGATACTAATTTGCAAAAAAAAAAAAACAAATAATCAATTGGATTATTACCAAACTAAGTGTATACATTTTTAAGTTTTTTATATACTTCCTTCAGAAGTAACAAGCTTTCTTTCTTCTTCAATTAAAATAATGTTTTTTGAAATAATTTGGAAACATGTTCAATTTTGATTTTTTCAAAAGATGAGAAAAAAGGATCAAACTTTTAGAATAATTAATTGTTTTCCTAAAATAGTATAAAATGTATTTAGGGTATTTTTATAATCCGATTTTTACTTTATTATACATTTTCAAGATGTGTTAATTTTTTTTTTAATTTACTATAAAATTAGCTATAATATGTTTTTTACATTTATTTATCCTTAAGGTTAACAGTATCTGAAGAATGTAAAAAAATATTATCATGTGCTGAGTTTAAGTTCATTCTATTATCGTTCCAGGATGATTGATCTTCAACTTCTTAATGAATTTTAATGTGGTTTCATAAAGTATTTAAAGAGTATAATATTTCTTATTTTTTTCCAGAAATCTGAATTAAAGAAACTAAAACACTGGGTTCAGGGGTAATGAATAAATAAATAAAAATTGATTTTTGTGTTGTCAATGTAATTTTCATTTCCTTTAGAATCAATTTACTAGAAAAAAAATTTTTTTTAAAAGCATCAAATTAAACCAATCTTAAATTTTTTTTTTAATTGGTAACACAAAAACCTAAACTTGTGATTAAATACCTTCCTAACTATTAGACTTAACCCTCTTCAACCCTGCTTTAAAAAAAAAAACTGAAAATTTTCCTTGTTTAAAGACTTTTTTGAAACCACATTAGAATTCATAATAAAGCCAAAGATGGATCAAACGAAAACCAAAATAACATTTCATTACACCTGATACAAGATAATCTTTTTTTAATTCCATGGTATTGTAAACCTTAAATGGAAAGTTCTTCAATTTTCATCTTTATAATTTCAGAAAAAATAGAAATACACACAAAAAAACAAAAGCTTGTTAATAGAAAAAAGTTAACACAATTTTTTTATCTCAGGTCCAGATGACGACAATCCATACAAATACTTTCAAGACTTTTTGGGGCTTTCAAGTTGACAGTCTGAAAGATTTCAGTCTCTGCTATTCTTTCAGATTTTTTTCAAATTTCAAAGACTTGATACAAACTTTTAAAAACCAAAAAATGGGTTCCAAATAAGAATTAACAAAAGAAAACATTTTGAAATTTAAATGAAATTTTTCAAAGTTATTGAAAAGAAAGATATTTGTTAACTTTCCATAAGCTGAAACTCTTTTTAAGAAAACCGAAAAGTGGAAAGTTGTACTAATTTCCAATTTTTAAATGTTGAATTATCGGACAACTTTTATATTGAAAGTTTATTGAATTTTGATCTTGTAATTTTTTTCAAAATTTTGAACAATTAAAAAAAAAACCAAACTGTTAACAAGTAAAAAAAGTAACTCCAATTTTTGTACAATTTTTGTTGTGATTTCATCTGATGGTTTTTCATTTTTATTTTTTTAATTTATCTTGAAATTATAGAATGTCCAAAAAATCTAAAAAAAACGAAGGAATTGGATCCAAACTTGCACTTGTTATCAAATCAGGAAAATACCATCTTGGAACCCAGCAGTGTCTTAAAGATTTACGTAAAGGTGAAGGAAAGTTGTTAATTGTAGCTAACAATTGCCCACCACTTAAAAAATCTGAAATCCAATACTATGCAATGCTTTCACGATGTAAATTCCATCAATTCAATGGTAACAATATCGATCTTGGTCGTGCCTGTGGTAAATATTTTAGAACATCAGTGGTAACAGTTTTAGACCAAGGCGACTCAGATATTCTTGAAACTCTTACAAAACAAAATTAAATGAACAAACAAAGAAATTGCTTTTTCCGATCAATACCCCAAAAACAATTTTTTTCCCAAACAAACACAAAAATAAATAGACAGTCTCTGAAACAACAAAAGAAATAAACAATCCTTTTTTTAAAAACAATTATTTTTTTTTTTTTTAGGCTTTTTTGCTTTTGCTTTTTCTTTTTCTTTTTTTTTTTCATTTTTTTTTTTATTAGATTTTTTTTTTTACTTTTCAATAGAATTGTTTTTTACTTAGCCTCTGCTTGGGAACTCGATCTTTAACAACAGATATACTTTTATTTTTTTTTTTAACAACAACATTAATTTAAAATTACAAACAAAAATTTAACATTGTTTCAACACCTTCGAATAATCGGAAGGAAAATATTTGAAACCACCTCTATTTCTTTTTTCTTCAACCACAACAAATCTGGTGAACACCAAGAAATTTGTATTGAAAATCCATTCTGTAAAGCTTCGAAAAATGCTCAAGGCTCATTTATTGTGAAATGAATGGAATAACGTTTATTTAACACATCATTAAGGCTGACAAAAACAAGAAACGAACCGACTTGGGTTATGTTTCCAATTGCTTTTGTACATTAGCTAAGCAATTTCAGAATGAAAAAACAAAATGTGTAACCAAAATTTACTGGTATTTGCACCAAACAGCCATTTGAAAAAAGTAAAAACTATTTTTTACGATTAAATTGTCAGAAATAAAACTTTTTTTTTCGTTTTCTGTTTTAATAAAGCATGAACTTTTTTTAAAAAAAAGTGCTTTCCTTTCGATCCAACCTCCAGCTCTCATTTAAAGGTTGAGAACTCACTTTTTTAAAATAGAAAACGTCAAAAAAGTTTAAATTTTGACAAAGTTTTTACTTTTTTCAAACTCGAAAACTTGATAAATTTTTTAAATAAAGTACTCACTTTTTTATAATGTGTGTAAATGGGAAAAATTTTGTTAATAACCCCATGAAAATTGGTCAACTCAAGTTTTTCATCTATTTTATAAGTTACTTTAGAAAACTTTTTTGTCACAAGTTTTTAAACAGACTATTCCCTCCCAGAAAAAGATTGTCAAATCGATTTTAATTGTGGAATGATATTGAAAGAAATTTTTTCAAACAATAGTCTACTTATTTTTCACTGATCAAGAAAGAGATCTGAAATTGAAAAAGTTTAAACTGGATTAATACCTATTACTGAAATTTTAAAGCCAATTTCTTTATTGTTTGGTCAAATGCCAGAAACCATCAACTGATGATATATGATTTTTCTATTCAACTTTATCCAACTTTAACTTTATATTAACTATTGTAACAGATTTCCTGAACTAAACTGATCAACAATGTCACGCGTGAAAAAAGAAATGAAAATAAAACTAAAAAATCAAAAAATGAAAAAAAAAATTGTTTTTAAATTAATAATTAAATCCAAATTGAAAGAACCTATATCATTGTTATAAGTTTAAAATCTTTGAATAGTGTGAGATTTTTACGAATTTAGTTGATTTATTTTCCAAGTAATGATTTTTATTTTGTACAAATTATGTTTTTTTTTGAAACTCAGATTATATAAATTCTCTTTGTTACCTATAAAATGTCTTATAAATTGTTCAGAAAAATTGAAATTGTAGTTTTTTTGAAATTTTTGAGTTTTAGATTAGACTATTAATTTCAAAAAGTGTTCTAAAATAATTATCTTTCATTTTTCATTTTTCTCTTTCTATTTTAAACTGGGACTTGTAAATAATCGAAAAATTAATTCAAATTAAAAACCAAACCCTTTTTAACTAAAAAAAAAACAATTAAAAAAAAAAGTTTGCAAGAATATTAAATTGTAAAAATATTCTAAACATAAAAATTTCAAAAAAATAATATTTTTATTTCAATATTATATCTAAGCATTGTAAATTTATTTCAATTTCTTTTTTATTTGTAGAAAAAATATCGCTAGTTATTATTGATTAAAAAAAAAGAAAAAGAAAACTCTTTTTTTATAATTTTAACTTTTTATGCTATTTTTATATTGTGAACTAAGGTTTCGGGTAGTAATTCATATTTTGACATGAAATGAGAGAGAAAAATCTGAAAGGTACCTTATAATGAAAAAAATGTGAAACATGGTTTTTAATCTGAAACCTATCTGGGATGATATAACATTCAAAATTTAAGACGTTTATTTCGATAACCAAAAGAAAAAATTTCGAAAATAAAGTTTTATTCTTAAAAAGAACTTATTTTAGAAGTTTTTTATCGATAAAGTTCGAATTTAAACCTAATAAAAATAATTTTATACATTTGATTACTAGTTGTTAAAATATTTAAATCTGTTTCTTAAAATAAATTAAGGTGGTATTCCAAAGAAATTTTGAGCATAAAATGAAACGACCAACAACCAATTCAACACCTTAGGTGTAAAAAAAAAACTAAATAAATAAACTTTTACTTTTTATTTTATTTTTTTTTTGCTCTCTTTTGTTTCTTTCTCATTTTCTTGTATTAGTTTAAATATGAGAATTTTTAAAATTCAGAACATTCAACAACTGCATAAATAGATATTACTATGTAATTAATAAGAATTCAAATAAAATTTTATCCTTTTTGTTTAAAGTATAAACAGAAGGAAATTATAGAAAATATTTATCATTTTTTATGAGTATGTCCTTCCTATAAAAATAATAGATTAATTTTTCAAAATAAATTATAAAGAATAAATCTTAATGAAATAATTTTTAACTGTGAAAGTTTGAAATTATTTTCATTGATTAATAATCGTCAAATTTGTGATCTTAAGATTAAATTTCAAAAAGGGAATTTAAGTCTAAGGGCAACTAGAATGTAATTTACACTTCTTCAATAATAAAAAAAAAAAAATAAATAAAATAAAAATTTTACTTTTCATTTTTTTTAGATTACTTTTTCATTTTTTTCTTTTTTTTCATTGTTAATTTTCTTTACTTTTTCTTTTTCAATTTCTTGTCTTTGTTTAGAAATAACTTTTTTTTCTTTTCATTTTTTAAAGAGAAGATATTCTATTATATTAGCTATAATCCTGCTTACATTATAAGCATGATAAAAAACTCTAAATAAAATTGAGTTTTTTCGGAAGAGCCTCAGTTTTTTTTAATTTGAGAAATAAACCGAAAATTTATTGAAATTTTTGGTTTAATTCTCAAATCAAAAAAAAACTAACGTTAAGTGCCGTAGAGTGCCTAGGTTTTTTTTAATTTTTAGAATGTAAAGAAAATTTAATAAATTTTCTTTACATTTCAAAAAGTAAAAAAAACCTAAGGGTGCTTTTCCAAAATTCAAAAGAATAGAGTAAAATAAAAGATGTTGCTCAATTCTTTTAAATTCTGAAAAACCTAACGGCGTTTTTTTTTTAATTTAAGAAATAAACAGAAAATTAAATAAATTTTCGATCTATTTCTCAAATTAAAAAAAACCTAACGGCAAATAGGAAGTAATTTTGTTGAATTACCTCTCTTCAATAATAAAAAAAAAAAATAAAAAATAAAATAAAATAAATTATTTAAAAATAGAACCTTCTATGCCAAAGTGACATATTAATAATTTTAAAAAAGAAATTACACCAACATAAGGAAAAAAGAAGATCCAAGATAATAAAAAAGAAAAAAAAAAAAAAGAAATGAAAAGAAAAAAAAATAATAATGTCTTCTTAAATTTAAATTTATTATTGAAATTACTTTAAGTTTCGAACAGCAATAGCCAATATCAAAAATAAAAATATAAAAAAGTATTTAATTCATGTTCCAATAAAAATTTCAAAAATATTTTTGTTATCAAAGAAAAAGAAAAAGAAAAAGAAAAAGAAAAAGAAAAAGAAAAAGAAAAAGAAAAAGATTAAGATTAAGAAAGAAAAAATGGAAAAAAAGTCAAAAAATGGTTCGAAATGTTCAAAAAGAACAATACAAAACGATTAAATTTAATCTAATTTTTCTTTGTTCTCTTGGGCACGTCTTAATTTAAGAAAGTTATCAAGTTTGCTTGGGCGAGGGAGGCAAAGACCGATACCAATAACATTTTGTACGATTGACCAAAAGCACCAAATTGTAGCCCATTCAGAGTGCCCGCGTGAAAGGTACCATCCGAGGAGTGGCCCTGTGATAAGTAGCCCTAAGGAGCTGAGGGTGTTTTTCATGATTAAAGGTGGTACAAACATTAAAAATGCATGTAAAAAGGCACCTGGTGTGAAGTAATTTGGTGCTCTGAGTTTTGCATGCCAAACAAAGTGAACTGCTCCATAAAAAGTACAGGTTCGTTCGCCACATAATGGTTCAACTAATGGATCACATGGAGAAAAATCATAAAAAAATAATTTTGAGGCTAAAAATAATCCTCCAATGATTGTTAAAGGTCTTACAAAGCTGTCAAAGACTCTTCTGTGTTTTTGTGGTTTGTCATAAGAGGCCATTAAATTTGAAAAAACTGGTTGAAAACAAATGTGAAGAATGCCAACCTATAAATGTTGATTGTTTTGTGAAGTGTTTTTAAAATAGGAGTTGGTTTGTCAGGATAATTGTTGTGTTATTATCAACGAAAAGGATAGTTTGGGTTTGTTTGGATTAGAATGTTGACTAAGTTCAATTTTCTTTGTGTTTTTTTGGATTTTTGTTTAAATTGTGAAATTGAAACAAAAAAAAAGGGTCTGTTTGAGAAACAAGTTATTTATTCGCGAAATTGTCTTTTTCTCTCTTTTTTTTTTTTCTAATTTGTTTTAAAAGGAATTTTCATTTATTTAAAATTAATTTTTAACGAATCAAAAAAACTCTTTTTTGTAGGAAAAAAAAAAAGAAAAAAAATAAATTTTTTGCGAGATTTGATTATACAGAAAAAATTTTAAATAAAAAAAGCAAGTTTCTGTGGAAAGACTCTGAACAATTTTTTTGTTGTTTTGTTTATTTGTTTAAATGTTCGAAAAGTGTTTAAAAAAAAAATATTTTAGAAATTTAAGAGTATGAGGAAAAGTGGATCAAAACATACAATTGTTAAAACTTGATTCCAAATGTTGTCACATTGATCAACCCAAAAGTATTGTACAAACTGTAGCAATTCCATGGAAGTGAAATAAAGTACTCCATAAAATAGTCTCCATGCATGCTCATCTTTCTTCATAAAGAAAATTTTAATATAAAGTGCAAGAAGAAATCCAACAACTGTAAAAATTCCTGCGATTGGTTGATTGAAACACATTTTCTAAGAATTATAAAAAAACAATTAAAAAAGATTGAAAAAAATAAAAAAATGATTTTTATGTTCCCAAAAGACCGATTTTGGACTAAAAGTGTTTTGCTATTGTTTTAAAAAATGTTACCAGAAACAACTTTTGAACAATAAAAGAATTCAGTCAAAATTGTCTGTTTTATTCTTTACTTGTATTTGAATTCTAAATGGGAAAAAATTTTCAATTCATTTTCCATATTTTTTTTTTAACAAATTGAGTTTTCGAAGAAGGTCTACCGCTATTTGTGGTTACCTTTGAAAAAGGAAATTGAAAAGGAAGTGAAAATTTTTTCTATTTCTTATTCAAATAATTGTAATACATATTAAAAAACAAACTTTAAAAGTTATTTATTTTTAAAAGCAAAATCACCAATGTCAGTAATTCCAACAAAAATCACTTTAAATCGTAATTTTTTACTTTCGTTGTCAGATTACCATTAATGAAAAAAAGTAAAACAGGGAAAAAAAAGTTCAATACGATTTTTAATTGGGAACCTTACTGAAAAAAAAAACTTAAAATTAATTAAAGAAGAAACCAATTAACTTCAAATAATAATTCATTATATTATTTTCAATCAAACCAACAAAAAAAATAAAATCCCCTTTTTTAACTAAATTATAGATGTGGTTTTGGAGATCTAAAAAATAGTTAATTTTTTTCAACAAATTTTTAATTTGATCAATCACAGAAAAACCCATACCAAAAGAAAGTATTAAAGAAACTATTGTTATGTTGATCTCTCCATTTTGGCTTTAATTATTTATTTATTCTTTTTTTCATTGATCTTACTTTTCATTTTCAGATTCTATTCAGGTTCCCAATTAAAAGTCATTTTGAACTTTTTTTCCCTCTTTTCCTTTTTTTCATGAATACTTATTGATAATATAAAAAATTTGATTCAGATTTTTCAACAATCACAAATGACAATCAAATAAAATGTCAGAAAAAAAGATTATTTTTTAGTTTTGAATGATGTGTGTCCAATATTTCATCTCTTTTTTTCTCAATCGAACAAAATCGGTAAAAAAAAATAACTTTTTTCATTTAGTAAAATTATTTTTTGGATTTTAAGGGATTTGCTGCACCATAGATTTCTCAATAATCAAAAGTAATTGTAATTGGGAGTAAATGATATTAGTGCCACATTGCTCACATTTCTCTAAAAAATATATGATAAATCTTATTGTATAATAAATTAGAACTTTTTTACAAAGGATCACAATTAAAAAATATTCATTATGGAAATTTCTAATTTAATTCCCAGATCAAATCTAAAAATAGAAACCCCAAATAATAGTATTCATGTATTTATTAATTCATATTTAGAACTTCTGAAAGTAAATATTTTTATAATTTTTTAATTTCAAAATGTATTCAATAATCATACTCAGAAAAACGCAAAAACTGGTTACTTTCACTTCCTTTTTATTAAACTTAATCATAACATCAATGTATTTCTAATATTTCAAAAATAATTTTTCAAAAAAATTTATTTGTTAATTATTTAATTTTTTAATTAAATTGAATTTTTTTAGCGACTAATTTACATTTCGCCACAAATTCAAGAAAGATATTTTGTAACTTTGAAGTCTGTATATTGTTAATCCAACTTTTAAATTTGCCGTGAAAAGCAGATTTTTTAAAGAAAAAAAGAGGGTTTTACTAATAAATTGGAATAGTTTAATTGATGATATCAAAAAATATTATTATTTGACTAATCAAATTGTTTGAGACATTTGAACCAGTGTACCAGAACTAATCATATTGCACCCACTATCAATATTATTTAATCTTATACTTCTTCTTGATCTTTACTAAACCCTTAAAGAATTACCAATCAAAGTAATTTTTAATATTTTGATCAATTTTGAGAATCATGTATTTCTTAAAATAACACACACACAAAAAAGAATTTTTATTTCTTTTTTTTTTTTTTTTTTCAAAAATTCACAGTAAACTTTTTAATTTGGTGTTACATATAAAATAAATGAAACAAAATATTGTATCAGTTTTACTAAACACCATAAAAAAAAATCCAAAATTAAAAGTTTTTAACATGGAAATTGATTTCTGAAAAATAAAATAAAACAAAATAAAATAAAATAAAACATAATAAAGCATAATAAAACAAGTTAAATAACTTCTTCTTCTTCTTCTTTTTTTTGGAAAAAGAATTAATAAATTAATATAAACAAAGAGAAATGATCCATAACCATTTGTTAAATTTTTATAATGTGTATTATTTATTTATCCCATTTTCCCAATTCCTACAAATTCAAATATTAAAAACTCAAATGAAAAAATTCATAAATGTTTTTATTGCTTTTTGTATTAAATAAAATTAAATTAAATTCATTTTTTTTATTCAAAATTTATGTGATATAATCGAAATTTTTATTAATGAAATGATCCAAAATTGATTTAATTTATTTCTGAATTTCGCTTTTAACCTCCGAAATATATTTTTTTTTGAATTCGTATTGAGATTTTTATTATTACATCATTAAAATATCTATTTTTAACCCAAGGGATGGTCTAAAATCAAATTTTATCATTATTTAAGGTAAAAAATTAGTTCTAGACGATTTAAATAACATGAAAATTTTAATTTGTAAAATAATATTATTTGCTTATCCAATCAACTAAAAAAGATCATTATATGTATAATAAACCAATAATTTTAGAAAAAATCTACATTTCTAAAACATTTGAAGGCTGAATAATCAATTTTCAAACTTTAAAGCTAAAAATATATTTTTCTTTCTTTAAATGAATTTGAGAAAATAAGAACTTACCTTTGTATGATAGGGTGATATTGATATCACCCAGAAAGAAAAATATATTTAATATTTTTGAAACAATTTGATAAATTGTATAACTTATCTTGTTCAAGTAGTTGGGATCTTTGAGGAAAATAAAATGAAAAAACAAAAAAAAATGTTAAATTCAATAATACTTTAAATCTGTAGAGGATTAATTATGAAAGATCTTTTTTTTTAAGAAATATAAAATAAAAATATTCCTTGGAAATTGGTTATTTTCTATCCTTTTTTAATTATCTTTTGATAGAAAAATAACTATCGTTATTTGTAGGGAGTTGAGAAAATAAACAATAATTTTTTCTTGAGAGGGTGATATTTATAACTCCCAGATTGAAAACTATTTTGCTTGTTGCTGAAACAACGAGTCAAATTGCTTAAGTTATTATTTGTTGAAATAGTACAAATCTTCAAGGGTTAAAAATAAAAACACAAAAAATGAAAAAATCTTTTGAATTTTTCATTCTTTTTGGATCTTTAAACCGAGACAAAATATTGTCTCATTTAAAACTGTTTTAACATCAGAGATTCCGAATTCATTTAATAATTTTTTCTAAATTTCAACCTTTTTTAAAAGTTATTTTCTTCATTCCTTTTTAACTCACAAAATAAATGACACTTATTAATAACATCATATTTTAAAATATATTTTTTTTGAAGAAAAACATAACTGGTTAATTAAGATCTAGAGACAATTCACATTTCTTCTATTCCCCTGCCTCTTCCGTTTTTAATCTCAAGACACCATTTCCAACAACTCAACTAATTATTTCTCAAAAAAAAAAAACAAAAAAGAGATCAATCAATAATACTCATAATCAGTAGAGTATTATTAAACAAAGATCTTTTTTCGGGAAATAACCAATATAATTATTACTAGAAAAAATGTTGTTTTAAATCATGTTTTTTAGCTTAGGTTTCAAAAAAATAATAACTTTCTAATTTGGCCAAGAATTGTAGATTTTAATGAAAAAAATCTATTTTTTAAACAATTAAATAATAAACCAAAAAGATTATTTTTCAAATTATTTTCACATATTGGAAATATACTGATATTATAACTAACTTTTAAAAATAAATAAGACCAATCATGAGTATTTGGTTTTTTTGAGTTAATAATTATTGATTTAATCTTGAAAATCAAAAAATTGTTACTTATATCGTTTTAAATCTGAATTATTAATGAGCAGAAATACTATTATTCTGATTTTTATCTTTTAAATTAGAAAAAAGGTACTTAAAAGTCTAAAAATTCCAATAAGAAAATTTTTAAAATTTTCAAAAGTCTTTAAAATAAAAACGGATATTCTTTTTTTGCATATTACTAATAAAACTAGATATGTTTAGAACCATATCAAACTAAAAAACAGTAATACCATTAATATATAATTACAATATACTTTAATTATTGACGAATCTATACTCAAGTTAATCCCCTAAGAGATTTTTTTTTAACTAGTATTCGAATAATAAATGGGAAAAAAGTTTCACTTCATTTTTCTTGTCTGTCTCTCTTTAACAAAAAGAAATTCGAGTGAAAGAGATGGAAATATGTTCTTTCGATTTATTAACTTGGATCTTTTTCATTGATGAAATATTGTTGAAGAGTCGGTAAAATAAGAAATCTGGAAGAAAGGAATTTAAAGAATTGAAAAATAATAAAAAGATAAGAATTTCACCCCATTTAAAGTAATATCCAAAAAAGACAAGTTCTTGTGTAAAATCTTCCGTGTGGTGGTAAATTAGATTGTTCGTTTCAAATAAAAGTTTCAAAAAGAATATCCCAAAAATCATTTTTTTTATTTTTTCATTCTCATAATTTATTGTTTAACTAATGGAAGTAGTTCAAACATTTGGAAAAAAAAAAACTGCAACCGCTGTTGCTAGGTGCAAAAAAGGAAAAGGAATCATTAAAGTTAATGGTGTACCACTTCATTTAGTCCAACCAGAACCTTTAAGATTAAAATTATTCGAACCAATTTTACTCATTGGAAATTCAAAATTTGATGATCTTGATATTAGAATTCGAGTTTCTGGTGGCGGACCAGTTTCTCGTGTTTATGGTAAGTCAAAAAATAAAAAAGAAATAAAAATTTTTCTTTTGTTTTCTTTTTGAAAGTTTTGGATCCTCGATCTGATGAAAATATAAATATTATTTACTTTTCTTCTTTTTACAAACAACCAAAATATAAATAACTTTACACAACCAATTTCCTTCTGAATAGCTATAAGACAAGCCATTGCAAAATCAATTGTAGCTTATCACCAAAAATGTAAATTTCACAACCTCTTTTCTTTTCTTTTTTAATTTTTTTTCTTTTATTGTTTAAGAAAACACTTATGAAAATTTGCTTTTTTATTTTTTTTTATTTTTGCTTTTTATTTTTTTTTTTTTTTTTTTTTTTTATTATTTTTTTTCTTTATGTAAACTAACTACCAAAAACAAAAAACTGTCAACAAAAACAAACCAACTTAAATTTCAAAAACAAAAAAACAAAAAGATGTTGATGAAATGTCCAAAAGAGACATCAAAAAAAAATTCTTAAGATATGATCGATCTCTTTTAGTAAGCGATCCAAGAAGATGTGAAATGAAAAAGTTTGGTGGAAGGGGTGCAAGAGCAAGAAGACAAAAGTCTTATCGTTAAGTAACTAGTATTTTTTTCATGAAAAATAATACTTTTACTATTCACCAACCAAAATCAGAACCCAACCAAACTAAACATAATTTATTTTATACTTGTTGCTACACTTTAGATCCTTTAATTCAAATGGATTTTCTCCCAAAAAAAAAAAAAAAAAAATACTCCCTTTGGTTACAAAATAGATTTCAAACTTTTGTTGAAAACAAGTACCAAATCAAAATTTACAATTTAGTTTTTTTCTTCAAAAATCGCTTGGAGAGAAAAATAAAAATAAATTTTAATTCTCAATAAAAAAAAAAAAAAAACACAACCTTTAATAGTTCATAACATACAACTCACTTTCTTTCATTATTTTTTTTTATTTTTGTTGGTTTTTGATTTTTTTGATTAAGGGTTTATATTGAACCAAATTGACACTTTTAAGGCAGTAAATACATTTTACCAATTTTGAGTGCCTCAATTTATGAAAAATCGGATCATTAAAATCATTTCTTTAACCAAATACATTGATATTTTCATAAATAAAAAGAGGGTGTCAGAGATCCTTGTATATTATATTTACATATCAATTAAAAATGGAATTCAAAGAAATTAAAAAATTGAGCTTGAAACAATAATAAAAAATCATTTATTTTTTGATCTTGTATGTAAAAGTTGATACAATTACCCCTTCTTTTCTTGGTTTTAATTTTAATTCTTTAAAGAAAATCTTTCATTTGTAAAATTTTCAGAAATAAATTACTTTTTATTTATCCTGAAAGAATTCCCAAAATGAATTTAAATTACAATTTTCATTGAATTCAACTAATTTTATATTTGGATAAAGATAATAGGGATTTTTTGAGATTCCTCTTCAGAAAAAAACATTTATAGTACGACTTATTTGTTTGAGTTTTCTAATTATTTATTTTTCATTAATTGAGAACTAAAAATAATACTGAATTCGGATTGAAATTTTTTCTAAATTTTTCTTTTTCTTTGGGTTGAAACTTTTTGCAGTTGTTTTTTTTTTTTATTTCGATAATTCAATCTTTTTTCTTTTAGTCTTTTAAAATTGTTTTATTATTTGTTTTGACTTTGTTTGATAAAAATATTTGAAAAAAAAAAAATTTCAAAAAAAAAAAGTTTTGATAAAATAATAAATAAATAGGAGTGGGTTCAGGAAATCCAAAGAAACAACTTTTTTTGGATTCATGCAAATCCAGAATAAAAAAAAACAAATCTTCGAATATATATTTTAGCTAAATTGCATTTTTTTCTTTCTTCATTTCAAGAAGTTTATATGAAACAGGTGATATGTATTGTTTGGTCTTCTAAAAGAAAAATTATTTATTTAAAATATACACACTCTCAGGCAATCTTTTTATTTGTTCATTCTAGGATTAATTTCAAGCATTTGTATAAACACATTTCTAGATCCACAACCAAATTTAATTAAAACAAAAAAGTTAATAAAAAAAATGTTCAAAAAATTGAACATTTAAAGATTCAACTTAAATTTACTTTTATTCCTTCTAGAGATAGAGTAGATAATTTATTTTTATAATTTAAAAAATTTCAATATCTTGCTTTACTTATTAAAAAAATTGCATTAGTTTCCATAATTATAATTTTAAAAAAATTGGAAAATCTAGATACTTTCTGAAGAAACATTTTATTCAATTTTTTTTTTCAGATAATTATACTAATAAACCATCAAAATGTAAATGTATCATTTTTTAAGAATTATTTTTTTTTAAGACCTTCATTTCACAATTCAAAACTTATATAATTATTTGTCAGTTTATAATTTTAAATATTCAAGACTACGAGAAAAAAAAAAAGTTTTTTTTGTATTTAATCTATTTTTTTTTTTAAGATCAATTCACACAAAACACAAAATCACTGAACTACACTCTAATCGATTTTTTTAAAAATATATCTCTCCTATGTAATGTTTTTTTTATTTTTTTATTACAATTAATTTTTTAATTAAAAAAAATATGAAAAAAAAAATCTATTATTTTTGATCAGATAATAAAATTATGTTTCATATTAACTTATTAAAGAAAAAAAAAAAAAAAAAATCCAATATGAGCTTTTTTATTATCATATTTAAATTTTTAATATCTAAATCTACATCAATTTTTGATATTGAAAAAAATACATTGTAACCTTGGAACGTATGCAAAAACCGAAATTCTTTAACAAAATTATCTTTCTCACAAATTATTCCTATTTTTTTTGAGAAAAATTGTATATTTGATCTTTCATTTTAAGAAAAAAAAATTAAAATTTAGTCAAAATTGTAAAAAGTACAGCAATTATAAAACAAATTCAAATAAAAATATAACCTTTACTTAATGTCAGCTTGGTTAACCCCCAAAATTGATTTGGTAATAAATTATACTATCCGACACTGGATTATATTTGGTATTAGAAGAAAAACAAGCACTATTGATCTTTAAATATCAGTTTCGTACTCTCAAGATGGGTATTTTGGAATGTTGTATCAACAAAAAATAATTTTCTTTATTATAAAATTTTTACATAAAATGGAAAAAGGGTTTTTGATCCTAATGAAGATTGAGTAAATTATTTAGAAACAGTAATATCAACATTATTCAATTTCAAATCAAATTTACAACTATTACTCTGTTATTTTTTTTTTTTTTTGCAAAAGAAATAACATTGTATACATCATATAAATTTTCAATACATATACTTGAAAATTTTATTTTTTGAGAAAAACCAAATAAAAAATATTATTATTTGAAAAAATAGACTCTCTGGCTAAAAAAAAAATTATGTATTTTCAAGTTACAAGTATTTCAGATATGAAACTCTTGTTTTTTTTTTTTTTTTTAGACTTATTTGATAAACAAAAAAAAACAAGATTAATATCTTTCAGAATTATGATGAACTTTCTGAGAATACAAGAATAATACAACCCCTATAAATACTTTCAATTCTTTATGGAACTTTCATATTAAAAGTTAATAAGAGTTCAGTTTCTGGAATTCTTTCAATTTTTTTCAAATTTCATATACTTGATTAAAAATTTTTAAAAAAGCCAAAAAAAAAAGCTAAAAAATAATAATTAATTCAAAAATAACATTTTGAATTTTACTGAAATTTTTTCAAAGTTATCCCAATTAAAACCATTTGTTAACTTTCTTATTTCTGAAACCGTTTTTATGAAAACACAAAAGAATGAAAGGATTTTAGTTTGAAATTTTTTAAAAGCTTGAATTGTAAAAACTTTTGAATTCAGAATTATTGAATTTTGATCTTTTAATCTTCAAAATTTCAGATAATTTCAAAAAAAACAAAGGTATAGTGAATTAAAAAATAGTGATCACAATTTTTTTGTTCTTATAGTCCTGAGTAATTAATAAGCTTGGATTAAAAACTCTCATTTTTTTTATTTTTTTATCAAAGAATTTGTTTTTTCAATTTCAAAAATTCAGTTTTATCAAAACAAAGAAAACCAAGAAAAAGAAAAAAAAAAAAAAAAAAGATCATTAATGAATAACAACCCTCTAATAGGAACCAAAAGGTTTCCTAATGGGTATACCCGGGACTTTTCAACAACACCAAACGATATATATTCTATAGATATGAATAATAATACACAAGATATTAAAACCAATTCCACGAAAAATTCTTCAACAATAAAAGAAAAAAATTTTGATCTTTTTGAATCAAAATCACCAAAGTGTTCAGAAAAAAAATACAACCTTCGGTCTGTATTTTTCCAAGAAGATTTAAAAAACTTTTATCGAGATTTATTGAATGAGAACCAAAAAAAAAACAAAATTCAAGACAAGAAAACAGACAAGAAAAGCCTTAATAAGAATAAAAATGATGACAGTGATAAAAATAAAGGAATTGGTGGCACTAATCCACAGAAACTTCCTTTAACCAAGCAAAAGGAAAGAAAAAAAGTCTGTAATCTGTGCAAGAAACAGCATCTCCAGTCACAAATCAAAGTTAATGAGAAAGTTTTAATTGTTTGGAATAATTTAATCATAGACAAGCCCAAGATCATTCTTTTACCAATAAATAATTTAAATCTTTGTTCCCAATGCAAAAAAGAAAAAGAAATGGAATTCAAACATTTTTATTGTTCAATAAATAGGAAAAGGATCTATTTTTCGATCCAATATCTTGAAGAAATAACTGACAAATTTCTGAATAATTTAAAGAAGAGTACACTCCATCAGCCCAAATGGGTAACTGAAATTAAAAAAAAAAGTCTTGCTGTTATGAAAAAAAGACAAAAGAAGCTTACCAAAAAGGTAAAAAAAAAAAACCAAAATGAAAATGAAGTCTGTGTTAGTTTTAAAAAGAACGATAAATCTAATAAAAAACCACTTTCGTTTTCGACAAATTTTTCATCTCAAACACCACCACCGGGGTTTTTACATACACACCCTATCAACAATAGTGGCTTTATTAATCAAAATAATACGCTTCATAAAAATTCACAAACCGAAAAACCAAAAAAAACAACAAAAAAAATAACAAAATCAAAATATCAACAAAATAATAAAAAACTTAATTCAGATTTTATATTTCTTTTTGAACCAATGGTAATAATTAAAACAGACTCAGATTCAGATTCGGATTCAGATTTTGAATTGACCCCTTCTAAATTAAAATCAGGATCAAAAAGAAAGCACAATTACAAACAAAAAAAAATAAAAATCACTAAGAGAAAACAAGAGATCCGAAAAAAAAACATAAAACCTCAACTAAAAATAGGAGTAAAAAAAAGGGGGGGTTCTAAAATTAAATTAAAAACATCTAATAATTCAAACTTAAAATCAAAATCAAAATACAATAAAATCCAAAATTCAAATAAACAAGGAAATAAAAATAAAAAAATCAAAGAAAACAAAAAATCAAATGAAAAATCTCAAATAGGTTTAAAATCAAAAAATATTTTAGAAAGAGATTCAAATACAAAATATGAACAATATTCAAAATTCACCTCAAGTTCATATATAGAATCAGATCTGGGCAACAAGTTCAGTAAACCAGAACCAGAACACGAATTAAAAAAACAACAAAAAAAGAGTATTCCAAAAAAACCAGAATTAGGATTAGAGCTAAAACCCAAAAAAAAAAAGAAATTGTATCCCAAATACCAGCTAAAAAAAAAACCAAAACAAATTCAAAAAAAAGTAGATCCAACTTTAAAAATTATCTCAAAATCAGAAATGGGTGAAAATTCTCAAGTTATATTCGAAGAAAATGAAGAATTCATAACAAAGTTACAATTTATACTAGATTCACACCAACTATCAAAAGTGGGGAGAAAGGAGAAAAGAAAAGAAATGGAAAAAGAAAGAGAAAAAGAAGATATGGATAATGATGAGTTGGGAAAAGAGGAGGAAGAAGAAGAAAAAAAAGAAAAAAAAGAAGAAAAAGATTTTGATGTCTTGGCGAAAGAGGAAGAAATGGATAAAGAAAAGGTGGGAAAAAAAAATGAAATTTTAAAATATTATGAAGATTTTTTCAAAAATGAAAATGAAAAAAAAAAAGAAAAGAAAAACAAAAAAACAAATGAAGAATCTCAAATAGGCTTAAAATCAAAAAATATTTTAGAAAGAGATTCAAATACAAAATATGAACAAGAATCAACATTAGATCCGGAATCAGAATCGGAATCAGAATCGGAATCAGAATCAGAATCAAAATCGGAACCGGAACCGGAAATAGGCATTATTACTAATCCATATTTCGATTCTAAAAATCAAGCAAAATGCGACTCTGATTTCAATTGTAAATTAAACAAATCAAAAATGGAAAACAAAACACAAGAACAGAAAACAAGCATTGCGACAAAAAAAGTAGAATCCGATTTAGAATTAAAATTTAAAAAAATACCTACTATCTCTGAAAATAATAAAAAACAAATCCCAACACAGCAAACACAAAATATTTATAAAAAAAAAAAACAATATTCAAAATTAATATCCGAATCTGAAATTAAATCTGAAATTGAATCGGATTCAAAATCAAATATAAAACCAAAGTTTAAAAATCAATCAAAATACCAAATATTAAAAAAAAAACAAATGATCGTGGCTGGAAAACAAAAACAAAATGAAAAGAAAAATACAAACAAAAAAGAAAATAAAAAAATAAATAAAAAAGAAAACGAAAGGGAAAACGAAAATGAAAATGATAAATATCAAACGTTTTTAGAATTAGAAACACATTTAGAAAACAAAAAAGAAAAAAAAAATAAAAGTATGAAAGAAAACAAAAAGAAAAGCAAAAAAGAAGATGAAAAAATAAATGAAAAATCTCAAATTGGATTTGAATTAGAATTAAATTTAGAAATCGATTCAAACAGTGAATATCAATCAGAATTCACACTTGAAGACGAAATAGGAGCAATTACTCGTCCATGTAATGATTCTCGAAACCAATTATATCCGTATTTAGATTCAAGAACTGGTTTTAGTTTGGATAAATTGATATTAAAACACGAAACCAAAACTCAAAAAAAAAATATTATTCCAAAAAAAAATCAAGAGGATCCAGAATTAAAATTAAATAAAGAATCTTTTTCAAATAAAAAAATTATAAACCAAAAACAAAAGCAAAAACAACAAGATAATACAAAAGCAAATATTACATCAAAAAAAAAAACCCAATTATTAACAAAAAAACGTTATCATGCAAATTTTGAATTAAATTCTAAATATACAAATTTTATAGATATAAAACCAAAATCCGTCCTAACGAACAATATCACAATTAACCAAAACAAAAAAAAACAAAATTCAAAATTTGTTGAAGAAAATAAAAAAATAAAAAATAATTTCAAGATAACTAATAATTATTTAACTCTGGAAGGGAGGAGGGAACCCACGTTTCTAATTCTAAATAATAAGGGCTCTGGTAGCTATAACGGGGATTTAAATAGTTCAAATAATGGTAATAAAAGGAAACATGGAAATATAATAAAAGAAAAAACATTACATTTTCAATTTCCAAGAGACCATACAATAAATAATACAAAGAGTCTTCAAAATAATAATAATGTATCTAATCAAATAATGAAATTGAAAAATCCTCAAAATAATCCTCAAAAAATACCCCAAAATGAAATCACTTTTATTGATCATAAACAAAACAAATCTCAAAAGAAAAAGGAAAAAAAAAATGATAAAATAGATGAAAGAATAAAGAATCAAGAAAATTTTGAAAATAAACAATCAGATGACATGTTATTAGTCAACCCAAATTGTAGTTATATAAAAATAATGAAAGAGCGGTTTGGAGGGGATTATTTTGATAACTCTCTCAAATCAAATCTATATAATTATAATTTAGAGAATGAATATTATTTCCCAATTATACATAACCACGAAGCAAAAAAAATAAAAAAGAAAAGAAGGAAAAAAACTAGAAATAATAATATTGTGAACCAAGAAAATAATACAGAATTTGAAGATATATTTAAATTTTCAAAATATAATGATAATAAAGAAAAGTTAGAAAGGAAAAGGAAAAAAGAAAAAAAAAAAAAAAAAAAAAAAAAAAAAAAAAAGGAAAAAGAAAAGGAAAAAAAGAAAAAGAATAAACAATGATCATAAGAATAAGAATCATGGTGCCTTTCAAAATAAATTAAATCCAGTTGGTTTAAATAATAGTTGGAGTGGTAGGTTTAACTACAATTATGAAACAATACAAGATATGTATTATGATCGGAAAGATTATAATAATTATATATTTGAAAACAATGAAAATTTATTTTAATATCTGTGATTATTGTTTTGATTTGGAAACAGTCTCATTGTTATAATCTGAATTTGGAATGGAAGAACTATAAAAATGATATTGTTGGAAGTGATATGATATTGAGGAGTTCTTCGAAGAACGATGATGAATATCATCTTAGCACTAGAAGAATATCATATTTTGAGTATGGGGCGGGGGGGATTAAAATGAGGAAAAATAACTGGTGATGATTGAACAAATGTAACAATATGAGGTGCTATTTATTTTTGGAACTTAGGATCTAACTCATTGAAACAAAAAAAAAAAACAAATAAATTTAACCAAAACAACTAATTTGTTGTTTTAAATGGTACTTTGAATAACTTGTTCTTCAAAGGATCTTATTCTCTCAATGTAGTTAGCGAAAAAATTGAAGTTAAATTTAACATTTTCATCATTGGAGACAAAACTTTGTTTAAATTTTACAGAGACAAACTAGATCGTCCATTCATTCAATTTGATCTATTTCCTCTTTTATTTCCCAGTATGACAGCCATTTCTCAAAAACGATCAAACTTATGAAATCTGTATGCACCTGGCGTTATTAACAATTAATGATTTTGATCAATTCTCTAAAATTTCTTGACTTGACTTTGTAAAAAAAAAATGTTTTTTTTTTTTTTTTAAAAATTATAATTTTATTTTAATCTTTCCGAAATCTTCTTATGAATGGTCTCTTTTCTCTTTTTTTGAAGAAAAAGGAGACTTTATGATTTTTTTTTTAAAAAAAAATGATATTTCTTTTTTTCGAAATGATAAAAAAAACATGTTTGTATTTAGATATTGTTTTTAATAAAGAAATGGAATCTATTCGATTTGTAAACAGTACGCATAATTTGATGGACTTTTTTTTTGGTTTTTATTGAACAAATATTTTTGGTTTTATGAAACAAAATATGTGTTCACTTGGTTTGTAATTGAGACATTCGCTAACCCCACTGTTACCAATTAAACAAAGTCGCAAAAAAAATTGATTAAAGTACTTTTAAATAACTTGAAATATCATTTTTAAAGCCTAATTTATTTGTAAAATACTTTTTTTTTTACTTTGTTAGAATTAGAAATAAGAAGATCAGAAAAATTTCCAAACTTTGCCTAATAATACAAGGAATTCTCAAAATCTTTCCACAGCAACTACAATACCATGTTAAACTTTTAAGAGAGCTAATCTCATTCTTATCTGTAGTTATCAGAAATTATTTACTTAAAATTTCACAAAGAAAAAGTTTATGTTTAAAAAGAAATACATTACATATTTACCTTTTGTCCATTGTAAAATTTTTTTGATCTTTTAATTTCTAAGCCTTCTTGAAAATTAAAAAAATATAATTTAATAAAGCCCTTATTTCAGAGAAAAAAATTTAAAGTCTTTGATAATATAATATTACATCAAAGCTTAAAAGTAAAAAAAAATAAATTGATCTAAAATAATATATACATATGTAAACTCCATTTCACTCAAAGTAGTTGGATAAAAATGAAAAATTCACTTTTTTTTAAGAATCAAACAAACTACAATTGTTTAGAAATAAGAGATATAATAAAATTGGGATTAGAGTTGATATTCATAATCGAAATACCCAAACAAACTATAAATTTCAAAAAAAAAAAAATGTTCAAACAAATTTTTGGGTACCTTTTCATTTAACTTCTTGTGCAAAATTTCTCAATTTCTTTCGGAAAATTAAAATTGTTGAAAAAAAGCTTTTTTTAATAGTAAATGTATTCATTTGAAACGAAAATCCAAATCATCAATTTCCTTACTGTTAATTTGGGGTTTAAAGTGATTTTATTTTGTTTTAAATTTAACTTTTTTTTAAAAAAAAATAAAAAAAAATCAAAAAAAATAAAAAAAACAATAAAAAATTTAAAAATCTATTTTATTTATGTAAACAAGTTAATTTTATATTCAAAATATAAATCAAATATTTTCAATTTCTTTAATAAAATGTGAAACGTCGCTTAAAGGCAAACCACAAGCTGGTACAAAGGGTTCTATTGACCAAAAGCTATGTGGCAAATTGTATATACGTAAGGTCACATCGCGTTTTAAATGGGATAGGCGGTTTGCAAAGGCTGTGGAGTTGTCTAATAGCGGATCTGACAGCCCACATTGTATGAGAGTCTTTGGGAACTTTTCAAGGATTTGGTCTTTTGCATAAAAGGGCGATACGTATTGGTCCTTATCGTTGACATTGGTATCTTTTAAATAGGAATTGAGGCATAATTTGAGTAACCCAACTGTCAAGAAGGTGCCCTCTGAAAACAGCATTTGAGATAAACTATAGTCCTGTGATAAATTGGTAACTGGGTAGGCCAAAGCCACAGCCTTGGGCAAGATATGACAAAGATTGTTCTGGATTAAATAGACACACGCAGCAGTGATCAAATTGCCACCGGCCGAGTCTCCTGCCATGATCATATTTAGTTCCTCGTGAGGAATGCCGAACACAGACTCTGAGTGGCTATAAACCCATTTGTAAGCTTCGATCACTTCCATTAATGGGTATGGATACTTGGTTTCGGGGGGGTTGGTATAGTCGACGGAGATTACGGTGATGTCTCTTTCATCGACCCACTTCTGTAAGTATGGGACATGGCTTCGAGAGGTCTGGCCAATATAGCCGCCGCCGTGTGCGTGGAAGAGGATCGTTTTCGTTCTTGTCTTTGCCTTGTTTTCTTGTTTGCATGAACCATACCGTTTGCCTTGATTATGCTTCACTATAGGATGATTACTGATATATCGAATTCTGATTGAGTTCGGGAAATCGATTGTCGAATAAAAATCTTTTTTCAAATTATTCGTCGTCTTCACGTTTGTCAAGCTTAAATTGGGGACATAAATTATTTGGTTATGCTTAACGTTTGGGATCGGCCAATAGGCTATGTTCTGTAAGGGTGAAATTTCAAGCAAATTGAAAACAAATCGAATTTGTTCAAGCGAGATCTCTTTCTCAGACTTGATCTTCATAGACAGCTTGCGAGCATGGTTCGGGCGGATCAAGCATATTGGGAAATACATAAAATAGGACATTAATTTCAACGTGAAATTTGGTGCGCTGGTTACATATCGGCTTGCAGAAAAGCAACTACTCATCTGATGATTCAATTTTTTCAAATCACGATCGTATTCGGTGAGAAATAAATGCTTTCTTGGCTCAATAATGTTTAAGAAAGTTGAGTATTCAACTGTGTTAAAATTGGAAGGATCTATAAACATTCTTGGTTTATTGTTTGTGTTTGTGTTTGTGTTGTGTTTGGAATTATATTTATGATTTTCCTTTATTTTGAGCTTGTGGTTTAAATGAATATTGTTTCTGATTTTTTTTGTCATTTTCCTTTTATTTTCATTTTCGTTTTCCTCTTCGTTTTCGTTTTCGTTTTCGGGATACTGATCTTTAAATATTTCCCAACTCAACCCTAAAAATTTTGGTAAGCAAATAGTCATGCTATAAAGTTGATCCAAGTAAAAGCATTGCTTTTTCATCTCTTTGTACCAATTATCATTTTTCATAATTTGCTTGGTCTTATAATTACTTGACAATTCATTAATTGAATGAAACGTTTGATAGGAACAATGAATTAAAGAATACAACGACCACCCTGCTTTTCCAAAACGCAAATCATTTTTCAAATTATTTTGCTTTAGAAAGGTTTTCAATTCATCATCATTCATATTTAATGTTTTCACAAATTCTTTGAGAGGGTAGTGTTTGGAGACGATGTCATAAGATTTTTGTACCTGGATCAAATAATATGTCACCTCAAAAATACATTTCATGATTTTCTCTTTCCTTTCGCTTTGGGGTAACAGCACCAAGTCTTTTCTTAATTGGTTGATCGATCTTTGTGATAAATCCAATTTCTTCGCCATCCTTTCGTAATTGTATAATTTTTCATAGGGGGTCTGGCAAAAGTCTGGGAATTCGACATCAGGCCGACTTCTTTGTAGGTTTTCCAATGGCTTTTGATATTTAAAAATCTTCGCAATCATGGTATAAATTACAAATTTAATCACAGTCAAGGCATTATATAGTCCAATACGCTCGTAAAGATCTGGCCAATTCATTTTATTTCTGGTTAATTTTTTTTTTTTGAAAGAACGAAGAAATTTTAAAAATAAGAATAAAAAAAAAATTGATTTCGATCATTGGAAAATTAGTAATAAATATTCTTTTTTTTTTGAATAAATTTCCACCTGGACTTTTTAAGACGACACCGATATCTTTAATGAAATCATAAAAATACAAACTTTTCATCATTTATTCCAATTTTAAGTTAAATTTTTTCTATTAATCATATCTTTAAAATAAATGTAAATTTTATTATTTTTTTTGAGTTTCTAAGGTCAATATTTTTGTTCGAAAAAAAAAAGAATTTGTTGTTCGAAGCATAAATAAATACAGTTTTCTTTTTATTCTTATTTTTGACTTTTCTTAAAGAGATCTAACTCAAACCATAAAAATTTAATTTTTGCGTTAAAATTAACAATACTTATTAAACGAGTAAAAAATAGAAAAAAGTTGTATGTTCAAAATGTCTTTCAAATAAGATAAAAAGGTAAAGTGAAATTTAAAAATTATTTTTATGATAAATGCAATTTTAAAATAATAGGTTAAATTCAAAAACTAAACAGAAACCTAACAATTTCCAGGTGTGTCAAAATGTGTTCGGTAAAAAATTAAATCGTAATTGAATCAGAATATTTTTGTCTCTGAAAACTATTTTGAAACAGTAAAAATCATTTAACACAAGCAAAAAAAAATGTCTAATCTTAAGGTTTTCTGTTTTTAATAATCCAGGGATTAGAATAATTGTGTTTACCGTGATTAGAATAATAAATAAGGAAAAATTATCACTTCATTTTTATTTTTCTTGTGTTAAGAAACCACTTAGTACAACTTACTTTTATGAAAAACTAATTTCTTTTTAGAAAAAAAAAAATATAGAAAAGTAAGTTAGATTTTTTACCTGAGACTTACAAATACTTGTATTTGTCATTAACAAAGAGAGTTTTCAATAAAGAAGGTTGTAATTTGTGAATTCTATTTAAAAAAGGTTATTGAAAATGAAATGAAAATTTTTTCTTATTTATTTGGTAAATATTGATAAAAACTGCCATTTTTGAAAAGATAATAAATGTGTTAAAAGAAATTGGAGTCTCTAAATCTACCTGGTGCCGATGGTCAATTTTATTATTCAAATTTTAGAAGGATTCTTCATGTAGATTGTCTTTGTTTCATTTTTTTATTTCTTGGTGAAAAGCTTTTGGAAAAAACAATCCAGTTACTCAGCGATTCTACTTTGTATTATCAAAATATTGTGAATTGTCAAATATAAAGATCTAAATTTTCATTCATCTTATCGAAAAAATCAACACCTCTCAAAAGAGTTTAATCTAAATCATCAAAGCTTTCAATTCTCAAATAGAAATTAATAATTTACACTGATTTTAAGAATATAAAATTTGAAATTTTACCTGATTTTTCCAATCTTTTTTTAGAAAAGCTGAAAGAAAATTTTGTTCATTTTTTTTACAACAAATTGAAAGTTGTGTTTAGTTAAATGGTGTGGCGCTTGTTTTTTTTATTTTAGTATTAGATCTTTTGTCTTGATAATTTACCTTTTCTCTTTCTAGTAAATTATTTTTAACAACATCTAATATGAATTTTTGAACAAAACCAATATTAAGATAAATTTTTTGTTAGATAGCTTTGGGATTTCAAAAATAATGAAACCGAATTGTTGTTTTTCAATTTATTGAAGAAAACCCTCTAAAAAATGAAGACAAAAAACTGTCTATCAAAGTAATGAAAGGTAGAATAATCGCAAAAAGTTTAATACTATTTGTTACAAAATAAATGGAATATAATTTTCATTCATTGTCCCAAAAAAAGAGGTAATAAATCAAGTAAAAATTCAAATTTTTAATTCTAAAAATCAGCTTAAATTATTAATTCTCGTCTTTTCGAATTAGGGGGGTTTTGATGATTTATTTTGTTTTTATTTGAAAAACTCAATAAAATTTTGATCTTTTTATTTTAGAATTAACAGTAAAAATGAACATTATCAAAAAAAGATAGTAGTTTGAAAATTAGCTTTTTTACCACATAAATAGCCACAAAAAAAAAATACAATAAGTGACATACAACAACAATCTTAATACGCCAAGTGCAAAATTATCTCTTAAGGGATAAGAAAAACTTCTCAATTTTTTCAGTCCAAGTAATACTGGTATTAGGATTCTAAATTGAAAACAATTTTTACTTCATTTTTCCATTTCCTTTTTCTTTCAATAAATTGAAATTCCAAAGAAGAAGGCTGTATTTTCTGGCTTCGATCTTTACTTTCAAAAAAGGAAATTACAAATGAATTAAAATTTTTTACCATTTATAATTCAAACCCCTATTGAGTAATTATTTACCTGAGGATATAATTGAAACCGGTGTACAACCATATTTGTCAACTTTATGAAGAACCGTTTTCATTTTTAAAAGATAGATTTTTCCCAAGGAAATTATCCTGTCCAAATGATCTTATAATTTTTGGATTTGGTTTTTTGAATCAACAAAGAAAAAGAAAAATTATCCCAATAATTTTTATTGTGATGAAATCCCACTTTTAGTAATTTCCGAGAATACATAGGAACAAATAATAATGTTCTTTTAATCTTATTTTAAAAGTACAATTTAATTAACTCAAATATTGAATCTTTGAAGATGAAAAAAAAATTAAGTATTTATTTGATTCCAAAATATTTATTAAATTTCTTGAAAATTTAAAGATTAGGTAATATTCTTTTTCAAATATTCAGAGCATAAACAAGGGACTATGTATATTAAAATTAGGTATTTGATAATATATAATTTTTTTTTTTTTTTTATTAGAATTATTGATTTGAATTCGTTTTGTTTTTTTGAATATCTTGAAAAAATTGAGAAATAATTGAAATTCTATTGGCATATTTAATCTTTGTATTTTTAATAACCCACTAAAAAATTAATATTTGTTTATTAATTACCATTTATAAAATAATCAAATTAATAATTATTTCGATAGATTATTAGTTGAATTTTCAAGATTTTAAAAAAGATTTTGGGAGACTTTTTAAATTGATTGTATGATTGTTTTTCTCATATTTTTTTTGTTCACCCAAATGAGAAAATTGATTAGAACTGTTCTTTGAATCAAAAAAGTTATTTTTTTTTTGTAAGTTTATAATGATTATTGTAATTGTTTTGAAATAAAGTTGATTGTTTATCCTGTTTTTTTTTTTTTTAGAACTTAGTGCTTTCATTTTTAAAGTGTATTTTGTTAAAACCCCTTAGAAAATAATAAATTTTCTTTTTTCTTTCAAAAAAAATTTTTTATTGTTTATTAGATGATTTTTTAGCCCCCCTTATTTTTCCTAATTCCTAAATTATGATTTAGAATTTTTTTTAAAGATTTCTATATACTTTTATTTTCCACGATGGCTAATTTTTTTAAGGTGTCTTTTCGACTAATAATATTAAAAATATTATTGTTTTTTAATATACTAGATATATTGATTTTTTTTAATTCAGATATCCAGATTTTACGATTATTTTCATAGGCTGGTCAGTTCCAGAAAAAAAAATATTTTTTTTTCAAATAATTCAGTAATATGTTGAATTTTAAACTTTTCAAAAAAGGGAAAAAAATAGATCAAACTTTTAAAATGAATAATTTGTTTCCGAAAATAGTATTAAAAGTAAGTTTGCTTTTATCATAATCACTTTTTTTACTTTTTTTTTCAATTTCAAGATGTTTTTTTTTTGATATTGCTATTTAAATATATTTGAAGATTTTTATTAGTTAATTATTCGCTTAATAGAAGCATTTTTTTTAACTTTAATTTCATTTCCCTGATTTTATAAGATAAAAATTTGCACAAAAAAAATCAACTAGAATATTGACAGTATTGTCGAGTAAGAATTTTTTCTTTCAAAGATTCAAGAAATCAAATTAAAGTGATAATTAAACAGGTACATGATGATTTTTCTGAATTCACGAAAACTTCACAAACAATAATTGCAACTAAAAACATAAAAGGGATATAACAAAAGAAATTTCTCGATTGTTTCAATTTTAAAATTATTATTAATCACAATTTGAACCAAAATTTAATTAAAATTTCATCTTTCTATTTACTAAATGATATTTTTTATTTTATTACTACCAAAATTAAAGTAATTTGATTTTTTTTTTTTTTTTTTACAATTTAGGAAAAAAAGTTTAAAGCGTTATTTAATTGTGAACTTTAATAGAACCCGAAAATTCAAAGTAAGTTCAATTAATAAAAGAAAAAAAGAAACAACTTAAGACAAAATAGGATGATTAAACACAATGAAAGTTTGATTGAATAAACTCTTCTTTCACCAGGTTTTTTTCTTTGGTTGTCCAATAATTATAAATTTTTAGAAAAAATTAAATATTTTCGAGATCCTCAAATCTACCCCTTGTTTTTCCAGAGTCGAGGATATTTGGATTTTTTTTTTTTTTGTTTTGTTTTGATTGAAAATAAAATAATGGATTATTTGTCGGGGCTATTTTATTTCTTTTTTTTTTTTTTTTTGATTGATATTACATTTTGTTTTCAGGTTCTATTTAAGGTTACTAATTAAAAACTGCATTGAACTTTTTTTTTTCCAAACTGTGAGTTCAAGTTCAATTTTTTTCATTTTATTATCCTTCCAATATATATTTTTTTGATTAGGAACATTTTTAAATTTATTAAATCTGACACAATTAGCTAATATTAGAGTCAATAAAATAATTTATCCAGAGCTCAAGTAAATATATTTTAAAAACGAAAATACATTTAAAGAAATCTAACATTTCTTTGAATTTATAAGTTTTAATTTCTTTAAAAAATTACTAATAACAAAATAACCAAAGTTTATACGTGATTCTAATTTCCATAAATAGTATTTTTTAATGTTGATAATCAATCTACAATAACTAGATCAAAGATTGATTTAAATTTCAAAAATTTACAGTTATTCTACAAATTTAAATGATAACCAAACCGAAACTCAAGGATAAAATTTTAAATAGAGATATTTGCAATTAGTTTTTTTTGATTTTCTAATTTTCAAAACATATAGAATTGAACTAGCTCTTATTTATTACACAATAACCAGATAAAAAAAAAATTAAAAAAAATATTGTTAAATCCAAATAAATTTTGGAAATTTTGTTGTTTACTTTACATTTTTTAACATTATATTATCTTGCTAACAATAATCCATTTTATTGTTTAAATCTAAAGAAAAGTTTAAATATTTTGTAGATCTTTAAAATATTATTTGCTAAAAAACTATTTGTAAGTAGGGTTAAGACTTTCAAAAAATGGAAAGTAAACTAAAAATATTTTTGAAAAAATGATTCACATATTTTTCAAAAATCAAAATTATTTCACATTATAATGAAATTGTATTATTCCGATTCTTTGAAACATTTCAACTTGGTGAAAAATTTTGAATTTTAGTTTAAGATAAATATAATAATTATTTGTACCAAATCTATTTATTTAATTTATTTTTTTTTTATATAGATCTTTGCCTTTTTTTGTTTTCTTTATCTAATAACAATAAAAAAAAGTAAAAACAAAAAAAAAACTTTCGCCAAATTCCTAAAAAGTTTTATAAACTAAATATACCTATTTATTCAAAAAATTGGGGTTCGTAAAAAACAAAATTTTGCCAAATAATAACTTAAAAAACCCCTTGAATAATTGAATCTTAAAAAAAAATAAATTATATAATTTCAATTGTTATTCCCCCCTTGTCTCTTTCTATCTCTCAATCTCTTTTTTCGCTATTTTTTTTTTTTTTTTGTGGTATTGAATTTTCTCTTTTCCTAAAATAAAAAATAATCAAAAAAATAAAATTATCATAATATATTTCAATAAATTTATTTTTTTTCTTTTTGTTGGCTGAATAGAGTTTGTTATTTAAACTGTTTTGTAATTTTCATTGGATACATTACTATAAAAATAAAAAAAAAAAATAGATTGTTAGTGCAATTTGAATTTTATTATTAATAATTTTCTACAAATACTTCAACAGCTTAAATTTACAATTTGAATATTATTTTATTTATTTTAATAAAAAAAATCAACGAATTTACCCCCCCCATTAAACATTTCCTTTTAAAATTAGTTAAAATTGAACTTATTTTGGTATATATGTACTAATATACAATACATATTATTGCGTTTTTTTCTTGAATGAATCTGAAAATTCCATTCTTACGAAACGCTAGATATAAGAAAGGTTAATTAAAATTTTTATTAGTGTAATAACATATTTTAGTTATTAAAACTTATTTTTTTATTTTTTTTTTGAAAATATTTGTTTATTTTCTTATCATTACATCAAAAATAAAATTTTAAAATATGATCATGAAAAAGTTATATTTCTACACCCACCAAAATCATAGAAGTTACACAAAAATTTAAAAACAAATACCAAATCTTATAGGTACTTTGTATCAAATAAAAATTTTGAATAAAACTTGTTTTCATGATTTCTGTTATCGCCGAAATAATAATTGAAAAAATGTAAAAATTAAAAGTAAAAAACTAGATAAATGTTAATTTCATAAATAGAGTTTAATTTAAAACTCACAAGCATCACTTTGAATTGAAGAAATTCAATTTATTTTTGGAAATACAGCTCACTAACCATTTTTAAAATTAGGTGAAAAACTAATAAGAGTAGAGTGGATCATAATATTCCTTACAACAACTTTTGTTTAAGGACAAAATAATTTTTGTTCAAGTTGTAATTTGTAAAAAATGAATTGCACAAAAATAGTATTTTTTTCTTTTTTAAATTGTAATGTATCGAATTAAAATTACAAAACCTTTTAAACAACCAACTCTCTTGGGCCAAAGAAATGACCAACAAAACAAAAAAGAAATGAAACCAGCTAATTTAATTTAAAAAAATCTAACCAAAACGTTTTCAAAAAACAATTTCCAAACCAAAACAGAAACACTTTATGAACATTAATCAAAAAAAATTCTTGTCTTATTCTATTATAAAGTATCTGAGTTAACATTTTGAATAAAATATGTAATTATTTGATCATTTTGAAATTTTATTTATTTTTTAATCCATAATGGCAAAACACTATGAACACAAAATATAAATTATCTATTTTTGAAGTTGGTTTTTCTTTGATAAAGAAAAAAAAAAAAAAAATTGTTTTTTCTTAGATAAATGGTTTCTTTTTGGTGAAAGTTGGTCTTCTTTCTTTATTCTTTTTGGTTGCACGGTGGATCAATGGGAATTTTAAGTTAGGGTCATGGAATTGGAGTGTTTGTGGCCTTTTGCATTCCTTGTCTTCAAGAACCTTTGTTTTGATGATTTGGATCGATTGGAATCTTGCTTTGTGGTTTCCTGCCATTTCGTTGTACATTTGTTGGATGGCTCCTGTTAATGTGACATCACGGTATTCTTTGTACATATTATGTTTTCCAGATCTTGAGTTGTATCTTAACCAGATACCATAATTTTTTACTGTTTCGGGATCTTTTTCAAAAATCTTTTTTTTTTTGTTTGTTTTTTTTTGTTTTTATTTTTGTTTTTGTTTTTTGTATTTTGTTTGTTTTTTTTTGATTTTTTAATTTTAATTTTTTTGTAAATTTTGATTAATTTGTTTTAGTTTTGGAGAGTGTCAATTTTAGTTTGTTGTTGTTGAATGTTAGGGTTTTTTACAAAAAAAAAACAAGAAAAAAAAAAAAAAAATCAAAAAGCAAATCGAAAAAAGAAAAAAAAACATTAAAGTAATTCAACATTAATTAGAAACACTTGTATTTTTTTTGAGTGAAAAGAAAATTCTCAGTCTTGTTCACTTTTCTTGGTTTTGTAAAAAGAAATAGAAAAAAAGTAATTACCTCATCAACAGAAAGAATCTCTCCTTTGACTTTTTTAATTTTGACAAGTCTTTTTGTGAAATACCAGAAACGTGCTTTTGCTACAACGCTGTTTGGTGCAAAAAGTTTCATTCTATAGATTTGTGGGTTTTGTACTTTTTTTGTTGGAATGGCTCTACCGACGACTTGATAATATCTCATTTTTTTAAGAATTAATAAATAAAAAAAAATGAATATAAGAATATTATCATTTTGGAATAAAATTGGATTTTTATTACCGACATTATATTCCACAAATTTCAAAAACTGGAAAAACATCAACTTTATTGATCTGTTGACAAACTTTCCCGAAAATCCACAAAGAATCTAAATGAAGAATAATAAATCAAAAAACATTATTACTTGATACTCATATTTTTACAATCATAAAGTCCAATAATTATATTGATCTGATCATTCCCGATATGTTTGTGACTACTTTTTTGTTATATGTGTTGGGATCTTTTAAGACGGATTGAGGTGGACTAATAACACAAAAAGAAAGCACTATTTGAAAATTGAAAAAAGGAAAATTAGTGAAAATTTTTATTTAAGGGACTACTAACTCTTATTTATGTTTATTTCCCAAAGGCAAAAGAGTAATTATTTACACAAGGATGCAATTATAACCAATACGATACTTTATTTATCAACTTTTGAGAGATGAATTATCTTTTTGAAAAGGGTTCTTTTACTACAATTATGTTTTCATTCAAAAGATCTTTATCCTTTTTGTTTGGATTTTTCGTATCAAATCAGAAAAAGAAAAATTTTGCAAAAAGGGTTTTAATTTTGAAGAAATCTCACTTTTAGTAATTTCCAAGATTCTATATGAATACATAACCTTGATACTTTATTCTTATTTTAAAAATACATTAAAAATAAACTAAATAGAGAATCCTTGAAAATCAAAAAAGATTGATCATCTAAACTATTTTTCAGTCAAAGGGGCCCAGTTGTAATGGTATAACACACGTGTTTAAAGGGTTTGCATAGATATTAGAAGAAAAATTTTATTTTGGAAATTTCAAAATTGAAATCATTTTTACACATTTTTGTTTGTTTTTTTCGATTTTTTTTTTAAAAACTTCCTTCATTTGCAAAAAATTTTTTATTGCAAGATCAATAGTCACTTGGTAAAAACGTGTTATTCTAATGTCATTGAAACCATGTAAAGATTGTTGAGAAATCATATTGATTTCTATTGCAATTCAATTCGATCTTTGATCTTGATATTTGTTTAATAAATGTGAAAAATTTTCACTTCATTTTCATTTCCTTTTTCAAATAGAGACCACAAATACCAACAAACTTTGTTTTGGGGCTTGATTTCTAAAAGAAAAGTATGGAAAATTAAGTGAAAAATGTTTCCTATTTATTATTCAAATACCATTAGAAGGTCAAAACGAACATCGTTGTTTTTCTCAATAGGTCCCTAAGAATTTGAGTTTTTCAATTTTTAAGAAAAGCTATTGTTTAATTAGTTTTCTTTCAGACATGTATCAACATTTCTTTGAGGTGTATTATTCTCTTTATTTCTTATTTGTTCTTCAAAGGTCAATTATATAAAATAATTGATATTTGAAAAAAACGTTGGGCCCCTTTGACTGAAACAGAGTTTATTTTATTCACAAATATTTATTAAATTTAATGTGATTAAAAAGTATAAATAATATCCCTTTTCAAATATTTAGAGTATAAAAAAGGAATTTTTTGTATTAAAAACTGTTATTTCATAATATCTAATATTATTTTATTATTAAAATTATTTATTTGAATTCCTTTGATTTGTTCGAAAAACTTTAAAAAAAATGAGAATTGTAAAATCTATTGATACATTTAATATTTGGATTGTTAATGAACTACTCAAAGAATTAAGATTAGGTTATTAATAATTGATTATAAATTATCAAATTAAAGATTATTTCGATAAATTATAAGTTGAATTATCCAGATTTTAAAAAAGAATTTCGGGAGAATTTTTAATTTCAATTGTTTGATTCTTTTTCTCATATTTTTTTATCCAGTAAATTGATACAATTGGTTTTAAGTATTTTTTAATTAAAAAATGATATTTTTTGTAAGTTTAATATAATTATTTTTTTTTTTTTTGAGATTAAGTAGATTTTTTAAACTGCATTATATTTAGAAGTAAGTGATTTTATTTTTAAAGTGTATTTTAGTATACTTCCTATACATATATTAAGATTTTATTCTTGTTTCAAAGAAAATAATTTTTTTTAAATAATTCAAAAAAATGTTGAATTTTTAACTTTAAAAAAATGAGAAATATGGATCAAGACTTTTAAAAACAATAATTCATTTCGGTAAATAACATTAATAGTAAATTTGGTATTACAGTAATCAGATTTTTACACCATTTTTTAATTTCAGGACGTGGTGAATTTTTTCCGGAATTATCTATTTAAATTTACTTGGGTTTTTTTTTAGTTTAATAGTCCCTTAATTAAATAGCAAAGACTGATATCTAAATTATTGAGTAAGTAAAATCATTTAAATTAGGGCATTGTTTAAATATCTGAAAATTAGCAATTTTAACTCTTTAGTAAATCAAGAAATCAAAAAAATCCCAAAAATTATCAAAAATGAAAAAAAGAAACTGACTGGAAAGTTATATCTCATTTAACTTGATTATTCCAGAGATAAATTTGATATTAATTAAAAAACATCGAGTCTGATAAATACCCGTTTTTTATATTTCTATAATGAGAGTTTAATTTTCTTTAGATAGAACTTTTTGATATTTAAAAAATTATAGATTTAAAATGAAAAAGATAGGAAATTTCATTTAAGAAATATTTTTAACTTAATTTAACATAAATTAAAACCCACTAAAATTCATTCTGAAATTAAAACACATTGAATTGTTTATAATTAATAAACAAAAAAAGTACTTGGTTTAAAATTTAATATTCATTTTGATCCCTTTTATAGTTCAATTTTGAATATTTGTGATTTTTTATTTCGTTTTAGAATTTATCAAATGGTAATAATTGATAAATTTAGAAAATTTAAATAATGTTTAAATTAAAAAAGTTGATGGTTATCTGACAATTTGAAGGTTGGCTGTGAAATGGGCTTTAAATATTTGAATTTTTACTAATATTTGCCTTCGATCAAACAAATTGATTATTGGGTGGCTTAATATTGTTAATTTAAAAATAAAAAAGATCAAAAGTTTCTTTAAGCTTTCAAAAAAAAAAAAAATACAATAGCAATAATTAAAAAAAATCTCTAGATTACATATTTCCCAAGAGAAAATCAATCGAGAAATCTTCTTTTTGGATTTAAAATAATTTGAATTTTTAACTAAACTCTTTTTCAAAAACTGTGACTCACCTGAAATAATAAATTGAAAAAAAAAAATTATCCTTTAGTATTCAAGAACAATTAATAACTAAATATGATTTTTAATTCACTTTTAAATCATTCTAAATCTATAAAAGCCTGATATAATAAAAATTAAAAAAAATAAAACCAAAAACTAAAAAAAAGTGAGTCACAATTTTTGAAATGAGCATTACGGATTTTTTATTACTGAACTTTCACTGAAAAAAAGTTGAACAACAAGATTTTTTATGAACAATTAAATCCATTTTCAAAGACATTACATAATCTCTGTTTTCTTAGTGATTATTTGTCTTTTCGAAGATCTCTTTTTTTTTCCACATGATCTTTTTAAAAAAAAAAAAAAAAAAAAAAAAAAAAGAAAAAAAAAAGAAAAAGAACAACAAAAATTTGAAAAAGCAAAACTAAAATTTGCAAAATTAGAAAAAATGATTCTAATCCAAAAATTTGAAAATATTTTTTGTAAAGAATACTGGATAAACCCTCAAAAAAACTCCCATTAACATTATAAAGCGAGTCAAAATTTATGAAAAATAGTTTACTTTTATAAATCTTTTTGGAAAGTCGAATGAAAATTTTGCTCCATTTATTTTTCAATAAATAATAAATTCCAGGATTTCAGATTTAACAATATTGACTCATTTTTTTTCCACGAAGTAATATCATTATTGCAACTTTTGGTAATTGTGCCGAATGGTAAGGTATAATATCTGAAAAAGTAATATACTTTTATACATAATAATAAAACAACTCAATCGACATCTCATAAGTTAATCTCAGACATTCTGAGTTTAAGAATTCAGAATTTCCATGAAATTTCTATAAAGTTGTCAAAAAAAATACCAGATATGAAAAAATACGAACAATATTTTTTAGAGTCTTAAGATAGATGTTTTGTAATTGTAAATATTTTCAATCAAATCATTTTTATCAATAACCAGATTTTTTAGGAGACAAGTATTAAAATTGCCTAAAGTTCATTAAAGTGGGTGTTCTATAGAATACCCAAATAGTTGTTTGACAGTATAAGTATATCTACTTTTTTAGAAAAATATCGAGTGAGTTCGGGGTTTACTATAGTTTGGAAAATGACAATTTTTAATCTTTTTTTTTTTTTTTTTTGATTGGTTGAATTGTGTTTTGAAACAGCGTAATTCAATTAATAATCATTATAATAAGGGATGAGTTATACTATTAAAAAATTAGATTCTTAAAAAAGAGGTTTTGATTTTGAATATATGAAATTACACCACAATTTTCCTAATATTCACAATTAAAAATCCTTTTTAGTATTTTATTTTCAGGTTTTATATTTCCCCACTAATATTAGTCAAATTTCAATATTATGGGACAAATTTATTATTATTATTATTATTTTCCTATTTCATTTTTCTTTCAAAATAAAAAATAATTACACTATATTTTTATTTATTAATCAATATTGGTTATTATCTCTTAAAATTTTAGTAAAATACAAGATTATTCAAAAAAAAAAAAATAAACAATTTTTTTTCTTATGAAAAATACTGTTTTTATTTTTTAATTAAGTTATATGAATATTTTAACTTCCCTTGAAATTTTACTAAAAATTTTATTTTGTTTTAATTATATTATTTTACAAGTACTTATTTTTAATTTGGTAAAATAACAATATATATATATATCTAATTTTTAAATTTTGTTATTTTGAAAATTTGTAGAATTAAAGATGTAAACACCATTTCAAAAATTGTGACTCAACTGAAATAATAAATTGAAAAAAAAATATCTTTTAGTTTTCAAGAACAATTAATAACCAAATATGATTGTTAATTCGCTTTTAAATGATTCTAAATCTCTAAAAACCTGATATTTAAAAAATTAAAAAAGGATCAAAACGAAATAATAATAAAAAGTGAGTAAAAAGGTTTGATATCAGTTTTACCGATTTTTATTACTGAAATTTCACTGAAAAAAAAGTGAACAAGAAGATTTTTTGATAATAATTAAAATTCATTTTCAAATTACATTACATAATCTCAATTTTCTTAGTGATTATTTGTCTTTTCGAAATTTTTTTTTTTTCAAATGATCTGTTGTAAAAAAAAGTATCAAAAAAAATAAAAAAGAAAAAGAAAAAAGAAAAAGAAAAATTTTTTCAAAGAAAAAGAAAAAAAAAAAAAAAAAAAAAAAAAAAAAAAAAAAAAAAAAAAAAAAACAAAAATTTGAAAAAATAAAAACAAAAATTTGAAAAATAAGAAAAAATGATTCTGATTAAAAAATTTGAAAATATATTTTTTGTTAAGAATATCAAAATCAACCCTAAAAACAACTTCCATTAACATTATAAAGTGAGTCTAAATTTTTGAAATCTAGATTATTTTTCTTTTTTTGTTTTTTCATAGTAATTATAAACTCTTAAAATCAGTTAAGTGGTTTTAAATTTCAATTTTCTAATTCAAATACTTAATCGGTTTTTTATAAACCAATAAATTTTTCTGAAATTTTCTAAACAATGTTCCAACTTTAAAAATAATCATATATTTTGTAAATCAGAATTTAAAACAATAATAAATTTTATAATATATTTAAAAATAATACTAATATTTTTTTTTATTGGTTGAAGGGAGTGATCAAAGATCCTCTTACAGCTCTGATTACTAATGGTAAATTAGCAATTTAGATCATAAAAAAAAAGTATTTTGGAATCGAGGAGGTTCCAATTTTTTATTGGTTGAAAAAACAAATGGAAAAATTAAAAAGAAAAAAAATAAGAAAAGAAAAAAAAAAAAAAAAAGCAAGTTAGAAAACAAAAAAAAATTTTTTTAAAAGACAGTTGATAAAAAATCAAAAAAAAAACCAACTGTCCATGTTTATCAAGAACAATCATTAAAACAGACATGATCCTTTTATTTAAAATTTTTTCGTTTAATTATTTCTAAGAAATCGTGAATGCTTCGTTGAGAGGTAGTTGTTTAGTAGCTGCCATTTTTTTTTTCTTTTTGATCCAGTCTTTTTTGATCGTTCCAGTTTTTGTTTTTGTCTTTTCTTTTTATTTTCAAGTTACCCATACCGAATAGTTTCTGTCCTTCGAGTATTAGTAGATAACCACTTGATTTTTCTCCTTAGTAACTCTTCTTCCGATTAAAAAGGAAATTCAACGAGGGAAAAAATAGAAAAAAATTAAAATAATACTATTATTAATAATATTAACAAAAAAATACAGATGAAATTTATTAACTCTTGTGGGGGGGGTAAAATAATATAGAAATATTTAAAAAAAATTCCAAATAAAAACTTGGGAATTAACATAATAAGAGGGGGTAAGAATCCCCAACGTGGCATAAAAATGATAAATATTGATAATAATAATCTTTTTTTATAAAAAAATTAGATTGGAAAAGTGGGTCTACAAAAAAAAATATTATAAACCCATGATTGTTTCAAGGTTCTTATCCAATAAATATCATTATTTGATATACAGAGTAAACTTTTCTATGAAAAATAACCGAATTTCAAATTAAATTACTTTATTGAAAGGGTTTTTGAAAATTTTAAAATACGAAAATTGAAATTGGCAAATTTACCTTATTTAGATTAATAACTCTTGATTCCCTTTCATAATAACTTTTTTTAAAAAAAAATATTTACTGGTATTAGAATTATAAATGGGAAAAAAAAATTTACTTCATTTTTCCTAATTTTCCTTTTAAAAATTGATTTCTCAAAGAAGTGGAGGTTGTTATTTAAAACTCAATTTGAAAAGGAAAAATTAAAATGAAAGGAAAATTTTACCTGCTTATAATTCAAATACCAGTAAAACCAAAATATTGTTAAAATTAAGAAATAAATCGAAAATAAAGATACAATGAAGCACAGCCTATTTTTAATAATTCTATTCATTATATTTTTTCTTCAGAAGCTTTGCAAATTTAAATAAATATTTGAAAATTTTTAATTCATTTTACCTTTTTTTAATTTTTTTTACTTGGTTCTGAATTCAGATGAATAATGACTAATTTTGTTTTAAATGCTGAGGGCCTTATCAATTTGTTAATTTCTGATATATTTGTTGAAAAGAAAAGTTTTTGAAATTTGAGTTATCAGATTTTTCACAGTTAAAACTTTACCAAAAATTGTTTTACCTTTTTTTTTATTCAAAAATAAACAACTCTAAAAATCGACCTGTGATAAGAGTAAAAGATTTTAAATAATTTAAATTTTTGTGAAACTTTTCTTTTATTTATATATAAATTTAAGAACATTTGAAATTTTAAAACTCTTTTTTCTTTTTGCAAGAAAATTGCGAATAATTTGAGAACTAAAAAATCGACCCTTTGGTACTTTGTGTTTCAAATAAGAAAGAAATTTTGTCAATATGTTATGAACCAAAGCCTTTAATCAAGTTCACAATTGTATATTTCTCATTGTAAATATAACTCTGTTTTAATCCCAATAACAATTTCAGAACATTCGAATTCTCTTTTGGAAAAGATTTTTACTCTCTTTTCGAAGATATCAAAAAAAATACTTTTTAGTTTACCTTTTTTTGGTTTAAAAAACCAAATAATACAACAACTATTCAAATACTCTGAAAACAAATCAAAAACAACATTGTAAATTATTAAAATTTTTTGTTTTTAAAAATTATTTGAGTCTTTTAGTTTTTAGTTAATTTTAGAAAATAAAAAATTTGAATACCCAAATTAACTTGAAACAGAATATAAACTTGTTACTTTATTTTTCAGATTAAGGTATTGACCAAGAAATAATTTTTAATTTTTACAAAAAAATTTAATGACCCGAATCTAGTCAAATTTTTCAAGATCATACTTACCCCCATACTGTAATTCCAAGTTTGTTGGCTTTCTTCAGATATTTTTCAAAGATCTTTCGGCAAATATTTTATGATTAATAAAAGATCCTTTTGAACAAGTAGCAAATCTAAAAACAGTAATTAGAATTGATTAATTTCTCAACACAGATTACCAAATCAGATCTGCACAGTTTCCCATTCAAAAACTTTTTATTTTAAAAAACATTTTTCATACTTTTACTCTTGAACAAAGCTCAATGTCAAAACAAAAGAGTCTTGAAAGATTACAAAATAAAAAAAACACAAATGGCAGAAATGAGGTCAAGCCGTTAAGAAGAAAAAACAGGACTTTACATATGTCTACATTGAATTCAAGGTATTTAGAAAAGAAGCTGGCAACAATAACAAAGCAACCAAACGAAAAAGAATTAAGTGTAATGATGAAGGGGTTAGCAAAAACCTCGAAGGAAGACCGTAAAACACGGAGAACAATGTCTTTGAAGGGCAACGATCCCATTATAATGATGAAAAAGGGAGACATGGAAGGTTTAGCACAATTAATTGAAACACTCTATCAAGAAATAGACGTCCGAGAAGACGAGTGCCGAGAGGTAGCAAAGGCAGGGCTCAGGGTAACAAAAGAAAACTCTTCACTAAAAACCACAATTAAGGAATTGAACGAATCTTTAAAAGAGTCCATTAAAGAAAACAATGGCTTGTCGAAAGAAAATGGAGAACTTGAAAAAAGCCTGAAGGATTTCCATAAAAAAAACGATTATATGCGAGAAAAGGTTGAAGAAGCATGGGAGTCTAACCAAATGTATCTTGAAGAGCTCAAAAGATCTGATGAGGAAATGCAAAAAATTAAAAATATGATCGGCAACGAGTCCAAATTAATAGAAAAAAATCAATTGTTGGGACAAGAAATTAAAGATCTGGAAGACGTACACCAGGAAAACCAAACCTTAAGATCAAGGGATGTTAAAAATAAAGAAGCAATAACCGAATATAAAAAATCAATAAGTATGTATTTATTTTCTTTTTTCTTTTTCTTCTTGTTGAGAATTGCAGTTGGCCCTACAAGGATAGTGCTGCTTTTGAAAAGTGAGAATAAAAAAAGTTTTTAAGAAAGTTCTGAAAAGAAGAAGGTTTTTTATTAATTGTCTTTAACCCTTTGAAATCTTTTTTTTTCAAATTTTTTAAAAATGAAATTCAAAAAAAAATTCTACTTTCAAAATTAAATTTATGTGAGAAATTGCTTGATAAAACAAAAAACATGAAAACAAATAAAAAATTTTGACAGGAAAACTTGTTTTATTTGATTCAATGTCACAAGTAATAAAATTAATTTTTCTCCTTGTGTTTGAATATTAAATGGGAAAAAATTTTTACTTCATTTTCCTTTTTTTTTTTTTAAAAGTACAGTAATCAAATATTTTGAAGAAAGAGATTTCAATTTGTTTAGATCTTTTTTTTTTTTTGTTCCATCTCCAAATATTTTGGGGCCTAGGGACCCTAAATATTCGTCAAATTTCAAGAATTGAAAAAAGATAATCAGCTGAAAGCTAATCCCATTTAAATATCCAAATACCATGATTGGACAAAATTTGCTATTTATTGTGAACAATCACCCATCATTTTGTTTAACAAAACAGAAAACCACCGTTTTTTTTTTTTTTTCTAATTTAAGAGAATTGTTGATATTAATAATCATTTTTCAGAATTCTTTGAAGCTAGAGTAATCTAGCCACCTAAGGAACCGTTGTTACTCTATGTCACCACTCTAATTTAGAAATTTGAATTTGAAAAATATCAAAAGAGATACTTACAGCAGCTGGCAAGCAATTGAGAGCCCAATAGCAAAATTTCGTCTGGACTTTTTTTGGATATTTGGTGATGGTACAATTTGGGATTCTTTTCCCTTTTGAATTTCCTCAAATATAAGGAGTTAATTTAAATCCAAGTTTTTTTGTTTTTCGATTTCCATTTGACATTCATCATTTTTTCAAATTTTAATATAAATTAGAGAAAAGAAAAATTATATCAACAACAAAGTTAAGAAATTGGATTGTTTCAGATTCATTTTGTAGGATTGAAGACAAAGTGTACATATTCCTTTTACCTGATCTAAAATTTTGGACAAATTGAAGAATATAGCATGGAAATTTGAATCCAACAAGTTGTCAATCTGAACATCTTTATTAATTCTTATAATGATTTTTTTTACCCCTTTTAACTCCCCCAAACACTTAAAAAAAAAAAACAAAAAGGCTACTTAAACAACTTAAAAAAGGGAATTTGGAAAAAGTATAATGTAAAAAAAAAAGAAAAGGTTTTTTTTTTATTCTTCATTTATTCTTGCTGCAAGAGATTTTTTTGAAATTATTTTGACTTTTTATATTTTTTTTTTTTTATAAATAACATTATTTCTTTGGAAATTTTTTAAAAACAGAAAAAAATGTTTTATTCGATCTTAAAATTGGTTGATTTTTATTCAATTTGAAATATGATGGTTAATAATCAAAAACAAATTTCTTTTTGGTATTAAAAAGCAAATCTGGGTAATGTTCAATTCAACAATTTGGAACCAATTATATTTTTTTTGTAATTATTTTATTATTAATTAGTTATTTTAAATTTAACTGTTGCGAAAAAAAATTGTAACACGAAAAAAAAGTGGGAAACTTAATTTGTCAAATATTTAAAAATATAATTGCCAACATTAGTAAAACTGATCAAAACTACCAGAATTTTTTGAAGATAATAAGAATTCAAATTGAGATTAAACCCTTTTAAGAATTATAATATCTAACTTATATTTTCTTCATTTCAATTACATCAAGACCCTTCTAATAGAATGTCTAAAAAATCAAATTTTTATTTTTGATTGAAAAAAGAGGCAAAAATGAGTAAAAAGTATAATTTTTTTGGACAATTCATATCAGGCAAATTACGAGTTTCGGAGATAATTCCTAATATTTAATCTGAATTACTTTGTACTTACTTGAGAAAAATTCTCTGATTCATGTTAAGATAAAGCAATTGTGAAAATGACCAATTTCTGATTTTTCGATTTTTCATTGTAAATCTGAATAGAAAACTTTATATTTTTAAAAATAGCATTGAATATCAAGATTAAGCATTAAACGACCAAAGGAACCATCTTAAAATTCAAAGAACAAACCCAAGAAATCCTTTATTTTTAAATCTAATTTAGTAACATCCAAATTAATAATTAATTCATATTTTTGGTACTTTAATATATATTATTAATTGGAAAATAAATTTAACAAAATTTCCATTCAGCTTTCCAAAAAAAAAACAAAAAAAAAACACAATTCCTTAGTAATAAAAATGGATCATCCAATTTCACAATTTTAAAAGGGATATTCAGCATATAACATGATTTTTGAGAAATTAAATAGTTGAATTTGACTTTGATCTTTGAAACAATTTTTTAGGAAAGATGAAAGAAAATATTCTTCAATTTATTTTTCAAAAAAATATTCTATTAAACAATTTGTGTAATTCTTTTATTATTAATATTAATCTTCATTTGTCATTTGTAATTAATCTTCTTTTCTAATGAACAAACAAACAAACAAACAAACAAACAACAAAAATTAAAAAAAAAAAAAAAAAAAAAAAAAAAAAAATAAAAAAAAAAGGCAATTTAAGAATTAATAACAATAATTTAGGAAATGATATTACATTACTAAAAAGAAAAATCGAAAAATATAAAGAACAGAATAACAAAACGAAAGAAAAGGATAAGAAAATCAACCAATTAGAACAAGATAACAACGATTTAAGAATTCATCTCTCATGGTACGAAAAAATAACACTCCAAAACACGGAAACTGTTGGCGGAATTTTCAAATTGTTGGAATGGTTTGGAAGTGAAAGAAGTTCGTTTGATCCCAATTCCGAAAATGATTTAATTTTTAAAGATGCAAAAAAAGTCTTAAATTCCATTCAAGATCAATTAGATCAAAGTTTTGATCCAAACAAAAAATTATCAAATCAAAAAGTCAAAAATAATAATATTAATTTAGAAATGTTTAAATTAAATTTAGATTCTGTGGGTCAGGACTTAGAAAACACAAAGGAATCTGATGATAAAAGAAGATTAATTTATTTATCGCTGACCATTTTTTATCATTACCGAACATTAATTTTGGAAAAGCAAGAGAAGGAATTAAACCACATCATTGCTGATTTACAAACAGAAATTAAAGAATTAAAGAGGAAGCTGAACAAAGAAAATGAAAGAAGAAGGTCAATAGAAGAATTATTCGAACAATATAAGAAATCAAACAATAACCAAAAAGATAACAGTGAAGAGCTGGAGAAATTCAAAAAGAAATTAGAAGCAGAAATAAAAAAATCCAGTCAAAGAGAAAAGGAATTTCTCAAGATGATCGAAACAAATAAAGAAAAATTAGAAAAAAGATATGAAAGGCAAATAAATGATCAAAAAACTGCGTTTGAAAATGAAATTGGGAAATTAAAATTAAAAGAACAAAAAATAATACAAGAGAATCTGGAATTAAAAGAAGAATTTGAAAAAAAAATAAAAAAACTCAAGGCACTATTAAGTGAAGAAAAAGAAAATCAAAAATTAGAATTAAAAAAATTGAAAAAAAAATATGAAACAGAAATTGAGGAATTAAACAATAAATATTTGGGAGAAATTCAAGATTTACAGTTCCAAATTGAAGGCACTGAATTAGAAATCGAGGATTGCCGAAATTCCAAACAAAAATTAAAAAAATCATTAAATCAAAAAATTGAACAGTTACAAGACAAATTAAAAAGAGCAAGTAAGGACCAACAGAGCAGATCCAAATTCCAAAATGATCAATTTAATACCTTGCAAAAGCAAAACGAGGAATTGCAATTGCAATTAGAAATTGAAGAGCAGAAAAAGAACCGATGTGACTCAAAAATAAAGGATCTGCAAAAGAAATATCGAGCATCACAAAATAAATTGAAACAGCACAGCAATGAGATCAGGAGACTAACTGAAGAAAATTCCAAATTATTAATCTTGATCAAACAATTGGAAGAGGAAATCAACAATTTAAGACAGCAATTAGCTGAGGCCTTGAATTTAAAGCCCATTATCATTAAGAAGGAAAAGGAGGAACCCATAATCGAAGAAGTGCAGTCCAGTCGGGACATTGAGGTTGTGGAGCAAATGATGGCAGAGTTTATTAACAATGAATTAAAATATGATCTAGATTTGAATCATTTATTACCCATTGGAACAAACACCCCAGATCTAATTGATGCCATGAGAGACGGTTTATTGTTATGTAAATTGATTAACCATTGTGTGCCAGAAACAATTGATGAAAGGGTTATAAATACTTTTGATGAGATCGACATGGAAAGGCACATGGACGAGATTTTGGAAAATCATACTCTATGTATCAATTCTGCCTTAGCCATCGGCTGTAATGTTAAAGGTATCACGGCTAAGGCATTGGTCAACGAAGAAGAAAATCAGTGTTTACAATTCTGCTGGGAAATCATTAAGCAAGGATTGCTCTCAAAAATCTCGTTATTAAACCACCCAGAATTATCTGTATTGTGTGAGGGCAACGATTCAATACAAGACTTGGCTTTAATTGCGCCCGAGGATTTATTATTACGATGGGCTAATTATTTAATAACAAAGTCTGGTTATAATAATGAAAAGAAAAAATTAACATGTCAAAATTTTGATAATGATTTAAAAGATGGCCTAATATTGGGCATAATATTAAATCAAATTGATAATCAAAAATGCCCCTTAGATTCAATTCTAGAAAGCCAAGAAATCGAAACAAGAGCAGATTATCTTGTCAATAATGCCACAAATTTGGGAATTAATTATTTCATTTGTACAGAATCCTTAATAAAATTAGAACCCAAATTAAATTTAGCCTTTCTAGCCTATCTATTTGACCAAAAAAACGGTATAAAGACGGAAACAAATACCAACATAAACATTAGAATGCCAGATTTTGGTACCAGGGAAGAAAGAAGCTTTAGATTATGGATCAATTCCTTGGGAGTGAAACCTAAGGTGTATAATTTGTATGAAGACTTAAGAGATGGCAACATTTTGGCACAAGTAATAGACAAAGTTGCGCCGCCAAATACCGTCAATTGGAAAAAAATAAAAATTAATTGTATTAATATGTACGAAAAAATTTTGAATTGCAATTACATTGTAGATCTCGGCAAAAATTTAAATTTAAAATTAAGAACCACAGGCGGTAGAGACATTTACGATGCTAAAAAGGTAATGGTTTTAGGATATGTTTGGCAATTGATGAGATACCACGTGATGGCAATTTTGAAAAAACTAAATGTCCTCAAGGGCTTGAAAATTGATGACTCTTCAATGGTCAATTGGGCTAATATGCATGTGAAAAATGCTCAAAAGTCTTCCAAAATTAGAAACTTTAGAGACCGCAAATTACAAAGCGGTTTATTCTTATTAGATCTAATATATTCAATAAATAAAAAAGCAGTCAATTATAATTTTGTCACGAGTGGAAACAACGAAGAACAACAAATGAAAAATGCCAGATTGATCATATCCTTAACTCGAAAATTGGGAGGATCCATATTTTTACTGCCTGAGGATATCGTAGAAGTGAAAGATAAAATGATCTTAACTTTAGTCGGTGAAATAATGAGAATTGAACGATTATCAAAGAATGAAAATTAAGTGTTTTTAGTTTTTTTTTTTATTTTTTTATTTTTTTATTTCTTGATTTCTTGAATTTTTGATTTTTTCAAGATTTGTTATTACTGATAAATTCGAATAAATGTTTTAAAATTTTTACTTCATTTATCATTTTTGAAACTTTTTTTGAATTAAGATGAAGATTGCATTTTATTGGTTGAAATGTTAATGAAACTTTGTAAAATTAGTTGTTCTTTACAATATAGTTTGTAACTAATTGTTTTGGAAGACCATTTAAATGGATTATCAAAAAGAACAATAGAAGCAAAAATTATTTTTGAAATTATTATGGAATTATCAGTACTCTATTTTGATTGCTTTTTGCTTTTTACCTTTTTCGAATATAAATTTAAAGAAAAAAATCAAAGTAGGATCTGGAAAATATTTTTATTTTTTTAGTTTGAATTTATTTTAAAATAAGTGAAAATAATATTTTAGAATTGAAATTCTTGGTTTATTTGTACCAAATTTAAGATTTCCACAATATATAATATCATTAATAAACGAAAAATAGCAAGTTATTATTGTTTGTTATATTCTCATCATAGAGATCTGAGTATTAATATATTATTACAAATAAATACATCAATTTTAAAGATAGATTTTGATTTGAAATTAAGAGCTAATTTTGAACAGGTCTTTTATTATGAAACCTTCACAGAAAAAGTATACTTCAAAAACACCTAAATTTGAGAAATCATTTTTAACATTATAATTAACTTTTTGTCGTAACCTTGTTAAATTTGTAACCTTATTACATTTTGGTCCCTTTTCTACCGTGATTTACAAATTATTTGTAAAAAAATTTAAGAAAGGTACCAGTGAAATATATATTTTTCTATAGTTTAAAATACACGATTAAAGTTGAATTATTGTCATATAAATTTTGGTAACGACAAAATTGACAATTTTTATTATTTTTCAGAATTTTTGTTTGTCTGGTGATAAAATTTTTCAATTTTTCAAAATTATTTTTATAACAGAGATCTCAAAATATGTATTATTGATGATTCAAACGAAAATCAATAATTCTCTTCATTTTTATATATTTGAGTAAAATCTCAATAAAAAAATATTTTTTTATTTTTCTTTTGTTATATTTCTGGTTCTAAATTGTGATTTTTTGTAACTGGTAAAAACAATTTGAAAGTACTACAAAAATTAATTACGTTCGGAAGTGGAATTATTCAAATTTTTCTAAATTTTTTTAAATAAATTATGATTTTGTATAAAGTAATAATTAAATAATAAAGATTTTAACTTTTTTTAAAAAATGATTATTTCACTCGTTTTGTTAGTAATTTATAAAGAATATATTTCAAAATTAACAAAAATTCTAAAAATAATTTATATTTTTATCCTAAATATGATAATTTTTGTTTATTATTATTATTAATTAATTCATCATTATGAATAGTGTATATATATATATATATATGGGTTAGCAACTCAAGGGAGTATTTTGAAGAGATTATTTTTTAATTGATTAATATTTTTTTTCATATAAATTATTACTTTCTTGAGTATAATGTTTTAAAAATGGACTGGTATAAGAAAATTGATCATTTGATTATATTGATTTTCCTTTATATTATTAAAAAACTTTAATCGTTAAAATAAAATATGAAAGATAAATTTAGTTTTCTCAGACTTGAACTTTATTAAAAAAATCAAAGAATATTTAAAAATAATCCCATAAATATAAAAAGAAAAATACTTAAAATAATAAAATGATGGCTAACCTACTTTTAAAATTTGATTTTTATAAATTAGTCAGTTTTTTCTTTTTTTTTCTTTTATTTTTTTCAAAAAAATTAATTATTGATCATAAAAAATTTTACAGATACGATTCTTTTCCAGACTTATATTCTTATGACGAAAGTTGATTATCATATAATTTTTTTAGATTGTATATTTTTAAATAACAATATAATTATATTACATGATTTTAAAATGAAGTGAAATTACATAAAAAAATAAAAGAACAATATCTCAAAAAAGATATTTAGGTTTTTTGTTAAAAAAAAATATATTATTTTTAACCTAAAAATCTATTATTTCCATATTTTACCTAAGACATAATTTTCAAGATTGTCTTTTTGAAGGGACATTTAAGAAAATCTGATACCTCATATCTATATAGATGTCTAAATCTCTAAAAAAATATTATTTTTCCAAATACCTGCTAAATTTCAGCAGCCCCTTCAAAATATGGATCATTTAGTTATCAAAAGGTTCTATTGAAGAGAAATATTTTTATGATTACTTTATTATTACAGAATATATACCTTAATACAAATAAAATTAGTTCCTCATCTTATTTCAAAAATACCCACAAACAATTAATATATTAGAGTTAATATATATTGAGCTAAATTTGTTAAAGTCTATAATCTCAAGTATTTTATATTTATATTAGATTGTTCAAATAACCTTAAATGATCTATTTTAATTATTATTGAACAATAAATTATTGAATTTTTTACTCAGGAACACAGGTCAAAAATATCATTTTTGAAAATATGTTTTTTGAATTCATTTTCCAAATCTAACAATAGAAACCAAAATAATAATAATCCACTTATTTGGAAACTCTTATTTAGAACTATCCAAAAGTAACTATTTTTTGATTTTTTTTAACATCAACATTTACTCAATAATTATCAGACATAAAAAACCTAATGAGTGATTACTTTTTTTCCTTTTTATAAAGCTAATTGTAACATCAATGGATTTTCAATATGTGAAAATAATTTGTCATTAAAATACCTTAGTTAATTATTGATTTTTTTAAAAAAATTGAATTTTTGATCTTTAATCTTTTATTTTGGAGAAAAATTTATGAAAAGATATTTTTCAACTTTTTAGACCTGAATTGAGGATTTAACCTTTAAATTTGCTTTTAAATGTATATTTTTTTCCAAAATTAATATAGTTTTTCTCTAATACATATATCATTTTTCATTAATGAAGATCAACAAATATGACTACTTTACTAATCAATTTTTCAGATACATTTGAATTGTATGGTGATCAATGAGATGATTTACCCTCAATGGCAACACACTTTAATTTTAGACTTCTCCATGATAGATGTTAATCCCTGAAAAAACTGAAAAATTAAATCAAAATTTAAGAATTTTTATTTGAATTTATCAGCCTGGAGAGAAATGATTCAGAAATTGAAAAAAAATTTTTCTTAGATTAATTGGAAAATGAACACATTTCAATTTTTGAACAATTTTTGATCGGAACCACAATTTTCGCAATAAAACAAAAACAGGAGTAAAAGAATAAAATAATTAAAAGCTTTTCTATTTATTAATTCTATTTTTTTTTTCTTGTGACAGAAATAATTTTTCTATTTGTTTTTGGGACAAACACTTTTGGTCCTTTTGTAACAGTTTTTTGTTTGGTTTGGTTTTGTGTTTTGGTTTGGCTGTGTATTTTTGTTTGGTTTTCTATTTTTGGATCGTTTTTTTGGGTTGTTAATGTTTTTTTTGTTTTGATTTTTTTTGTTGTTGTTGTTTTTGTTTTGTTTGGTTGCTTTTTGTGATTATTGCTTGCACTTTCTTTTTGAAAAAAAGTGAAGAAAAGAATTACAAAAATGACAGAAAATAGTAACGCAATTAGATTACTGAAAATTGGTTTGGTCAGTTGCCTAATATTAACTGCTACATACAGTTCATTTGATGATCCCTTAAAAGTTGAGTTTACAATTTTCTTATCCTCCTTGAACAATGAATAATTTAAAGTATAGTTCAGAGGAGGAAACTTAAAGCCCTTTGTTTGAAAAGGGTTAATAGTTTTTTTTAAGGACAAGAGATAGTAGCGTGTTTGTGTAAAGTTATTTGAAGAATTCAACGAAAGGCTATAATTTTTGGAAGAATATGAAGCAAAACCTTTGATGCTGAAAAATGGCTTGTATTCAGCAGGAATTTTCTCGTTAATGATCAGTTCTGCTTCACAGTCATCAGAAAGGTTGCTCAGCTGTACAGAAAAAGTCACATTTATCTTTGATCCTCGAAGTGGCAAGATCGTTGTTGATGCTGTTGTTTTTGTTAATTCAATTTTTGGTAGTTGCGTGAGAAAATTTGTATTGACCATAAAAAGAAAAGTGAAGAAAAGAAAAATCTTGAGGAAACTCATTCGGTAAACACAATCAAGTCTATGATTTGGTTGACGATTTTGACCAAAATTTCGAAACGAAAAGAATATATTAAAAATGAAAAAAAATAAAATCTTTTATCAGCGAATAATTTTTGGTTAACTTTTTAATGCAAATTTTAACAAAATGAGTGAGCTAAATTATCATTGGAATTCAATTTCAACTTTGAAATAGCTTTAGTTAAGGAATAAACCCAGAATTATTTTGTTTCATATCAGTGTTATTGAAAAAAAATATACCAAGAGGGGGGAATATGTATCAAAATATTGCTCAATTCTTGAGAATTGTGTTGTTACTTTTTAACTTTAGGTATTATGTCTTTCTTGTGGCCATTCTTTCCCAATAAATACAATTATTGAAAACAATTATATAAAAAATATATATTCGATTTATATTTGTTTTGATAGTGTGTAAGATAATACAGAAGAAGGTCTTTCTTAAAAAATTTTCTTGGTTGTATCAAAAACTTTCAGAATGGAATACTAAAAATTTATTTATTTATATTTCTCATTTTTCACAATTTTTCAGAATTAAGCAATGACTTGAAATTTTGTTATATTTTTTTTAAAATTGAAATTGTTATAATACAATATAATAAAATAATATAAATTTAATAAATATCACTGAAATCGAAAATCAATTAACTTGACAATTAAAAAATTATTTATTACCATTTTGGAAAAAAAGAGAAACAGGAAAAAAAGTTCAACACAGTTTTTAATTCGGAACCTTACTGAAAATGAAAATTAAAATCAATAAAGAGAAGAAACCAATTAACTTCAAATAATAATCAATTATATTATTTTCAATCAAACCTACAAACACAATTTAAATCCACTTGATATATCAAAAGTCTAGGTGTGCTTTTGGAGATCTCAAAAATAGTCAATTTTTTGAACATATTTTTAATTCTGTTAAAATCAGACCAAGCCCCGTGACCAAAAGATAGTAATAAAAAAACTGTTATTGTGCTAAATACTTCATTTTTTCTTTATTTATTTATTTATTTATTGTTTTTTTAATTGATCTTACTTTTCATTTTCGGGTTTCTGTGATTCTATTAATGTTCCCTATTAAAAATCGTGTAGGCTTTTTTTCCCTGTTTGTCTTTTTTTTTTTGAATTGGTAATTGATTTTACTTTTCTTTTTCAAGTTTCTTTGCATTTTGAGTAATGTTCCCAATTAAAAAAGGTGTTTCACTTTTTAACCTGTTTCACTTTTTTCCTCAATGCTTAATTAAAATAGAAAAAAAATATTTCTTAATTAAAAAAACAGTGCTAGGTTTTCCAGAATTAAAAGATTAAAGTAAAATCAAAGATTTTTCTCCATTTTTTTCAATTTTGGAAAAGCGACGTTATTTTTTTTTTTTAATTGTAGAAATCTAAAGAAAATTTTTTGAATTTTCTTTACATTTTAAAAATTGAAAAAAACCTAGGCACTCTACGGTAACTCTATGGTACCCAATTGTACATGGGATTTGTTAGATTTTTTGGACTTTAAATGAATATAGTATACTCATAGATTTTGCTTGATTCTTTTGAATTCTGGAAAAAGTATGGCACATAATATTATCACAGTAAATTTTTTTTCTGTATTTCAGTATTATTAGATAATTACGGTATTTTCATAACGATGTGTTATAATTTATCAAAGTAAATACCCCAAGGTTGAATTAAACTTTATTTCACATACATTTATTAAAAACTTTTACCCTAAAATAACTCCTTTTTTTATTGTATAGAGACTTTTAAAAAAGGAGGTACAACTTACAACAATAAATACAACAGCTCCAAGAATTTGGGTTCTGTAATTTTAATTCTATCGAAATTACACTTTATTATTTAAGATGAAAGACTAATGGAATCAATATTTTTGTCTAATTTTAATTTTTCAGTTTTATTTTTCATACTAGCAATATTATAATTTTGTCTAAATTTTTTTCACAAGAAGGGTTTACATAAACTAGTTATGGTTATTCATAGAGTTCCCAAAATGTTTCCATTTTTGTAATTTTTAGAATCTCAAAAATTAAAATTTGGAATCATAATATTAAAATGATTCCAATGGATTCAATTTTTATCAAACATTTTTCACTTGTTAAAGTACGTTTGAAGTAGTATTTTTTAAAAATATTAAAAATTATTTTATTCTGATACCTGGAATTAAAAAAAAGAATTTGTTTTTGGTAACAAAACTCTATTAAAAAAAAAAAAAGAATCTTTTGATTCCCTTTCAAAGAAAAATAATTTTCTTATCAGGAATAAACTTAAAAACTTCAGGATTGATGAAAAGGCAATGTAAACTAAAATACCAAGAAGAAAAACCTTAAATATTTATTTTTTTTAAGAAATAACAAATTCTTTTTGAAAATAATTTTTAAAAAAAAAAAATTATTAATTATTTAATTTTGAGAATGATGTGATTCCTTGTAAAAACGAATGTAAATAAGAAATGAATTGAGACTTATCATTGGGGAAAAAAAGAATCATTTAATTTCATGGAATCAAAAAAAGAATTATTTTGGGTTTTTTTCAAAAAAGAATCAAAATGTGAACCCTGATAAGTTATTCCACATACAAATACAATTTAAAACTAGAAAATTTTCCTTTTTTTCTCCATGCTTTCAATGCCTTATCGCAAAACAACGTATATTTAAAATGGGACCAAAAAAGTCAAAAAAAAAAAAAACAAAACAATACAAAGAATTGTAATTTCGAAAAAAAATGGTGTGATTCTCCACATTGGACTAATTAATTGAAAATCATTTCAAAAACCAAAAATTTCAAAGATTTATTAGTATTACAAGAAAAAAAGATGGTTAAAAAAATCTTATAAAAAAAAAATTATATGACAGTCATTTTAAAAAAGTGAAGCAAAAAAGTTTTTAGAATGACTGTTTAATACAGCCGATAAAATTCAACAGATTCATTTTTAGTACACTATTGAAATTTCTTTTTGATCAAACTTTTTTTAAAACGACTTTTCTGATTCATGGTATGAAAAGTTAATTAACATTAGAATGTTTTCAGATCACGAATCAAAAAGCTAAAAAGATAATCTCGAGATCTTTCAATCTGGGATTTAATGGGTTTCCAATACAATTTAATCACACTTGAATTCGTTTAAAGGATTAAAGGAATAACAAATATTAAAAAATTGCTCATAAGGATATAAGTGTCTCGGTTATTGGGCTTTGCTTGGGCACTTCAAAAGGATTTAAATTAATAAATTGGGCTTGGTTTAATTGTTATTTTTCATGTTGTTTTCATGAAGGACTTGATTAAAATCCTTTACTTCCATTTTCAATTCCTCCATCAGAATTTTGAAAATTGTGTCTGTTTTTGCTCTGATCAATACCGAGGCGAAGGTGTCCTTTTTTGTTCTTTGTAAATTGCAAATCACAAGTTTTCCTCTGTTTTCTTGTTTTGGGATTAAGGGCAACTGGCAAGCTGGGTGGACAGCCAAACTGGATCCCAACACAATTGCAAGATCGGATTTGTAAGCCAGATCAAAGGCACGATCAAGAACTGTTTTGTTCAACGATTCACCAAATCTTATGATGGTGTCATAAAGCTCACCGTTGCAGGTGTCGCAATACCTTCCTGTTAAGTGGTTATGTTTGCTTGTGCTTTCTTCAATAACATTGAAGGGACGAAAATATTTCTCCCCACATTTTTTACAAACTTCGATATTCAGATTCCCATGAAGCTCAGAAAGTTTGTCAAAGGGCAACCCAGAATGCAAGTGAAGGCCGTCTATGTTCTGTGAAATCACATGGTGGATCCTTCCTTCTTGGACAAGTCTCACAAGCGACATGTGTGTATAAGTGGGCTTTAACAAGTTCCATGGCTTATCGACTTTGGGTAAGGGCCTTCCTTGATCACGACAAGTCCACACCCCATTTGGCCCGCGGTAGTCTGGGATACCCGCAGAAGTGCTTATACCCGCGCCTATTCTTTTGTAAAAAATGTTTTTTGAAGAACAAGAAATAAGCTGTTGTTGTCTTTTGGATAAGAATTGAAGAAGTTATCTATTACCCGTAAATGCTATTATGTGCTTTGACCTGTTCATTAATTTAATAAGTTCAAGAACATTTTCTTTGACTGACTCCAAGGGATCAAAAATTTCTTTTACACCATTCATTTTTTGAAAATAAAATTGTCTGCGGTTTTTTTCTGAAGAAAAAGATTAAAAAATAAAATTATTGCTTTTATTCAAATCGCCTTTTCTGAAAAAATTAATGTAAAAAAAAGCAAGGTTTCGCTTTTCACTTTGGATTTCAGAAACTTCTTGAGAAAAAACTCTCAAAATTAAATATTATAAATGCTGTCAATTCTAAAATAAAAGTTAATTATAAAAACTTTGGTACCCAAATATAATTTTAGATTTATTTTTACAGACTTGATCAGTTTTTTCTCTTTAGAATAGCCAACACCAGAAATTGTTCATTTTTTTGTTTAAGGCAACAATAACCCAAAAAAAGTTTTGTTATATAAGAGAGAAAAGTGAAGACAAAAACGTTTTATACAAAATTAAATATTAAAGTCCAGAAAAATAGGAGTTTTAGAGGGGAACGAAGAAGGTTACCTGTTAAAAAGTCTATGATTTAAATAGTCCATGTTTTTTACTTTAACCCCTTACCAAAATATAATCTGTGCTCAAAATATATTGGTTTTAAGTAGTGATAAATTAAACAAATCAATAGGATGACAAGAACATATAAAAAAGAAATTGGGTTGTTTAAATAAATATTAAAAAAGAATTAAGAAGATATCAAACCCTTACAATCGGTTTTTGAGATCCAAAAAGAAAAAAAGATCTTTTTTTCTTATGTTACAGTTGTGGAAAAAAAGTGAAACACGGTTTTTAATTGGGAACATTACTGAAAATGAAAAGTAAAACCAATAAAAAGAAGAAACTAATTAACTTCAAATAATAAACCATTATATTATTTTCAATCAACCAAACAAATACAATTTAAATCTACTTGATTTATCGAAATTGTTAGTGTAGTTTTGGAGATCTCAAAAATAGTCAATTTTTTGAACAAATTTTTAATAATTGATCAATCAAAGAAAAGCCCATACCAAAAGATAGTATTAAAAAAACTGTTATTGTGGCGGAGACTTCATTTTTTAATCATTTATAAATTTATTCTTTTTTTCATTGATCTTACTTTTCGTTTTCAGTAAGGTTCCCAATTAAAAACCGTGTTGAACTTGTTTTCCAGTTTCACTTTTTTTCCACAATGGTTATCTAAAAAATCATTTAATTTCAAAAAATTTATAATTATATTAAGAAATGTTACAAAAAAAAAAACATTTAATATTTTTGAACCTTTAATATTGATCCACAATCTAAGCTCAAAAGTTAATTTAAATCTGAACCAAATCTGCGTATAGTAATTCCCACCTTCAAACAAGTCATTCTAAAAACAAAACATGAGTTAATTTTTTGTAATGGGTTAAGGTTGTAAAAAGGGTTTTATGCATCACTAAATTTGTTTTTTACGGTGAATTTTGAATCGATGAAATTCAGATTTTATAATTCAAAGAATGAATAATCAGAGTTAAGTTAACATTTTAAAACTTTATATAGTTTTCAAAAATAAAGCTGAGTTACAGAGACACTCTAAAAAAACTTTTATAAATAATAAAAAAAAAATATGTTAAAATTGAGAAGTAAAAAATTGTGAATTAGAGTTGAAATACATTTATCTGACTATATAACCCAAAACCACTATATTTGGAAATATCTATTCCTTAAAGTGTGTTAAGTCATATTGGACAGAAAATAATTTCTTATGATACCTTAAAATTTCTTTTATGAACATTTTCCGAAGTAATTCATCATATCTTGTTTGATTATTATCTTTAAATCAAGATTTATGATTTTTTTTCTGAGTTTTGTATAATTTTACAAAACACATATCATGTGGTCTACATTATCATTTTTTTTACAGGTTGAGTATATCATAGAATCTACTCCTTTTTCTCATCTGTTAATATATCGTGGTAGTTTGAGAAGGATATCTTTTTGAATAGAGTTGTTGATGATTTCTAGTTTAGACCGGGTTGATTTTCCACTGAAATTCTCTGGGAATTGACTGTTTTTGAAGTCCATTTTTTCGTCTCAATTTCTCATCTTTTTTTGATGGTTCCACTTTGTCAATTCTTTTTTTGAGGTAAACTTCATAAATTTTTTACTTGATTGATTCTTTATAGATTTTTTACCAATCAATGTACTCAATTTTGTACATTTTCAGTACTTTAGCAAGATGGTCTAATTTTAGATGTCACAATTTCTTCATGAAATTGGATGTTCTTTTTAGGGTCATATAGTTTTGTGGGATCTATTCTTGTTTTCCATTCTAGTAAGCTATTTTCAATAAATTGTGGCAAATTTATTTTAAAAAATCATTATTAAACTCAATCTTCAAAAAAGTATTTAAATATAACAAAATCATTAACAACCATTTATCAATTTTTACTAATAATTCAATTTGTTTCTTAGTATTGTATTGCATAAATAAAAGATATTAAATTTTATGATCTCGCTTTTATCTGATATTTTTTAGTGCGAAAATTGGTGTTTATTATTGTATTTTTGATTAAAAAAACCGTTTTCATGACTTTTTTCATATTAAAAAATTTTCAAATAGAATTAAAAACATATAACTGCATTTTATTGTTTTAAAAATTATTTGTACACTTTCCATATTTCCAGTTTTTTATCGAAATTCCTCTTTACATCGTTTTCACCAAAAAAAGTGCTATTTTTTTTTTTTCATTTTGTGGAAATATTTCATGTAACATATTTTGAAATAAATATCTTTAACTATTTATCCAATCAGCATTAATATTAAAGTTAATTTGGTATTATCAATTATTGAATAATTTCACTAAAAGACAGGATTTTTTATGAAATGAAAAAAAAAAAAAATATCACACTTTTTTTTAAATACCTTATATACATTTATGAATAAAATTTAACATTTGAATTACTAATCAGAAAAAAAAAATAAAAATTATCTTTTTCATATTCAGTAATATTTTTCTCTTATGATTTCATAATTAAACTTAGATATTAAATTGTTTTTTTAATGTTGCTAAAGACTTTTTCGAGGCATAAGAAAAACTTGTTTTTCAAAAAATAATAAAAAATAATTGATTGAAACCAAGAGAAAATGAGTATAGAAAATAATCTTGAGAAAAAAAGTTTAGAGATAATCAAAGTTTTTAAATTTTAAATGAAATGGTAATTTTTACAAGAAGATAGTAATTTTCAAATCTCTAAATTCTAATCAAAATATAATTTTTAACTTTTTATGATAACTATTGACATTATTTAGGGAAAAGAACTTGTCGAAAAAATTCAAAAAATAGAAAAAGAATAAAACCTAGGGTAAAAGAATAAATCATTTTTTTGGCAACTATTTATTTTATTATCATATAGAAGCCTCCATTACCTAGTATACAAATTCTAACAAATACAATATTGTGTGTTTGATTAAAAAAAAAATCACCATTTAAATATAGAAGATTCAATCAGAAAAGCCATATTTGAAATGTGTTTATTGATATTGTTTTTTCCTTTCTAAAGTAATACATGATCACTCTTGTAAAAGTCAAGTGGGGGTAAACCTGGAGATATTTTTCAAAGTTAATTATTCTGTTTTTTTTTTTTTTTTATTATTGAAAGAATCATTTCTTGGATAAGGACTCTTTTGGCTAATAGAGACTGGATTTCAGATTAAATAAATATATATAAACTAAATTTCATAAACAATTGCCCATCTTACATTTGAATAATGAATTGCTTTTGTATGGTTTTGAAGTTTTTCCCTTCACAATGAAAAGTTTGCAAATAAATCATTTTTTCTCTTTTTTATTTTTTCGACAGTGTTTTGTTAAAATCGAAAATGAAAATGAAAAATTGGAAAGAAATAAAAGATGAATATATGTAAAAATTGGTTTCAAATATGAAAAAGAGATTAGATTTAGTTATTCAAATCGAAGGAAAATCGATAAATGGATTTTTTTACTTTTTTAAATTGTCTATTTTTCATGTAATGCTTCTTTCAAAATAAAGGTCCAAATTTTTTTTAACAGTTTTTTTTATTTTTCTTTCTTTTAGTTTTAGACAAAAAATAAATATCTCTTGAGTATAGTATTGAATATTAAAATCTAAATTTTTATATTATAATAGATAACTTCAATTATTAAAAATATTTTTATTCAAAATTTGATTTTTAATGGGCCAATTATTATCAAAGATAGTTTATATATATATATATATATAAGATCATGACTAGTCAATTATTAATCTTTGAATTTTATCGAACAAAACATTTAATTCGTAAGAGTACTAGTACATTTTTGACAATCTAATCAATATCCAATTTGGTTATTATCCCTAATAAAAAAACTTTTTTTAAAACATCTATAAAACATTTTTTAAACCAAATTTCCTTTTATATGATGATTTTTTCAAGATTTTTTAAAAAATATTACAAGAACATGCTTATAACATGTTATAAATTTTATAACACATTTTATAACAAATATTTATGTTATCAAAGTTTTTATTATGAAATTTTATAACATTTTAAACGTTTATAACACCTTTGCAACACATTTATAACATCTTATAAAAAACTTTTGTTATTAGGGTATTGATTGTTTTTGAAATCTTCAATAATAGTATTGAGTGGAGAGGGGAAAACAATTAATATTCTGTGTCTATTTTGTTTATTTTGATTTTCAGATTAAATTAATAATAAAATAAATAAAAATATATTTCCATAAATTGAGTGTGAAATTTTGATTAAATGTTGGTTTAAATATGATTCTTAATAATCATTTACAATTGAAACAAATAATATATTATTGTTTTCCCAACCTTTCTTGTGTTTTTGATGGCTGCTATTTGTTGCAAGATTTTTTTCCGAATTGGGAACAACACCACATAAGTTGTAGTTTTATCTCTTTAGTTAGATTATTTAAATCATTCAAAAGATCTCTTCCCAATACAAAAATAATACAGATTTTTTTCTGAAACATATTTTTTCCAAATGTACATATTTTGAATTGAAAATAAATCGTAAGGAGAATAAAAAGATTTTCTTTAGAGATCATTTTGTACTTTAGAACTAAACTATTTGCTAGTCAATGGGGTGACAATTGTAAGGGATAAAATACATACTTTTAAATGGTTTGAATAGATATTACAAGAAATTTTTTATTTTGATATTTTCAAAATTGAAAACATTTTTTCACATTTTTGTTTTTCTTTTTCAATTTTTTTTTTGATCATTATTTTACAATTTTTTTTTTTTTACAAGATCAATATTCACTTAGTAAAAAAGTGTTATTCTAATGCCATTGAAACGGTAAGAATGATTTTTCAAAAAAATTATTTTATTTCTATTGTAATTAGCTTGATTCTCAATTGAAGATCCAAATTTTTAATTCTTATTTTTCTCAATGGTAACATACAAATTTGTGTTTTTCTATTTTTAAATATAATATATTGAGTGATTATATTTACTCCATACGGTTGAAAATTATTCTTTTATGTTGATAATTCAACTTATTTCTTTTATATTCTTCAAAGATCAGTTTTAAAAAAAGAATTAATATTTGGAAAAAAATGTTGGGACCCTTTGACAAAAACAAAGTTTATTTTGTGATTATATAATGTAATGTATTATTGATTGCCATTTATATGATAATACATTTTATTTGTAAATTGCCATCTTCTTGTGAAAATAAACTCTTTTTCAAATAAAAGGGCACAAAAAAATTTCAAGAATTATTCATAAATGAATCAAATTAATTGTAGTATCATTCTAAAATCTAAGAAACGCTTTAAAACATAAAAAAACACTCAACCGAATCTTTAAAACTCATTAAAACAAATCCTTAAAATTAAAATTCAATATTTTAAAAATTGGTGTGCCCTTTTATTTGAAATGAGAAATCTTTTTTTGTAAATTGTAATGAAAAAAATTATAAACCTAATAAAAACCTTTGAACAAGGCGAATTGGGGAAAAAGTTCTCAACATTTTATTGATAATTCTTTACATATCAAACTTTTGTTCTTTAAAGTCTCATATTCCAGATAAAGCCCCAATTCGTCAGGGTATTTTGTTGGAATGTTTTTTCTTTATTTCTCTTTTCTTTGTTCCATGCATCAATCGAATAATGGCCTTTCTTAATTCCTATTTCTAGCTCATTCGAAATCAAACTTAAACTGTTTCAGTTTAGACACAGGTAGATTATTTCCAAATTGGTTTCTTCTTATCTTGCTTTTTCATTTTCCAACTGTTCAATATCCAAAAATAAAAAAAGCAAAAAATGAAAAAATGAAAAAATGAAAAAATGAATAATTCAAATGAAAATCACCAATAAGGAATTATCTTATTAACAATCAAATTCGATGGTATTGACGATTTGAGAGGTGTGTCCTTTTGTTTGAAAAATAGTTTAGTTCATTTTATTTGTAATAAAGTATGTTTTTTTTTTGTTTTTAAGGGATTAGCTTGTACCAAGGAGAAGCCTACGATCAAAGTATGTTTTTATTGGGCCTAATCACATTTGTACTACATGGTTCAAACGTCTTTAAAAAATCAATTAGTCAAGTAGTAATATTTGTAGATCTCATCAAATAAAAATGATCCATGTATTAGTAAAAAACCCAACAATTTATGAATAAAATCTGCATTTCGCCATAAATTTAAAGGTTGAATTATCGATATTCAGAACCCAAATTGACAAAATATCTTTTTTAAATTTATGGCAAAATGTCGATTAGTTGGTAAAAAATTCGTTTTTTTTTTAAAAATTAAATAATTAACGAATAGATTTTTTTGATAAAGTATTTCTGAAATATTGGAAATATATTAATGTTACAATTAGCTTTTATCAAAAAGGAAAAAAACTAATCAGTCTTTGGGTTTTTATGATGATGATTATTGAGGTATTGTTTGAAATTAAAAAATTAAAAAAAATAGTAGTTTTTTGAAGTTCTAAATATGAATTATTAAATACTGTAATACTATTATTTTGAGTTTCTACTTTTAGATTTGGTAAAGGAATTAAAAAAAAAAATTCCAAAATGAAAATTTTTAATTGTGATTCTTAGTAAAAAATGTTAATAATTTATTGTGCAATAGGATTTAAAATAGATTTTTTAGAACTATTTGAGCCATGGCACACTAATATCATTTACACCAAATTTCAACATACTTTAATTATAGAGAAATCTATAAGATGCTAATGTCTTAAGGTTAAAAAAAGAAAAGATTTTCAAATTTGACACACACATACAGTACAAGACTGATCTCTCAATTGGTGTGTATTCTTTATCCTTGAAAGTTAATTAATCCTTTAAAATATTCTGGTTAACTCAATACAAATATGAATTTTCTTTATTGATTTACAAAATTTCTTTTTTTTTTTTTAAGAATTTGGTTAAATAAAAATTACAATAATATTCTTTTATTAATATTGCCAATAAAGAAATAGAGATGGGGTAATCTCAAAATTTCTTTTTCTATTCATTTTATTTCTTTTCTTGAGGTATTTTTGAAACTATCCATTCGATACCTTTTGTTAGAGCTTCAACATTGTGTACAGAGCACTCAACAACAGCGAATACACCACCCATCGGAATGGAGTCACAAAAGATATTCTCTACATCTTTTTTTGATAATTTTTGTTCTTTGTCTTGCTTGTTAGCAAAAATAAGTATTGGAACATCTTGTAATTCTTCGTCTTCAACTAATTGTTCAAATGTTTGTCTTGATTCTTCGATTCGTTGTTGATTTAAATCTGAAGCGTCAAACACATATATAATTCCTTCTGTTCCTTTATAATAATTTTCCCATATTTCTCTTAAACTCTGTTCCCCTCCAAGGTCTCTCATGACAATGTTTTTTTCTTTGACTTGAAAGCGTTCGACTGAGTATTTTGCAATTGCAAATAAAATAAAAAAATAATCAGAAAGTTTCAAGAGATGAGCAATAAGAAAGGTTGTATCAAAAAGTCTTAAAGAAGTTTTTCTTGAAAATTAAACTTTGAAGAAAAAGTTGAGCCCACAAAAGAAATCAAGATCATTCCAATTTTGAAAAACTTTTTTGTTCTTCTTTTTTGTTAAAAAGTAAAACAGATCTCTTTTTTTTTTACATTATTTTCTTTTTAGGAATTTCGTTAAAAGGAAAAATCTTACTATTCAGTCCAATTGTTGGATAAATTGGATTTAATTTTTTATTGGGTGTTCCTTTATAAATGTTTTTGATTTTTTCTAAAAGTGTCTAAAGGTATGTTCAAAGAATTAATTTGTTTTTTTTTTTTTGTTTGGTAATTGTTCTTGTGAGATTAAATAATCAATAGAGTTTTGGTTTTGGTTGAGGAGAAAATATTACAGTCTTTCCAGCACTGTCAATCCCAAGCAACAAAAAATTTCTTTTTGATTCTTTAAATACGGATTCTATAAACCCAGTTACCAAATGAAACATTTTTGTTGAAAAGTATTTGTAAAAAAATGTTTTAATTTATTCATTGATTTTAATAAGAGGATACAATCAAATTTTATCATTAAGTTCTCTGGTTTTGGTTTCAAATTAGAGAAAATGATACTTTGTTTAGTGAGTAAACCTCTTAATTTCTTGAACTTTTTTGTTTGAGAATATAGGCTATTTTCAAAAAAGTGGGGTAAATTGTGGTAAATATATCTTTTCTTCACTTGATCCTTAGAAAATTATTATAACTGAGAACTCTATTCTTTTGAATCACCCATTGAATCTCAAGAGTATTCCAATCAATTAGTTTTTGTATTGTTATACATAAATAAAAGTTATTAAAATTTTCTGATCCACGTTTTCTCGTTTTTTTTTTAGGAGCGGAAATTGGTATTTATTATTTTCTTTTTGATCTAAAAAATCATTTTCAGAACTATTTTAGTCTTGATAAAATTCCCAATATAATTGAAAATCATATAAATATATTTTATTGATTAAAAATCGTTTGTACCCTTATTATCATGTGTGTTATATATTGAAATTATAGGGACATTATTTTCTCTAAACAAAGTGCAAATTGTTTTTTCATTTTTTTTAAAAATTTTAATCATAAATTTGAAATAAATTCAATCATTCTTGATTTAATCCTTATTAATATTAAATTTAATTTATATTGTCAATTTACAAATAAATCAAATTTCAGAGTAGATTTTTTTATTCAGTTTAAAACAAAAAAAAATGCCATATTTTTTTTCTAAAGACCTTAAGTTCTTTATGATATTTTAGAGATGTTTGGAGAATATTTAGATTTACAACAATTGGAAAAAATTCACTATCTATCAATTAAATAACTTAAAATAGAGATGTTGATAAATCAGAACAATAATAAAAAAGTTGAAATAAAAAAAAATAAAATATTTGATTAAAGTTTCTTCTTTTAAATAAATTGTTTTTTGACAAATATAAAAAAATATAAACTGTATTTTTAATAATATAGATCATTTTTATTTCACATATAATACTGTGACAGAATTTCTTTAAGAATATAATTTAAAATGTAAATAATGTTATCTTGGCTATTATGTATTAACTATGTTTTTTAATTACTATCTTTTCTATAGAAAGTACACAATTCTTTCATTATTTTATAAAAAAATCAAAATTATCAACTATTTTGTTTCATCATCAATTGATAAATTATACATTTCTTGGAATTAACATTTTCTAGGGGATAAAACAAAGTAAACAATTTATCAAGTTTAAGAGGTATGTATAAAACAATAATTATTTATACCTATACCATCCCTACCAATAAAAAATATTTTTAATAATCAAATAAATTTATAAAAGTTTTTGTTGTTTCTTTTTTAAAAAAGATTTCCAATATTTGATTATTTTTTGTAGTTTGGTTTGTTTTACATATCTAATTTTTTTTTTTTTTTTTTTGATATTATTGATTAATTTTTGGAATTGAAAATAAACATAATTGGATATTAATTACTTTATTTTTTAATTTATTGTGAGAAGGGGGTAATTAAAGAAATTTTATCAAAATAAAAAAAATAAGAAGAAAAATCACAATTTAAATAATAATATAAATAATAATAATATCATTTCGTATGACCAAATTAAAAACAATACACATATAGAGTTCACAGAAGGAGCTGAGTCGAATAAAAAAATACAAGTAATACAAAAATAATTAAATTGTTTATCTAATTTTTTAATATTATTTTATTGATTTTATTACCATATTTCCAAGCATTACATAAACTTTTTTCCATTTTTGGAAAAAAAAATTAATTCTTATAAATTTAAATAGGATTCGTTATTTTCTTTAAAATTAAGAGATTTTAGATAGAGAATTTTTCCTTGTTAAAAATTTCAAACTTCGAATCATGTCAAATATATGTCTAAATCTTGACCAATTAAAATAATTTGTAAGGTAAAATATAATCCTGAAAATATTTTAATAAAAAAAGGTTAGAAAATTGTTGAAAATAACATTTGTAATATATCTAATAATAAAATAATATTTAAATTATTAGAAAAAAAAAATCCATTAATGTAATTTCCCCTTGTAATCACATATTTATTTCCGAGTCATTAAAAAAATTCTGAATAATTTTAAAGGGGTTTGTAAAAATAAAAGTGATTAAAAACCTCCCCTCTACCCATTAAATAATTAAATTATTAACCAAAAGGAATTCATTTTTTTTTTCGACTGAATATGAAAAAATACAATTATAAATCTTTAATACTTTATATTTTTCTTCGAGCAGTCTAAATTATGTTCTTTATGTTTTTTTTACTTAAATTACCTCAATGGCTATTTAAGCTTGAAATCATAGATTTAATGATTTTTCAAGGAAAAAATACAAATAAATTATACATATATAGTCTGTTCCTTTTTTAACATACCAACTTTCCACAAAATTTAAGAGACCAAAAAATCTAGAATTAAAGCACATTTTTTTGAATTTTTTTTTTACAATTTTATTATGCTCAAATTTGAATTTTGTACCTTAATTTGATTTTTTTTTATTTACCTAAAATTCCGTTTAAATTTTATGTCTTAAAGTGGAACTGACTGTTCTTAAAAATCAAAATTTGGAAATTAAAAATAAAGAAAGAAAGAAAGAAAGAAAGAAAATCCTTTAAAAATTACTCTTTGAAGGATTATTATTATTTTTAATTAGTAAAAATTGAAAAAAGGGTTCAAATTATAATTAATAACACATAAAAATCAGATTCGAGATATTTTTGATTTATTTAATTTCAATTAATATATATACAAGTTAATATTCCAAAAAAGGGAAAATGGGGAAAAATATCAAATTAATTTTAATCAATAATTGAGTAAAAAAGAAAAAATATTAAAATATTTTTTCGCTTAATTTCCAGAACCAATAAAATTATATGATGCCGGAATTGTTCAAACAGGATTTAGTAAATATTTTTAAACTCTTAAAAGTGAATTCCACTTGCATCCAGAAATCATAATAAAAAAATTACAAATACAAATCAATTTTTATAAGTCAACAATTAAAAAATTCAAGAATTAAAATTCTTTAAATTTTGTTTTAATATTATATTTTGGATTCAATTTTAATAATAAGTATATTCTATATTTTTTTTTAAATTTTTTTTTTTTGTTTAAAAATGTTAAAAAAAAAAGTAAAAAATATTTGAAACTAAACCCCAATTCAAAATTTTGAACACACGAAAATTATATTTGTGAAAAAAAAAAACTTATTTAATCAATTAAAGAAGAAATACCAAATTAGAACCATTCACTAATTGAAATGTTAACAATTGTTTATAACTTAAAATACCCACAAAACAAAAAATAAATAATTATCAATACGAATAAATCTTGGGTGTGTTAAAAATTTTGGAGAGAGCAAAACAAAAAAATATATTAGTAAATTTGTTGAAATTCTATTAGGAATATTGATCGATCAAATGGTTAGATACTACCAACTAATTTTATATGAGTTCTTCCATTTATACAATTCGACTTTAACATAATATCGATGGTTGAAAAAAATTTTTGATCCAACGAAACAAATTATGTAATTCAAAGAATGAAATAAAAACAAAAACTTAAAGATGAAAAAATGATTTTCATAACTTACAAAAATCAAAATTTTCTCAAATTTGAATGAAATTGTATTATTACGATTGTTTGGAACGTTTTATCTGTGTGGAAAATTTTGAATTTTAGTTTAAGATCCTTTACTAATATTATACTATTAAAATCAATTTGAAAATTTTTTCCCCAGAATAGTTTTTTTCAAAGCTCAATTCTGAAACTAAACTTTATTTTAGTGTTGTTAGTTCATCCAAAATCTAACTATAATTTTGATTCAAAAAAAAAATTATCTAACAAATAAATAAAGATCACAAATACTGAAAAATTCAAAACAAATTTTTAAACTTTGATATTTGATTTCAATTTTTATCATACAGTCAGTTTCACTTTTTAGGCACAAACTTTCAACTTTATGTAAGGTGCAAAAAAAAATCTCAAATTAACTTTCAACAAAATACAGATTCTAGTAAAATAAATTGCAAAAAAAATAATTACAAATTTTGTATATTAATTTGAGGGTTTTTTGTGCCTTAAATTTCGTTTAAAGTTTGTTCATTAATGGTGGAACTGGCGATATCTCTTCAACAAACTAACAGCATGTTTTTTCTAAATTACAAAAATTTTTTTGTTGACTATTTTATTAGTTTTTTTTTTGTATTTTTATTGGTAAAGATCTTTTTTCAAAAATAATAATCACATTTTCAAAAATAGGAAAATGAACAAAAAAGGTTAAAAACTATTTTTGTGAATTTATCAGCAGCTTACACATTATATTTCTTTTTTGAAAAACCCCGATAAGAATTCTTCTTATGATTCCTTTTTATTCCAATGATATGCTTCAACTTATTTCTTATATAAATTTATGTTTTCATAGAATCCCATCATTCTCAAAATTTAATAATTAATATAATTAAGTTTTTTTAAAAAATCTTTGAAAGAATTTACTATTTCTCAAAAAAAAAAAATATTTGAGGTTTTTTTTTATTCTTTGGAATTTTAATTTTAAATCATCTTTTCGTCAATTCCATGTTTTTTATGTTTATTCTAACCTCAGAATATTGTTTTCCTTTGAAATGGAATTTGTGGAATCTTTTTTTTTTTTAATAGGGTTTTGTTTCCTATTAAAAAATTCTTTTTTTGAGACCTTTGAATCGAAATAAAATAATTTGTTATGTTTTTGTAAGAGTACTGTTAATTGCAAAATAAAATAATCAAAATTTTCATTCAGCTTTCCAAAAAATTACAGGCGACAGAATTAAAATAAATCATCAAAATTCTCAATTCTAAAAGGGAAATTAAAAATTTATTACTGGCTTTAGGAATTAAAAAAATTGAAATTTTACAATGACTGATAAATCTTTTTTAGGAAAGATGAATGAAAATTTTGTTCAATTTATTTTGCAACAAATAGTATTCTTAAAAGTGACTTTAAGAAGAACTAATAGTTTGACGAAAAGATATTCCATTTGAATCCTTTGATGTTATAATTTTAATTTTTGTGATTCTTATAATTCCAAAAAAGTTATACATTTTGCTAACTCTGATTGATAGTGTCAATGTATATCTTTAAGAACTTTATTCATACTGATCTTTGAATTCTAAATTGTGAAAAATTTTCACTTTATTTTCAATTTCCTTATTCAAATAGAGTTTTATTAATTACAACTACTTTCTTTGAAAACTCAATTTAAAAAGAAAAATATAGAAAATAAAGTGAAAAATTTTTTCAATTCATTATTTAAACAATTCATAAAAATCGACATTTGTAACAGTCAAATTGTTCTCTTACTGTAAAACCAAATACTATTTGATTTCATTTTTTCTGCATTTCAAATTTAATTTTCCATTCTGTTGTGTTTTTTATTAAACATAAAATTAAGTGTAAACTTCGGTACTAAAATCGTAGACATTAAAATTCACTTTATGTAATAATAGGATCTTTCTGTTTTTGTGAGTTATGTGTGTTAACAACCCATAATTTTCTCAAAACAAAGAAAAACCGAACCTTTCATCAGTTTTTCTTTTTTTCATTTAACAAAAAGCAACTTTCCTTTTTCTTTGAGATCTGAAATCGAACGAATGTTTTATTTAACATATACAATTCTTAAGTGTTGTTAATTTTTTTTATTCATACCATTGATCATGATGCTTTTTGCTTTTGTGAAATTTCTTTTTTTAAAATATACTACTCAAACCTCTTGAAAGGTTGTGGAAATTTCAAGTTAGGTTTAATTTAAGTGCTCCTTAAAATGTGTTGTTATTAAAAGAAAAAAAAAAGAAGGAAAAAAGTTTCTGATTTGACATTTGATTAATTTCCAATAACCAAATATGAACTTGAAGAAACACTCACAAGAAACAAAAAGTTGAAAACAATTTCTTTTAAAGACCAACAATTCATGATATAATTCTTTTTTTGGTTTGGCAAGGTTTTTTTGATTTTCATGACTCAACCAAATTTTATTCAAATCATGTAACTTCGAAAATAAGAGGAACAATTATATTGTTGGGTAGTGAAGAACCTTGCTACTTAAATTGAGTTTCTCGTTGTTCCAACAAAGATCCTTTCAAGAATCTCAATTAGAAGGATTTCATTTTTTTGAAATTTTCATTAAAAATGAAATTTTTTTTATTATCCTTAATTCTATTTACACTATTTGTCTCAAAGATAAATAGTATCACAATCACTGTTTCTGCAAATAGCAAAGAATGTATATTTGAAAAAATTGATAAACGAACAAGCGTTACTTTGTTATATCAGGTCGTAAGTGGAGGAGGAATGGATATCAACCCAGAAGTAAGATCTTCTTTTTTTTTTTTTCTTTTTCTTTTTCTTTTTTTTTTTTTTTTTTTTTTCTACTTTGAAAGAATAAAAACAAAAAACAAACAAACCAAAAATAATAACCGAAAATAATAAAAACAAAAATCGTGGCATTTTTTAAATTAATTTTTTTTCTTTAATTTTTGAAAAAACAATAAAACACAAAACAACACAGATTACCGGACCAGACGGTGTTGTAATTTATCGACGAGATCGAGAAAAGGAAGGAAAATTTACCTTTTTGTCCCGATCTTCAGGAATGTTCAAGTTTTGTTTTGGAAACGAAATGTCCCATTTAACTGCCAAGCAAGTCAATTTAGATCTCCAATTTTCAGGTGGGCACAGCAACTCTGAAATTGCCAAAAAAGAACATTTAACACCACTTGAAAACGGCGTTTTAGAATTACAGGAACAATTAAGAAGCATCCTTTCAGAGCAACGATACCTTAAAGTCAGAGAACACATTCACAGAAACACAACAGAAAGCACAAACGCCCGTGTGCTATGGTGGAACTTTCTTCAAACATTCTTATTAATTGCAATCAGTGCCACACAAATCATCTATGTAAGAAGAATTTTTGAAAGAAGAAGGAGAATCTAAAATTTGCTTTCTTTTTGAATTTCTATCCCATCAATGAACAATTTCCTAAACTTGACTGTTTGTTTTTACTTTTGAATAATTTTTTTTTATAACCTAACTCTTTCGTTTATTCCCTTTTTCAATAAAATCCAAACAATTCAATTATTCCTTTTTATTTAATTTTTTATTCTTTGACAGAAAGATCTTTTTTTTTTTTTGATTCTCACATAATCTTCATTACACTAGCATGAAAAAATAAAAGTGTAAAAAAAAAGTTAGATTAAACTACTACGTTCCTTAATCTATCATTTTAAATAATAGACTTTATTCGTAATAGAATCAAAAATACAGAACTCTAAATTCATGAGGATATTCTATTTATTGTTGTCAGTATAACCACGATTTTTAAAAGTCTCTAGTCTAGAAAAAAGGTATGTTTTGGGGTAAAATTTTTTAAATGGATGCCACAATGAATTTTTCTTAAATTCAACTTTAGGATATTTTTTTGAATAGATAATAACTAATAGTTTTGAAAACACTCTACTCTTCTAAAAAAAATCAAATACAGAAAAAAAATAACTGATGATAAATATTCTGTGTCCTAGGTTTTTTTTACTTTTTGAAATAAACCGAAAATTTTTTCAAAAATTTCATGTTTATTTCAAAAATTAAAAAAAACCTAACGAAAGTGTCCGTCAAGTGCCTAGGTTTTTTTTACTTTTTGAAATAAACCGAAAATTTAATTAAATTTTTTCTGTTTATTTCAAAAATTAAAAAAAACCTAACGGAAAAATCAAAAAAAAAATAATTTTTTAAATTTATATCAATAAATAATTCTTTAATAATCCAAATAATGGATTCCATTTGGAAGATATTTATTAAATTTAAAATACTTTTAAAAAATATGATTATAACCTCTTAAGGTTTACAATCCCTGAAATTTGAAAGAAGATTATCTTGTGTCGTTTGTTACCACTATTAAAATCCATATCAAGTACAAGATCGATCAGCTAAGAACCAAATCGACAACTCACTGCACCCTACACAAGATAATCTTCTTTCAAATTTCAGGGATTGTAATCCTTAACTGTGTAAAAAAAAAGATTCAAATTTTTTACTATTAAATTGAAATAAAATATTGATAGAGATTGGAAATTTGGATTTTCCAACTTTAATTGTTAAATATCTCAAAAAATAATTTTTGATCAAAGATCTTTTATTAACCAAAAGTGTTTATTATAAGTGAGGTTATTAAAAAGTGAAAAATTAGCAAATGTTTAATTTTTTTTTCAAAAAATTTTTTCATGATTGTGTATTGAGAAATAAAAACGAAATTTTTTTTTTTTTTTTATCAGAGAATCGGTGTATTTCAAAAATAATTCAACAAGAATTTCCTCATTAAAATAATTATTTCGCAATTTAATTTGAAAATTTTAGATTGTGAAGCACAATTAAGAAATTTATGTTTTTTTTTTTTTGAAATTTTGCTTTTCCATAATATTCAAAATAATTGAGGGTGTTTGTCCAATTTTTATTAAGTTTGGAAAAAAAATTAAACTCCACTTCACTTAAAGTTCCCAGCCGAGAAATGAAAACTTGTATTTTTTTAAGAAACAACCGACATACAATTAATTAGAAATAAGAGAAATAATAAACTTCAGACTAAACTCCTATTCAAAATTTTTCACATACCAAAATTCAATTTTTGATAATAAAATCTTTATTTAATCAATTCTAGTAGAAATACTAGATTATAATCATTTGCTAATTGGAATATTAACGCTTGTTTATAAATTACAATACTCACAAAACAAAAAATAAATACTGATCAATACTTATAAAAATCTTGGTGTGTTAAAAATTTTGTAAAGAATAAAACCAAAAAAATCCATTGTTATATTTCTATAAGTTCTATTAAGAATATTAATCGATCAAATGGTTCGAGACCATCAACTAATTTTCTTTGTGTTCTTTTATTTTGAAACAACTCAATTTTATCATCATTCAAAAGTTAAAATAAATATTCTCATTTAAACAAAACACGTTAAGTAATACAAAAAATGATATAAATAAATAAACTGTAAAAGGTAAAAAAATGATTGTCTTAAACGTCAAAAATCAAAATTATTTGCAATTTGAATGAAATTGTATTATTGTGATTGTTTGGACCGTTTTAACTGTATGGGAAATTTTGTATGTTATTTTTCAATTTTTTCAAATTTTAGAGATTGTAAACCTTAAAAAACTATAAAATTTCCAAAAAATAATATCTTTACAAATTTTTGAAAATAACAGTTTCACAAATAGACAATTTCCCTATTTTAAATTGATTCATATTAAAATTAAAACCAAGTGAGCTCAATTTAATTTGCCTTAATGTGTTTTTCTGAATTATTTCCGGCAGTATTGGTAATTTTCTTTTTAATAACAATCTTAAAATTGGTGAAAATATTTAATTCTCAAAAAATTCTGAGGATTAAAAAATCTATTTTAAGGGAAAATTATAATTTTTCAAATTTGGCCCAATTTCAAAATTGTTCATTTCTTCATTTTTTTCAAAATAGTCAATTCTTTTCAAATATAAAGGTTATAGGTATTTAAAAATCCTTTTACGACATGTTAAGGTAGATTATGGTCTGTTGGGGTGGGTTAGAGAATGCTAGAGTAGGTTTGAGTGGTGTGGATACTATACTAGAGAAATTTGACAAGGTATTTTGAAAAAAAAAATATTTAAAAAATCTTTCCAACTAACTCCTTTCTAAGGAAAAAAAATTTCCACTTAGCTTTGGAGTTTAAAATTGGGTTTTGAACAAATTTTTAAAAATATTAAGTATTGATAATTTCAAGATTTTGAATTTTCTACAATTTAAGTATTAAAAAACAACCACTCTTAAAATAATTATTTTTCTTTTTCCTATCATTGACTTAAAAACCATTAAAAACTTTCATACTAAAGATAAAAATCAAGAAACTCTTCAAAAAAAAAAAAAAAAAATCAATTTAACCAATTTTGAAAATTAATAATATACCCCCTTTGTTATCTTGGTTTATAAATATTTATTTTTGCTTTATGAGATTTTAAAGAGATAAAAAATTGTAAACTTTTACATTAGTTAGTGGTTCTAAGTTATGTTTCTCGATATAATTAATGTAAAAAGATTTGTTTTTCAACTATTGAATTTATGTTGTGTTAAAAATTTTGAATTGGCGTTTATTTTATTACAACTTTGTATCATGAGTATTTTTGAAAAATAAACTTATATCTTTATCTTTTAATATTATTTCATTATTTTTATTTTTATTAAATATATTTTTGATTTTATGTATTTTTATTTTCTCTTTATCCAAAGTTAATCTGTGTTATATTTATCTCTTGTTGAAACCATTATCAATATTTTAAAATTTTTGATTCAAATAGTCAGTTCATGTGTAACTGTTGGTACTATTATTGGCTTAATATTATTTAAAAAACTATTTGAAGAAAATAAAACAAACAAGAAAAAAAAATTATTTGTGTTTTATTTCGGAATTAAATATTTAAAATTTCCATTTCCAAAAGAAACCATTTTAACAGCATCCCCCACTTTCCTTTTTTTTATTTACCTTTTTTGAATTTTTAACATTTACACCAAATTCATCTTCAGAATCTGAGAATTCCATTCCCTTTCTATTTGACATTTCACCCCATTTAACGGGCAAAGCTTTTGAAAGTCCAAAAAAAACATCTTTTACACCTTCACCTGTTTTTGCAGAACATTCAAAAAATAATAAATCATTTGATTCTGCATATTTCATTGCTTCCATTTGATCCACTTGATGATCTTCAAGATCGATCTTGTTAGCAACTAAAACAATTTTTGCGTTGGGTGTTCCTTGTGTTCTAATTTCATTAACCCAGTCCTTTGCCTTTTCATAGGAATCATTATTTGTTACATCGTAAGTAATAATAACCCCTTTGGCACCTCTATAATACCTATTTAAATAAAGAAGAAAAGAAAAAAATGGTTTTTAAAAAATTAGATAATAATATTGAAGACTACATAAGTAGATTTTCAGTAAAAAATACTTTTTTTCTTTAATTTTATCATTTTTTTTAAGATTATTATTATTCTTTTAAAAATTAGTTTCTGGTCATTTCTTTTTACAAAATCAATTGCTTAGATATTGGTTCAAAAAATAAGATGTTTATATTTATAGTTATATTTAATCCATTATGATTGATAAAAAGACTTATAGAATAAGAAATGATTCTTTTTTAAAAAATAAATAGTTCATAAAACTTTTAATTGTAGAGTTAGTTGTTTCTTATTCTTCTTTAATTGTTTTTAAATTCAAATGAGATTGTTCTTCATTTATCATTTGAAAATTAGTAATTATTTCATTAAAATATTGTTTCTTTAGAGTATGAAAAATCATTTTTTTTTTAACATTTCTTGTGTTCAAATAAAGGAAAAAATTCAGTATTTATCAAACTAAACCTTAAACTACTTGATATAGAAAAATTCGAAGAAAAAAAAAAATATTTTTTTTATTTCTTTTGAATGGAATCATTTTAATTATTGAATAAATGAACAAAATAATTTTAATTTCATTCTATTTTTGATAGTTTTTATTTTATAGTTGGAGTCAATATACCAACATTTTATAAGATAACATTTGAATCCAAAATCTATTTTCCTATTTCAAAAATTCTTAAACTTATATTATATTTTTACTTAAGAGAGTAAGTACATTTTTCATTTTTTGAGTGCCACCATTTATGTGAAACTGAATGATTCAAATCATTCCTTTAACCAAATGTATTGATATTTTAATAAACACTAGAGTGGAATATATCCCTAGTATAAGATATTTTCATACCAACTAAAAAATGGGAATTCAAAATAATGAAAAAATTGTGCAAAAAAAAAATTAAATACAAATCCTTTATTTCTTGATCTTATCTGTAACATTTGACACAATTACTTATTCTTTATTTGGTTTTATTTTTAATTCTTCATGAAAATAATTTTGTTTGTAAAATATTTGATAAACAAATTACTGTTTATTTCGAAAGAATTTCCAAAATGAATTTAGAAATCCTATTTTCATTTATGTCATTTAATTTTAGTTTTAGTTCAGAAAATCAGATATTTTTTTAATTCTTTTTGAGAATAAGGGTTTATTGGATGTATTTTTTTGATTTTATAATTATTTATTTTCCTCATTAAATTGGAAACTAAAAATAATTCTGAATCTGATTGAAATTTTTTCTAAATTTTCTAATTATTTCGGAATGAATCTTTTGGAACTGTTATTTGATTTCGAGAATTCAACCCCTTTATTTTATTTTTTTAAATAGTATTCTTTGTTTAGGCTTTATAAAAATATTTGATAAAAATATTTGATAAAAGAATTTTGAAAGGAAATTTGTCAAAAAAAATGTTTTGTAAAATAATAATAAATAGTAATGGTATGAGAAATTCAAGGTTATAAATTGTTTGGGTTCATACAAACTAAGAAGAGAAGGAAAAAAAATCTTCGAAAATAGGCTTTTTCGAATTTTTTTTTTTTCATTTTTGATTTCAACAAATTTATTTGGAATGGTGATATTTCTTGTTTGGTATTCTAAAAGAAAAGATTTGTTTCAAATAAATGCCTTTTCGGATCTATTATTTTGGTTTACTCTTTGATTAATTTCACTCGTTCGTATAAACATATCTCTAGATCCAAAACCAAATTTAATAAAACCAAAAATTTAATCAAAAAAAATGTTCAAAAAATCGAAAAATTAAGATTCAACTCTGAATTACTTTTATTCTTTTCACAATAGTGCCGTGAATGGTATTTTGGTTTCAAAGTTTCAATATCTGCTGGCACTCAAAAAATATTTTTCAGTAATGCTCACACAATTAAAATTTTTCAAAATGGTAAAATGTACTTACTTTCTTAAATCTTTATTTTTCATCTTTTGAATTTCATTTTTTATCTTTTTTTTTTATGTTATTGAAATAAGAAAATAATGGACAATTAAATCCATAAAATATTCATCAAAAACAAGTTGAACCAGTGTTACAAAATAAAATATATAGCCATGTATACTATTCACAAGGACTTTTTATCAAACAACTTATTTTCATTGTTTTTGGGTAGAATTTTCCCTTTCAAAATCACAACAAAAAAATCTTCAACTTCATCAATTGTTTTAGATCAGTTGAAAATTCAACTTTAAATCGATAAAATTGAGAATTTTAAACCACTTTTTCAAATATTACCCCAAGTGTTAAAAAAAATCGAAAGATCACAAAATATTATTTTTTAGTGAGCTTTATAAAAAATAATTCATTAAAAAAATCGGTTTTAAGGTGGAAAAATCAAGAAAAAAATAAGTTACTAAAACCCTAGTTATTTGAATTTCTAAATAGTGTCAAATTTCTTTTTAAAATCGATTTTATTATTCCAATTATTATTTTTTTTTTTTTTAATTTTTGCAGAAAATCTCTGTTTGCCGATATAGTAATAAAAACTCCATTTCAAAAATTGCGACTCACCTGAAATGATAAATTGAAAAAAAAAATATCCTTTAGTATTCAATAACAACAAATAATTAAATCTGATTTGTAATTCACTTTAAGTCATTCTAAATATATAAAAACTTGATAGTTTAAATATTTGGAAAAATCAAAAAACAAAAAACAAAAAAAAGTGAATAACAATTTTTGAAATGTGCATTACGGAATTTTTATTACTGAACTTTCACTGAAAAAAAGTTTAACAAGAAGATTTTTTACTAATAATTAAATTCATTTTATAATACATTTAATCGTCGAAATTTTCATAGTGATTATTTGTCTTTTCGAAGACTCTTTTTTTTTTTCCACATGATCTTTTAAAAACAAAAAAAAAAGTAATAAAAAAAAAAAAAAAAGAAATTGAAAAAAGAAATAGAAAAATTTTACAAAAAAAAAAGTATCATAAAAGAAAAAGAAAAAGAAAAACAAAAAAAAAGAAAACAAAAATTTGAAAAAGCAAAACAAAAATTTTCAAAATTAGAAAAAATGATTCTGATCCAAAAATTTGAAAATATTTTTTTGAGAAGAATACGAATATAAACGCTCAAAATAACTTCCATTAACATTATAAAGTGAGTCAAAATTTTTGAAAAATAGTTTGTATATATATATATTTCTTTCTCCAAAATAATTTGCAGAATTAAAGAATTATAGATATATATTTAAAGTTATTGAGGTTTGATAAATATTTATAATTATTTTCATGAATTAATAACTTGGGCACTTTTTTTATCAAATGGAAAAATTTCTTTCTCTTTTTTTCCCATCTTTTGTTTAAGAGAAGTATTTTAAACTACCTATTTTTCTTTATAAGCAAAAATAAATAAAAATTATTTTTCGAATAAAATTAGCCTATTAGAATAATGTTTTTTAGATCTTCGAAATTATTTTGAAACTAAAGTTTTTTTGTTGATGAAAATGTTTGTTTTATATTTCAAAATCTTCATATTGTAAATTTTATATTAGATATTTTCTTTGATTAACTTTTTTTTTAATAACAGCACTAAACTAATACTCCGAAAAAAATGAAAGATTAAAAAATTGATTCATAGGTAATTAGTTTAAAGTACCAAAGAAGAATTGTAATTTGAATTTAATAATAAATTATTGGCAAAAAATGTTTTTTTCTGTTCATTACTATTATTTAAAATTTAAATGACATATAGCATTGACAACATTATATTTTTTTAAAAATATCTTTGATCAATTGTAAAAAGCGAGTAGTTAAAGTTATAAAAAGTACATTAAAAAATTTTTTCAAAGAGGAAATAGAACATTATATTAAACATTTTTAAATATGACGTTTTCACTTTTTGAAAATACTAATAAATAATAATTTTTTTGTCAATTTTTTTTTCTCTGGTTTTATAAATCTCATTGTAGAATTTATAAAGTAATTGAAAAAAAAAATTTACAGATTGTGAGATCTGAGATTAGTGATTAAATTTTATTGAAAAACCAAGTGAAAAAATTTGTTCCCGTTAAAATAACATGTATCCGTACTATTTAATTGCGTTTGGATTTTATAGGAAGTGTAGCTGCTCTCAAAAAGGGACGACTCTAATATTTAAAATTTATCTTTTTTTTTGGTAATTTTTTAAAATACTAATTTTTGTTGGACGAAACAGTCGTTACAGTGAAAATTTTCTTTTTAAAAACTAAAAATTTTTTCATTATTGAAGAGTGAAAAATTCCTATAAAAAAAAAACAGAATGTATTGTGATGAGAGATTCATAAATGAAATAAATGAAAAACGAAAATTTTTTTCATCAATTTTTATTAACAGTTCCTAATACCAATTAAAAATCAACCAACTTGTGATTTATCATCTATCTTGAAAAACCAACAACGAAAAACTAGAAAAGTTTTAGAAAAAAGTACCAAGGATAGACACTCAATTTCCAATTAGAATGGTTATTATTTATCGTTTTGAAAACAACTGTATCCCAGTTTCGAAGTTTCCCTCTTTGGCGATTTTTGAGATCAAGAATATTTTTATTTTTTTTTTTTTTTGGATTTTTCAAATTACTAAAGCTGAAACGAAAAATTTTTACAAAAGTCATTGATTTGCTAAATTAGAGAGATTAAATAGCAACAACATATTGATTTAAATCAGTTTTGCGCCGAAAGAAAATGATTTGTTTCAAATTGAAAAAAGTTTGGCATGTGGATATCTAAACCGAAAAAAGATTATTTTTTTTTTTTGTTAATTTGAATTTTTTTAATTTGAGAATAATTGAAACTTTTTTTTCATAATTGTATTTTTTGTAAGTGAGTGACTATGAACTTTTTTTTTTTGTTATTTGAATTTTTAGTCATTAAGATTCCTATGAATCTTTTTTTTAAATTTGTATTTTTTGAAATTGGGTATAATTTTTAAATTGTTTTTTTTTTTTTTTTTTTTTTTTATTTTGTATTTTATCTTTAAAGAAAATTGGCTTTTTCTTTTGAGATCAGGAAAAAGTTTTAGGTTTTTACTCCTGATGAATCATTGTGATTTTTATTATTTTTTCAAAATTAATTTTTGTAATTAAGATTCCCATGATTATTTATTTTTTTGTTATTTAAATAATCTCAACAAAAAGAAGTGCAATTTATCAATTCCCTTTTTTAATTTTTTTTTCATGTTTTCCCTTGGTTGAATTTTCTTTATATTGGGAAGAAGAGTTACAAAGGAGAAAGACCAAGTATTCACTTGCTAATAATGGAGATACTGGAACACGAAAGTATGGGTAACTTGAAAATAACATCTAAAAAACATAGACAAAAAATATCAAAGGTTTGAGGCAAATCAGATCTAAAAGAAAAAAAGAAATTACAAACATTAGACAAAGATCCCCAAATGAACATTCAGTATCAATTATCAATTCAAATTAAATCAGCCAAAAGTATCTTGGCTCTGATTTTCAGGTGTTCATAATTAAAGATAGCATTTTTTTTTTGATTTTTTTTTGATTTTTTTCCAATTGTTCCTTATAACTCTTTTTAAATTTCTTTCTTATAAAATCTTTTTAAATTTCTTTTTAAATTTCTTTTTTTTTATCTTTTTTCATTTTAATTTTTTGTTTTTCCTTTTTGATCCATTAAGAAATTTTTTGGTATTTCTTTTCCTTGAAAAATCATGAACAATTGAGAAATCTATGATTTTACACTTAAATTACCGTTGAGGGAATTTAAGTAAAAGGACATTTAGAGTGTAATTTACACTTCTTTCTTCAATAATAATAAATAAATAAAAAAACAATTTTTTTGTAGTGTCAAGTTTCCGCTTGAGTATGGAACAAATATACAGTAAGTAACTAGATCCTAAAATAATTATTTAATTTTTTGAATCTTAACTCTAAATACCGTTAATGTGTCGAACTGAAAGAAGTGCAGTTTTACATTATCATTTTTCGAGAGCAAGACACTCCCTGAGTATGAAAAAAAAATTATAGCACTTACCCTACCCTTACACATGTGCAAAAAGTGATGTCTTAATATTTTAAGTTTTTTTACTAAATTTGCCATTTTTCCAAAAACTAAGGTATTTCCAAAAAAGTAGTACATTTTTTTTTTTACATTTCATAAAAAATCAATTTTTGTTAGTGAAAGTATTCGTTAATCGACAATGCCAAATTAATTTTAATATTAATACCGATTGAATAAATTGCTAAGGTATGTATTACAAAATATGTTGGATGAAATATTTCCAAAAAATGAAAAAAAAAAAAATAGCACTTTTTTTGGACAAAACAATGTACGACCAATTTCGATAAAAAAATGGAAATATGGAAAGGGTACAAATGATTTTTTAAACAATAAAATGCAGTTATATGTTTTTAATTCTATTTTAAAATTTGTTGAGATTAAACAAGTTATGAAAACGATTTTTTCAATCAAAAAGAAAATAATAAACACCAATTTTCAACCCTAAAAAATATCATATAAAAGCGAGATCAGAAAATTTAATATTTTTTATTTATGTAATACAATACTAAGTAACAAATTTAAATATTATCAAGAATTTATAAATGATTGTTAATGATTTTGGATGTTTAAATACTTTTTTGAAGATTGGATTTAAAAGATATATTTTAAAATAGATTTTCCCCACTTTATTGGAAATAGCTTATAAAACTTTTCAGATGCGCCCCCTTGTACAGGTTTCTTGTCAACTAATATGGGGGTTCTAATATCAAAAAAAATTTCATTTAATAATAGAATAAAAATGTTTGGGGTTGAATCAGTAATTTAAAAATCGAAAATTATTTTCAGAAATCAGAAAACAAAAACAACCCCAAACATTTTTATTCTTTCATTAAATTGAATTTTTTGCTATTAGAAACCTCAGGTCAGCTGACAAAAATCCTCCCCCGTCTTGTGCATAGGAAAAGTTTTATGGTTTTTGGGAAAATGACAAATTTAGTAAAAAAACTTTGAATATTAAGACATCACTTTTTGCACACTTGTAGTGGTATTTGGAATTTAAATGAGATAAAATTTCATTCAATTATCTTTTTTCAATTCTGCAATTTAACTTTGATTTAGGAACCTTGGCTTACCCAATTTATACCAAATGATATAGAATAAAAAAAGAAACAAACAAATAAATAGAGCCATCACAAATTACAATCTTAACATACTTTCCTAAGTGTAATAGCCAAAAACAAAATTAGGAAAGATGAGGTGAACATTTTTCCGTATTTCTTCTGAAAATCCCAATAAAACTCAAAGAAAGCACCAATATTATCTTGTAAATAGGTAATTATTCAGTGACAAAAGGATCTTCGATTTACATCAATTGGTTTGAGAGCAAAAAGAAGTTTGAAAAAAAAAATGAAAAGGAGAGCAAATTTCTTCCAAATCAAATTTCAATTACCAGCATATTGGGAATTCACATTGAAAAAGCAAGTCGTGTTCTTTTTTAACTGAACCAAAAGAATTCGTTCAATTAAAATGAGACAAAAAAACGAAAATTGTTTCTTGTTATATAGCCATTGTATTGATACAAAGATTTACTTTCAGATGTTGAAATTATTTCCTTTTGCAACTCAAAGGCAGAAAAGCAATTTTCAAAAAGAGAAGTCAAAGGTCTGTCAATTATACCAAATATAAGGTTTACATCTGGGATCGAATGTTTGGTGATGAATTATCAAAAAATGTTGAGTTTTTGCTTCTGAAAAAGGCAGATTTATCAAAGTGTTGTGATTGTACTTTTTCTGATAAAAAAAACATAAAGACTAAAAAAACAGAAAAGTGAAAATATATTCGATTGAGGAATACGGTTCTTACATTGGGGTCAAAGAATGGTATCTTTCTTGTCCAGCTGTGTCCTAAAGTTTTTGAAAAATAAAAAAAATTTTGAAAATTAAGTAATTATTTAGCTGAAAGAAAAGAAATAACAAAACAGTCAAGTTGTAAACAGTTTTGAAATGTTATTACCCAAATTTGTAATTTGATCGAGTACTCACCCAAATCCATAACTCTGTGGATAAAAGTTGCACCAACAGTGCTTTCAATAGTTTCTGAGAATTGATCTTGACAAAATCTCCAGACAAGAGAGGACTTGCCCACTGCAGACTCGCCTAAAAGAACAATTTTGAATTGAATTGTCGAAGATCCTTGAAGCATAAAACTTTCAAACAAAAGGTAATAATTAATTTGTTGTAAAAAAAAAGAAAAGGAGAAAATGAGAAAATTATTGACTTTATTTTCAAAAAACGAATTGAAACATTTCCTTGAGTGAACATATTGAAACTCCAGAAATAAAAGTTTCATATTTACCCAAAAAGAGTTCTCTTTTTAAAAAATTGACTTTTCTCTTAAAAATTAATGATCTCTCTTTGTTGATTTTTTTTTTTTTTATGAGAATAACAAGTTTTATAAAATTTTCAACATTTTTTATGGTGGAAACATTAAGGATCATGCAAATATTATGTTTGGTGTATATCAGTTTTCAGACGAACAACATTTTGGAAAACTTATATGAATATTGAGTACATGTGATCTTGTTTAAAATTTAAAATTTTGGTTTTTTTTTTCGAACTTTTCTGCTGTCCTAAACCTTCATCTTCTTTAGAGTTTTCAACATGATATGAAGTACCTTCATTGGAATTAATCTATGTAATTTATTTATTTTCTAAGGTATCATATTGTCTTCTTTCTTGTTTTATTTTCTTTTTTGAATTATTTTTTTGTTTTTTTGGATTGAAGAGAAAAAGTTAATAGATTTGGTTTTGCTTCTGTCATTTTTTGAAAGATAAAAATTCGATATTCGATCTTGATGAGGTTGTTAAAAAAAAAAGATATTTGTTATATTTCAGGAATTGTAAATTTTTTTTTTGAGGAATAATTACATTTTATTTATTTTGATTTAAATTTTTGTATTGTTCTTTTGTTAATAATATTTATTTGTTTATTCCTTGTTATAATTATGTGAAAAGTCGTATTAAGATTGAAAAAGTCAGATATCATATTGTTTTGATTTTGTGTGTGTTTCTGTTACCGAAGAAATTCTTATCACCATAAATTCATCTGATTTTAGCATAATCTGTTTTTGAAGTTCTATTACAATAGTCCTTCATGTCTTACATTGTTCAAAAAAAAATATTGATATTATAAATATTATTAAATAACAAATTATATAAATTTTTTAATTAGGGGATAAATGTGAAACTCTAATTTTATGTTTTTTTTTTTTTAATAATTACCTTTTCCAAATCTAAAAACTGAAAGACAAAGTAATATTATTATAGTATTTAAAAAAATATTTAAAACCTTCTAAAAGTAACTATTTTTTTGATTTTTTTTTTTGTAATTTTATGATTTACTCAATAATCATCAACATAAAAACACAAAGACGGATTAGTTTTGTTTACTTTTTATAAAACTTTTTGTAACATCAAGATATTTCCACCATGTACTAAATAATGGTTCACAAATGATATATTGTTAATGATTAAATTTTTTAAAAATATCAATTTTTTAAGCATCATTTATACATTTTGAGATTAAGAGAAGAAAAAAATTTTTTTAAAATTTGATCCAAATATTTGAATACAAAACTTTAAATTTATTTCAAAAAGTAGATTTTTTACTAAATTCATTTTTACTTGATGACGGTTAACACATAATTATCTTTTAATAATATAAATTTAAGAGAGATTTTAACTATTTACATTAATATATTTTTATTAAATAGTAAAATATCATTAATTGTAGAATTCTTCTTGATAAAATCTAATCTATTAACTTGTTAATAAATGATAAAAAAAAATTAAAATTAGTTTTTCTGTTATTTCTATGATATGATAAATATCTTGTAAATTTATATTTTTTTTTGTCTCATTTTAATTTTTCCATATATTTTGAGATCTTATTTTTTTAAAAAAATAGAGTTAAAAATTTGATCTTATAAGCACAATTCTAATAAATTAATTTATTTGTAAATTTTACAAACAAAAATTCTTAACTTTTTGTACTAGCTTAATAGATTATTTAGAACAGTCTAAAAATTATTTTTTATTCTCTCATGCATGATTTTTATAAGAATTTTGTCAATTGAAATATATATTTACCATATGAACATATATTATTTTAGTGTAATTTTTCTTTTATTTTCAATTATTGAAAAAAATCAATTTTATTTTTTTTAATTTTATTAATTTCTAAGAAAAAAAGATTTTTTTTTTAGTGAAAGAAATGAAATTAAAATACAGTAAGGGGAATTTATATTTGTTTTAAGGGACTCACCCCTATTAATTTTTTTTTACCTAAATTTAATAGAGATTGATAAAATTTTTTATCAATTACTTAGATTTGAAAACCCTATATATTTTCAAAATTAAATATATTTCTAGATAAGAAATCCTTATTTGAAATTGGTCAAAATAAAAAAAAAAAAAATAGAAACTAGTCCCTTAATTTATTTTTAAATATTATTTTGTGAATTTATTTTTTTTTCGTTTAATTTATCTATGAATTGTATCCCAGTTATATATATATATATATATATATATATATATATAATAAAATCGAGTTTATAAATTAGGGGAGAAGTGAAAATTGTAAAATTAAACCATTTTTCAGTCAAATGAGACATTTTTCTTGAATAAACAATACAAATTCAATGAGTTTAATTTATTAATTTTGGAAAAATCTATTTTTAATTTTTAGATCTGAATATTTTTTCAAATATAATTGAATTTTAACAAAATTATTCATTCTCATTTTGCAAAAAATTTTTTTTTTTCTTTATTTATTTATTTCTTTTTTTTTTTTTTTTCTAATCCTTTTTGCTTTATTCTTTTTTTTTTATTTGTTTTTTTTAAAATCATCTTTGAAAAAAAAAAATGCTAAAAACTCCAAATTAACATTAAGAAAAGTTATTATTTGCATGTTCTTTTAAAATTCATAAATTTACAAGTGAAAAATCTTATTGTCAACAATTTTCATTTTCCTAAAGAAATTTGGGATTTTGTATGAGACTTTCCAATTAAAAGGGTACAAAAATTTTTTTAACATTTTTTTTTTTTTTTTTTTTTGAGGGTTGATTCAGGTTTTTCTTCGATGATTATAGACTCTAATCTCGAAGTTTATTGTTTTTCGTATTTCTAAACAATCTAAGTTTGGTCGATTCTTAAAAATAAAGTGACTTTTCCCTTTAAGGCTGGGACTCTTTGAGTGAAATGTAGTTTATATACTGCCAGTTCCACTTTAAAGGTACAAACTTTCAACGAAATTTAAGGCAAAAAAAAAACTGAAATTAAGACACAAATTTAGTAATTTATTTTTTTACGATTTATTTTACTAGAATCTGAATTTTGTGCATTAATTTGAGATTTTTTTTGTTCCTTAAATTTCGTTAGCAGTTTGTGCCTTAAAAGTGGAACTGACTGTATATGGATTTTGAACTCAATTTTCCTTTGAAAAAAAAGAGAAAAATAATTATAGAAGATTTCAAAAGGCGAAAAAATCAAATTACAAACATTAGAAAAAAAAAACCATTGTTTTTTAAATATCTCAATACTTTCAAGAGAAATTTTAGAAGAATGTTCAAAATTTATCTATTATCAAGAACAGACTCAATAGACACATGATTTTATCTTTGATTGTTTTTGGTATTTCTTGAAGAACTTGGAATAAAAATAGTAAAGAGATATCATTCAAAAGTTGTATTGTAAATTTTCTGTTTATCAAATTAAACCCAAGTTTTGTCTTTAATTGTACCAACATTAAATTTAAATTTAATGTTTTTACTAATTTAATATGAAAAAAAAAAAATCATTTAGCAAGAAATTTCTTAACAAGATCATTAAAATATAACAAATCAGTTTTTATTTGTTTTTATTTAATATTTTTTTTTTTTTTTTTTTTTTTTTTTTGATTATTTGTTTTTTTATTTTACCGGGTTAGATCCCAAAAATAAATAGCATATCATATTGTCTCATTTGTTCAAAAATTACCAGTTATAGTTCCTTGTTTTGGAACATCTTCCATACTAAAGTCAGTTTCACTTTTAAGGCACTTACTTACAACGTAATTTAAGGCAAAAAAAAATCTCAAATTAAGGCACAAAATTTGGAATTTTTTTTTTTTACAATTTATTTTTACTAGAATTTGAATTTTGTGCTTTAATTTGAGATTTTTTTGTACCTTAAATTTCGTTGAAAGTTTGTGACTTAAAAGTGAAACTGACTGTATTAAAATATGATATTGTTCTGGTTTTAAGATGAATTAATTATGTTTTTTCGTATTCCTCAAAATCTATTATCCACTATGAACATTATTATTATTATTCTTCTACAAGGTTAAACCCAGCATACAATAAGGTAGTTCTCGAGAAACCTAAACAAATAAAATTAAATCTTGGATTAATAAATTGATCTGAAAATTTATCTCTTCCTTTTTCAAAATTATTATTTTTGAACAAAGACTTTACAAAGAAAGTAATAAAATTATATGTTCTCCATTTATTAGCTTGATACCTTTTTATTCTTTTCCAGGTGAAGTGAAGAAATTTCATGTAATGGTATATTTATGAATTAAAAAAATTATTTGAATGTGAAATTTTATCCTCTTTGGATTTCAAACATCTGCACAAAAAAATTTCCAAATGATTTGGAATTTATAAATCTAAAATTATTCTAAGGTGCGTCTGTAGACTACAATTACTAATTGTTGTAAAATAAATCGAACAATATTTTTATTCAGCTTTCTAAAATAGATATCTTAAGGGAGTAGCTACACTATAATACATCATAAAAATTTGAGAGAGATAAGGCAAGAGTATTTTATTTTAGTGGCGTGTGATTGTCGATTCTCTAAAATTTTATTTTGAAAAATTATTTGATATTTTTTTTTTAGTAATGTTCAACAATAAAAAAAAAGAGAATCTATTGATATAATAGTTTTGATTTTTTTTTTTTTTTGGTATATTTAAATAAACTTAAGGGATTAGCGTCACCCTAGATTTCTCTATAATCAAAGTATGATGTAATTGGGTATAAATGATATTAGTACGCCATGGCTCAAATAGTTCTAAAAAATCTATTATAAATCTTATTGCACAATAAATTATTTCATTTTTTACTAATGATCACAATTAAAAAAGTTTCATTTTGAAAAATTTTTTTTTAATTCCTTTTCCAAATCTAATAATAGAAACTCCAAAATACAGTATTCGGGTATTTAATAATTTAGATTTAGAACTTCCAAAAGTAACTATTTTTATAATTTTTGTATTTCAAAGATTAACTCAATAATGATCAACATAAAAGCACAAAGACTGATTATTTTTGTTTGCTTTTGATAAAGGTACTTGTAGAATCAATATATTTGCATGATTTGAGAAATAATTTGTCAAAAAAATTTATTTGTTAATTATTTAATTTTTTAAAAAAAAACGAATTTTTTAGTAACTAATCTACATTTCGCCACAACTTTAAGAAAGATATTTTGTGACTTTGTAGTCTGAATATTGATAATTCAACCTTTAAATTTATGGCGAAATGCAGATTTTATTCTGAAATTTTTGAGTTTTTTATAGATATAAGGATCATTTTTCATTGATAAGATCAACTAATATTACTGTTTGACTAATCGATTTTTTAGAGACATTTGAACCATGTAGCACGAATGTGGTTAGGTACAATAACAACACACTTTGTTCCTAGGCTTCTCCTTGGTGGACGCTAATCCCTTAAGTCATAGAACTTTTCAATTTTTTTATTCTGAAAAACAACTTAATCTTTTGAACCTAACTTATTAATTCCTTTTTTGACAAAGTTCTTTTATTGATTTATTTTAATTCTTGGGATTTTTTTCTTTAAGAAAGTTGAATGAAAATTTTGATATTTTTAAATTACGATCAATAGTAAAAATCAGAAATTCTCATACTCTTGGAAAAATACTGTTAATTTCAAAATAAGAAGAACAGAATTAGAATTCAACCTTCCAAAAAAATCAGAGCTATCAAAAATAGAAATATAACACATAATTCCCAATTCCAAAAAGAAAACATCAAAATATAACTGATTTTAAGAATTACCTATTTCAGTTTGGCATTTATCTCTTAAAAAATTTTTTAGGACCACTGAATGAAAAAATTGTTTCATTTATTTTTTAAATAGTATTCTCAAAATTTGTAAATTTTTTAATAAGAAAACCTCACAAGTAAAAACTAATCTGTTCTTTTTGATTGAGAGACACAATTAATTTTTCAGAAAAAAAAATCCAACACTTCAATTTTAAATACATTGATAGTTCCTAATATTTTTTTCTTCTTTGAATTAAGAAAAATAAATTAAAGTTATTTTTCAAGAAAAAAAATTTTTAAAAAAAATTTAATTTTTGTTTTTAAAGTAAAGAAATTAATCGAAGTCAAAGAAGAATTGTACAAAAATTTCTCTTTTTTTCGTTTGTAAAAGGTCTTATAATTTCCCTAAAGGTTTCAAATAGTCATTTTTTCTTTCAACACTTTAATTTGGAAAAATAAAAAAAAAATCCTTTTTTTTACGAAACATTTTGCAAAAATACAAAAAAAACATAAAGTGGCAAAGTTTGGACTCTTAAAATGGAATTAGCAAATCCACTTCCATCTTTGCTAATGATCAGAACAAAGCCGGACAATGAACTTGAAAAAAACAAAAAACAAAACACCGAAGATGAGGCTAAATATACTTACGACGATTTTCATTCTGGAATACGTTTAATCTTATTTTCTGTTTCGTGTTTAAACTTTAAATTGGCAAGAGAACAATTAACAACTTTATGTTGCATGGATATTAGCAATAAGAATCTACGAACATTTTCTCGAAAAATGCTGAAATTTTTAATTTTATTGACAGCAATCGAAGAACAGTACTATTTTGGACAAATTATTGCAAACAAAGAATATTTTAAAAAACGCCCATCTTTTTTCCAAATGTTAAAAAAAAAACAAAAACATTTTTCTTTGCAAAAGAATAATCTATTTGGGCCAGACACCAATCAAAAAAAAAATAAAAGGGGTATTGTTCGATCAAGGCAGGTAATAAAAATGGATTTAAAAGTAAGGTATTTAAAATTAAAACGGAAGACAATCAAATTATCCGAATTAGTTGATGAATTATTAGACAAATTCCAAAGAGCATTAAAAAAACAAAATCAAAAAGATAAACAACAGAGAAAAACAAAACACCAACAAACAAAAAAGAAACAACAACAACAACAATACAAACAACAACAATACAAAAAAAACAAATCACCATTGAAAACAACAAAGACAACCGAAGGGTTTCCTAATTTAACAAAATTTGATTTCAATAATTACAAAAAGATCTTCAATTTTGGTTCTGATGAGAATTTGGTCAAATACTTTACCAAGCTATTGCGCTTTTTAAAAGATCTTGTGAATGTTTACCAAATAAGACTTGAAATGCTAACCTTTTATAAAAAAATCATCAAATTGAATAATAATCCAAATTCCATTACTAATATCAACTATGACACCATCTTGAATTTATTGTCTTCCATCAAACATAAATTTTTAAAAGACACAAAAAAGAAAAATATTATTTTTAGATTAGAAAACAATATTACCTATGAAATAAATATTTTACTGGATTTATTTTATGTACAACATGCATTTCAAAAATTTTCACTTGTTAATTCTTTATTTAAAATGTATAATATTAAACTCAATATTGGCAAGTGGAAGAAATTCTTATCCGATCAAAAATTATATTTAAAAGTAATAGAAAAATCAAAAATCAACAATGTCAATTCGAATACAACACTGAATTCAAATAAGAACATCAGCACCACCACCACCACCACCACTACTACTACTGCCACCACCACCACAAACACCGACAATAACGGCGAGGATAAAAAACAAAACAAAAATTCTCCAAACCAAAAAATAAATCAAAATTCTACAAAACAAAAACAAATTCAAAATTCCAAAAAATTCAAAACTATAAACAAACAAAAGCAAAGTCTAATACAACCTCAAAATATAACCATATTTTGGGGATTAAATAACTCAACATTTGGGACCAATTTCGAATTGCCCACATTAATTGATTGTTTTACTGATTTTTATGAGCTATTAATTAATAAAATTTCATTATATTATTCTAATCAATTGAGGAAACATCATTTACTCGCAAAATTTAATAAATTTCATTTTGTTGAAAAACAGATAAATAGAATTGATTTACTTTTAATAATCAACCAATTCCTAACAAAGAACGGTGCACATTGTGTTGCCTTATTTGCAAATGATATTAATGAAGAATGCGCTTCCAAATTAAACCCGCCCAACGGATATAACATTGAAAAAAGTTATAATGAGTTACAAAAAAAAAAACATAAATCAAAATTAATTCTTGATTCTTCTGGTAATCGGAGTGAATCTGATTTTTGTATAGGCTTGCCTAAAAATGAGAACAATAACAACAATTATGATAAAAATATCAACGATAATAATACAGATCCAGATCCAGATCCAGATCCAGATCCAGATCCAGATCCAGATCCGGATCAAGATCCGGATACTGATGCAGATGCAGATACAGAAATTGATTTTGGTGATGAAGAAAATGTTAAAAGAAATAAAAGTAAATGCGAAAAAGATAATGACTATATAAACAAAAATAACAGCAGCAGCAACAGCAACGACTACAACAACAACAACGACAAAAACAACAACAGCAACAACAGCATAAATGATAATAATAATGTAAAACAAAATATAGATCACAACAACACCAATACCCTCTATACCAAAGACAATTTTCAAAAAAATAAAAAAATTAAATTCAATTTAATATCCCCAGATGAAAAAAAACCAAATTTTAATGTAAAAAATAAAACTAACCAGAAAATCAAAATAATTTTTGAACAACAAAATAATAAAAAAAAAAAAGGACAAATTTTATTAGGACTGAGAAAATATCCCTGTATTTTTTCTTATCCATCCAGCTCAAGACCCAGTGGCGGCGATTACCCAAATCTGGTTTCTTTGATTGTTGATTCCACTCTAAAATTACGAACCGGAAGAATTGTTTATTTTTATGATCGTAAAATACAGATCACATATTTCCTTTTACAGATTGAACCACAAATCGTTTTAGTCATCACGTTTAAACAGAAAAAGAAAAGAAGCAAAGATAAAAAAATTATTACATTTATGCAAAAGCTTAGAGACAAATTAAGATGTTTAATGATTTTCAAAACATATTTGAAAATTTAAACAATAGATAATATTAGATTTATACCCACACCCCCCCCTCTCTCTCTCCTTTTTTTTTTAAATCTTTATTTTTATTTTTGTAAAATTAAAATATGAACATTTATTTTTGATTATGAATTAATAAATATTTTATTTCAAAATAATTTTGAAGAAATATATATAAATCCTCATAAAATAAATTTGAAATTTTAGATATTCGGAAAATTTATTAATTTTTCCTTTCTCCTTTCTCCTTTCTCCTTTTCCTTTCTCTTCCTTTTCTTGTTTCATTTTTCATTCACTCTTCTTCTTTTCTTAACTTTCATCAACAAAATTTGAAAAAAGAATTTTTTTTTTAATTTTTTCATTTTTCTCAGAATATTTTTTTTTTAGAATAATTTAAATTTAATTTCTTATTTATTAATTTTTAACAACTTTTTGAAACAAGAATTTATTAAATTTTTTTGTTGAATTTTATTCATGGAAAAAATAATAAAAAAAAAACAATGTAGTATAAATATTTTAATCATATTTCATTTCTTTTTTTTTTTTTTTTAAACTTTTTATTACAGTAAAATTTAAGGAGAATAATTTTTTTCTTTGAATGTTTTGAAAAAAGGAAATTCAACCAAGGATTAACAAAAGGATATAATATTTCTAAGATAATTTTGTCAAGTAAGTATAATTCCAATATAAACTTTTTTCTAGTCGAAGATGGGGGATGTTGTGGTGTATGAATTGCATGTGCTTAAAGGGTATCAATAGATAACTGAAGGAAATTTTTTTTTTTTGGAAATAACAAAATTGAAATCAAATTTTATTTTTTCATGTTTTTTTTTCGAGTTTTTTTACAAATAATTCATATAGTTTGCAAAATTTCTTATTTTTATTTTTACAAGATCGATATTCACTTTGTATAAAAGTTTTATTTATAAGTTACTGAAAAGGTTCAAATTATTTTGGAGAAATCATATTGATTTTTATTGGAAATTTATTTGGATCTTCATATGGAGATCAATAACCAGAATTGTTTTTTTCTCAATTAACCCTAAGAATTTGGGGTTTTCTATTTGTAAGAATATCTATTGATTTATTAGTTTAACTTCACATTTAAAACAGTTATACTCGAAGTTTATTATTCCACTTAATTTTTTTTTTGTTCTTCAAAGATTTTTTTTAAGAATAATTGATATTTGAAAAATATATTGGTGCCTTTTGACAGAAACAAAATTTAGATCACAAATTTCTTACTATCAACTTTTTTTTATTCATTTTTTCTTAAAATGACTATACAAAATCATTAAATAATGCAATTCGCCCTTATAATTGCACTCCTTTGACTGGAAAATGGTTTTTTTTATCAGTTGCACCAAAAAAAGCAATGAAAATTCATTTTCAAATAAATCTAATAAACTTCATTCAAATAAAAATATTTAAAAATTAAAAACTAGATAATAAATCAATTCAATATATAATATTTTTATTTAATTATTTGTCTGATGTTACCATTAAAAATGATAGCAATATTTCTGATCATAATTTTCTTCAAAATTTTTCTTCTTTCAAATTTGACGAATATTTTTTTCTTTTTGATACCAAAATTTTTTATTTTTTCCAAGATTTTTAATCCTAATAATATTTAGAATAAACTGCACTAGGATTACTATTTTTACAACAATTAAAACACTGTTAAAATTTTTGGTATTTATTTTATTTTAGAAACCATTTTTTAAACTTGATGATATTTTACATTTTTTAGTTATTTTTTCAGAATATTTTTTTATGTTCAAAATAATTTTTAAAAGTTTTTCATATTTTCAATTTATTTTTTATGAATATCTTTTAACATAGTTATGTGTTATGTTTCGTTTAGTATTAATATTCCTTTTAATTGTAATTTAAAAATTTCCAAAAGGAACAATTTAAATAGAAAAGATTATTTGAAAGAGTAAATAAAACTTCTCTACTTTTATTCAACTTATATTTTCTATAAATTGATATTTTTATGGGTGCTTTTAATTCAAAAAATAGTAATTTAATTCAAAATGGTGAAAAATAGAGGTTAATTACTTTTTTACATTAATTTATAAAAATTTCAAAAGATTTTTGAAATTTTATGTGGATGAACAATTTTTAAAATCGAGTTTGCGAATTGTTAAAATGAAAATTGACTATAATTTTTTTAAATTTTGGTTTTTTTTATTGAAAAAAACTCAACTTATCTCTAAATACACTTTCATTTTAATTTTCTTTTCAAAAGATAAGTATAAAAAAATCGATTTCACTAATATTCCTGTGAATCACATACCCAAATTTTTATTTACATTAAAAAACACTAATTAAAAAAAAAAATACTGATAAGAAAAAAACAAAAAATCTAGTAAAAAAAAAGATTTGGTTACAAAGTTATTGGATATATAGAGAATCTAGAAATATAATGATTTAATACAGAGCACTTATAATTACAACCATAATAATTTTAGTTAATTTAATTTAATTTGATAATTGACAACGAATCATTATTTGGTGATAAACTTTCAATTGTTGTTATCACTTTTTTTCCTCTTTTAGGCTATTTTTAAGCGTTTGACACTTTTTAGCCTTTTCTTTTAAGTTTTTATTTTCAAGTTACTCATACTTTCATGCTTTGGTGTATCTCAGTATTAGCAAGTAACCACTTGATCTTTTTCCTTTGTAACTATTCTTCCCAATATAAAGACTGCACAACCAAGGAAAAATTGTAATAAAAAAAATTAAAACTCTAATATTAACACCCATTTCCAAAAAAAACAAGTTTTAAATAATATCTGAAAATCATCTATCGCTTATAAAAATTAATTAAATGTAAATTGAATTTAAGGAATTTGAGAAAAATTCCTCACATAATTATTCTAAAAAGTATATTATTTTATTATTTTGGATATAAAAAAACTTAGTTCATCACATTTTTAATTAAATTATTTCTTAATATTCAACTCAAAAATATTAAAAGTATACTAAAACCACCTCTAGGTAACTCCTCATAAACCATATTTTAATTTCTACTCAAGAGGTGATACACCATGAAAAAACTATATTAAGAAATTGTACCCCCATAGTTGAAAATATTCAGATCACAAAAAAATTTTTCAGAGTTATCCTCATTGACAAAATATTCAATTAACATAAAAAAAAAGTTTAAAAACATTCTCAAAACAAAAAACATAAAAAATAATTGAAATGATCTCAATTCCAAAAAATTCAAATGAACAAAAAAAAGTTTTTCATAGTTTATTCCTCAATATCAAAGAAATAAAATTTTTTTAAAAAAAAAATCATTTCTTATTTTATATTTCCCAAATGTATAAATTCCTTCAATTCTACAGAAAAAGTTTCTTTTCTCAAAGTAAAAAATCAATTTAATTCGATTTGAACTAAAATGTGGTTGTTTTATAATCATTGTTATTTCATGGAGTAAGGCTTTTACAACATTCTTCAAATAAAAATAACTCATTTGAAAAATGAAAAAAATAAAAAAAAAAAGCCCCAGATCAAAAAAGTTCTAAAGAACAACACTTTGAAATTCAACATAGTTGTTTTCAAAATGATAATTCACATCAAATTAAATTTGATATTGAGTACTTACTCTTTGGCACTGTTTTTCTCAAAATGTTCTCATTTTTTGATAATATACTTTGTTTATATTGATATTTTAATTATTTTTCTTCTTCTATTTTTTTATTATTTGATGAAATTTTCAATAATTACTCCTTTTTCACAATAATTGAATAGAGAAATTTGCAAAATTTAAAAAGATAAAAAATAAAATAAACAGTTTGATACTTTATAAATATCAATCCAAAAAAAAAAATCCAATTGAAGAATCAAATCAATTTTTTATTAGCATTTTTTTTTTTTTATTGCCCTTTTTATTATTTAGGTGATATTTTTTATTTTTCTAAATATTGATATTCTAATTTATAATCAGTTTTTTTCTTTTCTTGCCAAGACTCATTAAAATCAAAGAATTTATAAGATCCTCTTTCATATTCAGAAGTAATTTCTTTAGGCTCTTCACATCTCCTAAACCAAGTTTTAAAATTTTTATGAAATCTCCAGCCTAATTCACGTAATTTTTGAGCAGCTAAATATTGTTGATAGGTACCCTGAAGATAATAAAAGATGAAAAATAATGTATGTGAATCAAATTTTAAAAAAGTTTTTGGATCGTCAATTGAATTTGGGGGGATTGAAGGGAAAAATTCGGGAACTTCAATTGGGTTTGTTGGTTTGTATTTTCGAAATTTACTTTTTTTTGGTAAAAATTTCATACTATTTGTTAATAGGTTTAATAAATTCTCCTGATCGTTTTTTGTTTCTTCGGTACTTTTTTTTTGGATTTGTTTTTCAACATTTTGCGAATTTTGTTCATTTTGAGTTGATAATAATCTGTTGTTATTTGTTTGGTTTATATTTGTTTGATTAATATTTGTTGCTAGTGGTATTGTATAATAGTTTTTAAAAAAAAAGAAAAATCAAATAATTTATAAATTATTGAAATTTAAAATATTTTTAATATAACCTTTGGAAAAATTGTGAAAACTATTCAAATTTTCATAATGTATCGCTGTGTAGTTGACAAGTTGGTTTGAACATTCTATAACACTTTTATTTCACAATTTTTTGATCCTTTATTTTATTGTATTTTTTTTAATTACATGTTTTATTCATTGTGTAACGTTTGTTTTTATTGGTTTTTTGATTAAAAAAAATAAAATTCTTTCATTCATTCATTCAAAATCATAGAGAAATGGTTTTTTGACTTGAGAAATTGTCTTAATAATTTAAGGTATTATCTCAAATAATATTATTTAAACAAAAATTCAAATTTTTACACGCAGTTAAAACAGTTCAAAGAATCAAAATACTACAATTTTATTCAAATTGGAAATAATTTTGATTTTTGTAAAATATGAAAATCATTTTTTCATCTTTTACTGTTTTTTGTTTTGAATTCATTTATTTTTTGAATTACATAATTTGTTTCGTTTGATCGAAATATTTTTTTCAACGATTGATATTAGGTTAAAGCTGAGTTGTTCAAAATAGAAGAAGTCAAATAAAAGCAGTTAATGGTGTATAACCATTTGATCAATCAATATTCCTAATAGAATTTAAACGAATTTACCAATACATTTTTTTTTGCTCAATACATTTTTTTTGGAAAAAGGAGCTCAAGACAAAATAAAACCTATCAACAAATTCATTTAAACCAGAAAATTTCAGGTCTCTCACAACAATTATTTTAAACCTCTTTATTTTCTCCACACTTCATTCTTTTCTTTCTATCATTTTTTTTTTTTTCTTTTTCACTTCTTCATTTTTTTATTCTTTCTTTCTTTTTTTTTTTAGAAAACTAAATTAAGATTCAAATACTTCTGATGACTGTGTCTCTGTTAGATACTCTTTGAATTATAAGTCTCAAATTTAATCACTTCAAAATTCTCTCTTTAACAGATTAGATGAGGTTTCATCTAATCCTTAACAAATAAAACCAATACATTTTTTTTTGTTTGGCTCTTTACAAAATTTTTAACACACCGAAAATTTATTAGTATTGATAATTATTTATTTTTTGTTTTGTAAGTATTGTAATTTATAAAAAATTGTTAACAATTCAATTAGTAAATGGTTCTAATTTGATATTTCTTTTGGGATCGATTAAATCAGATTTTTTTTTCAAAAATTGAATTTTGGTGTGTTAAAAATTTTGAATTCGAGTTTATTTTTAAATTTATAAAGATATTAAAGCAATGATCGTACTTATTTTTATCAATTTTCAAGGAGTTTTAGTAATTTTTTTTTTTTAATCATACACAACACAATTATTAATTAGTTGTTTAAAAACGTTTACAAATAGTTACTTTTGAAAAAGGTTTGATATTTTGCTTTGATGTTTATTTATTTAATTTGTTCATTTCTCACAAAAATAAATAATAGATCTTATTTCAAATCACCAAAAATATTTTAATTTCAAATGTTTTGTTCAAGAAAAGTTTAACAATTTGTTTATATTATAAAACACAAAATAAATTAAATAACAAAAGATCTATAAGACAACGAATTATGATATATATTTTTTATTTTTTTCCATTTTTTCCCTGGATGAATTTTCTTTATCTTGGGAAGAAAAGTTTACAAGGGAAAAAAAAACAAGTGGTTACTTTCTAATACTAGAGACACTGAAACACGAAAGTATGGGTAACTTGAAAATAACAACGAAAAAGCAAAGGCTAAAAATGATCAATGGTTTAAAGTTAACGAGATAAAAAAGAAAAAAGAAATCACAACAACTAAACAATAACCCCGAAATGAACTTTTATGATCAACTATCAAACTAAATTAAATTAACCAAAAGTATCGCGGTTGTGATTTTGGAAGTCCTTGATTAAAGATAATATTACGTTTTTTTGATTTTTTACCAATTGCTTCTTATAAACCCTTTTTAATTTTTCTTTTTTCTTTTTTTCTATTCATTCCTTTTTTCTTTTCGATTTTTTGCTTTTGCTTTTTAAACATAAAAATAATTTGGATATTTCATTTACAATGAAACACTTGTGAAATCTATTATTTCAAGTTTAAATTTACTTCGAGGGAAATTTAAGTAAAAGGACATTTAGAGTGTAATTTACACTTCTTCCATCAATAAATAAATATTATTTTTATTTTTTCTTCAAACAATATTAATCATAATAAACTTTGTTTCTGTTAAAGGTGCCCAAAAAAATTCCGAATATCAATTATTTTTTAGAATTTACCTGTGAAAAATAAGAAATAAGTAGAATAATACCCCTTAGAGAATAGTTGATTATTATTCTTTAGTTTTTTTATGGTTTTTGTTTCTTTAAATTAACAATTTGGGAAAAAAAGTGAAACACAATTTTTAATTCGAAAATTTAATAGAATCAGAGAAACCTAAAAAGGAAAAGTAAAATCAATTAAAAGAAGAAATAAATTAAATTTTTAGAATTATTCATTTTATTATTTTAAATCAAATCAACAAAAACAATTTAAATCTACTTTCATTATCAAATTTCGATTAGTGGTGTTTTGGAGATCTCAAAAATAGTCAATTTTTTCAGCAAATGTTTAATAATAGATTTATCAAAGAAACAAATCCATATCTAAAAGATAGTATTAGAAAAAGAGTTTATTGTGCTTAATCCTCCATTTTGTCTTGAATCATTTAATTTTTTCTTTTATTAATAGATCTTACTTTTCATTTTTAGGTTTCTGTGGTTCTATTAAGGTTCCCAATAAAAAATCGTGTTGAAATTTTTTTCCCAAATGGTAAGTCTTTAATTCAAATTGTTTTGATTTTTTTTGATAGGACAGACAGTCTCTAAGAAATGATCGATATCTCCATCAATTTCTAAATTAGATTCATTTTTTGCATAAATTACAAGATTTTGTTTTTATTTTATTCCGGTCATAAACATAAGAATATCTATTTAGATAATTTGTGAAATTTCTTGGTTTTAATATGGAAGTTGATCCTATCCATTTTTTAAATTATTTTTTGTTGTTAGTTTTTTTTAAAGTTTGAGAAATAAAAAGAAAATTTTTGAAGTTTTCAATTTATTTCAAAAATTAAAAAAAACCACCATTATCTTTTCCAGAATTTAAAAGAATTGAGTAAAATCTTTAATTTTACTATATTATTCTGAATTCTAGAAAATTTCTTAAATTTTTTCATTTCAAAAATTAAAAAAAAGCTAGACAATCCACGACACTCTGCGATACTTGGTATCACTTGATAACACGACCTTTTATTGATATTATTATACCTAATAATTTTTTTAAAATATTCTTGACCTTTCCACCCAGAACTAACTATCATAATTTTTTGTCTAAAGTTATTTGAATTTTTATTTTAAGTTTTCTAATTCGCAATTAATATTTTCATCATTTTTTTTTTGGGCAACTTTAATTGGTCTGAAATGTGTTCAAAACCCAGAAGTTCTAATTTCTTTTTTGAGTTTGTATCTTCTTTTGTAGATTGAGATTCTTACTTGGTCTATTTTTGCTTCAGTTGTATAAATTATTCTTGGAAAATATGTGAATTAATTTTTTAGAATTTTGTTAATTTTTTTATTTCAACAAACTTTGTTGAGTCAAAATCTTTTTGATTCATATTAAAAATAACGAATCCATAAAATAATTGACTAATGCATATTGATTTGAACAAAAAATCAATTATAAATTGACCCTTGATTTCTTAAGAAATTCAAAAAAAATTGGGTTCAAAAAAAAATGATTTCCATTCATATCCAAAATTTGTATTTTTTTATCCTATTGACTATAATCCTAACAAGCATTATAGAATAAAAATCTCTAAATAAATTTAGTGTTTCAGAAAATGCCGTAGAGTGCCATAGAGTGCCGTAGAGTACCTAGGTTTTTCAGAATTTAAGAGAAGAGAGTAAAATATTTTGATTTTACTCTCCTCTTTTGAATTCTGGAAAAGCTAATGGCGGTTTTTTTTAATTTTTAAAATAAATTGAAAATTTCAAAAATTTTCGGTTTATTTCTCAAATTAAAAAAAACAAAACGTGAAGTGCCGTCAAGTGCCGTGGAGTGCCTAGGTTTTTTTTAATTTAAGAAATAAAAAATTTGTATTTTTTTGAATTGCATTAGACAGATAAGCAATTAAATTGTTTGTATTGGTTAAATTATTTGATTTTAATTTTTTATTGATATATTGTATTCATTTATCTTATATGAACATCAAATTCAGATAGACCTTAAATCAAAAAAAAATCAGATATCAAAATAATTTTATATAAATTATCATGATTCAGAGACAATTTTTTTTCTGAAAGTAATTTTAAAAAAGTGTGAAAATAAAATATCTTTAATAGATTTTCTAAAAATAGGTTTATTGAATGTTTTAAAGATCTTTTTGAAAACTTTTTTGGTCACATTTTTTTAAAATTACTATATATGATGATTCAATATGAATTTCAGAGCCTTATATTTTTTAGAAAAAATTTTCTCTATGTGTCACTTTTAAAGGTTAATAATTCACAAAATGATAGTAGTATTGGTTTTTCTCTATTTGTTAAAGCAATTCTGAATTTAAGCAATCCAATTTTTTTTTTCAAACAAATTTTTCTGTTTACAGGACTAGTAAATTATAAAAAATCTTCCAGTAAATTTAATAGCAAATTCAAAAAAAAAATTTATCACATCTTGAAATTGAAAAATAAAATAAAAATATGATCACATCAGTACCAAACCTTGCTTACTTTTAAAGCTATTTTTCAGAAATGAATTATTGTTTTTAAAAAGTTTGATTCATTTTTCTCATTTTTGAAAAAGTTCAAAATCCTCAACATATTTCTAAATTATTTCAAAAGAACTTTATTTTCGTTTTAAGAAGAAAGAAATCTTAATTATCTATAAAAGAAGGTGTTACAAAAATATAATTTAAAAATAAAACTACTAAGTTTTAAAATAATTTGGTATAAAAAATCTACTTGATGTAAAAAAAAAATACAATAATTATTTTAAACTTGAAAAAAATATAATTTTTTTATTCTAAAGAATAGTTCAAATCAATTTTTTCAATTTATTGAACATAAAAATACGAGAAAAACAATCAAACCTTTAAATTAAAAATTCTCACAAAATACTTTTTTTAAAACCTGAAAAATTCAAGTTATAACCTAAAGAAAGACTTTTTAATTTGATTATTTTTAATCAATAATTAATAATCCAATGTTAATTTTTATCATTGAGTTAGTTATTAATAACTTCAAAAATTAAAAATATCAATAGGCTTTAACTATTATTTCTTAAATTTTTTAAATAGTTTCAAACAAAAAAAAAGAATCTCAATATAATAATTCTAAAAAAAAAAAAAAAATAGATATTATCAAAACACTGAATTTAATTCTAATAGTTCGTTGTTTATACTCTTTAATATTTGAAAAAGAATATTTACTTATCATTTAATTTTCAAAGAAATTGAATAAATATTTGTGAATAAAATAGATGATCAATTTTTTTAGATCTTCATGAATTTCAAATGATTGATCTATTTTTCTTGTATTTTTAAAATAAGATTAAAGATTTCAAGTTACTTGTTCATACAGACTCTCAGAAATTACTAAAAGTGAGATTTCATAAAAATAAAAATGTTTTACAAATTTTTCAATTCCTGTTTTGATTATAAAATTCAAAACAAAAAGGATCCAGATCTTTGGACTGGAAATTAATTGAAAAAAATGAACTTCTTTTAAAAATGATAACTCATTTCTCTAGAGTTGATAAAGGAGTTTGCTTATCGGGTTTAATTGTCCCCTTGTGTAAATAATTACTCTAATACCTTTGGTAAAAAAAATTAAATAAGAGTTACTAGTCCCTTAAGGTTATCTCTTGATTTTTGTAATTTAAAACAAAATTAAAATTTTAGGATTGGAAAAAAAAAAAAGAAAAAAAAAAAACATTTGTTAACATCCATTTGGGTTGATTCGAAAATAAATTGTCAATTGAAAAGTTATTGAATATTTAAATAACCAAATAATTAAAAAAACAAAACAAATGAATGAACGCAATTGAACGGTTAGGTTTGAAAAATTGCCATTTTAATAAGAAAGTGGTTCATTGCAAAAATTAAAAAGAATTAGACTTACAATTTTGATTATTTTTTTCATTTTCCTCTGTTCCCTTTTCAATAATATTTATGTCTTCGTAAATATAATAATAATTTGTTTCGTCAAATTCAGGATCATCCCAAGAATTTAAATAATTCTCAACATTCAAACGAACAAAAAATAAAGATTCAAGTTTGATCGAATCATTTTCTAAATGTAATAAAATTTGTTCGAGACTAAAAGTATGGAATTTATTATTTTCCGATAATCTGAAAAGCCGATCTTGCCTTTCCTTCTCAATGTTCATAGAATTACGTGTTAGTTTTTCGTATTCCCTTTTTATTATTTCGTGTTGACCATTTAATTTTTGTAAAGATCTTTCGACCCATTCACGTAGCTTGAAAGAAAAAACAAGTGGTTGTTTAAAAAATTAAAAAACAAAGAAAAGAAATAGTTTTTGGTTATTTCAAATTAACGAACAAATTTTTTAATGAGTTGGGCTACAATCTTAGGTGTTGGGTTTCCCAAAAGCACTCAAAGAAATCAAATAAGCATCAAAAAAAAAAGAATCTTTTCAAAAACTTTTTAAAAAAAAAATTTGAGCAATTCTTACACTTTTTTTTGTTGTTGTTGAAGTTTGATCTCCATTGACAACAGTTTTGTAAAAATAGATTTGTTGTTCAAGAAGTTTTTTTGTTTCTAATAATGAATAATTGTCTTTTCTTTTCGAATTTATTAAAAGTGCTCTGATTTGTTCTCGGATCATAAGTAGTTTTTGTAGTCCTTTTTCCAAAGCAGTCTCTGATTGTTTCTATGAGTGGTTGAATTTATTTTGTTTTGGTGTGTTTTTTTATTTGCACAAGAAATGTTTTTTGTTGTTTTTTTATTTGCGAGAAAGTTTTTTTGTTTTTTATTTAGGTTTTTTGTTTTGTTCTTTGTGATTATTGGAAACAAAAAGAAGATTAAAACGAAAAAAAAAGAATATTACATCTCTTTTGGTCATATTTTTAAGCTTCTCGGTAGTTAGATGAAACTCTTCTAAAAAATCGTTTACATTTTGAATAAACCTTTCGGTTGTGTTTACTAAGCAAATAAGAAAAAAAAATTCATTAAATTGTTGTAAAGACAAATAAAAAAAAAAAGTTTAACACTGAATGAGGGATTGAAAAAAGGTTTTGGGAGTGAATTTACTTTCGTTTTGCTGTACTTTACTCATTTTAAAAAGAAATGCTTTTTAAAAAAAAATGAAAGTTTGTAGAGGAAATTTGTTTTGGAATATTTGAGTTTGAAAAAGAATTTATCAACCACTTATTGTGGTATATTCTCTATAAGGGTTCAGTTTTAATTTAATTTATTATCTGAGTATTTGAATAAGAAGTGGGTTCAAATATAAGTTGGTTAACGACTTTTTCTTTGATTCGATAATTCCTTTCATCTCAGATTCTGATCTTACATGGATCACCATAAAGAGACTAACTAATAAAAAAAAAGAATTTACAATCTGTTTCATGAAACTCTTTTTATTAAAATACTGGATGGAAATGAGGTAACAATTTTTCTGATTTATAAAAACATACTTGTAAATTATCATTTATTTTTAATTTTCAAAGCTAATAGAGAATTTAATTATCATAGAATCTTATTAAAATTGATGAATTAACTCTTCACCTCCTTTCTAGAAATAATTTATCACTTTTAAAGGAATTCCTTTTTTTCAATTAATATTCAATTCAAAGATTACCTTTGTGGAAAAAAAGTGAAACGTGGAAAAAAAGTTCAACAAGGTTTTTAATTGGGAACATTACTGAAAATTCAAAGTAAGATCACTTTAAAAAAGAATAAATAAATAAATAAAGACAAAATGAAGTCTCCGCCACAATAACAGTTTTTTTAATACTATCTTTTGGTATGGGCTTTTCTTTGATTGATCGATTATTAAAAATTTGTTGAAAAAATTGACTATTTTTGAGATCTCCAAAAGAAACACTAACAATTTCCTTAAATCAGGTAGATTTAAATTGTATTTGTTGGGTTGATTGAAAATAATATAATGGGTTATTATTTGAAGTTAATTGGTTTCTTCTTTTTATTGATTTTACTTTTCTTTTTCAGTAATGTTCCCAATTAAAAACCGTGTTGAACTTTTTTTCCACAACGGTTATGATCCTTTTTTGGTTTGAATTTTAGGATCAAAACAGAAAAAGAACAATTTCTAAAAGATTTTTTTCTCAAAGAATTCTCACTTATAGGAATTTCTCATTGTTTGTATGAATAAATCACATTCAGAATTTATTCCTTTTTTTTTTTTTTTTCTGATTATTAAACGTGAAACCTGTTCGTCCCTCTTTTTTTCTGAATTATGATATAAAAATTGTAGATTTTTATGAAAAACTAGTCAAATATATAATTATTATTACTTTAGGTAATAAATGTGATAAATTCACTATTTGATAATAATACTTATAATATTATGATTAATTAAAAAAAAAACTCTATTTCAAAATCATTAGCCAATTAAGAATCAAATTTTAAAGTAAAATATTTTGAATAATCAAAGTATTCTATTATAATATAAAAATTTCAATTTTAATATTCAGTTTTATACTAAAGAGATATTTATTTTTTCTCAAACATAAAAGAAATAAAAAAAAAAAAAAAAAGTTAAAAAAAATTGGGACATTTATTTTGAAAGATGCAGTACATAAAAAATAGAAAATTTAAAAAATTAGTAAAACCCATTTATCGATTCTCCTTCTATTTGAATAACTAAATCTAATCTCTTTTTCATATTTGAAATCAATTTTTTCATTAATTAATCTATTATTTCTATCCAATTTTTCATTTTCATTATCTATTTTAACAAAACACTGTGGAAAAAATAAATAAGAGAAAAAATGATTTATTTACAAACTTTTCATTATGAGGGGAAAAACTTCAAAAAAATGTAAAAGCAATTCAAAATTCAAATGTAACATGGGCCAATTATGATGGAATTTAGTTTCTATTAATTTTTTTTTTTTTTTAGTTGGAAAATCCAAGTAATGTAATTCTAGAATAGTCCTATTAATTCTTAGGTAAATAATTCCATCTTCAATAAAACTAAATTATTATTTTTTTTGCATTATATACATAATTTAATATTTTTTTGTTCCTCAATAAATATTATCTGTTTAAATACTTTGTAAAAATAGATTAGTTTTAAAATGGAACCAGTAACTTCTCAATTTTTAATTTCCTCTTTCTTAGGGATTTTTGGAATTTGGAAGAATAAAGGAAAATTAAGGATTTTTTAGGATTATTTTAGGTTAAAAACATACATATTTTTCATAGTAAGTTATTTTTTATATTCAATAACAGTATTTAATTTTTTTTGATAAATTTTAAACTTTCTTCTATCAGATGAAAAAAACCCACTTTTTTTTAATCTGCTATTTGTTTTACAATTATTATTATTTATTTTTTCTTTTAAAGAAATGGTCAAAATTTATTTGTTATAAAAAAAATACAATCAATTAATCAAAATTAAAAAAGAGATTTTTTTATTAATCCAGTACCCTAAATTTAATTCCAAATACAAAAAAAATCACTTCACTTAGATGAATACGAGATGGAACTTTAATGTAATCTCTTGGGGGGTAAAATTTCGATAAAAATAATATTATTTTATAATTTATCATAAAAATTAAACACTTTCAGTATTTAAAGCCTGTTTATCAAATAAAAACCATGATTTATTTATTTTTTTTCCTTATTCCCAAAGAAAATAGAATTAACTATCTAATACAGTCAGTTTCATTTTTAAGGCACAAACTTTCAACGAAATTTTAGGCAAAAAAAAATCTCAAATTATGGCACAAAATTCAGAATTTTAATATTTACACATTTTATTTCACTAGAATTTGAATTTTGTGCCTTAAATTTGAGATTTTTTTTTTGCCTAAAATTTCGTTGAAAGTTTGTGCCTTAAAAGCGAAACTGACTGTATTATACCTTATGTAAAATCCATTTTGAGGGTAAAATTTTTGATTTTTTAAGCAATTTGTATATTCGGAATCGGATTTTTGTTGAAATTTTTTTCTAATTTTCTCAATTTTTAATAAATTTGTTTTTTTTGTTACACCAATATGTCAATTTTTTTTTTTTCACTTTTTTATTGAAAATTCTTAAATGATTCTTTGATGTATCTAATCTCTTTTTTTTAATTCTTGAACTTTAAAAAATGAATAACATGGTTACTCTATGTTTATTATCAGTTTATTTGTTACTTTAATGTAATCTAGAGGTCTTATTGTACCGAATAACAGAACTTTTTATTTATATAAGGGATTTTTCAAGAGTGTAAATCTTTAATTGAACAACTATACTTTCAAACAACGATGTTTTATGTTATTATTATTCAATCATAATTAGAAATAATTAAATAGTGACAAAGTCAACAAAAATTATCAAATATTTTTTTTTCCAGTAAGATTTTTTGAAATTTGAAAATCCTATTTCAAAACATTTCTTTCCAAGAATATTTTGTAAACCCAAATAATTGTAAATAAGATTATTAAAATTGAAGGAGGATCATTTATAAAACAATTCTTCAAACAAACCATAAATGTTCTCATTTAATTTTATTGAGATTCTGACCAGTCTTTTTCCAAGCAGATTAATATAAATAATTTTTTTTGAAAAAACTGTTATTTTGTAGTTTTTGGTTTTTATTTTTTGATTTACTTTTAAAAAATCACTAACCAACTCCTGAGAAATACATACTAAAAGTATAAAATTCAATTTGTTTATCGTTTAAGTCAGCTTTTAATACAAAAATACGAATAACGCAGAAAAATTGATTATTTTTCCCATAAATTTATTACTACTCATTGTTACTTCTTTGTGGTAAGGGGATGTCTATAAAAGAATAAAAAATGAACCAAAAAAACTACATTTTTTATTATATAAATTAATTTTCATCTTTTTGTATAAAGGATCTTAAGAGCCTTAACCAAAAAGAAAGGTGGTAATTTTTGGTGTATAGGTAGAATTTATTGAGAACTACCGCCCTTTTGTGATAATATATTGTATTGAAAATTCTCAAAGAAAAAGGTAATACAGTCAGTTTCACTTTTAAGGAATAAACTTTCAGCGATATTTAGTAAACAAAAAAAACTCAAATTAAGGCACAAAATTTGGAATTTTTTTTTTACACATTTTATTTTACTAGAATCCAAAATTTTGTGCCTTAATTTTAGATTTTTTTGTACCTTAAATATCATTATAAGTTTTCAACATAAAAGTAGAACTGACTATATAAAAAAAAAATTGATAGAAATGGAAAATGAATAAAATTAATGTTCATTTTTTGGAATTTATCTGTACTTTCTCAAAAATATTCTTAATACTGTTAATTTCAAAATAGAAAGATCAAAATTTTCAATCAGCTTTCCAAAATAAACACAATCCCAAATGACTAAAATAAATCATCAAAACCCCCAATTCTAAAAGATGTAAAATAATTAATTTTATCTTGTTTTTCAGATTATGAAAAAAAAGAAAAGTTACCTGATTTATATATATCTGTTTTTAGTAAAGCTGAATGTAAATTTTGTTCAATTTATTTTGAAACAAAAGGTATTATCAATGATTTTGTCCTTACAAAAGTGTTTTGAAGGGAGGAAAGAAATGAAAAAAGAACAATTTAATTTTCAAAATTCATTTTTTGATAAAAATTTCTTTTGAAATACACCTTGAAAAGATGTCTAAAAACCCAAAATTAAAGAAGTTACAAAAAGAATCTAAAAAGTTCCAAAAGTACATTTCCACACAAGACTTTTCCGCGCTCTTCTATCAATTCGAAAAAGGTTATCAACTCTCAACAAATGAGTACAAAAAAAAATTTACAACAGGTTTACTTCAGCAAAATTCGATAAAGAATAGATACAGAAACGTTCTACCGATCGAAAAAACACGAGTAAAGCTTCAAATTGAAAACGAAAAAAGTGATTACATTAATGCAAATTTTTTAAGTGATCCTCTTATTGATTCAAACAAAAAGCTTTATGTCTTGTCCCAGTGCCCCCTAAATAAATCATTTGATGATTTTTGGAGAATGGTTTGGGATCAAGAATGCAATTTAGTTATCAACCTCACAGTCTTAATTGAAAAAGGAAGGAAAAAGTGTGATCAATATTGGCCAAAAGCCGATTCCACAAGCGCAACAAAATACGGTGAGTTTAAATTAACAAATTATAGTACAAATGAAATTTCTGAAATTACAACAAGTGAAGGGATAACAATAAGACAATTTAAACTTGAAAAAATAGAAAACGAAAAAGAGAATGAACAAGAACAAGAAATTGAAAATGAAAAAGAAAAAGAAAAAGAAAAGGAAAAGGAAAAGGAAAAAGAAAAAAAAAAAAAAAACTTCAAAAGTAGAATAATTACTCAAATTCATTTCACAGCATGGCCAGACTTTGGCGTTCCAGACGAAACCCAATACATTGAGTTAATTGATTTGGTGTCCAGGTTTTCGCAAAATTCAAACCCACCAATTGTGCATTGCTCTGCTGGGATTGGAAGAACAGGTGTTTTTGTTTTAATTGACATTACCTTAAGGAGAATCAAGTATTGGCTTGAAAACAAAACAAAGTGGAAAATATCCCGTGCTTTTAATTTAATGAAGACCCTAGCAGAACTCAGGAGTTACCGCCATGGGCTAGTTCAAACACCAAAGCAACTCAAATTTTGTTTTTTCGTTGTTCATTTTTTTACCCAACAATTACTCAAATAAATTGATTGTATGGACTTTCAATTGCTTGATTGTTCGTAGCTTTTTCTTTGAATGAACAAAAAAATGCGAAAGAGAAAGAAAAAGAAAAAGAAAAAGAACAAGAAAAAGAAAAAGAAAAAGAGAAAGAGAAAGAGAAAGAAAAAGAATATTGATTTGATCCCATCAAAGTTTAAGAAAAAAGAAACAGATGCGTTTTATTTTTGTTTTTGTTTTGTTTTCTGTTTTTTACCCTTTTTTTCTTGCTTTCGAGGCGTCTATCGAAAAATATATTTACCACTTTTTTTTCACTTGTCTCATCAATAATTAGAACCAATAGTCTCTTGATCTTTCAATAGGGATGTTGATTAAGTCATGCCCTGAAAGTGTTGTTTCATAATGTAATCAAGCTACAATTAATTTATTTACTTATTTTTAATTTATCTAGTAAGAATGATAAATTCTCAAAACCTTCTTTACATCGTATTTGGAAATGAGAAAAAGGATCTTTGAATTTTGGCTTATTCTTTCCAAACTCTTAAGATTAAAATCCTTCAACAAGGGGAACTTTATTCATTAATTAATCTGGTTTGTTTTCTTTACTTGGTTCTTTTTTTAATAATTTAAGGATAGTACAATTGTAAATGGTTAGAGTTTATTAAATTGTTATATTCTCTCTCTAGGATTAGATTTTCAAGTGAAAAAGGTGAAATTGTTAACAAAAACGCTCTTCAAAGAGTTCTCTAAAATCTCAGTTAAATTTACATACTAAGAATTTCCTTTCAAAATAATGGTAAAATTATCACAGTTTCAAAATTTTTCACATTTTTACCTTTCAAGATCCTACCAAAAATTTGATTTTCATATTTGAAAATTTCCATATCAAATCTATACGCACAAAACAATTTCTCAAGCTGTTCTAAGTATTTTTTACAGTTACTTTTACAAGTTTGAAATGTTTTCAATTTTGGAACTTTTACTTGAAAATCCCATAAAGATACATTGGTGTTTAAAATTTTCATTCAAATCCTCTATTTTATAATTTTTTTTTGTTCTGTTTTAGTTTTTAACTTTGGAATTAGAAATTAGTAATTTTTATATCTTAAGAATGAAAATTTTTTTTGACAAGTGATGGTAAAATAAAAGATATAAAATCAACACCCTCGATCCTGGGAATGTAGCCCTTAAGTTCTAGTTTCTCCAAAATTTTTTTAAAAAAATCAAAAGTTTTAATTTATATATGTATCCAATAAAAACTTCGTAGAAAATCAAGTCGTTTCAAGTCAAAAAGATATATACATAATTAAGAAAATTGAACAAAATTTCTATTTTTTATCAAATAATCTTCTCAAGTCAAATTATCAGTTTAGAGAACTGTATCCATTTTTTTAATTTAATCAATTTTTTTTCTTTTTTTTTCCTTAATGCCAATTTTTTGTTTATTTTTATTTTTTTTTTTATTAGAAGAAGGTTTGAATATATATATATATATATATATATATAAATATATAGAAAAATGGGACTTTTTTAATTCTTTTTAAATAATGATTTTTATTATTAATAAATCTTATTCTCATCAATTCTAATTTTTGTACAAAATTATGATTTTTTAGAAAGGGTTTTCCATGAAACAATCCCACAATACTTTTTTAACATTTTTTTGGAATTTTCTGAGTTTTTAAGAAATTTCTGGTATAAATATCAACTCAAATCTGAATTTTATTATTTTACTTATCTCTAATTAATTTCGTGTTGGGTTAATTATTTAAAAAAAAACGAATTTTTCATTTTATACTAGGTTAATTTAAGTAATGAAGGGTATAAAAGTAATTCAAAAAAAATTATAAAAATAACAAGCAATTAGAGAAAATTAAAAGATTTTTTAGATTAAGGTTATTTTTGAGGCCTTATCTTTGATTAATTATATTAATATTTTAAACTTTGATTTACTTTCTATAGAGTAATTATTTCAAAAAAAAAAAAAAATCCGCAACTATAATCCGTTTCCATTAATTTTAACAATTTTTCAAATGAAAAAAAAAATAAAGAAATTAATGATTATTCATTTTGAAAATTCCTTTTTAGAAATGGGAATAAATAATTTTCAATTTTATTCCATATAGATCTATTTTTTTAATTATATTGTAAATTTCATAAGTTTGGTTATTTAATAGAGAGAATAAATTCCAATATCATTTTTTTTAAGTAAATTATTTATTTTTTTCTTAAATATCTTTTTTTTGTTAGTTTTGGTAACTTTTTTATTATTAAAGAAAAGATAATAAATGATCTTTTATTTAAAATTTACTTCAATTTTTGTAATATTTTTCCATAAAATCTTTTTTTGTTTTACAAATATAAATATTTTCTTTTTCATGTTCTTTTATTATAAAGGGTTATATTTAAAAAAAACTGGAAATCTAATATAGTGAGAATTTTGAAGACAATAAATATTTTTCTTCAAATTTAAAGCTCATCTAGATATAATTCGGGGTAAATTAATTATTTTTATATTTGTTATCTTAAAAGAAATTTGTAAAGAGAGATCTTATTAAAAAATCAATTTTTAGGTGTTTTTTTTTTTTTGAAAATTTACAATTAAACAAAACAATTGTTACAAACCTTATTAAAAATTTTACGTTGAAAGGTATGAAAATAAATATATGAATAATGTAATTGTATCTATCTAAATTTTTTTGTATCTCTATGATTTTTTTTCAGAATTGTGACAATATTCTTGTAAATAATATATATAGATCAAGAAAAAAGATCAAAATAAAATCAATTTTAAAAATGATTTGTTCTATTTATAAGTTTCATATTGTTTTTTCTATCAAAAAATTTTGTTTGGTTTTGATAAGAATTCCAAGATTTTCCATATATGACTTTCCTATAATTATTATTTTGTAAAATTATTTTTCAATTTTCAGAAATGGTGTTTCAATCTTGATGGTGGATAAAATATCAACAATCCTTCAAAAATTTAATTTTTAAAAATGTGAATTTTGAAATCAAAATGACACTTCCAGATTTTTTATTACATAGATCTTTAAGGGGTGATTGTACCTTTTTTTCTGCATGTGTTCGTGTATAGCTTTGTACAAGAATATAATTAAAATCGATAAAAACCTATTTTTAATTTTTTAAAAATTCGTTATCATGTTTAAAAGGGGTACTTTTTTTTTCAAATAAAATTTAATAACAAGAATTTGATCCTTTTAGTTCAAATTTTTCAACTGAAAAAAAACAAAAAGAATCAATTTGAGATGGATTTTAATTTTGAAGAAATTTAACTTTTACAATTTTTTTTTTATTTTTATGAAAAAATAAAAATTCATACCTACTTAAACATATTTCTAAAAATATAAGATCAATAAATAAAATATTGAACGATTGTATGATCAAAAAAAAAATTGATCATATATTTTATTCATCGATAATTTATGGAATTTCTTGAAAGTTAAATTATTTTACTTTATTATCTTTATCAAACATTAAAGGTATAAATTACAAAATGTTATTCGTCATATAAATTAATTGAGAATATTTCTTAATTTTTTATATAAAAAATAATTATTAATTAATAATAATTTTAAGTATTTGGAAATATTGAAAATTTTAGTGAAAAAAATATTTAAACTTTTTTGATAATTTTTAATTTATGTGTTATTAGTAACTAACTGAAAGAATTAAGATTGAATAATGAATTATTGATTAAAAATAATCAAATGAAAGGGTATTTCTCTAGGTTATAATTAGGAATTTTTAGGTTTTAAAAAGTATGAATATATATAGTAATTAGTTTTTAATCGTTTTAGGTTCCTTAAAAATTTAACAAAAAAAAATTATTTCAATTTCAAAAAAATAATAAATTCCGGTAAAAACTCTCCCCATTAGACTTGGGTCATTGCAGTTAAAAATAATTTTCTGAAAGGGAAAAAAAAAATTTGTAATTTTTATTTGAGTAACTTCATGCCAAACAATAACAAACCAACCTGTGTAGTTTGATCGATCCCCAAAAATCATATATCAAAAAAGAGGATATTTTTATAAAAAATTGCCCAAGAATAACAATTGGTTTCCAATTAGAATGGATAGAATATATAATTTTGAAAAAAACTATGTAAATTTTAATTCTAAAGTGTCTGGTGCTTTTTGAGATCTCAAATATTTTTTTTCATTTTTTTCTATTCTCAAATGTGTTTATTTTTTTCTAAAGAATTTTACAAAATAACTTTCTTTGTCATATGTAGAGAATTACAATTTAGCCAAAAATTAGATTAAATCGAATTAAATTGACTGTGTTCTTAAAGAAGGTAATTTGTTTTAAAGTGAAGAAATTTAACACTTTGGAAATGTAAAATGAGAAAAGATGAAGTAATTTTACATAAATTTGATTTTTTGAAATTGAGAATCCCTTTAAACTTTTTTTTTTTTGTTGAATTTTTTAATCAATTAAGATCTTGAGAATTTTTTTTTTGGTTTTTTGAATTTTTGACAATTCATACGAGTAAATATTTTTTTAACTGATTGAATTTTTGTCAATCGAAAGAAGAGTAATTTCAAAATATACTTTTTGGTTTCAAGTCACTCCATGTGGGTGGAGCCAATCCCAGTTAAATAACTAGGGTTAAAAGTAATTTTTATATTCTAAGTTACCCCAAAACTTGGTGGCTTTATTTTAAATGTGTATTTTAGTACACAGTCTTTCAAAGATAATAAAATTTCTTTCTTCTTTATGAACTACGTTTTTAGGTGAAAACAGTGAAATAATGTATAAAATCACCCTTGGATAAGTTATGTAATCCAAGTAATATTTGTCCAAGTAGAATTTCTTTTCGAAAAAATCTGAAATTTTCACAATTTCAACAATTTTTACAATTTTTACCTTGTTAGATCATGCCAAATTTTGATTATAATATTTTAGAATTTCCATTTCAACTTTCGGAACTCACACTATTTTCTAGAGCTGTTCTAAATAGCTTTTAAATTTACTTTTACAAGTTTGAAATGTTCCAAAAATTGAAATGCACTTGAAAATCCCCAAAGTCAATTTTTTGCAATTATTTTTTTTGTTATTTACAATTTTCCTTTTCATTGAATAACAAAGAAAAATAGTCTTCGTGAAAAGGTAAAGATGAGAAAAAATGTTTATTTTTTTTTTTTGTCCAATTTCTTCGGTGTGAAAATTTTTTTTGAGAAGCGAAAGTGAAATAACACAATTAATCAAACCCCCCAAGGGTGGGAACGTAGTCCTTAAAGGAAATAATATTTTTGAGATAATTATGGATTTTTGAAATTTTGAACTTTTTCAAATATAAAAACATGTATCAAATTTTTAAAAACAATAGTTCATTTTGTAAAAAAGCATTAAAAGGAAATTTGGTTGTGTAGTACTCAGTTTTTTTCTTGGTTTTTCAATTTCAAGATGCTAGGTTATTTTTTTTTGATATTTGCTATTGGGTTTACTTGAAGATTTTTTTTTAGTTTACTAGTACCATAATCAATAAATTTGCCAGTCTTTTTGAAAAAATAAAACATTGCCATTTACTTTTCATGACAGTTTAACCATTTCTAAACAAAATATTTGAATAACAGTAAATTTCACTTTTTCAAAACTGAACAAAAAAGTTATTCATTTCAAATTTCCACAAAATGAATTTAATATTAATTAAACACCCTGATATTAAACCTTGAAAAATCTACAGATCGAATTTCGTTGTTTGTTACAAATTTGTAATTTTTGGAACCTTTCAAGACTCTTTTTTTTTAAACTTATTTTCGCGAAAAAAATTGAAATCTGTCCTAAGTGTGACAAAGTAAACAACACATCGAAATAAATTCATTTGTTTCATGATTTTGATGAAAAAAAAAAAAAGAAACAATTCCTCACTTGAAACTCAATTCAACCAAAGAGCCAACAACCGAAACTTATTGAACTTCTTTAAAGTATGAGATTTTCCATTTTTTTACAAATTCTCTTCAATAATAATACCAATAAAATGACACAAATCCCAGAACTTACCCAAGAAAAAGCACTTGAAGCAATCAAAGAAGTTATTGCACAATTTGACCTAACTGAAAACGAAGAAAAAATGAAAGTTGCTAAAGAAGAAGCTGGATCTGATTTACAAAAAATGCTCCAAATTGTCATGCCTGTTGCTATCGAAATCCAAAAACCAATTGCCAAAAAATACGGTTTTACCGAAGATCAACTTGGTAAACTTTTTGTTTTTTTTGGATTTTTGCTTGTCGTTTTTTTTCTTCCTAACTCATTCCTTTCTTTTTCTTCTTTTACTTTTTTTTTTTTTTTTTTTTTTAATTTTTTTTTTTTATTTCTGCATTTTTTTATTGTTTATCGTTTAGGACTCACTCAATTTACAATGGCAATCAAAAAATGGGAAGCCACAAACGAAGAAATTAAAAAATACGGAAACCAACTCAAGGCCAAATACATGCCAAAAATGAACTAATTCCACTTTTTCTTTTGATGAGAAAATTAATGTTTTGAAAAATGGAAAACAAATTTCATCTGACTGTATTGAGAGAAAAAATTCAACTTAAAAAACGGCACACTTCTTTTTTCTGACTTCTCTTCTCTTCTCTCTTTTCTTTTCTTTTTTCTTTTTTTATTTTTTTATTTTTTTTTTTTTCTTCTTTTTACAGTTTTTATCCAACCAACTCTTTTTTAAAAAAAACAGGGAAACCCTTCAAAGAAACACACAATCTTTTTCGCTTTCTCAAAGATTTTAATTGTTTTACTTTATTTTTTTTTCTTTTTGAATTTTTTTAAGGTAGAAAGACAATGTTCCGAATACAAATTAAATTTTCAAACCAAACTAACTCTTCTCCAAACAAGGAGTTGAACTTTTCTCTGTTGTAGATTGAAGATCAGATATGAGTGAAAATGAAGAAATTAAATCAGATTTTGAAAAATGTATTTCTCGAGTTTAAATCTTTTCTGGTGTTACAAGGGTTTTGAAAGTTAAAAGATTGTAATTATTTCTCAAAGGAAACAATTCTTCAAAGAATAAAAAATATTTAAAATAACAGAATAACAGTCTATCATAAGGTAGAATGGGATTTTATTTTAAACCCTAAATAATTTTACAATTACTTTCTAACAATATGAGTCAAACCAACTTTTATTCTTGAAAGGCAATTTTATATCTAGTGAGTACCAATTAAAGCTTTTAAAAGAATGTCAACTCAAACTATTATTTCTCAGAAAAAAAAAAAACAAAAAAAAAGGAAAAAACCAATAATACTCAGAATCAGTAGAGAAATATTGAACAAAGAACTTATTTCTGCGTATAAACAATATAAATATTTCTAGAAATTAGGTTATTTTATAAATTTTTTTAGCTTCGCTTTCAAAAAAAAAAAAAAAAAAATAATTGTATTTTAGTGAATTCGAATAAATATGCTCATTATAATTCATGATAGGTGTTGAGGTTTGTATTATCATCAAGAAAGAATTATAATTTGCTTATTTTGGAGAAATGAACAAAATTGTAAGAGTTTTAATTAGAAATAGGCTAGTTAATACAAATAATTAACATAAAATAAAAAGCTAACAAACAAACAAACAAATGTATTTAAAAATTTTCTTTTATAAAATAAATAACAAAAAAAATCAAAAAATACTCCAAAATTTTTTTAATAATTTTGAAAATTTTACTCTGATACAAAATTTCCAAAAATCAACTTTAAAGTGTCAAACTTAGCAAATTGATCAATTTGATCTAGAAATTTTCCAAAATAATTTTTTATTATTATTGTTTGTTAAAAACATCTCAAATAAAATGAGTCAGATGTTTAAAAGACTCTTTTAATTTTCAATATTTTTGACAATTAGTATACAGTCAGTTTCACTTTTAAGGAAAAAACTTTCAACGAAATTTAAGGCACAAAAAAATCTCAAATTAAGGCACAAAATTTGGAATTTTTTTTTTACAATTTATTTTTACTAGAATTTGAATTTTGTGCTTTAATTTGAGATTTTTTTTGTGTCTTAAATTTCGTTGAAAGTTTGTGCCTTAAAAGTGAAACTGACTGTAAGCTACTATACTTGATCTAAATAAAAGTTTTTAATTCAATTTATTTCACAAGTAATCTAATTTTGATAATTAGAAACCCCCACCATCATCCTTAAAAGTTATTTTAAAAAACAAAAATTACAAACTATAATATAAAATTACGAAAATTGATTGAGTACACGAGAAGCAAGAAGTTGATTTAAAGTACAAGTGTATAGAATCAGATTTGTATACATGTCATTTTTTGCCATTTTTTTAGCTTGGACCAGAAAAAAATGATTAACTTTTTATCTACCCCATAAAATACCTTTTTTGAACCGTGTTTACAAACGAATTAATTTTTCACCGATCTTGTAAGTCTGATCTATTGAAAAAAAAAAACCCACCATAAGCCTATATTTTTAAGGGGTTGGTTTTAGTCAAAAAGATACATATATATGAAACATATTACTATCGAAGGCAAACAAAAAAAAAGTTTTCAATATCTTAAATACCTGGAAAAATTATTAATAAAATAGTACAATGATTCTGTTATATCAATTTATAATTATTCTTGTATTAGAAAAAAAACAAAATTTTAGAAAAAAAAATATGTATTAAATTTTGAAAATTTTACAGTTTTAATCGTCAAATTTCAGATTTCTAAGTTGAAAGATTGATTTTTTAAATTAATATCAAAAGTAGATTAACAACTGAAAAATTCTTTTTTTTATATATATTAATAAATAATTAACTAATAGATTTTCTAAAAAAATCATTTCTGAAATATTATTGTAAAAAAAAATACTTTGATAAAAAAGAATTAAAAATAATTATTATTATTTTTTTTTTTGAATGTTGCTGATTATTATGTTAAAATTCTTTATTAAAAAATTGAAAAAAACAATTACTTTTGGAAGGATCTAAATCTTAATATTTAAAAATACTTTTAATTTGAAATTTTTTTTGTGTTACTGTTTGTAATTTTGGACGAGTATTATATAAATTTTAAAATGACAATTTTTAATTTAGATCTTATCATCAGTTCCACTTTTAAGGTACAAATTTCAACAAAAATTAAAGCACAAAAAAATCTCAAATTAAGGTACAAACTTTTGGATTTTTTGACACAAATTATTTTACTAGAATCCAAAATTTTATGCCTTAATTTTAGATTTTTCTTTTTTACTAGATTTCCGTTGAAAGTTTGTGTCTTATAAGTGAAAATGACCATATTAAAAATCCAATTCTTTAATTCCCAATATGATTTAAAATAGATGTTTTGAGAAAACATGAACAAAAGAGTCTGAATACCATTTATATTAAATTTCAAGGCAATTTAATTGTAGAAGAATCTTTGATAACATTAACTCCTGAAGGGGCAAAAAAAAATTATTTAATAAAAATCCCAATAGGTCAAAAAAATCTTTACCTTTTTTTTATTAAACAATAACTATTAAAATCAAAATGAAAAATTTGTATTGTTTTAGATCACATTTCAGAAATACCCTTTTAAGGGAATAACGATTCTTATTTATTATTTTTTTCCTAGAGGCAATAGAGTAAATATTTATACAAAGATAAGATTAAATCCAATACACAAAATTCATTTATCAACTTTCAAGAGATGAGTTATCATTTTTAAAAATAATTCATTTTTCATACAGTCAGTTCCACTTTTAAGGCACAAACTTTCAACGAAATTTAAGGCACAAAAAAATCTCAAATTAAGGCACAAATTTAGGAATTTTTTTTTTTACAATTTATTTTACTAGAATCTGAATTTTGTGTATTAATTTGAGATTTTTTGTGTGCCTTAAATTTCGTTGCAAGTTTGTGTCTTAAAAGTTGAACTGACTGTAATGAAATTTCCAGTCAAAAGATCTGGATCTTTTTTTGTTTGGATTTTTGTATCAAATTAGAAAAAGAAAAATTTTCCAAAACATTTTTTTTTTTGAATAAATCTCGCTTTTAGTGAATACTGAGAGTTTTATGAACAAATAATATTGAACTTTTGAAATTATAATAAAAATTCATGTATAAATGTACACAAATAATTAACCCACGTCTTTCTAAAAAAGATCATTTCTTTTTTTTATTCACAAATATTTATTAAATTTCTTGAAATGAAAAAGATTAGTTAATAATTTTTTTTTGAATAATCAGCGTATAAAAAAGGAAATGTATATATTAAAAACAGTTATTTGGTAAAATCGATTATATTTTTTTTTTTTATAAAAAATATTCATTAGAATTTCTTTTATTTGATTGAAAATATTTATCAAAAATAAGAAATAATTGTAAAGTTTATTGATAAATTTAATTCGTGCGTTTTTAATAACTTACTGAAAAAATTAAAATCGAAGTATTAATTATTGATGAAAAATAATCATATTAAAAAGAATTTCTTTTAGTTATAAGTTGAATTTTCGAGGTTTTAAAAAAGTATTTTGGGTGAATTTTTAATTTAATTTTTGACTTATTTTCTCTGTATTTTTTTATTCCATAAATTGAAAAAAAATATATAAACTATTCTTTGAATCAAAGAAATTATATTTTTTTAAGTTTAAAATAATTACTGTAATTTTTTTGAAAACAAGTAGATTTTTTAAACTTAAATATTATAGAACTTAGTGATTTCATATTTAAAGTGTATTTTTGTACACTTCCTTTACAGGCCATAAGATTTCAATCTTCTTTCAAAGAAAATAAGTTTTTTTTTAAATAATTCAGAAATAATTATCAATTTTGAACTTTTCAATAATAAGAAAAATGAATCAAATTTTTCAAAACAAGAATTCATTTAGGAAAATCCGCTTTAAAAAGTGAGTTTGTTTTTGCAGTAATCAAACTTTCACTTTATTTTTCAAATTTCAAGATGTAGCGGTAAAATTTTTTTGTGTTTGTCTTAAATATACTTGAAGATTTTTTTTGGCTACTAATCCCTTAAATCAAGATTACTAACCAAGAGACTGAATTTCAAATGTAAGGTTGTGACCAAACTCCTGCTGCTGAAAGGAGTTTCTCAGAGATGGCGCCTAGAAATTTCCAACCTTTGGTAGTTTTCATCTATTTCTTATTTGAAAAAGTAACTGTTGAATAAAGAATGAAAAGTCAGAGACTTTCTTTGTTTTTTTCAAGATTCGTTGGCTTTATTGGGTTGATTCGAGATATCACAGATGAGTTAATCATTCGTTTTGATCGAACTCTTGTTACAAAGTGAAAAGATGACTTTAACTTTTTTTCAATTTCTCGGTTTGCTTTCAAAAAAGTGTTTTTGGAAAGTAAAAATTTGATCGGAAGAGATTGGAACAAATTTCGGAGAAACTAATATCTGTTTGACACTCTCATCCTTTTTAATATTTTGGAACTTTAAGGCTTATTGAGAAATTTATGATTTACTGACTTGATAATGTATGCAAAATTCCACTTTAAGTCTGACACTAGCAGATACGTATACTTAATAGTAAAATAGTCTTAGTCTTTTCTTAATGATTCTTTTCAATAAATCATTTTTTTTAAAAAAACTTTTGGGCTTAAATATGGTTTCTCAAACTTATGAACATTACGGCTTAGTAATTTTCTTCGTATTACTTGCTCTTTCAATCTTGACAGCATACTATTTAAGATCTCATAAAATTGAATTTCTCCATGAAACAGGTAAATCTTTTGATCTCCAAACAAACTTTTTTTCCTTTTAAAAAGTTTAATAACAAATTCTTTACGTTCCACAAACAGCAAAAAAGATAATACGAGAATTCGTGACTTTTTAAAAAACTTAACACAGTTCAAAACTATTTCTTTTTTGGATCCTTGGTATTGTACAATTGTGAAAGTTTTATGTTTGTCAATTAATTTGCAAAAATTACAAATATTTTACCTGAAAAAGAAGTTTTTTGATCGGCACAATTCCAAAACTTTGTGTTTGTCATTCAGGCTAATAAAAAATAAGAAGAAAAGCAAAGAAACTTTTCATCCAAACATTGATCTTGATTTAAAAAAATCTTAAAAAAGTAAAAGAAAAATTTTTTCATTTCATTGACTAACCGCTACCAAGGGTCTCCTCACACTCAAGTCATGGATTACCCACTAAAACAAGAAGAATTGCTCTTTTATTTTTTTGAAAAAATTAAAAAAGAAATCCTATTCGTGATTAAGGGTGCTTCAAAGACTATCAATTCAAAAGTTTGTTCAAAAAGAACAAAAAAAAAAAAAAAAAAATAATTGATCAAAGCCTTTCGATTTAAAAGCCACGATGGGTGCTTTAAGGGTTTAGTGATCAAAAATACTTTAACTGTTAAAGAGATAATTTTGAAATGACTAAATTCGTGACTTCTAATTCAAAGAGTAAATCAACACAGCTCTGAGAAGAATTTAAGGTTCTAGTAAACTAAAAAAAATCTTCAAGTAAATTTAATAACAAATTAAAAAAAATTTTACCGTCTCTTGAAATTGAAAAATAAAGTAAAAATCTGATTACTACAAAAACCAAACTTACTATTTATACAATTTTCAGAAATGAATTCTTGTTTTTAAAAGTCTGATCCATTTTTCTCGTTTTTGTAAAGTTCAAAATCCAACATATTTCTGGATTATTTAAAAAAAATATTTTCTTTGAAAGAAGATTGAAATCTTATTGTCTGTAAAGGAAGTGTACAAAAATACACTTTAAATATGAAACCACTAAGTTCTATAATATTTAAGTTTAAAAAATCTACTTAATCTCAAAAAAAAAATACAATAATTATTTTAAACTTGTAAAAAATATAATTTTTTGATTCAAAGGACAGACCAAATCTATTTTTTCTTGTGATTGAATGAAAAAATCTGAGAAAAAGAACCAAACAACAGAATTAAAAATTCTCCTGAAATACTTTTTTAAAACCTAGAAAATTCAACTTTCTATCTCAAGAAATACTTTTTAATTTGATTATTTATAATTAATAATTATAAAAACAATCTTAATTCTTAATTATTTCAATAAATCATTAACAACCCAATGATTAAATGTATCAAATAGACTTTACAATTATTTCTCAATTTTGTGAAGATTTTGCCACAAATAAAACAATCCAAATACATATTTCTAATAAAAAAAAAAAAAAATAGATATTATCAAATAACTGATTTTAATACAAACAGTTCCTTGTTTATACCCTTGATATTTGAAAAAGTATATTGACAAGTCTTTTAAATTTCAAGAAATTTAATAAATATTTGTGAATAAAATAAATGTTCAAATTTTTTAGATCTTCAAGGATACAATATTTGATTTATTTTTATTGTATTTTTAAAATAAGATTAAAGCCACAAGGTTAATTGTTCATAAAGACTCTCAGAAATTACTAAAAGTGATATTTCTTCAAAATTAAATTTTTTTGCAAATTTTTATTTTTCTGATTTGATCCAATAACCCAACAAAAAAGGATCAGTTCTTTTGATTGAAAATTTCAATGGGAAAAATGTAATCTTTTATAAATGATAATTCATTTCTCCCAAGTTGACAAATGAAGTTGCATATCAGGTTTAATTGTATCCTTATGTAAATAATTACTCTATTACCTTTGGGAAAAAAAATAAATAAGAGTTACTCGTCCCTTAAACTTAATTTGGTTTTCAACAAAAAAAAGAAAAGAAAAGAATAAAAAAATGAAGAATAGAAAAAAAATTAATTAAATTAAAAAAAATGATTCTGTTCTCTAAACTGATAATTTGACTTGAGAAGATTATTTGATAAATAGCAGAGATTTCTTTCAATTTTGTGAATTAAGTATGTTTCTTTTTGACTCGAAAGGGCTTGATTTTCTCTGAGATTTTTATTGGATACATATATAAATTAAAACTTTTCATTTTTTTAAAAAAATTTTGGAGAATCTAGAACTTAAGAACTAGGTTCCCACGATGGAGGGTGTTGATTTTATATCTGTTATTTTACCATCACTCCTCAAAAAAATTTTTCATTCTAAAGAAATTGTAAAATACTAATTTCTAACTTCAAAGTTTAAATCAACACAGAAAAACAAAAAAAAATTGTAAAAGAGATTTTTAAATGAAAATTTTTCAAAAAAATATATCTTTATGGGATTTTCAAGAAAAAGTTCAAATTTGAAAACATTTCAAACTTGTAAAAGTAACTGGAAAAATATTTTGAACAGCTTGTGGAATTAGTTTTGTGTGTATAGATTTGAAATGGAAATTATGAAAATTTTAAAATCAAATTTAAACACCAGGATCAAAGAAAGGCAAAATTGTGAAAATTGTTGAACTATTTCACATTTTTTTGTAAAAGAAATTCACAGTGGATAAACTTAACTGAGATTATAGAGAACTCTTTGAAAGGCGTTTTTATCCACAAAATCGCTGTTTTCACTTGTGAACGTAGTACTTAAAAATTAATAACTGATTCAAAAAATGGAAAAAAAAAAAAATCTTTTAGATCTCAAAAAAGTGCCAAAGAGAGAAACTTCAAAACCGACATTCCTAAATTCAATAACAATTCACGCCTTCGTTTAAATACGAAATTGACTGGAACTCTTTGTTGCGTTATACTGAAAATGCCATGGACTTTCAAACGATTGATTTTTAGAAATCTCTTGTGCACCACATATTGATTTGTGATTAATTGGAATTAGACAACTATAAAAATTAATGAATATTTTTTTAAATTTTTTTTTTTTCACTGATAATGGCTAGACTAATGAGGGATCATCCACCCTATTTTTAATTTTAATTTTAATTTGTTTTTTTTTGACTAAGATTCCGAGTCATAATTTTTACAGTTTATCAATTAAACTTCATAAGTAAACCCCTTTATCGACTCTTGATTAATGAATTAGTATTTTATAGAAAAATAAAAGTTATAATAAAAATATTTTTTAAAAAATCCCCTGTTAATTGTATAAAAAAACCCAAAGACACTTAATTTATTATCCAAACCAAATCTAAAACATTGATTTTTTTTTTTTTTTTTTGATAGTTTTAAAATAGAGAAATTCAAGAATAATAATTTTTTTTAGAGAAAAAAATGATATTATCATGAGTTTGGGTCTCAAGATCATTAAACTTTAATTTTCCACTAATTCAACAAGTTTTAATAAAGTAAACAATTATTTATTAAAATATCTTTTACAATACTAGATGAAAAAATAAAATCAAAAATTTCAAGTTAGACAAAACTATTACTACAATTATCATTTCATCCTTGTTAATCGAGTTTATTCACAATATAGTCAATATTTCAGTTCTGAACAATCTTGAGGCTGTTGTATTTATTGTTGTTAACAGTAATACCATTTTTAAAAGTCTCTAGTCTAGAAAAAAAGGTCTATTTCGGGGTAAAAATTTTTAAATGGATGAGACAATGAATTTTCCTAAAATTCAACTTTTTGATATTTTTTTGAATAGATAATAACTAATAGTTTTGAAAACACTCTTAACATCTAAAAAAAACCCAAATACGAAAAAAAAAAATAACTGACGATAAATATTCCGTGACAGTCAAGTGCACTAGAGTTCCTAGCTTTTCCATAATTCAAAAGAATTGAGAAAAATCTTTGATTTTACTCTATTCTTTTAAATTATGGAAAAGTTAACGGCAGTTTTCTTTAGGTTTTCTGTTTTATTGTAAAGTGTTCTAGGTTTTTTTGAGGTTTTCTATTTTTATTTGTGAAGTGTTCTAGGGTTTTTTTTACTTTAGAAATAAACAGAAAATTTATTAAAATTTTCGGTTTATTTCTAAAATAAAAAAAACCTAACGAAAATCTATCGATTTTTCACATAAACAGAAAACTCAAGAAAACCCAATGGCGATTTTTTTTTCTTTTTGAAATTAAAAGAAAAATTTCAAAAATTTTCTTTTTGTTCGAAAAATAAAAAAAAAACCCAACAGAAAAATCAAAAAAAAAATATTTTTTTTTATTGTAAAAAAACAAATAATTCTTTAATAGTCCAAATAATTGATTCTCTATTTGAAAGATATTCATTGGATTTAAAATAAATTTGTAATATAATAAAATGGCCTCTTCACTAGAAGCAAAAAAATTTTCAACTTTTTTAATATTAAATTTAAAAAAAATCTTAATAGAACCTGAAAAATTGGATTTTACAACTTAAATTGTAAAATATCTATAAAAATATTTTTTTGATCAAAGATCTTTTATTAATCAATACTGTTTATTATAATTAAAGTTATTAAAAAGGGTCAAAATTAACAAATATTTAATTTTTTTTTAGAAAAAATTTTTTCATGATCGTGAACTGAAAAAATATGAATGTTTTTTTTTTCCTTTATAAAAAATAAATTAAATTAAGAGTCACTGATTATTTCTTTTTTAAAAATATTTTGTGTGTACTTATTTATTTTTTAAATCTATTTTTTCAGAATCGATACTAAATAGCATTGAATCAATTTTTTTCATTTTTTTTTGTATTTGATGATTGAAAATCTGTAGACTAACATGATTTTTTGATATTTTCAGAGATATTTAACAATTTGAGGAAAAAAAAAACATTGGTGATAAACCACAAAATTGTGATAGAATACTTTCTGAATTAATATTATTGTTGTTATTAAAAATTCACATATTCATAATTATCATAATTGAAATCAAAGAATTTATTTTTTATTTTTATCACTAATACTTTTGTTGATCAATGTTTGAACTTATCAGTATTATTAAGCTTATAGATGAACAGAGATATTAACTGAACTTTCCTATTATTACTTCAATGGGTGCTCTTTTTTGTTTTTTTTTATTTATTTATATATTTTAAAAAAGAAAAAAATTGAAAACTATTTTTCAATAATTTTCATCGTTTTTTTTTAAATCTTTAGAATTTTTATAAAAAAATAAAAATTGATTTAGTGAGTATATAAAGAGATAAATATTCTCTTGAAAAAAACATTTTCTTATAAGAAAAGTATGCTTCAAGAAATATTATTATATTTTTTTTTGAAAACAATGGTATTTTTTTCATTTTTAAATGTATACAATAATTGGAAAAGAGTTTACTTTCAAAACCCATGGAATAAGTTTTAAAAACTGTTTTGTCGTTTTTTTAAAAAACTTGTTTATCTCATGAAAAAACACGCCAATTTTAAAAATTTTTCAAAAAAAAAAACAAAAAAAAACAAAAAAAATAATAAAAAAAAAAAAAAAAAAAAAACAACAAAAAAGTCTATTTATTGTTAATAATTTCATTTTTTTCTTTGGTAAATAAAATTCTACCCTAATCATTTCATTATACAAATAGGAGCTGCAATTATTTGGGGTGCTCTTTTTGGGCTGGTTGTTGATTTGATTTCAGATGATGAATCGCTCCGGTCATTTGTGAAATTCCAACCCGAGATTTTCATGTTGTATCTATTACCACAAATCATATTTGAATCTGGATATAATATGAAAAGGAAATCCTTTTTTAAAAACGGGGCAACAATCGTATTATTTGCGTTTGTTGGGACATTTATTTCGACAATATTCTTTTCGTCGTGTTTATTGTTATTATGCAAGATCAATGTTATTAGCACTAATTTCAGTATTAGGGATTGCTTTGTTTTTGGATCTTTAATTAGCGCAACAGATCCTGTTTCCGTTTTAGCCATTTTCCAAACGATGGGGGTTGACCATGATCTATTTGCTAATGTCTTTGGGGAGTCTGTAATGAACGACGCAATTTCAATTGTTTTGGTGAAAACATTTTTAAAAGTCGATAAGGATACATTCGATGCCGGCTTTGTTTTTAAATCAATTGGCATTTTTATCGGTACCTTTTTTGGTTCTTTATTAATAGGCATTTCAATGGGCGTAATTACTTGTTTGTTATTAAAGCACATCAAGCTCAAAAAGATCCCCATTTTGGAGTCAACGATTTTGTTCGTGTTTGCTTGGCTATCCTTTGTTTTCACTGAGCAAATCGGCCTTTCCGGCATTGCCGCCGCCTTATTCTGTGGTATTGTTGATGCGCACTATTCGTTTAATAACCTATCAAAAAGATCAAAGATAATGACAAAGGACTGTATTCATTTAATCTCATATATTTCCGAAACATTTGTTTTTGTATATTTAGGTTTGGCTACTTTCACCTTCACACACTTTTTCAGGGCCGATGTGATTATTTTTAGTCTCATCATCTGTTTAATTGGAAGAGCTATACACATCTTCCCCCTGTCTGCGCTCATTAACCATTTTAGAAAGGAAGAACGAAAGTTACCTAAAAGGAAACAGTTTATTATTTTTTATTCTGGGTTGCGTGGTGCAGTGGCCTTTTGTTTGTCGTTATATTTACAAACCCCAGAGGGCCATGTAATAATGACTTCTACGCTTGCAATTATATTTTTTACAGTTTTTATCTTTGGTGGTTCAACTAAATTTTTTTTAAAAAAATTTAAATTAACTAACAAGAACGAAAGCAATGATTCAAAGAAAGGCAATCATATTGATATGAGTGATGACAACGAATTGGAATATGGTGTTGATTCTCATGAGAATGAATATTTAAATCAAAACGAAATTGAAAAGAATTTGCATTCGAACAAACTGGATGACAAAAGTGGTGACAATTTTGATAATTCTGTTCATAAATGGATACTATTTGATCGAAAATATATTAAACCATTTTTAACCAGAAGGAAAAAAATGGAAAAGGGGGCCACCATTCATAATTCGTCATCAAATCCAGAAAGGGATCTAATAAACCAATCCGAAGATAGCGAACTTTTAGACATTCAAGAAAGCAAACCAAAAAATGAAAAAAATGATATTTCTAGCATTGAAAACAAAACCCTTCAAACAAATTCAGATGTTGATTCCATAGTTTCTGAAATAGAAAAATAAATTATATTTGACCTTTTACTCTATTGACTTACTTTTTTTTTAGTAAATTATTTTCCTGGATTTAGATTCAGATTGGAAATTAAATTAATTAATCAAGAGTTTGGTGTTATTCTGATGGTAAAAAGTTCGTTAAGATTTTCAATTTTTTTGATAAGAATTAAATAGGGTTTTATTTTTTTCTAAAAAACTTTGATAATACAGAAATCACAGAAACCAGTTTTTCAGGACCAGAAAATTTCAATATGTTTAAATATTTGAATGGGTTAGGATTAGTTTTTTTAATCTAGTGGCCTTATGCTGTTTTTGAAAATAATTAAGTATTAAATTTATTTTTTAAAAAGTAAGTGAATTTTTATTATAAAATGTATGCTTCAGATAATTGGTTAACTTTTCCAGTATTTTCTCTATTTTAGAGATATCAAAACAAATTTTTATAAATTTATGAGTATTAATGAAAATTTGATTTTTTTACTTTCTTGTTGCTATTAGAAATTGTAAAAAAAAAATGAAATTTGCTTTTTTATATTCAAGGTTTTTTATGCAACTTGAAAAAGTGTTCTTTTAATGTTAGAAATTTATTTTTTTAATCTGAAAATTATATATGAAAGTAGTATATGAAAGTCTTAAATAATAGACGTAAAATTCTATATATTTATAAATATTTTGAATGAAATTCTTTTTTTCAACCTTATCTCAAAAAACAATTATAAAAGTAAAATTTCTCGAAATAAAAAAAAAACAAATTATAAATGAAAAATATTTCATAACAAAGAACACACTGAAAATCAACTTTTTATTAGTATTATTGAAGAAGTGTAAATTACACACAAGGTGTCCTTATAATTGTATCCCATTTCAGAAATTTGAGTGTAAAATCATAGATTTCACGATTTCTCAAGGGAAATATTCAAATTTTTTTTGATGTTTAAAAAGCAAAAGGAAAAAATTGAAAAGAAAAAAGGAAAAATGAAAAAGAAAAAAAAAAGAAATTTAAAAAGAATTTGTTAAAAATTAAAAAAAAAAAAAAAAAACAATGCTATCTTTTAATTAAGGACTCACAAAATTCCAAATAAGATACTTTTGCTAATTTTAATATTTAAATAATTTATCATTAACGTTTACTTGTGAATCAGTATTTAATTGTTTAATTTTTTTTTTTTTATCTGATATGATTTTTTTACCTTTGGTCATTTTTTTCGATTATTCATCTTTATTTCCAAGGTACTCATACTTTACTGTTTCTGTGCTTCATAGTATCAGTAAGTAACCACTTGGTGTTTTTCCTTTGTAACTCTTTTACTCAGAATAAAGAAGATTCAACAAACGAAGAAATGGATAAAAAAATCTAAAAATTTACTTTTTTATAATTTATACTCCAATTTATTTTTTTTTACATACCCAAGTTCAAATTTTGAAGAAAAAATCTTCAAAAATCAATTCTGTAAGAATTATAATATCAATAACCTTTTACTAATTGGAATTTTAAATAATTATTCATTAATTACAATACATACACAAAAAAAAAAAAAAATATTTATCAATACTAATAAATAAAGAATATTTTGTTGATTATTTTGAAGATCAATGATTTTACAGAGTATCTTAACATTTGATTTACTAAAATGGCATATTCAAATATTGAGCATAAAAATTTAAAAAAGGAAAATCAACCAAAATTTTTTAAAACATTTATTTTAATTCATCAGTCTTTGAATTTTGATTTTTATTTAGTTCTCGAAGTAAAACAGTTAGTTTTTTTCTGGTGCACAATTATGAAAAATATATCTATTATTTTTTATTCTTTTTATCTTTATCAAATAAAGATAATTTTTTAACCTTTTTTTTTTTTTTTTAAGAATAATCAATTAGAGAAAAATTGAGAAAAAAATCAGTGGTATTTTCTAAGATAGTTATGAAATCACAAAATATTTCAATTCTATGTGAATTTCCTTAAGTGGCTAGTAAGTCAAAAAAAAAATCTTCAAGTCAATTTAACCGCAGATTTAAAAAAAAATTTACCACATCTTGAAATTTCAAAACTCAGTAAAAATCTGATTTCTGGCAAAATCAAACTTACTTTTAAAGCTATTTTTAGAAATGAATTATTATTTTGAAAAATTTGATTTATTTTTCTCATTTTTGAAAAGTTCAAAACCCAAAACTATTTACTGGATTATTTAAAAAAAAAAATTCTTTACCTTGAAGAAGAAAGAAATCTTTTTATTTGCAAAGCTAGTGTATCAAAATACACTTGAAAAAAACCACTTCAGTTTTACAGTAACTCAGTAGAAAAAATCTACTTAATTTTAAAAAAAAAATACAATAATTATTTTAAACTTGGAAAAAATATTATTTTTTGATATAATAAAAAGAAAAAATTGATTTGAACTGTTTTTTTGAATAAAAAAAAAATGAGAAAAAAAATCAAACAATTCATTTTAAAAAATTCTCCTAAAATACTTTTTTAAAACCTGGAAAATTCAACTTATAATCTAAAGGAATACTTTTTAATTTGAATATTTTTAATCAATAATTAATAACTTGATATTAATTTCTTCGGTGTTTTTTTAACAACTAAAAGATTAAATTTACCAATAGACTTTATAATTATTTCTCTATTTTTTAAATATTTTCAAACAAATAAAACAATTCTAATTTATAGTTCTAATTAAAAAAAAAAATAGATAGTATCATATAACTATTTTTAATACTAATATTTCCTTGTTTTTACTCTTGATATTTGAAAAAGAATATTACCTAATCTTTTATCTTTCAAGAAATTTCATAAATATTTGTGAATCAAATAAAGAAATGATTTTTTAGATCAAAAAGGATACAATATTTGAGGTATTTTTTGACAGATATTTTTAAAATAAGATTAAAAGTTCAATATAATTTATTTCTAAGAACTCTCGGAAATTACTAAAAGCTAGATTTCTTGCAAATTAAAATTTTTTTTGAAATTTTCTTTTACTGTTTTGATCCAAAAATCCAAAACAAAAAAGGATTATGATAATGATCTTTTGACTGAACATTTCATTGGGGAAAATGAACTCGTTTAAAAAATGAAAACTCATCTCTCAGAGTTGATAAACGAATTTTCTTATCAGGTTTAATTGTATCTTTGTGTAAAATATTACTCTATATCCTTTGGATTAAAAAAAATAAATAAGAGTTACCAGTCCCTTAATATCATATTTTCAGGTATAAATCGAAAAATCACAGTATTTGAGTTGGAAACTGATTGAAAAAACAATCAAAATTACTGTTAATTGTAAAATAAAAAGATCAAAATTTTCATCGACATTCCACAAAATCCACTTATCATATAATTAAAATAAATCATCAAAGATCGCAATTCTAAAAAGAGGGAACTAATAAATTAAAGCTGATTTTGGGACTTTAAAAATTGGAAATGTTACTTGAAGATTTGAAAATTTTTTTTTGGAAAGCTAAATGAAAATTTTGTTTCATTTATTTTGCAACAAATAGTAGACACAGACAAATTTAATTCCCTTGTAGAAAGTTGTTCTGTGATAGTTTTGATTTATTCATTTTTTTTACCTTAATCTAATTATAAAAATGAGCAAAAATCTCGAAAAAAAAGAAAAGAAAGAAATTGACAACGAAAGCGAAGAAACAAAAACTGTAAACACCAAGCTTTATGTTGGTAATATTTCGTATGCTACAACAAACGAAAACCTTAAGGAATTGTTTGAAGATTATGGTGAAGTGTATGTTTATTGTCTTTATTTACAAAATTTCTTTTTTTTGTTTAAAAAATCAACCAACACAAAAAAAAAAATATTCAACAAAAACCAAAACCACAATTAAGAAGAATACAGAATTTAAACTTGAACAACTAAATTTTTTGCTTTTTGTTTGGAAATTTTTTACTTTTTTTTCAATTTTTTTAAAAAAAATCTTTTTATAGTGTCGAAGCTAATGTTATAATGAGAGGAACAAGAAGCCTTGGTTTTGGATTTGTCGAATTTAAAACTGTTGAAGAATGTGAAAAAGCTATTGAAAATCTTCATGACACAGAACTCGATGAAAGAAAAATTGTTGTCGAAATTTCACAAAACAAAGCACGTAAAAAGCCACAACCCAGAAGAAATTATAATTCTAATTACAACAATGTAAAATTTTTTTCAAATGCCTTTTACTTTTCCTTGTTTCAGTATTTATTCATTTTCAGCGAATTCCTTTCTTTTGTTTTTTTAAAAAACTTATTTCACTTTTCAAATCTTCAAGAGATACTATAACGACTACAACGATTATAACGATTATAACGATTATAACAGTTATGACTATGGTTATCAAGGTTATAATAACTATTATGGAGGAGGATATAATAATTCCTATCGCTCCAACTATAGAAGAAGAAGAAACTACAACCAAGAGGAACGTAAATTAAGTGAAACAACTGTCTATGTCACTAACGTCCCATTCCAAACCACCGACGAGGAATTAAAAGATGCATTTTCCAATTACAACCCTAAATCTGCTCGTGTTGTTATGACCAAATTTGGAAGATCCAGAGGATTTGGTTTTGTTGACTTTGAAAACGAAAAAGATCGTGATAGTGCCTTAGAAATGAATGAACAAGAAATGGGAGAAAGAACTATTTATGTTAAGGTTGCTTATGAAGTAAACTCTAATTATTATTTTTTTTTTTTTTTTTAGCTTGTCTTTTTTTTAAAAATCGTGACTCATTTCCTTTATAATTTTATTCATTTCCTTTATTTTGAATTCAATTTTTTATTGTTTTATAATTATTTTTTTGAACGACATAGCAACCAAAAAGAGAAGAAGAAGAAGAAGAAGAAGAGAAAAAATAATTAGTAAAAAATACTGATATTTTCATCTGATCTCAAATAATTTTTTTTTTGACTAATTTATTTGTTGCAAAATATTTTTGAAATGAATTTTTTTTTCTTTTTTTTTTTTTTTAAATTTATTTTGAAATTTTAAAAGAACTCTTGATCAAACTCTTGAAGTTTATTTCTTAATCTAAATTAATAAACAAGACTATAATTTTATTTTATAGAGAAATAAATTCCTTTAGAATCTAATTTACTTTTAATGTTTTCTTATTTTGCTTTTTTATTATTTTAATCAAATTTCTTTTTTTAATTTACATTCCTTTGTCAGAGAAAATTTTGGACTTTAGAAATAATATTTGAAAATTGAATAGCTTTTGGAATACGGACTTTTATTTGAAAATTTTTCAGCAAAAGAAATTGTTGCAGAAAACTCTGAAAACAATGTATATGGAAATTTTATTAATAACAAAAATAGATTTTTATATCGATTTAAATCAAGTGATTTTTTTAAAAATTATTAAATCGTATAGCATTGACCCGAAGTGTACAGCACTGTAAGGTATCCAAAACCTGAAACTGGAAAAAATAATATTTTTTTAAAGAAAAATTAAGTACAAAAAGGTAACAAAGATTAATCAGAATATATTTGTGTCATAAAAAACTTTATTTCTTTAAAATCCCAACAAAAAATTTTTCTAAATATCAATTATTTTTTATATTTTGTCTGCTAGAATAAATAAACAATAAATAGAATAATACACACCAGTGAACGGTTGGTACCACATATAAAGTTGATCATGTTGATCAATATATTTTCTAAAAAATTGAAAAAATAAAATTATTTGAGATCTTTTGAGAATAACATTGGATATTATAATCTTAGTAATTGGTAAAAAAAATATCACAATCCATATTAAAGTTAGGTAAAAAAATTTAATAGAGATGAGTTTCTTAAAAGTTTGATTTTATTTTTTTATCACTTTATGATCTTTATAGGAAATAGTAAAAAATCTTAAAATCTAAGTATCAAAAGAAAACTTATTTGTATTTTTTTTATTTTAATGCATGCTCCAAACACTCATCTGTCATTGTAACCTCATCTGGGAAATATTTAGTATTGGTTTGATTTTGAAAAGCGAAAAGGCGTATCTCATAAAACATACAAGGATACAAATGTTTCTAATAAAACATAAAAAATGATTTTTTTATTTATATTTTCAAAATTCTGTCTATTTTCTTTATATTTCAAAGTCTAAATTAATTATTATGTGGATTTGTGTTTCCTTAATTTCTTGGCTGCCTTTATTAACTTAATATAGTTTTTATATCAATATTAAAAGTTTCTTTTTTAATCCAATTTACACAATATTTTGGTCAATATTTTATTAATATGTTACAAAAATTCACAAAAAAGACGTAAATCTTTGATATTGATTAACATTGTTGTGTTTTCAAATATTTTAAAAATCAATTTAATTTTCATTTTTTGTGAATTATTTGAAAGAATATTTTTTAATAAATAATCTAAATAAAAATAAGTTGATTTCCATTTTCAAAAAGATGCGAAAATATTCAAAACATTTTTTCACTTTTTGAATGTGATACTGTCAAGAAATTTAAAAATTAAAAGTTATAAAAGTTATTTTATCAAGTTACATACGATTTATTAATAATTAGCAAAAAAATTTGTTTTTAAGTATTTTGTTTTTTCTTTTTTCCTTTTGAATTTCTAAAAACCTTTTTGAAAGATTAATTTTATCTATTTTTAGTTTTACTCCTATTTTCGGATATTTTGTTATTACTTTAGAGATTTTTATATTTTATATTATTAAATTTAAAGACTTGTGAGTTAATTCATCTTGCAAAAATCAAAATTTTTGATGTATTATTCTAAAAATTTTGAGATTGGTTAAAAATAAATTTTTACATATCAAATTCAAAAGATAATTAGGGAAGGTTCAAAATCCAAAAGATACTACTGAGTGTGCCCATAATTTTATTTACAAATGTAATAGAGTTGGGGAGTACTTATATAAACTACTTTAAAATTACTTGGGATGAAAATTCAACAAGGGGTAAAAAAAAAAATAAATTTTAAATTTGAATTATTATGTTTAAAAATTTGAAAGAGTTTTTGCTCAATAATTATTTTTCCCAAAATTTGAAAAAAAAAAAAAAAAATTTGAAATATTTGTATTTTCCAGCAACAGACAATTAATTAAATGGTATTTTTCCTTACGGAATTTTATTCCAACCCTTGTGGTGCAAAAAAAAAAAAAATACTGATGCTCCTTTATATTTTTTTTTTACTAGAGTGTTCTATATTTAAATTAATTTACGATCGGGGTTTGTTTAATTTTCTCTGAAAAGTAAGTTTAGCTGTAAATTAATTTCCATTTGATTTTGTGAAAGAAAAACCAGAAGTAATTTGAGAAGAGATGAAAAAAAAATTCTAGATCTTTCAAATTTTCTATTTTATATTTGTAGAGATAAATCTCAGAGAATTTTCTCATCTTTTTTCTATACAGTAAAACTTTTTTTGAACATTAACAAAGATTAAGTCTCTTTTGTTATATATTCTAACTACAAAGAGAGAACTAAATTTAAGGATTTGTTATTGAGATACAATTTAAGCTATGCTATTGAAAAAAAAAAAACTTATAAGATGAAAAAGGCTAAATATTTGAAATTTATTCTTTGTAAAATTAAAACCAAAAGTAGCTATATATACTTGCCTAAAGATAATTTTCTTGGTTATGATAGTACTTTTCTTTTAATATCAAAATCCCGAAATAATACCAAATAACTAAATTTCAAAATTTGTTATGAAAATTGGGATTAAAAAAGAAATTCTAAAAAATAAAAAAAAATTTAGTTAAAATGTGAAAGAGATCTTTTTTATTAATTTAAGAAGTTAACCAAAAGGTTTATTATTTCTCAGAATAATTTCTTCAATAAATTATTTCAAAATGATATAACAAAGTTCAAATTTTTGAAATAATTTTTTTTTTTTTTTTTTTTGAAATTAATGAAATAAAAAAGTTTTAATTTTGAGTTGTTTAAAATTTTTATTATTTAATCTTCTTCAACAGCTTTTTTTTTAAAAAAAGTCAATTAATCATTCAATCAGCCCAACAAGGCAATAAATTGGTAATTATTATAATAATAAAAGAAAAATAAAAGAGAAATCAAAAAAAAAAAAATAAAAAGATATAAAAAATGATGAAAAAATGTTTGTGAGATTGATAAAATAGGAAAAAATAAAAAAAAAAAAAAAAAAAGATAAAAAGAATAAAAAAAAAATTTAAAACAAACCTTCATCTTCATCATCGTCATCATCATCTTCATCGTCATCATCGTATTCGTCATCGTCGTCGTCGTCTTCAAATTCAGAAGTCCAGAGAGTGAGATTTTCTCTTAAGAGTTGCATGATAAGGGTTGAATCTTTATATGAGTTTTCTGTAAGGTCATCAATTTCTGCAATTGCATCGTCAAATGCTTGTTTGGCAAGATGACATGCTCTGTCTGGGGAATTGAGGATTTCGTAGTAAAAGACAGAAAAGTTTAATGCGAGTCCAAGTCTGATTGGGTGTGTTGTGGCGAGTTCAGAGTTGGCAATTTCAGATGCATTTTTATAAGCTAATAAACTTTGTTCAGAGGCTTTTTCTCTTTTCTCGCCACTGGTAAATTCTGCGAAATATCGATAATAGTCTCCTTTCCTTTGGTTTTGTTTTGATTTTTGAGTTTTTGTTTTTTGTTTTTTGATTTTTGATTCATTAACATTTTTTGAATAAAAAGAAAAATTTATGGTTGAAGAAAAAAAAAAAAAGAAGAAAATACAAACATTTTGTAATAAAAGGCTTTGCTTTCTCCACTTGATGCCTTTTTGATCAAGTGTTCATCAATAATCTTGAAGATTCCATCACAAATTTCTTCAAGTTCGTTTTCGATTTTGACACGAAGTTCTGTGATCTTCTTGACACCTTCTTCATTATTTTCTTTGTTTTCTTCTTTTTCAAGAATTGAAGACAAGATTCTCCATGATGCTCTTCTTGATCCAATTAAGTTTTTGAAGGCAACAGATAGAAGATTTCTTTCTTCGATGTTTAATTCAACATCAGCACTGGCTACCTCTTTGATAGCTTCAACCATTTCTTTTTTGGTTTTTTTTTTTTTTTTTTTTTGATTTTTATTGATTAATTATGAATTTTGTTGATTTGGAATATTTTTATGAACACAAAAATAAAAGAGTGGTTAGTAGTGTTGACTAAAAAAACTAAAAAAAAAGTGATAAGGAATTCAAAAAAACAAGGTTTTCAAAGAAAGTTGGTTTTTAAAAAAAAACATAAAATAAAAAGAAAAAAAAAAAAAAAATGAAAAAAAAAAAAAAAAAAATAAAAAAAAAAAAAAAAAAAAAAAAAAAGAGGAGAAAAAAAATAAAAAACCTTCATATCTTTCTGCTTGTTCACAGACTTTGGCTTGGTATACTAAAAGTTCTCGTTTTTTTTCTTCCATTTGTTTTAAGTCTTTGATTTGTTTTGTTTTTTGGTTTGTTTTTGTATTTGTTGTTGTACAAAGAAAAAATAAAAAAAAAAAAAAAAAAAAAAGAAAAAAAAGGAGGTTAATTATGTCAAATTGAACAAAGAAAGAAAAAAAGGAATTTTGTTAAAAAAAATCAAAAGAAATAAGTCTGTTAACATGAAGTCTTTGAATGTTTTTTCTCAAAAATTGTCAAAAAAAAAAAACTTACAAATAAATATTAATTGTAAAAGAATAAGAAAAAATGAAAATTGAAATTGAAAATTTAAGGGATTGATCAAAGCTCTTGTTCACAAAAACAAATTCAGTTTTAAAAATATCAACTTGATTTCTTCAATCCCAGGAATAAATAAAGAAATATATTTAGGGATTAGTATAATCATATATTTATCTATAACCAAAGTGTGTTGTAATTAGGTGTAAATGATGTTTGTAGACCCTGGCTCAAAAAGCTCGAAAAAATCTATTTTAAATCTTATTGCATAAAAAATTATTACATTTTTTACTAATGATCTCTATTAAAAATTATACTTGGAAATTAAATTTTTTTTAATTCCTTTTCAAAATCTAAAGATAGAAACTCAAAATAATAGCATTCTAGTATCAAAAAATTAATCTTTACAACATACAAAAGTAATTATTTTTTCAATTTCTTTAATGTAAAGATTTACTCTAAAACCATCTACCTAAAGAATAATTAATGATAATTTAAAACTTCTTTGAATTAAGCTAGTTATATTAACAATACGTTCCAATATATAAGAATAATTTGTTTTAATTATCTTTGAGTTGGTATTCTTATGTGATAAGGAGTGTAAATAAAACTCTAAGTTAAATTTGTACTTAAATTTCTAGATTTTACCTTACTATTTTTTAAAGAAAATAATTTCAAATTCTTTTAGTTTTAAATTAATTCATTAATATTTAATTCTTAGAGTCTCGTTAAAAATAATAAAATACCCTTTTAGAGTAAATATAGAGCCAAGGAAAATGTTATATATTTCCTATTGTTAATATTTTAAATATAAATAACACAATAAATTTTATTTTTTTTTATAAAATAATACTGATTAAGAAATTTAATAGATGTACTTTATATTAAAATTGTTTATCTTGGTGGATAACTTAAATATTTTTAATTACATAAAAAATATTTATCATTTAGTTTTATAGATATTTATTGTAAGATACCCTGAAGCACAGTAGAGCATCTAAGTTTTCGAGGATTCACAAGATTTAAGAAAAATCTTTTGTTTAACTCAATCCTTAAAAAATCTGAAAAACCTAAAATAGGTTTTCTTGTGTTTTTACATTTATCTCTAAAATCCATTTATTTCAAAAATACTGCTAATTTTAAAATAAAAAGAACAAAAATTACATTCACCTTTCCAAAAAAATCACATCTCAAGAATTAAAATAAACAATCAAAGTTATCAATTCTAAAAGGAAAATAAAAAATTCAAGTATCTTTTAGATTTTGGAAAATGTGAAATGTTACATGTTATAAAAAACTATTTTTATGAAAGTTAAATAAAAAGTTTGTTCAATTTGTTTTGAAACAAATAGTTAACAAAAAACCCAAGAAAACCTAACAGTCCCCTTTTTTTCATTTGAGAAAGAAAAGAAGAAATCAATAAAGTTCTTTTTAGATCTTGATTTAAAAAAACATAAAATTAACAAAAATATTAAAAAATTCAAAAGAATTGAGTAAAATAAGATTTTTTATTAAACCTTTTTTATTCTAGAAAACTTAACAGTATCTCTATCAAGGATAATTGAGTAAACTATTAAAATTATAATAATATTATATTAAGAAACTTTAAATTTTCTGGATTCCAAATTATTTTGTTGTTGATTCTTTGATGATATTTTATTAATTCCTCAAGATCAAGTAAAAATATATTTTTGAATAAAAAGATATTATTTATCAACTAAAATAATCATTTTTTCGAATTTAAGGGTAGAATTATTTACCACAGATTTACATCACCCCCAAGGGGTGACCTTAGACCAAAAAGGGTATTGTGGAATATCCCCTCTTCTGGTTGATAAAATACAAATAACAAAAAAATTTTTATTGGACCACTTGGACAAAAAATTCAATGAAGAAAGATAAGTTTGAAAGAGTTCTCAATTTCAAAATAATCAAAATTGAAAAAATTCATCTTTTCTCATTTTATTTTTCCAAATGGTTAAATTTCTTTAATTTAAAACAAATTGCTTTTGTGAAGTGCGCAATCAATTTAATTCGATTTAATCTGGTTTGTGGTTATTTTGTAACCCTCTAAATTTGACCAAGTAAGGCTTTTGTAATATTCTTGAGATAAAAAGAACCCATTTGAAAAATGGTAAAAAAGAAGAAAAAAATCACAGAGATCTCAAAAAGTACCGAATGACGACACTTCAAAACTGACAAAGTTGTTTTAAAAATTGCAATTCACAACTATTAGAATTAGAAATTGAGTACCATATTTGTATTTTTTTTTTATCTTATACATAATAATATATTTATCCTTTAATTTCTTCTATATATATATATATATAAACTAAAATTCAAAATTTTCGATACAGCTAAAATGTCCCAAACAATCACAATAATACAATTTCATTGAAATTGGAGATAATTTTGATTTTTTGTAAAATCTCAAAATCATTTTTTTATCTTTTTGTTTTTGTTTTCATTTCATTGTTTGAATTACGTAATTTACTTCGTCTATCAAAATTTTTTTTCAACCATTGATATTAGATTAAAGTCAAGTTGTTCCAAATAGAAGAACTCAAATAAAATTAGTTGGTAGTATCTAACCATTTGATCGATCAATATTCCTAATAGAATTTCAACAAATTTACAAATGCATTTTTTTGTTTTGCTCTCTCCAAAATTTTTAACATACCCATGATTTATTTGTATTGATAATTATTTATTTATTATTTTGTGAGTATTTTAATATATAAAAAGGTGTTAAAATTTCAATTAATGAATGGTTCTAATTGGGTAAATCTTCTTGAATTGGTTAAATAAGTTTTTTTTTTTCACAAATCGAATTTTGGTGTGTTAAAAATTTTGAATTGGGGTTTATATAAATAATTATTCGATTTTTTGTTAGAAAAAATTCTTTCTTTACAGTCAGTTTCACTTTTAAGGCACAAACTTTCAACGAAATTTAAGGCACAATAAAAATCTCAAATTAAGGCACAAAATTCAGATTCTAGTAAAAAATAAATTGTAAAAAAAAATAATTAAAAATTTTGTGCCTTAATTTGAGAGTTTTATGTGCCTTAAATTTCGTTGAAAGTTTGTGCCTTAAAAGTGAAACTGACTGTATTTAAATTGAATTTTGGTACTATTTCATGAACATTATTTCAGAGTAATCAGAACCTCTAAACACTAAGATGATTACTTCCAATAATAAAAAATTTTAATTTTAGATTTATATATGGAATATAATAATAATTTAAAGTCTGGAAATTCAAAAAAAAAAACTCAAAACAAAGATACCCCTTAAATTATTTTTATTAAAAAAATCATATAAAAGGTTGTTTTTTGTTTTTTTTTTGTTAGTAGTTTATTTTTTTTTTCAAAAAAGTCACTTTTTTTTATCTCTGAGTTTTTTTTGAGAGGGGGTATAATTAATGAGTAAAAATAGTTCACAAGTATGAATCTTCAAAGAAAAACCAAAATATTTTAAATTTTATATTTGATTTTTTTGGGGTTTTTTAATATTAAAAAAAAAAACTATCTTTTGATCAAAACAATTTACAAATTCTCAAATAACACAAGGAATATTAAAAAAAAAAAAACAATTACTTTACAGTGCTCTTCTATCTAATTACATGTTATATTCAAATATATTTTTATGGTTTCACTTGAATATTGAAACTAAAATAAAAAAATTGCCTAGTAAGATTAATAAAAGTTTTTTGATTTACAATCCCATTTAAGTTAAATATAGAATCTGGATTGCGGAAGTGGTTTTAGTTCGGAATGAAAAAATAAAACAAGATTTTTTCATTGGTTGTGATTTATAGTTAATATAGCAAGAAAAAATAAAAATAATAAATGAGATATGAATAAAATTTTAATGTTGGAAAATAGTAATTTCTCTAAATGTAGATTAAACAGTTTACCTTCTGAAGGTATTTGAGTCTAATATGTTATCTATTTCAAAAACAAAAATACAATAACTACCTAATTTCAAAGCTGTTAATTCTTTTTTTTCTTTTGTTGAATGTTTTTTTATGGATTTGCCGATCTTAAATTATTTTTTATTTACTGATATTTTGTAAATAATTAATGGAATTTTTTTATCAAGTTTCTAAATGTTTGAGTTATTATAAGTTGAATTACCAAAATAAACTCATAAAATCAATTAAAAATCACATTTTTTAAAGATTTAATTCTGGAATACCAAAAATGTAACAATTAAGAGTGGTCTATTTGTCAAAACATAATTGGATTCTGTTCTTTATCTCTTGATATCCCAAAAGAACTCCTTAATTTGAAATTTTTATTGGAATTTAAAAATTTTCCTGTTCAGATTCTTAATACGAGGTTCATACTCTTTTTAAAGCCCAAATATTGTTCTTCTAAGTCTAATGGTATTGAATTTCCAAAAAAAAGCAAATGAACAAATCAAGTCTTTTTTACCATGTTTGTCTTGTGATTTTCAACATCAATCTACAATAAAACTCCCTATCATTAAAAATTTCAAATTCATAAACAATTACAAATTGATAGTTCTTTAGGGATGTCAAGAGATATAGAGATTAATTCAAGATTGTTTTGACACACCTGCAATTGGTAACGGTTTTCTTTTTGATAGTCCGACGCTTCCTTATTTTATTGTGAGACAACATTTTATTTATTCATCTCATATTGAAAAAGTATTCAGATTATTGAAAAATTCAAGTTGATATTTTAAAAACTGAATTTGTTTTTGTGAACAAGAGCTTTGATCAATCCCTTAAATTTTCAATTTCAATTTTCATTTTTTCTTATTCTTTTACAATTAATATTTATTTGTAAGTTTTTTTTTTTTGACAATTTTTGAGAAAAAACATTCAAAGACTTCATGTTAACAGACTTATTTCTTTTGATTTTTTTTAACAAAATTCCTTTTTTTCTTTCTTTGTTCAATTTGACATAATTAACCTCCTTTTTTTTCTTTTTTTTTTTTTTTTTTTTTTTTTTTTTTTTTGTACAACAACAAATACAAAAACAAACCAAAAAACAAAACAAATCAAAGACTTAAAACAAATGGAAGAAAAAAAACGAGAACTTTTAGTATACCAAGCCAAAGTCTGTGAACAAGCAGAAAGATATGAAGGTTTTTATTTTTTTTCTCCTCTTTTTTCTTCTTTTTTATTTTTATTTTTCTTTTTCTTTTTTTTTTTTCATTTTTTTTTTTTCTTTTTCTTTTTATTGTTTTTTTTTAAAAACCAACTTTCTTTGAAAACCTTGTTTTTTGAATTCCTTATCACTTTTTTTTAGTTTTTTAGTCAACACTACTAACCACTCTTTTATTTTTGTGTTCATAAAAATATTCCAAATCAACAAAATTCATAATTAATCAATAAAAATCAAAAAAAAAAAAAAAAAAAAACCAAAAAAGAAATGGTTGAAGCTATCAAAGAGGTAGCCAGTGCTGATGTTGAATTAAACATCGAAGAAAGAAATCTTCTATCTGTTGCCTTCAAAAACTTAATTGGATCAAGAAGAGCATCATGGAGAATCTTGTCTTCAATTCTTGAAAAAGAAGAAAACAAAGAAAATAATGAAGAAGGTGTCAAGAAGATCACAGAACTTCGTGTCAAAATCGAAAACGAACTTGAAGAAATTTGTGATGGAATCTTCAAGATTATTGATGAACACTTGATCAAAAAGGCATCAAGTGGAGAAAGCAAAGCCTTTTATTACAAAATGTTTGTATTTTCTTCTTTTTTTTTTTTTTTTTTCTTCCAAAAGTTTTTCTTTTTATTCAAAAAATGTTAATGAATCAAAAACTAAAAAATCAAAACAAAACCAAAGGAAAGGAGACTATTACCGATATTTCGCAGAATTTACCAGTGGCGAGAAAAGAGAAAAAGCCTCTGAACAAAGTTTATTAGCTTATAAAAATGCATCTGAAATTGCCAACTCTGAACTCGCCACAACACACCCAATCAGACTTGGACTCGCATTAAACTTTTCTGTCTTTTACTACGAAATCCTCAATTCCCCAGACAGAGCATGTCATCTTGCCAAACAAGCATTTGACGATGCAATTGCAGAAATTGATGACCTTACAGAAAACTCATATAAAGATTCAACCCTTATCATGCAACTCTTAAGAGAAAATCTCACTCTCTGGACTTCTGAATTTGAAGACGACGACGACGATGACGAATACGATGATGACGATGAAGATGATGATGACGATGATGAAGATGAAGGTTTGTTTTAAATTTTTTTTTTATTCTTTTTATCTTTTTTATTTTTTTTATCTTTTTTATTTTTTTTTTTATTTTTTCCTATTTTATCAATCTCACAAACATTTTTTCATCATTTATTATATCTTTTTATTTTTTTTTTTTTTGATTTCTCTTTTATTTTTCTTTTATTATTATAATAATTACCAATTTATTGCCTTGTTGGGCTGATTGAATGATTAATTGACTTTTTTTAAAAAAAAGCTGTTGAAGAAGATTAAATAATAAAAATTTTAAACAACTCAAAATTAAAACTTTTTTATTTCATTAATTTCAAAAAAAAAAAAAAAAAATATTTCAAAAATTTGAACTTTGTTATATCATTTTGAAATAATTTATTGAAGAAATTATTCTGAGAAATAATAAACCTTTTGGTTAACTTCTTAAATTAATAAAAAAGATCTCTTTCACATTTTAACTAAATTTTTTTTTATTTTTTTGTAATTAATTTTACCATATTTTTTTTTTCTATTTAAAAGTTGTAAAATGTTCTATTTTTTTGAAAAATCCCAAAATCCAAAATCTACAATAAAAGATATTGAAAAACAGTGACAAACACCAATTTCTGTTTCAAATATTTTTTAAACTTGACTGATTTTCAGAGTTCAGAGTTTGGTTCTTTTTCGAAAAAAATCTCAAATAATTCTTTATTCGTTTTATTATTAAAAATTAAGTGTTAAACACTTAGTCAGAACAAGAGAGAATTTTGAAGTGACTAAATTTGTGTTTTTTAATTGGAAGGGTATCTAGAAGACACTGTCATTAGAAGTATTTTATACTCAATTTATTTTTCTGAAAATCAATCAAGAGTATAAAAAAAAAAAAAAATGAAATAATTCTTTTTTATATTCCAAGGGATCAAAGGGTTTTTTCTATTCCAATGATTAATCTCAACTTAGTTCTTGTTTAATTTTGGTTTTTCATATAAATTACACCATTCCCAAATTTTAATAATGTATAAATTTATTTTTAAATTAGATAAAAGCATTTAATATTTCTTAAAAGGAAATAAAAAAAAAAAAAAATAACAAAAACCGGGTTTTTTTCTTCTTCAAATTTGATTTTTAATCATCTTTCCCCCAATCATGTTGTTTTTATGTTTATTCGTGTAAAATAATTATTTTGCTTTAAAATGGAAGCAATGGTTTATATTATATATATATATATATATATATATGTGTGTGTGTGTGTGTGTGTGTGTGTGTGTGTGTGTGTGTGTTTAATAGAGTTTAAGGTATAAAATAAACTATTATTTTTTTTTGATTCGATTTGGATAGAATAAAAAAAATTTTGATTTTTTTGAGAAAATATTCTTAAAAAACCTAAGTAGGTATGAAAAAAAAAACTCCAAATTTTTAAATTTTTTTTACTTTCACTTTTTTGAAAAGTTCTTTTCCAATTATTTTTCAAAAAAATTAGGGAATAAATAAAAAAAATAAAGAAAAAAATTACATTGAAAGATCTTAATTACAAAATAAAAGTTACTTAAAATTGAATAATAAACTCTTGAAATTCCAAGTAAATTAGATCTTGAGCCAGACAATAAGAAATATTATTTTTCAACACTTTTGTTCTTTTATTTTTTTCGGTTTATTTTTGATAAGTAATTGTTTTTGAATTTTTTTTTTATTGTAAGACATGCTGTTGCTAAACAAATTAGTGAAATTCAATTCAGTTGCCAAAAAAAAAATTGTTATTTAATTTTTCATTTATGAACTATAATTTCTTTCTTTTCATTTCTTTTTGAAAAAAATTTCAACTTTGTTTTATTATGCTCGAAAAATTCTTACTTTCGTAAATCTTGCAATGGTGAATTGTTCCCCAGTAGTAATACCCCTTTTTAATTATCTGAACACTTGAATCATTTACGTCATTGCCCTTATTACTGTTTTTTCATCTTTGAAAGAGACTTAAAAAAATGATTTTCAAAATCGGGATTTTTCCGTTTATAATCAAAATACTCCATTAAATGTGGAGTCAAAGGGTGTAAAATATTGATAAAACACAATTACATTGAAATCATTTTTATTTTAAGATTTAACTTTTTAATATTTTTTTTTTTTTGATTCTAAAAATTTTAAAAGGGGAATCGTTTTGATAGTTCTGTTCATTTTTAATTCGTTTTATTCTTAAAATTATTTTTAAAAAATTAATTTTAATTTTAATTTTCGTCAAAAAATAAAAACAAGATACATCACTCGAATTATATATATATATATATATATATATATATATAAATAAAAACTCCATTTCACTCAAAGGGGCAAAGCCAAAAATGAAAAAGTCACTTTATTTTTAAGAATCAACCAAACTTAGATTGTTTAGAAATACGAGAAATAATAAACTTCTTATAAGAGTCCATAATTATAAAAGAAAACCCTGAACAAACCATAAATTTCAAAAAAAAAAAAATGTTAAAAAAATTTTTGGGTCCCATTCATTGTAACATCTCTTACAAAATTCTCAATTTCTTTAGGAAATTAAAATCGTTGATAATAAGATTTTTTACTTGTAAATGTATAAATTTTAAAAGAAAATACAAAGCTTAACTTTTCTTAATATTTATTTTGTTTTTCAAACAGTTTTTTTTTTCAACGTTAATGTTTAAAAAAGAAAAGAAGAAAAAAAAAAAAAAAAAAAAAAACGCAAAAAGCAAAAAACAAAAAAAACAAAATTTTGTAAAATGAGAAAAAATGATTTTGATCTAAAAATTGAAAATTTTAGTTTGATAAGGGTAATGAATTAAACTGATAGAATGTCTTCCATTTCTTCAATAAAACTGGGCCCCTTTGACTGAAAAAGAGTTTATATATATTCTGAAATTGAAGGAAAAAAGATTTCCATTCTTTTCATTTCTAGTATTAATAATAATAATAATAAAGTATTTGATAATTTAAACTTTTTAAAAACAGAATAATATGTAAAATATCAAAAATTAAGTTATAAATTTTATTGTTTTTTTTTTTTTTTTTTTAATTCTGAATGATCTATCATAGTTTTTTTTTTTGATATATACAAATTGTAAATTTGTATTTTAAAGGAAAAGATATCACAAAACTTGGATTTTTATTCCTAAATCGCAATTTAAGAATTTCGGCAAATAAGAGGAATTAAAAACTCCTGCGTTAAATAATAAAAAAAAACAAAAAACTTGAATTTTTTTTTTTTGAAAAAATGGCTTTTATATTTTTTTATAATCCAATATATAAAATATTGTGGTTTATCCAATATCACCACTTGAATTAGTATACCGCATAAAAAATTATTATTGAGATATTAATTTTCGTTTTTTAAATTGAAATTTTAATTTCATTCAGATATTCATCTAAAAAATTAAATTTTATACGATTTAATAGTTAATATTTTTTTTTAAAATATAAAGACATTAAGGTGAAAAATAATTTTCTCAAATTGAAAAAAAAAAATTTTTTTCACTTTTTAAGAACCTAATACCAATTAAAAACAAACCAAAAGGTGATTTAAGGCCCATCTCAAAAAATCAATAATCAAAAACTATGAAATTTTTAGAAACGATACCTAATAGTAACGATACTTCATTACCAATAAGAATGACTGTAAATTATAATTTGAAAAACAACTGAGTTGGTTTCAAAGTCTCGCTCTTTGCTACTTTTTGAGATCTCCAAGAATTTTTTCAACGCTCAAATGAGTTATTTTTGACAAGAGTACCATCTGTTGCAAATTAAATTGTACCAACAGTTACATTCAGCTTTCCAAAAACAGATTTTTAAATCATCTTACATTTCAGATTTTTTAATTCCTAAATGAGTTTAAATTATTATTTAACTTTTTTTAATTTGGGTATTTTAATGATTTATTTTAATTTTTAGGATCGTATTCTTTCGGAAAGTTGAATGATAATTTTGCTCTTTTTATTTTAAAATTAACAGTAACACAAAATCCTTCCTCAGTCAAATTTAATGTGTAACGAAATCATTCCAAATTCGATTAAATCGAAATAAATTGATTGTGTACTGAAAATTTAATTCGATTTAAATTGAAGAAATTTACTACTTTTGAAAAAGAAATATAAAATCAGTAATAACTGATTTTTTTGTTATTGAGAATCTTCGAAATATTTGGAAACTTTTTTTTTCTTCAAATTCAATTTTTGCCAATTATTTTTTATTTTTTTTTAGTGGAATTGTTTTGTTTTTTGATGGGATCTTTGTGAATTTTTTTTTTAGGTTAATTGAATTTTTATAATTGAGTACTACCAAAAGATTTTTTTTTTAATTGAATTCTCTGAATTGATGGATCCTCTCCAAAATTATTTTTTTAATGGAATTTTTTGCCAACAGTATCCAATAGAATTTTTTTATACTATTATTTGTATTTTGTCAATCAAAAGAAGTGCAATTTCACAATACCCTTTATTAAGTTTTCCAGACCACTCGTTGATTATCTAGCAAATCATTGGTAAATGACTAGAGCCTTATCGAAAAGTATTTTGTTAATTGGAACAATTTTTCACCTTTTTGACCTTATTTAGTTTCTTGAAAAATAGTTTAACAATTCTTTTGAAAACTTCATGTGTCTGTTAAGAAAATAAAAAATTATTTCAGTTTTTTTTGAAGAAAAAAAAATACAAAAGCATAAAAAATATTTTTATGTAACTTTTCAAGATAACTTTCCTGAAATTCAACAAACAAGCCAGTTGATTTTACTTTGTTAACATCTAATTTGTGAAATTATTGATTGGGAAATAAATAATTGTCGGAAAACATCTATTTTTCTAATAATAAATTAAAAGCTAAATCATAAATTATATCACATCAAAAATAGTTATATTTTCAAGAGTCGTCCTTTTTTGAAATTGGTTAACTGCAAAGGAATTCTCTTAAACTCTTTTTTGATTACGAAACTATTAGAAAAGATTTTCACAATTTTTTGGTTAATGAAACAAAAAGGAAATTCGAAAAGTCAAAGGATGTCTGGTTGAAGGAAACTTAACCAAAATATTACACTTTAATCCAAGTAATGAAAAAAAAAAAAAATTTTAAATTAAACCCTTTTTCGTTAACCAGAAAATTTAATGTATTTTAAAACAATAAATAACTCTGGTTTCACAATAAAAATGCTATTTTAATTGAAATATACAACAATAGAAAAGGTATTTTTGTTTAACAAAAACAAAGAAAACAGATTTACTTAAAAAAAAAAAAAGCAAATCATTAAAATTGATAAAAAGATCTCAACAGAACGTGTAATTTAATCACCACAAAAATTTTCTCAAACAAAAAACGAAATATTTGAGATTTTTAAAATCAATTTCAAATTTCGAATTTGATCAAACAAAAAAATCAAAGTAATTTACCATTCATTTTTTTTTTTCAATGTCCAAAAAGACACAAATGTCATTTTCTTTGTTCTTTCAAAAGAAAAAGGTAACCCAAGAGAATGAACAGAAAAACAAACAAAAGTTCGTTCGTTTCCTGAAGCACAAAAAAAACAACAAAACCAAAAATAGGAATAAAAATAATAAAAAAAAAAAAAATCAGGTATCGACCGAAAAGGAACAAAAAAGTGATACCCCCATAAAGGCTTCTCCACGGAACAACACAACAGAATCCTACTTGGTGATTGTGCTCCGTAAAAGGTTGCTAAAAAAACAAGCAAAATACGACGAATTGTTAAGGCAGCAGGATGCCAAGCCCACTCTTGAGAAATGCAAGCAAATGAGCGACAATCTGACAAAGCAAGAATTGGAAAGGAAGAGTTTGTTGGACAAACGCCAAAGCAATCAGGAAATGATCGAGCTTACGAAGGGGTCTCTGCTTGTGAATGGGAAAATTGAGAATCTGAAAGCAGAAAAATTAAAGAAAATCAACAATTTGGAACAAAAAATCAGGAAACACAAAAACAAGGAGCAACTGGAATGCTACCAAAAGTTAGAAGAAACCTTCGAGCGAAAAAAAAAAAAGTTAGAATTATTTCTCCAACAAACCTGCAAATTACAGAAAAAATTAATTAACTTTAGGTTGGCACTTGGCGAAGCCCAAATTAAGACTGTGAGGATCCTAGAGTCCCAGACAACTGAGCAAGAGGACTACATCAAGAAATTAGAGAACCACTTGATAACCTTGCAAAGGAAAACCAAAAAGACCGAATTCGATATCAAAATCCTGTCCCAAGTGGTCAGCGGATCGTCTCGGTCTCAGGAGATGAGCTTGATGGAAATTAACCTGAAAAAAAAGGCGCAGCGTTATGAGAACGTGCTGCTGTTGAAACAAATAGAGGCACTCTCAAATTTAATCGTTCCCTTCGATCATTTGTCGTGCAGTCCTCACTTCAACGTTTCACCAATAAGCAACCGAAACAAAAACAAAATCGCGATAGTTGGGAACTCAAAATCCGAATATTTTGAAAGCAAACTCAAATCATTACAGAGACTTGACTCCAAGATCTTTCATTCGAATTCCTTTAATATCTCGAGCAACCCCTTCAGCCTCTCAAGTAACCCTCCAAACAATACCTTCAATATGAAAACGGATCATAAGCAATTCCAATCAAATGTCCATTTGACAAATTATAGCTTGAATCTATTTACAAGCTCGATCTTAACTTCTGATTCCGAAACCTTTGAATTCCAAAAAAAAAATGATAACAAATTGGTGAGGAACGCCAAAATAACACGATTCAAAAATCTTTCAAAGTCAAACCACAACCTGATTTCACAATCCACATCGCCAACTTCCTTAATTTCCTCACACCATTTCAATTCTAAAATACCATACACGTCAGCGTCAACAACAGCGGCAGTGACAACATCTGTCTCGACTACATCGACAACTTCCTCAAAGATCATTAGAAAAAAAAGCAAATCAAAAAAAAAGAAATTTAAGAAGAAGATGAGAAGCAATTCCTTTGTTTCGTCAAAAAATACTTTACTTTTTAAGAAAACAAGAAAATCATCAGATACCTTTGTGACGAGCAAAATTTTTTCCCACGATGATAAGAATCAGATTCTTGATCAAAAAGAGGAGCCAAGACAAATTATCAAGAGCAAACCAGAATTAGTTGAAAAGGCAAAAATAATCAAAATTACCACTTTATCCCAATTACTCTCAATAACAAAGGGGATCGAATATTTCAAAGAATTTTTATTCACTCAATACAATCAAGAGAATATTCTCTTTTTCCAGCAAGTGAAAAAATTTAAACAAGAGTGCAGAACCGAGAAGCAAATCGCTAAGGAGGCAAAAAAAATCTTTTTAAAATTTATAAAACCAGAGAGCTTGTTTGAAATCAATATTGTATCCGAGATGCGAAAAAAAATTATTAACCAAATTAAATTAAAAAAGCTTTCCCTACAAATGTTCAATGACGCCCAGGATGCAGTTTTTAATCATTTGGAATTGAATTCTTTCAAGGATTTTTTGCAATCGGATTTATATCAAGAATTAATCCAAAAGTTGAAAGCAAATAAACAATCTCAAGATTATTATTTTAATGATCAAATTAAAAAAATCAAATTAATTAGGCTGTATAAACAGAACAATATTTTGAATAATGACATTAATTTAATTAATGATAATGATAACGACAATGACAACGAAAACGATAATTTATATTTCGGGTACAAAGGCAGTGGCAACAATACCCTGCGTGGGAACGTGGACAACAATGAGAAGGAGACCAATGATCAGAATAACAATTACAATAAACCAAATCAATTAATAGAAGAATTATTAACAATGCTATTGAATTTGTTAGATATTGGCTATTCAATTAGTAACAAATCAATTAATTTCAAATCCATTTCCAAAATGATACCCTTCACAAGGTTTGTCAAAAAAACCGCCAAATTGAAATATATTAATTTGGATTTGATGAATAACAAACAAAGATTTTGCTTTTTTTTGAATTGCTACAATGTTATAATGCTACACTCTTTAATAATACATGGAATACCAAGAGATTTGGAAAGCCAGAAAAAGCAAAGAAAAAATTCCAAATATATACTTGGCAACCATACCTTTTCCCTGCTAGACATTTTCAACGGCATCTTAAGAAACAATAAAAACCCCAAACAAACCAATTCCTATTTCAAAAATAACGACCCTAGAGCTAAATACACAATCATACAGCTAGATCCAAGAATACACTTTGCCATAATCAACCATAAATTTGAAAATAACATTGAAATTTATACCGTGCAAAATGTAGATCAAACCCTGCACAAAACCACTTCAAATGTTTTCAAAACAATTTTGCATCGGAAAAGCCACCTTATTTCTCTACCAAAACGATTCCAAAAATATATTAAAGATTTTGGTAGCTCTTATCAGTTGAAATTTTGGATTTTGAATAGTTACAGCCTGTCGGCGCCCAAGAACAACAAGTTGGATGGAAATAATCTTGATGATAAGGATTGTGGGAAATCTAAGAAATTTTCCATAAAATATTTTAACGAAAATCATAATAAATTATTTATTAATGTAAATATACAAAGAACAATTTTAAGCAAATTTGGGCACATTTTTTAATTTTCATTTATCTATTGTTATTTTTCTTTCAAAAAGAAAGAAAAATTAAAATTTGATATTTTGATTTTGCTAAAGCAATTAAGAAAATGATTCTTTTTTTTTTTTTTTTGCAATTTCATTTCATTGTAATAGATAAGAATAATTTTCTTCTTTTTTCCCATCCATTGAATTTATTTAATTGCCATAATATTTTAAAAACAAATATATTTCTTAATAATTATATATATATATATATATACAAGTAAATACAAATACGAGCATGAATATAAACTTTTGTTATAAATTATAAATACACTTTTTTATTTTATTTTTTCTTTTCTTTTCTATTAGTTATTTGTTTGCTTTTTTTTGTCTTTGTCTTTTTTTTTTTTTTGTTCATATTTTTTTTATTTTCTTCAGTTTTTTTTTTAATGAATAAATTTAATGATAATATTAAAATATAATTAAAAAAATAAAATTTGGAAACATATAATTTTTTGATCTTTTTTTTTATGTTTTTTTTTTTCAAAATAATAACAATAAATTGAAGTAATTTTTTTACATAATCTAAACTCTTTTTCAAATAAAAGAGCACAGAATATTTCGAGAATTATTCATAATCGAATCAAATTAATTATAGTATCATTCTAAAATATAAGAAACCCTTTAAAACATAACAAAAAAAACACTCAACTGAATATTTGAAACTCATTAAAACAAAACAATAAAAATTAAAAGTAAATATTTTAAAAATTTGATATTCCCTTTTATATGTAATAAGAAATCTTGTCTTGTAAATTTTATAGAAAAAAAATTATAAAATCAAGAAAAATCGTTGAAGGCCAACTGGGAAAAAGTTCTTTAAATTTTATTGATAACTCTTTTCACGCAAAACTTTTGTCCTTACACAGTTTCATTTTCAATATAAAGCCGCAATTCATTTGGGTATTTTATTTGAATTTTTTTTTCTTTGTTTCATACATAAATCCAAAAATGGGTTTTCTCAATTTCCATACCTAGATCATTCAAAATCAAACTTAAACTGTTTCCATTTTTATACTGTAGATTGTTTCCAAATCGTTTTCTTCTTAACTTGTTTTTTTATTTTTCAATTGTCAAAATAAATAAATAAAAATTCAAAAAATCGAATAATGAATAATTAAAAAGAAAATTCATAAGAAGTAATTATCTTATTAACAATCAAATTCAATAGCATTGATTATTTGAGAGGTGTACCCTTTAGTTTGAAAAAGATTTTATTTCCAAAAAAGAGTTGTAAAATTTTTTTCAAATTTCAAAATTAAAATTAATTCTAATATAAACTATTTATCCAATCAAAATTATAATTTAAATTTGTTTTATTCTATACAATAATTCAATTTTTTTGTTGATAAGGTCTTTATAGAATTGATAAAATTTTCCGATCTTAATTTTATAAGAAATCTCTGCAAGGGTGTTATAATTGGTTATCATTTTCTTATTTTTGATTAGTATAAATTTTTTACTTATAAGGTTTAATATTGATAAAATGTTGAATTGATGAAAAAATTAATAACTCATTTTCCATCCAAAGGTACCAAGCTTTAATGAATATTTTACATTGGTTAAAACGTTTGTATGGATATTTAAAGAAAAATTTAGCTTGGAAATTCTAAAATTTCAATCATTTTTTAACAGATTTCTGATTTCTTTATAACAACAATTGATTTACAATTTTCTTTTATTGCAAGATCGATGGAATCTAGTGAAAGTTATTATTCTAAAATTAAAACTTGCTAAAATTTAAAGACACAAACTTTGGACAGCAATTAAGATGTAAAAAGTATCATATATTAAGATAGATTTTTTAGATTTTTTTTTACACAATTTATTATACCCAGATTCGAATTTTCTACCATATTTTTCTAATTTTCTTGCACCTTAATTTTAATTGAACTTTTTTGATTTATAATTGGAATTAAATGTACACAAGTGGAAACATTCTTGAAAATTTTCCAAAATGGTTTCTATCCAGATACCAATTATTTTTTTGTGTAAAAATTTTGTACTTGTACTGGATTCAATCAGAATAGTACTTTTAAAAATATTGCCCAAAATCGAAAAAAAGTCGATTTTTTGATATTTTTTTCAGTGAAATTTTTCAATTAAAAAAATTTTTTTAATTTTTTTTGGGATTTATTTTTTTTTTTTTAATACTTTATATATCTTTTTTTTCAAGATAATATCTATTTTTTTGAGTTTTTTCAAAGCCATCTTATACCAATTAATCATAAAAAAACTTCAAAAAAAATTTTTTTATTTTATTTATTTTTTCAAAAATTGATTTTTTTCGAAACAAACGATTTTTTGGATTACAATAAAAGTACACAGAATTTCTCAAAAATCAAATAAAAAAAATTTTTTTGACTTTTTCCAAGTAAGTAAACAAAATTGATTAATTTGACCCCAAAAATCAAAAATTTCATTTTTTTTTTTTTTTTTCATTTTGTTGTGTTTGTTATTTTTTTGTTTTGTTGTTTTCTTTCTTATTTTGAAAGTAGAAAAAAAAAATTTTTTTTTTGCGAGGTTAGGTTAATGGGAAGAGTCGTCACATCGATGGAAATGGAGTTAAGTGCTTTTTTTGTTTGTTGTTGTTTATTTTTTTTCAAGAAGTAAACAAAAAAAAGTAACAAAAACCAATCATCAAATAAAAAGAAATTCATATAAAGTGAACATCATCAATCAAAATAAATGTACAAATATAAAATACGTAGTGTTATACGCCTCATGTTAACTCATCACCCAATCCACAATTCACAAATAATTACTTTTTCTTCTTGATTTTTTTACTATTTTGTTTATTTATTAAAAAGACTTAAAAAAAGGAAAAAAATTAAAAGTATAAATAAAAAAAAATGAAAAGTCAATCATTTGAGTTAAAAATGAAAGTAATTCACTAAAATGAGCATTTTTTTAGTTACTTAGTATGAAATTTCAAATATAATTTCGAAAAATTGAATTATTTTAAAAATAAAGGATCTTTTGTAAAACTCAAAATTTCAAGATATTTTGAGGGATTTTGTAATGATTTTTTTTTTTTTTTTTTGAATCTTATTTTCTTTTATTAATGCCAATATTATCATTTGAGTTTTATAAACACTAATTTTTAATTTAACTTAATTTTTTAATCTTAAATTTTAAATAAAATTTGATAAAAAATATTTTCTAAAAAAAGATTTTGAGTTTTCAATTATTTTTAAAGTGTTTTTTTTGAAATTTTGAAATTTTTATTACACAAATAGAAAAAAAAACAACTCAATTTTTTTTAAAAAATATCAAACCTTTTTTTATTGTCATGTGTTAGTTTTTTTTTGAATAAAAAAAAAGACAATATAATTTTATTTTTTGCTATTTTATTCGATCTTCTATTAATATTATGATACCACTCATAGCGAAAAAGAGTGAGAAAAATGAAAATTTAAATATCAAAAAAAAAAAATTATTATTGTTGATTGTATGCTTGAAAATTATTTTTCTAAAATTGTAATGAGAAAAAAAATTATTTTCTAATTCTTTTGTACAATTTTGAAACTTTTGATTTTGGGTTATTAGTAAAAAAATCTCAAAAAATTTAAAAAAAATTTAAACTCATTTTTTTCACTAAATATTGATAAAAATATAATCTAAATCTTAAAGTACCTTACTACTGATAACTTTTTTTTTCTTCAACAAATGGATTTTTTTCTGAAAAAATTGAAAAAAAAAAAAAAAAATTCAAAATTTAAAAAAGTTATTTTTTTCAGGTTTTTTTTTAACATTAGGTTATAACTCCTTAAATATAGAAGCTAAGTGTTTTTAAACTTTCAAACACATGTTTAATTTGTTTCATTTCTACATTTTTATTTCTTAAATTTGTAGTAACACCCTGGAAATTTTTTTTCAAATTTTTTGTTTCCACTTCACTACAAGGAAAATTTAAACACCAAAAATTAAAGTTAGCCAAAACTATACATTGGATTTAAGTTATACTTCTTTTATAAATTATTTTTTCAAAGTTATCATAATTTTATGTAATAAAAAAAGGATAGCAATTAAACTCTTGAAAATCTGAATACCCCCCTTTTCAAAAATACCGACTTTTGAAAAAAACACCTATTTTTGGGGTATTTTTATATTGGAAAAAGTTGAAATGAATTAATTTTTGATTGAACATTAAGATTGAAAAACGAATAAATGTTAAAGTAATTTGCAGAAAAAAACCGGGAACGTATATAAAAACTCAAACATGGAAAAAAATAAAATGATAAAAAATATTCCAAAAACAGATAAAAAATCAGATTTTCAATTTAATTTAGCAATATCTTTTGATTGAAATGTTTTGTGTTATTTTCAAATTGAAAAATATGTTTCCTTTTTAGACCATTAAAAAAATACTTGAAAATTATCTCTCTACTAAGTCAATTAAAAAATTCAAAAATTTTACAATTAAAAATGAAAAAAATATTACTGAAAAATTTCATTTTTTTTTTCAATTCCTATTAATATCTATTAAAGTTGTAAACCTCATTGAAAATTGTTATGTATAATAATGTTTATTATATGAGTGTATTTGAAAAATACAAAATTTAGAGATTTTTTTTTGAAAAAATTTTCCTTGTACATTACAAGGAAAATTTAAATACCGAAAATTAAAGTTAGCCTAAACTATACATTGGATTTAAGTTATACTTCTTTTATAAATTATTTTTTCAAAGTTATCATAATTTTATATAATAAAAATAGGATAGCTTTTAAACTCTTGAAAATCTGAATACCCCCCTTTTCAAAAATACCGACTTTTGAAAAAAACCACCTATTTTCAGGGTATTTTTTTATTGGAAAAAGTTGAAATGAATTAATTTTTGATTGAGCATTAAGATTGAAAAACGAATAAATGTTAAAGTAATTTGCAGAAAAAAAAGCGGGAACGTATATATAAACTCAAACATGAAAAAAAAATAAAATGATAAAAAATATTCCAAAAACAGATAAAAAATCAGATTTTCAATTTAATTGAGCAATATCTTTTGATTGAAATATTTTGTACTATTTTCAAATTGAAAAATATGTTTTATTTTATACTATTAAAAAAATACTTGAAAATTATTTCTCTACTAAGTCAATTAAAAAATTCAAAAATTTTACAATTAAAAATGAAAAAAATATTACTGAAAAATTTCATTTTTTTTTTCAATTCCTATTAATATCTATTAAAGTTGTAAACCTCATTGAAAATTGTTATGTATAATAATGTTTATTATATGAGTATATTTCAAAAATACAAAATTTAGAGATTTTTTTTTGAAAAAATTTTCCTTGTAGTGTAGTGTAGTGTAGTGTTGTGTAATGAAAGAGTGAAAAAGATTTTATAAAAATCATTTTTAGATCTATTGCAATTTTATTTGGATCTTGATTTTTAGATCAAAATGAACATTTGATTTTTTCTTTATGAGGGATATAACAATCTAAATATATCAATTTTTAAGAAAATCTATTGTTTTATAAATTTTACTATATAAAGATAGAATCTATTCTTTGATGTATATATTATTCTACTTATTTCTTATTTTTTTTCCTCATAGGTAAGTTATAAAAAATTAATTGTGTTTTTTTTTTTTTTTTTTTTGGAAATATTTGGCAGAAACCAATTTTACAATATTTTACAGTTGAAAAAAAAATTTTAGGATCTTATTGTATTGATTATTTTCTGTTTAATAATATTATATTCCATTTTTTTACAAAAATAAAATTTGAAAAAAATTTTGAACTATTTTGTAATAAACTCAATTAATTTTAAAAATTGTTGAATTTCTATGTAAAATCATCTGAAGTCAACTTTTTAATTTTTTTACTCAATTCTTCTCAAAATAAATTTTCTATTTTCATGATAGAATTATTATTTCTACGTTTCTCTAGATTAAGGCTTTACTCGTTCAAATGTTTTTTACACCAAATTTTCTTTTATTTTGGTTTATAACAATTTATCTTTATTCATTTTTTAGTTTTCTTTTATTTTTCTTGACTTTTTTGGTTTTATTTTATTTTGATACATCAAACCGAAGTAAAAAAAATAGTTTAAAAATTACCAATTGGTATTAAGAAAATGATGAATAGTCAATGGTTTAAAACTTTCCTATTTTAGAACAAATAATAATCTTGTTAAAAAATTTTTTTCATTGTAAGTTCAATTACACTAGAGTTTATATGAATGTTGTAAAAATAGATTTTTTCCAATTTTAAGGATATATAAAGAGTTCCATGTATTTATCCAAATTTTGGTAATAGTAAATATAATATCTAATTATCTTAAACAACTTGTAATAATTTTAATCAAAAAAATAATTTTGTGAAGAATCATCTTTCAATTTTAACAAAAAATCATTTTTCAAATAAATTATTGGTGTTCACCATCGGATTTTATATTGAAAATCCATTTAAGCTTAAAAATAAAAACGAATATTTCGTTTACTATCATCAAAATTTGGATAAATGCATGGAACTCATTATATATCCCAAAAATTTGAAAAATTCTATTTTTACAACATTCATATTTATACTTATGGAATAACAACATCATTATTATCATTTTAAAAAAAATAAGTATATTTTATATAACTTTCAGATTAATTGCCAATAACAAAGATCTGAACATTCGATCCAAAGCGAGAGAATTTTGAAGTAACGAAATTTAGTTCTCCTAATTTAATATTGTATCTAAATAGTAATTTAGATACAGTTATTAGAATAATCTTAAACTCAATTAAATTTTCTTAAAAAACATAAAGAGTCTATATATAAAAAAAAGAAGTACAAAGAAAGAGAAAAAAAAAAGAGAAATGAATAATTTCTTAATATAATTTTTAATTTTATTAATGAAAAATATTTTAAAATATCAGACTTTTGTATATTTCCAAAAATTTAAAAGCGAATTATTAATAAAATATTTATTAATTAGTAGTTTTTGGATAATAATTAGTTATTATTTGATTTAATTTATTATTTCTGTTGAGTTGTCTTTTTTGAAGAATAATTTATTCTCCAATGAAAGGGAGTCAATAGTACATGTGATATATAGATATGTTTTAATATCTCTAATGGAAATTAGAAAAAATAATTTATTTCGGAAATTCCAAAATTGATATCTTATATTCATATTTTTGCTTTTTTTTTTTTTGAACTTTTTTTTTGGCAAATTTTATTTTTATTGCAAGATCTATAGTCACTTAGTAAAACTATGTTATTGTAATTATACTGAAACCAGGGAAAAGATTGTAGAGAAATCATTTTGATTTCTATTTAGATTTTTATTGATCTTCAATAGGAGTTCAATATTCACATTATTGTTTATTTTAATGGTGGCCAAAGAATTTGGGTTTTTCAATTTTTTTAAAAAAATATATTGATTTATTGGATTTTCATCATAATATATATCAATTATTTTCTCTGATATATATTATCCTATACCTTTCTTATTGGATCTTTGTAGACCAATCATCAAAAAATTTTGAATTTTTAAAATCTTTTTTGGTTTTTTAAATCTAAATAAGGTTTAATTGTAAAAGTTCATTTTTTAGTCAGGTCTGATTGATGACTTTATGTATTTTCTTTTTTTTTCAATTTTTAAGGGTCTTGTTACACCCCTTGAATTTCTAACTAAGTCAAAGAGTTTTAACATGAAGAGTGATATTTTCAAAATTAGATTGTTTTTTTGGTTGTATATATTCGATTTGTTAACGAAGAAAAAATATTTATATAATTTACTAAAAAAAAATTAATTTGATCTGTAATTAAAAATTGATATATGAAAAATAATTAAATTAAATCTCAATTTGGTAGTTCAGATCTCAATAATTAAATACAAGTGTGGATTGTGATTTGGATTTTCTATTTTTTATGGGTGTATTATTTTTGAATCGTTTTTTGTTAAAAAGATTGCGATTAATCAAATTTTGAGATCGATGATTAAGTTAGTTGAGTGTTCTCTATTTTTTAGAAGTTTTTTTGAGAGAAGATTTGTAAGAAGTTATTGTCATTCAGATGATATATTTTATAAAATTAGAGCTTGAATTATTAACAGTTTTTGAGAATCACTTTATTACATTATATAATTAACATACAATTAAAAAGGGTGTCTGAAATGTATGGGTCTGTAGCTCAGGGGCAGAGCGTCTCTTTAGCGTAGAGGAGGCCTGGGGTTCGATTCCTCATAGATCCATTTTTTATTGATTTAACTATATTTTTTTAATCTACAAATTACATTGATTCAAATCCTTACACACATAAGGCCAAATAAACAACCATAAAACCAAAACTTTAAAAAAAAAATTTTTTTTTTTGAACATTTGAATATTTACCAATTAAATATATTATTTTAAATTTTAAAAAGTATTTTTTTTTTTTAATTAAGGAATACAGCCCTATCTAGAGTAAAAAATAAATTACAAAAATACAGTTAAAATCAATTCACAAAAACAAATTGTTTTTATCATAATTAATTTCGATAAATCGATATTAATAACTTAAAACCAAAATACTTTTTATATTTATTGAACTTTTTTTTTAATATCAAACACCCATCTGTCAAATGAAAAAAATCTGAAACCAAATTTTGCTATTAGTTACAAAAAAAAAAATAAGATCCTAAGAAATAAATAAAACCACAATGTGTCTATCCTCAATGATGAAATAGATATATAAACAAGTTTTTGTCTTTTAATTGTTAAAATTACCAAGATCTTTTAACCAGTTGTATTGCAAAACATAGAAAAAATTTTATTGAGATTTTTTTCAGATAACAGAACTTAAACCAATACAACATTTGAATACTAAAATTATTTATTATACAATTTCAACGTCACACAAGTTATTTTCAAATTGAAAAATGTTAAAAAAGAAATTTTGAAAAATCAGAAATTTAGATTTATTAATACTAAATGAGTCTGGTATTTTTACATAGAAATTTATTTAATAAAGTTTAATTTTACAGACTTTAAATATTTTGTAAAACCTGATGGGGAATCTTAAAGAAATTCAATTCATTTTTCTTTTTGTAGTAGTCAAATTTTTGTGTCAGGATCAAACATCGAGATATCCCGAATATCAGTATTTGAGAACAAATTTCAAGGTAAAATTTGAAGAACAACAACTTAAATTTGTTATCGAAAGATTTCAAGTCGACTGTTTCTAAATTACATTCAATTTTTTATTTTGTTAATTGTGAATAATTTATGGATCGTTTTTTATAAAATTTATTATATATAACTTTTTCGATATTTTATAATAGTAATCAGAATTTAATATAAATAGATTCCCGTTTGGCTTCAAGTTTGAAAATATAGAAGAAAATTAGTATTTAGATTATAAAATATTTATATAATTGATTAGATTGTTTTTTATTTTGGATATTTGTCTTTAAATTAGATATTGTAATAATTATGTTGTTTATTGTGGTATATTAGTATTATGTGAATATTAGATTTTATTTTTATTGAATATTAATGTTCTAGATTATGTTTGTTGAAGATTATTGGGATTATTAAAAGAGAGATTTTAGAATATTGTGATTGGTTGGTAAATTTATTTTAATTATTTTCTGTTTGAAATTGTAATATTTACATATTTTTTTTCCCTTTAAGACTTGATTTTTATCATTAACATCCAATTAAAAAGGGTGTCTGAAATGTATGGGTCTGTAGCTCAGGGGTAGAGCGTCTCTTTAGCGTAGAGGAGGCCTGGGGTTCGATTCCTCATAGATCCATTTTTTATTAATTTAACTATATTTTTTTAATCCACAAATTACATTGATTCAAATCCTTACACACATAAGGTCAAATAAACAACCATAAAACCAACACTTTAAAAAAAAAATTTTCTTTTATGAACATTTAAATATTTACCAATTAAATATATTCCTTTTTCAAAAATTATATTTTTTTTAATTAATTCAGACAACCCTAAGAACTGTTAAACTTATCTTCTCGCAATTCAACTAAGATCTTGAAGTTCTATAACAAAGATTAATTAAATTTCAAAAAATATTTCATTTAATTTATTTGTCAAGAAAATGAGTTTATTCAACACACAATCCAAAAAATATTTTGAAGATTCGCTGGTATTTGAATGGATAAATAGGAAAAAATATTCGCTTTATGGTCAATTATTTTTTTTTAGCTATTAAATATAAGGAAAGTAGGTTGAGATTGTAATGTATGATCTCTCTTTTTTTTTTTATAAGATGATTTGTTGTGTTCTATATTGGGTAAACCAAGAATCCTATTTCAAAGTTAGATTTCAGAATTGAAAAAAGATAATTGAATAAAATTAGAACTCATTTAAATACCAAATGCTTCGAAAAGAAAAATATTTCATTTATTTGTTATCAATCATAACACAGCTATTTTAATGAAGGAAGGAATCTTTTTTGAAGTTTTTTATTTTACAAAAGTAAAAACATTTTCACTGAATTAAAACTACTATTGTTAAAAGAACACCTGCATATAAATACAGCACGTGTTCCAAAATAACAAGCTGTGTTTTTTTTTTTTGTTATAGAAGATCTGATATATCAACCTACAAAAGAAAACAACAATAAACCCTCATTAAATATGGTATTGGTTTCTTAAAGTTCTATTATTTATATGGAAATTCAAAAAATAAGGGATAAAATTAGAAAATTTATCTCTAAAAATAGAATAAATTTTTAATGAAAATTATTTATTAATCGAAAACCAGTTAATTTCAAAAATACTAATGAAATTAGAAAAAAATTTTTACAGAGTTCATTATATAAGTTAAATTTTAATGAAAATAACAAGTGGTTTACTTTCAAACTCTATTTGAACCAAGGTATACCATTGAATCGTAAATTTGATATTACATTGGAACAAGAAGAAAAAAAATCAAGGATTATATTTTGAAACATGGATTATAATTGTTGGACAGATATTTTTTTTGTTTACATATTATCAAGTTTTCACTTTTTAAAAAAATGAGGAGTAAACTTTTATATGTGAGAGAGATAATAGAGTATGAAGAGTACACTTTTCCAAACAGAAATCCCTTTATGAACTTAAAAAAAAAAAAGTTTTAATTCTGACAATCCCATAAAAAAAAAAAAAGTACTCAATTTTTTCAAATACTGTTATTTAATAATTAATAAATGAAAATTTTTATTTAAATTTCCAAAATGTATATTAATTATTACTGTTAAAATCAAATTAATTGAGTAAAAAAATTGTCTTAGAGTTCACAAAGGAAGTTGAATTAAATGTCTAAAAATATCATTTTTAAAAGATTAGAAAAATAATTTGGATTTTCTTCGACTTATAAATCAGAAAAATATTTGGGAATTTGAACCAAAAATTTTCGTTGTTTAATAGGGAAATAATAAAAAACCTTATTGATCTTCTTTTTTATTTCAATATTTGCAACTAACAATATCTAGCTTCTTCAAGTGTAGTCATTAAGTTTTCTTATTAACTAATACAAAAATACAGAAAAAATTGATTGATTTGATGAACGAAAGACAAACAACCAGTAAGAATCGAAGAGAATACAATTTAAAAATTCAATCAAACAGAAAAAAAGATTATTAAATAGAAGATCCACTACGGTTCTAAACAAAAGGCTGTAAGAGGGCTGATTGTACTTTTAGAGTTTCAAAAAAAGAAAGAATTGGTAATTTCAAACGTTCATCCCATATTTACATAATAACTTGACAATTTCCAAACTCACCAAACATATTTATTGGTGACTTATTGAAGACATTTTGTAGGTTTGCCAATTGTATAACTTTTTTTCAATTAATGTATCAAAATTGGATAAATGAAAACATTAAAAGATCTGAAAAGGACAGACAATAGTTTAATATCAAGTAATATAAGTACCACCAAATATAATCCAAATCAATAACGAAGGAATACAATATGAATGGTGTCCAATATGATTTTTAAAATGTGATCTTCATTTCAGCTAAAGGGTTCTAATTGAAAACATAAGAAACTCAACTGAATTATTTACCTATTATTAATACTTGTTTAATCAGAAACAATCTTTTATTATTTTTTGTATTCAATATTATATACGTGTGTCCATATAATAAAAGGTTTGAAAATATGATTGAAGAAATTTTGATGCAAGGTTGAACATAGTTATTCCACGATTAAATGAAATATATAACATATAGAAATCTTTTTGTTCTTTAGCGCCGAATTTTTGCTATTTTTAAAACTTTGGTAATAGGAATTATGATAATTACAGCATTTAGGTACTTGTTTCAAGTCATTAATTTTTGTTGGTTGATTTATTTTTAAAATAAAAGATTAAAAAATGAAACGATTAAAAAAGTTAAAAATTGTATTTGATAAGAGGATTTTGTAGAAGGGCTCTAAAAAATAATGCTACTTCTAGGTACCCATTAGCAAAAACTTTGTTGAGTTATAATCAATATATCTTGAGATCCCAACAACTAATAACTATAAAAAATATTTATCTTATTTGATATTTTCTCGATAGAAACTCGAATTGTAAGTTTATCATGTTTTCAACAACTAAACCATTATTCTTTGAAGAAAGTATTACCTATTTTCCAATAAAAGCCTCTTAAAAAATCAAGTTTTATCAATAATGCATTCGTTAAGCTTTTCAGTACTGGTTACTGATTAAGAATTGGATGAGGAAAAATTGTAAATTCTAACTTTCTTGTAAACTATCTTTCATATTAATTGGCCCATTAAAAATCAAATTTTAAATAAAAATATTTTTAATAATTAAAGTTATCTATTATAATTTAAATATTTAGATTTTAATATTCAATACTATATTCAAGAGATATTTATTTTTTGTCTAAAAATAAATCAAAGAAAAATAAAAAAAACTGTTAAAAAAAATTAAGCCATTTATTTTGAAAGAAGGATTACATGAAAAATAGACAATTTAAAAAAGTAAAAAAATCCATTTATCGATTCTACTTCCATTTGAATAACTAAATCTAATCTCTTTTTCATATTTGAAACCAATTTTTTCATTAATTCATCTGTTACTTCTTTCAAATTTTTCATTTTCATTTTCCATTTTAACAAAACACTTTTGAAAAAATAAAAAAGAGAAAAAATGATTTATTTGCAAACTTTTCATTGTGATAGGAAAAAATTCAAAACGATACAAAAGCAATTCATTATTCAAATGTAAGGTGGGCCATTTATTATGAAATTTAGTTTAGATCTCCAGATATATCGATTATAACTCAGCACTTTTTTAACTAATTTGTATTTGAGAACCGCTTTATTTTAGATAGCCCTTAACTTACTAGAGTAAACTTTGATTTTTCTTTAATTAAATTATTTAAGAATCGAAAGTAATCATTTCTGATGTTTGATGATTCATTTACCTAACTTAATTCGATTTTAACACTTGATGATCAAGAAAAAAATTATTCAAAAAAACATTAAATATTTGTTAATTTTGACCCTTTTTAATAAATTCAATTATAATAAACAGTATTGATTAATAAGAGATCTTGGATCAATAAATATTTATAAAGATATTTTACAATAAAAGTTAAAAATCCATTTTTCTGGTTTCATAAGATTTTTTTTCAAATTTAATAGCAAAAAATTTGAAAAATTTTATTCTTCTTGCTAAGAGTTAATTTTATTATATTTTAAAAGTATTTTAAATCCAATGAATGTCTTTCAAATAGAGAATCACTTTTTTTAACTATTAAAGAATTATTTAACTTTTAAATTGAAAAAAATCTTTTTTTTTTGATTTTCAATTAGGTTTTTTTAATTTTTGAAATAAACTGAAAATTTTATAAATTTTCGGTTTATTTCAAAAAGTAAAAGAAAAACCGCCTTTAGCTTTTCTTGAGTTATCTGTTTCTTTGAAAAATCTATTGATTTTATTTAACTTTTTTTCACTTTAGAAAGAAACGGAAAATTTTAAAAAATTTTCTGTTTATTTCTAAAGTAAAAAAATCCTAGAAGACTTTATAAATAAAACAGAAAACCTCAAGAAAACCTAGGCACTTAACGGTTGTTGATGGACACTTTCTTTAGGTTTTTGAGGATTAAAAAGAATAGAGGAAAATCAAAGATTTTACTCAATTCTTTTGAATTATGGAAAACTACTATTAGGTTTTCTTGAATTTTTTCTTTTTATTTGTAAAATCAATAGATTTTCGTTAGTTTTTTTTTTTTTTGAGTTTTCTGTTCATTTTGAAAACGGATAGAATATACTAATAAAACAGAAAACCTCAAGAATTCCACCTTTAGGTTTTTGTTAATAAAAAAGAATTGAGTAAAATCTTAGATTTTTCTCTATTCTTTCAAATTTTGGAAAAGCTAGGCACTCTTGGGCACTTGATGGGCACTTGTGTTAGTTTTTTTTTTTTTTTTTTGATTTTTGTAATTAAAAGATAATTTTTTTAATTTTCTGTTTATTCCAAAATTAAAAAAAAAACTGCCCTTAAAGTTTCTAAATTTCAAAAGAATAGAGGAAAATATTGTATTTTTGCTTAATTCTTTTAAATTCTGGAAAACGTAACATGCATTTTTTTTTTTTTACTTTTTAGTATAAACAGAAAATTTCTTAAAATTTTCAGTTTATTACAATAATTAAAAAAAACCTAATTGAAAAATCAAGGAAATTTTTTCCAAATTTAAAAGAACATATAATTCTTTAATATTCGAAATAATTGATTTCCTATTTGAAAGATTTTTTATTGAATTTAAAATTCTTTTGAAAGATAATAAAATAATTTCTTAAATTTGAAAAAAAAATTATCAAATTTTTTACTATTAAATTGCAAAAAAATCATACTGTTACGGGAAAATTGGATTTTCAACTCAAATTGAAAAATATCTTTAAAAATATTTTTTGATCAAAGATATTTCTATAAACCAATACTGTTTATTATAATTGAAGTTATTAAAAAGTAAAATTAGCAAATGTTTAATTTTTTTTTTGAATAATTTTTTTCATGATCATTTTGTCCCAGTATAAAATCAAAAAATTCCCATTTTTTTGTAATTTTTTTAAATAAATTATTTTGGAAGATCTAAAAGTTACAGTTTTCAACCAATTATTTGGCTAGGTTTGAATATTAAACATTTTTATATTTCAGATTTCCTTTTTTTCATGGGGTTTTTGAAAAAGGAGATTGAAAAAAAATGGAAATTTTTTTACTTTTATACGGGACTAGAGCTTTAAAAGAAAGAACTTTTATAATAGTTTGAAAAAAGTCTTCATTTTTTAAAATGTCTGTAATAAAACTATAGTCAGTTCCATTTTTAAGATACAAACTTTCAACAAGATTTAATACACCAAATAAAATCTCATATTAAGGCACAACATTCAAATTATAGTAAAATAATTAGTGAAAAAAAAAATTTCGAAATTTTGTGCCTTAATTTGAGATTTTTTCGTTCCTTAAATTTCGTTGAAAGTTTGTGTGTTAAAAGTGAAATTGACTGTAATAAAAATTATTAATTCCATTATTCAACAAAAAAACTAGAGTGTTTTACATTTATTTGACACAAAAAATTCAGATTATTTTGGCTTTTAAATAATAATAATCATGATAGGAAAGGTGAATTTCTTTATAAATTACTATAATATATATTGGCTGCCACTTCAATATTACCATTAGCCCGGTTAAGCATTTCCGTGCAACGTTCTTTGGGTACTCCGAATTCAATAAGGGTTTGGATAACTGACTCCTCGTATTTGGGATTTTTTGGAATTTCTTGTTTCTTTTCCTCATTGTTGTTTTTGAACGAATTTTCCTGTGTTTCGGATTCTTTTTCTTTTTTTTCACCAAAAAGAAAATTTTTGTGATGAAGGTAACCCCTAAATTTCTCTCGGTCGATTTGTTTCCTGTCAAATGGAACCTCTGTTTTAGATCTTTGATGTTTTTTTTTTTTCTTTTTCAATTTCTCTTCTCGTCTTCTGATTTCTTCCTCTCGTTTTGTAATTTGTTCCCTTTTTATGTGGATTGTTTCTTGTTCTTCATAAATGTCTGCAAAAAAGCATGCAAATTCCTTTGGTTTTGATAGAAAATTTAAAGCTAATTCCTTCAGATCTTGGCTTTCACTTAGGTACATTTCTTGTATCTTTTCAGAAAGGTGATCTGGGTTTTTGTAAATCTTCACACAGAAGTCTCCAAACCATTCCATCGATTGCAATTTGTTTTTATAATTTTCAAATTCCTGTTCATATTCTTCTTCTTTTTGCTTTTCTTTCCTTTCAACTTCAAGATCATAATTATCAAAAGGACTTAAAACATTGTTTCGAAGACTCATCTTTAGAGTTTTTATTTCAGTTCGTTCTTCTTTTTATAATTTGAAAAAAAAAAAGATAAAGTTAAAAAATGATCAGCTTTTGGAATTAGATTTTGTTACAAGAATTATTTTGAACAAACCGTTTTTCAAGAACACTTTATTCCCAGAAAATATAGGATTCAATTAATTCTTCATTGTTTTATCTTTTTTAATTCTTGACGATTTTTTTTTCCATTATTATTCGTTCCAATTTTAAATTTGATGGTAATATTGTGAGTAATTAGACGCTAGTTTTTTAACATTTCGATTACCTCTCAATTTTTCATTATTTTGAAATGAAAAAAAAAGAACAAAGAAAATAAAATAATCAGTTTTTTTTAATGAATTATAAATCCTTTAAGGGGGTAAGTACTTTTTTCATTTTTTGAGTGCCGCCATTTATGTGAAACTGAATGATTCAAATCATTTCTTTAGCAAAATACATTGATATTTTCATAAATTCTAGAGTGGGATTTATCCTAGTATAAGATATTTTCATACCAACAAAAAAACGCAAATCAAAAAAATGAAAAAATCGATCAAAAAAAAAAAAATAAAAATCATTTATTACTTGATCTTATCTATAAAATTTTACACAATTACTTATTCTTTATTTGGTTTTATTTTTAATTCTTGATGAAAATAATTTTGTAAAATTTTTGATAAACAAATTACTATTTATTTCTAAAAAAGTTCCAAAATGAATTTCAAAATCTTATTTTCATTTAATTCATCTAATTCTAGTTTTACTTCAGAAAATGAGAGATTTTTTGTTTTCTTTTTGAGAAATAAGGGTTTATTGGACAAATTCGTTTGATTTTATAATAATTTATTTTCCATTAAAATGAGAACTCAAAATTATACTGAATAAGATTGAAATTTTTTCTTGAATTTTTCAATTTTTTGATTTGAATCTTTAGTAACTGTTTTTTGATTCTGAGAATTCAACCCCTTTATTTTAATTTTTGAAATAGTATTCCTTGTTTTGGCTTTTTTTGAAAAAAATATTTTCAAAAAGCCTTTTGAAAGCAAATTTGTAACAAAAATGTTTTTTAAAATAATAATAAATAGTAATGGGGTGAGAAATTTAAGGAAAAAAATAGTTTATATTCATACAAACTAAGAAGAAAGGAAAACAAATCTTCGAAAATCGTTTTTTATCGATTTTTTTTTTTTCATTATTGATTTCAACAAATTTATTTGGAATAGTGATCTTTCGTGTTTGGTCTTCTAAAAGTAAATATTTGATTCAAATGCACTTCTTTTCTGGTATATTTTATTGGTTTACTGTTTGATTAATTTCAATCGTTCATATAAACACATCTCTAGATCAAAAACCAAATTTAAAAAAACGAAAAATTTAATCAAAAAAAATGTTCAAAAAATTGAAAAATGAAAGATTCAACTCTGAATTACTTTTATGCTTTTTACAAATAGTGCCGTGAATGGTATTTTGGTTTCAAAGTTTCAATATCTGCTGGCATCAAAAAAATATTTTTCCAGTAATGTTAACAAAATTAAAATTTTTCAAAATGGAAAAATCTACTTACTTCCTTAATTGGAAAACTTAAAGAAAAATGATCAAAATCATCAGAATTTTTAAAATTAATAAGAACCCAAATGTGGAATAAAATGATTTTAATAAATGTGATATCTTACTTAGATTCTCTTAATTTCAATTTCATCAAGATAGTTTCATTATGATAAATTTCTTAAGGGACTAATCTACATTTTATTTATTCTTGACCAATTTCTAAATAAGGATTCCTTATCTAGAAATATATTTTATATTGAAAATAACTGTTGAGAGAAAAATATTGAATTAAGAAAAGTGGTTGGACACCATTTTTAATTGGGAACGTTTTAAAATTGAAATTCAAATCCTATTGATAACTAGGTGAATTTTATATAAATCCAGGTTTAAAGGTGATACCAGTTCATTAATCTATGGTGTGTATAGAATATTCATTTGAATGGTTGATAACTAAAGTAGATCATGCTATTTTAACAAAAATCTTCATTTTAGTAAATTTGACTATTAATTCTGAAAATGGTAATTTTTAAACTTGCTTTAGATTATAAGAGATAAGGTTTTGAAAAAGTAGAATTACATTAATAGCTATTCTAATAAGTAGATTATTGTTATTTTCTTTAGTTATTTCACAAAGGATTGAAATTAAAAATCATTTTTAGTAATATTCCCAATTCAAATTACTGTCCAACTATTGTTCTATTTCCAACATTTTTCTCTCAACAGTAAACAGGGGTTTTTAAATCTTAATAATTGGCTAAAAATTTTCTCACGCTATTAAATTTAGGTAAAAAAAATTATACTAGAGATTAGTCCCTTAAAAATTAGATATATATTTTTTTATTTGTAAAGAACCGGTAAATTTTTGTAAAAAGTACATTTTTAGGGAAATTTATCCCTTATAAAATTAATAACTTGCAGAAATAATTCTGAATATTGAATCAGAATTATTTTGTTGATACTAGAGAATAACTATATTCTAATTGAAATAAAAAAAAATTGAGAAAAAGATGGTTTTTTGGGATTTTATATTTTTTTTTGAAAATAAAATATAAAAACTTAATTTTACTAAATATAGATTTAAATATCAAGACTAATAATCAAATTTCCAAATGCATTGATACAAAATCCAAATTACTGAATCTTTAAACACATTCATAATTTTTAAATAACAAACAAAACGACAAAGATAAATAATTTGATGATAATACTTCATTTTAAGGTTCAATAAGATCTAGTTTTAAAAATAAAGTATTAAGTTTGATATTCTTAAAAATCAACCATCAAGAATTTGATTTATATTTAATCTAATTGGAGAAGCTTGCTGAAATTGATCTTATAAAAATCATAGTTAGAGGTCATCTGTATTAAAATGATTGTATTTATGTTTTGGATTCTTATTTAATTTTAATAATTAGGATGATTTTGATCATTTGTCTTTAGGTTTTCCAATTAAAGGATTTATAATTCTAAAACAAAAAATTGAATTTTTTTTTTATTACTACCTTTTCATTTCTTAATAGATATTTTATCCCCTTTTCACAAAATAGGTACAGTTTAATTGAATCAATGGAATAAAACAAAATGATTTTTATCCAAAAATATTCTTATCACATGAAATTTTAATTATGTTGGATTATAATCATTTTAATTTTTTTCTTGTTTTTTTTCATAATTTTTTTTTCTTTTTTCTCTTTATTTATTTATTTAATTTGTCTATAAACCTACAAAAACGTAATAATTAAAAAAATTTTCATCAAATTAATATTTTATTGAAGAATAAAATTTTTCAAAAATAAAATTTCTGATTGATCTTGCGAAAAAAACTAAAGTAAAAAAAAAAAAAAAACTAAGAAATATAAAATAATTAAATGATTGTTATTATAGGGAAATTTTTTAGATATTTTTATTTAAAAAGCCCTGAGGGATTAGAAGTTAATATTTTCTCTCGATATTGTTCAATAATTTTCTACTTATAATTTTGAATTCAATAAATATTATACGATATTGGATACTTGTAAGAAAGAAGGAATATTATAAATCTTAACCAATAAATTTTAAAAATCGAAAAATCCAAATTCTTAAGGAAATGAAGGAGAAAAACAATAATGTTCATTTTGATCTCGTATTGAAGATTCAAATAAAAAATCCAATAGAAATCAAAATGATTTCTCTACAATCTTTTTCACTTTATCAATAACCTTAGAATAACAAGTTTTTACCAAGTGACTATTGATCTTGAAATATAATAAAACAATTTCAAATAAATTAGTTCTAAAAAAAAAAACGAAAAAAAAAACAAAAAAAATGAAAAAATGATTTCTATTTTGAAATTTCCCAAATAAATTTTTTCTTCTAATATACATTCAAACCTTTTAAACACATGTAATTCATTCATTATAACTGGGACCTTTTGACTGAAAAATAGTTTATACATAATTAAAACTTTGTATATTCTTTTTTAATGTTTTAAAGATTTGATCTTTATCTTAAAAAAAATATAAAAAACAAAATAAATGAATATTAAAAGTAAATAAAAACTAAACAAATAGTTTATTCGTTATTATGAATTTATTTTCTTTCTATACATTATTCGTATTAGTTAAAAGATGAGATTTAATGGATTTAATTTTTATTTTTCATTGAAAAAACATATAAAATTAAATATATAAAGAAATAAATCATTAAAAAAATCAATACACACACCCTATACCAACCCATTAACAATTAATATTTAATGTATTTGTATTTTTTCAAGCCGTTCAATTACATTAGTCCAAGAATTTTGAATTTTTATTGAATGATTATGTTGAACAGTACAAAAATTCATAAAAATTTTTTTAAATAATTTATGCTTTTCAATTTCCATGTTCTGTAATTCTTTAACAAAAACGCCTTTAATTTTTTGACTTTGATTTTCCAAAAGATTAATAATTTCATTATTTTTTGATAACTTTTCTTGTAATATTGGTAAATTTGGATTTTGATTTAATTTTGATTTGACAATTTTTTGCAAAATATCTTTTTTTTTTTTTTTTGAATGTTTTAATTTTAAAAATTTTTTTTTGATACAAATTTCTGTTGATTCAATAGATTCAGTCAAACGTACACATAAATCAAGCGAATGATCTAATTTGGTATATGAAATTTTGACAATTACAGTTTTAATTTTTTTTAGTCTTGCCATTTGGTTTGAAATTATATCACAAGTCTTATGAAATTTTTTTTTTCTTCCAATGGTCTTTAATTTATCCAGTGTCAAGCTTAATTGGTTAAATTGGTTAATTTGCTTTTTTTCAACTTTTTTCAGCTTTTTTGATTGATTGCTAATTATTTTCTATGGTGTTGATTAAAAAATAAATAAAAAGAAAATAATTAAATAAAAAGAAAGACAATTGGTTAATCATTCAAATTATAGTTTTTATATAGACACACACACACACACATAACCGTTCCAACCCTACCTTGAAATCTATGATAAACAGAAAATTCATTTTCTATCTCGGACTTTTCTTTTTATGACAGGATTTTATGGTCGTGTGATAGCCTATTACAAACCGTGAAATTTTATAAGAGAGCAAAAATTTCTCATAGAGAAAAAATTTAAATTTGAATTTTTCACTCGAAATCTCTAAATGATCAATAATTTATAACAATTTTTAGGTTTTTGGTGGATCCTTAATTTCTAAACAACTAAAATCAAAAGGCAAGACCATTTCAAATAAATTATTAAATTAGATCTCCATTCTTTGGAAACTTTTTTTTGGATTTTTGAATTTTTGAATTTATTTCATAAACAATAAGATTTTGTGCACAGTATTTCAAATAAGAAATTTTTAAAAAAATTCTATGTCAAACCATAAAATTATATGATAGCATATAACATAAGATTTTTTTTTTGTATTTAACTGAGACAAAAAAAGTCAATTTCTATGTCTGTCAAATTTCATGGTAGGTTTGGAACGGATATATATATATATATATATGAAGTATCTTTGTATAAAAAGTAAAAATAAAAAAAATTAATTAATAAAAATTATAAAACCGATTTTAAAAAGAAATTTGACAAATTCAAAACTCAAATAATAGGATTAAGAAAATTATTTTTTTTTTCACTTCCGCCTGAATAAAAAAATTTTTTTTTAACGAATTTTTCTTTTTGATATTTTACTAAAAAATAATATTTTGTGATCATTCAAATTTTTTTTCACACTTGTGATACTATTTGAAAAAAATTTGTTTAACATTTTCAATTATATCCAGTTAAAGTTGAATTTTCAACTGATCAAAAACAATTGATGAATTTGAAATAAGAAAAATGTTTGAGGAAGAAACAGAAATTCAAAAATCGAAAACAATTCTTCAAAAATCAAAACAAAAAACAATAAATCCAATTATTTTTATTCTTTTATTAAATTGAATTTCTTACTCTTATAAACCTCATATTCGTTGACAAGAAACCTCTATCTCGTTTCGGAAAACACCAGAAAAGTTTTAAAGTTTTTTTTTTTTTTTTTTATTTTTTTTTATTATTTAGGGAGAAGTGTAAATTTCACTCTAAGTGCCCTTATACTTAGATTTCCTTCTGTAAACTTGAGCGTAAAATCATAGATTTCACTATTATTAATAAACAAAAATAATTTTAAACTGTTATAATTTAAAATTATTTCATTAAAGTTTAATTCTTTTAATTTATTCAGAAAAATTAATCTATCCTTTTCATAGTAAGGACATACCCATAAAAAGTTATCAGTATTTTCTATTATTTCCTTTTGTTCATATTTTAAACATAAAGGACAAAATTTATTTGAATTTTTATTGATTACATAGTAGTATCTATTTAAGCAGTTAGCAAATATTCTGAATTTTGGAATGGTTGAGCTTGAGAGATAACCGTGTTTAAAGTTTTGATTTGGAAACAATCTTCTTGTTATAATCTGAGTTTGGCCTGGAAGAACGAAAAAAATGAGATTGTTGGAAGTGATATAAGATGATATTGAGAAGTTCGAAGAACGGCAATGGATATCTTGTTATCACGAGAATAATATGATTATTTTGAGTCTGGAAGTGAGATCCAAAACTAAGAATTATAACTGGTGATTGTTGAACAAATGAAACAACATGGGATGCTATTTATTTTTGGAACTCAAGGTTCTAACTCGTCAAAACAAAAACCAAACAAACAAATTTAACCAAAATAACTAATTTTTTATTTTTAAATGGTACTTTGAATCACTTGTTCTTCAAAGGATCTTATTTCCCCAATGGAGTTAAGTGAAAACATTGAAGTTAAATTTTACATTTTCATCATTGGATACAAAACTTGGTTTAAATTTTACAGAGACAAACAAGATCGTCCATCCTTCCAATGAGATCTATTTCTTCTTTTGTTCCCCGTTTGTCAGCCAATTCTCGAAAACGATCAAACTTAAAAACCTGCATGTACCTGTTGGTGTTCTTAACAATTAATGATTTTGAACATTCTTCTAGAATTTCTTGACTTGGCATAGTAAAAAAAAATGTTTTTATTTTATTTTTTTCTAAAAATTATAATTTATTTTTTTTCTCATTTTAAAAATTTTTTATAAATGGTCTCTTTTTGTTTTTTCTTTGAAAAAAGAGAACAAATAAATTTTTTTTTTAAAAGTACTGTTAAATAACTTTAAATATCATATTTAAAGACAATTTTTCTTTGTAAAATACATCTTATTTTACTTTTATTAGAATTGGAAATAAGAAGATCAGAAAATTCCCAAACTTTGCCTAATAATACAAGGAATTCTCAAAATCTTTCCACAGCAACTACAATATTATCTTAAACTTTAAAGAGGGCTAATCTCTTTCTTATTTGTAGTTATCAAAAATTATTTACTTAAAATTTCACAAAGAAAAAGATTATGTTTAAAAAAAATTAAATAGCTTGATTATTTTTGATTAATAAATATTTGCTTTTGATTTTTGAAAAGTTTTATAGTTTTTGGAAAAATTACATATTTAATAAAAAAACTTTTAAAATTTTCTCCCTTTTTTTCTTTTCTTTGAGAAAAATAAATTAAGATTCAAATACTTCTAATGACTGTTTCTAGGCATCTTAATATGTCTATTTTAGATACTCTGTGAATTGTAAAGTTACAAATTTACTCACTTCAAAATTCTCTCTTTACCAGATTAAGTGTTTTTTTTTTTTATCTAGCCCTTAACAATAAATCCAAAACTTAAAAATTACGACATCTAATATGCACATTTAAAGTTGACACATATTCCTAAAATAAAACAAATAATTTTTATTTTTTATTTTTTTCCATTTTTTCCCTGGATGAATCTTCTTTATATTGAGAAGAAGAGTTAGAAAGGAAAAAGATCAAGTGGTCACTTACCAATATTGGGATACTTAAACACAAAAGTATGGGTAACTTGAAAAATAAAATCTTTAACGTAAAGGAAAAAATACCAAAGGTTTGAGGCAAATAAGATCTAAAAGAAAAAAGGAATTACAACAATTAAACAACTCTCCCCAAATGAACATTCATGATCAATTATCAAATTAAATAAAATTAACCAAAAGTATCGTGGCAGTGGTTTTAGGATGTTCTTAATTAAATTAAACAAAAGTATTGTTTCTGTAATTTTGTGTGTTCTTTTGAAATTTCTTTCGTTTTCTCTTTCTTTTTCTTTTTTCTTTTTTTCTTGTCAATTTCTTTTTTTTTTTTTTTCTTTTTCCTTTTTTCTTTTCAATTTTTTGTTTTTTCAACAATAAAGAAAATTTGGGTCTGTCTTTCCCTTGAATAATCATGAAATCTAAGATTTTAGACTTAAATTCCCTTCGCGGAAATTTAAGTAAAATGTCATTTAGAGTGTAATTTACTCTTCTTCAATAATAATAACAAAAACATTTTTTTTTTTTTTTCAAATACTTTGTTGTATAAAGAAAATATTAACTATCCAAGAACGATATTTTAATTTTTTTAAAAAACAAAGATTATTTTTTTCTTATTAAATATTTTTCAAAAACAAATACCAAAAGATAAACTATCTATAAATAGAAAGTTTTAATGTTTGTTATAATTTTATTCAAGAAAGCTCAAGACAAATAAGAATTTTAAGATTGAAAATTTAATTTTAATTTAGATTTTTGATGAGAAAAAAATGGTAAAAAACATTTAAAATAATTCCATATGAATTATAAATATTTGAAAAAAAAGTAATTTCAAGATCAAAATTAAAAAAAAAAAAAAAAAAAAAAAAATTGCTTACTAATAAGGGTTTTAATTTTTTCCAAGTCTTGAGTGTATTATCGATATATTTACTATCCTTTTTTGTACATTGGTATTCATTAAACTTTTTTGGTAATAAAAGTATACCGTTTAAACGATTTTTCTCTGAATTAGAAATTTGTGATATATTCGATAATTCTTCTTCAAAAAAAAGTTTGAACAATGGCGATGTACTAAGTAAGGGGTGTCTGTAAATATATTTTAAAAATTGTTCTAACTTTTTCGTTTTTTTTTCTAAAAAATTTTCAATTTTTCGAGTGATCATTGGCTTTTGTGGAAGAGGTGGGAAGATAACGCCTGGAAACAATTCTTGTAATTTGTTTTTAAACCAAATAAAATCTCGATATCTCCTTTTCACAGAAAAATCGTCAATCATCGATGTCGTATGAGTAGATGACACAAACTGGCATGCCTTTTTTGTTTTTATTTCATAATAAATAGCCCTTTTCATACCAGACATCCCAGCTTCTGTAGAAACTATTTTGATTTTGAAATAATTATAATTTCCATCTAAAGCTGTGATGGGCATGATTTGCTTTGATGTTCTGTCGTTGAAAGGTAAATTTTCAAATCTTTTGGATTTTTTTTTTATTTTTTTTTTTTGTTTTACTTGGCGATCCTTATCATTAGTATTTTCTTCCTTTTTTAATGAAAGAAGTAATGGTGTCGAGTCATATCGAATTTTTTCTGGTCTTGAGAGATTTTTTCGAGTAGACATTTTTGTTTCATCTTTCCTCTTTTCATTAATTTTACTTTCTTTTCTTTTCTTTTCATTATATCCGCCTACTGCTTCCTTTTCTCTTCCTTCCCCAGGTTCTTTATTTATTCTTTTTTTCTTCCTCTTCTTGCTCTTTTCCCTTGTTTTCCCACCATCCTCCCCCCCTTCCTCCTCTTCTTCCACATTTTGCTTGTTTTTATTTAAATTTGACTTTAAGGATTATTATATTGATTTATATATAGTTATTTTGGTTCATCAGAATTTGTTTTGGTAAAAAATTAATAAAAAAATATTAGTATTAATATGAAATAATTGTAAAAACTAAAATCTCCCAATCAATTTTTATTTTTTATTTTATTTTTTTTTAAATTCTATTCGACATTCGAAAAATTTTATTCTTTAATTAAAATGAATACAACTTCAATATAACCGTTCTTAATTGAAGGGTTTTTTTAAATATATAACATAGTTGATGTAACTTAAGTTGGTAAATTTTTGGAATTAATTATTATTTAAAAAAATACTCAAAAATAAAAATACGAAGGAATATCCAAAATTGTTTTTGGGTTGATCAAATATTAATATTTTTAATAAGGAACTATTTTATTACGTCGAAATAATTAATCCCCGGTTAGAAAGATATTCATCAGATTTAAAATACTTTTAAAATATAATAATGTGACCTCTTAGCAAGAAGAAAAAAAGTATTCAAACTTTTTACTATTAAATTTAAAAAAAATCTTAATAGAACCCTGGAAAATTGGATTTTTCAACTTAAATTGTAAAATATCTTTATAAATATTTTTTGATCAAAGATCTCTTATTAACCAATACTGTTTATTATAATTGAATTCATTAAAAAGTGTAAAATGAGCAAATGTTTAATTTTTATTTTGAATAAATTTTTAATGATCGTGATTTGCAAAACCGATGTCTTAATATTTTAAGTTTTTTTACTGAATTTGTCATTTTTCGAAAAACTATACAACTTTCCATGTGTGTCCACAAGGCACAGGCTTCTTGTATGAAAAAACAATGTATTCAATAGCAAAAAATTATTTACAATTTTTCAAGTTTTTTTGATAAAATTGTCATTTTTTCATAACTATGATACTTTTTTGGGTAGTACAACAAGGAAGAAGAAACTTGACAATATATTCAATGTTTTATTGTGACAACAAATTCCAATTGTTAAAAAAGAATTGAAGATGTTTTGGAATTGAAACATCAAAGGGAAAATTAAAAATACTTTTTACGAACATCAAACAAACCCAAAAAATCTCCAATTGTTAATTACTGATAAATTCAAATAAATATCTGAAAATTTTTATTTCATTTTCCAGTTTACAAATTTTTTTACACAAGCTTTGAAGAAAGCATTTTATTCTTTTAAATGTTAAAAAACTTTGTAAAATTGGTTGTTCCTTCAAAAGGTCCTTTCTCTTGAGTTGCTTTAAAAGTTGAGGTATGAGATTATAAAATGGGAAATTGAACTAAAAATTTTATTCAATTTTTTTTAATTTATCAGTAATAAACAATTGGAGATTTTTTGGGTTTGTTTGATGTTCGTAAAAAGTATTTTCGATTTTCCCTTTGATGTTTCAATCCCAAAACATCTTCAATTCTTTTTTAACAATTGGAATTTGTTGTCACAATAAAACATTGAATATATTGTCAAGTTTCTTCTTCCTTGTTGTACTACCCAAAAAAGTATCATATTTTTGAAAAAATGACAATTTTATCAAAAAAACTTGAAAAATTGTAAATAATTTTGGAACAAGTGTATTTGAAATTTCAATGTGACCAAATTTCTCATCTTGATTATCTTTTTTTCAATTCTTCAAGATCTCTTTCATTGAGAATTTCTTAGTTCACCTAAAATAATAGAAGTCTCTAAAATAGGGACAAACCAAAAAAATAAATAGAAAGTTCAGACTCCAATCAATTTCTTTGAAAACTCAATTTGTAAAACGAAAATGGATTGAAAAAGTTTTTGTTATGTATTCTGAAAATACTGTTTGTGTATTTTTGATGTTAATTTTGATTTTTACACCTTTTTATGTGAACTGAGCATTACCAAAAAGAATTTTTTTTGATTGTTTCGAAGGATTGAAAGAGAACAGATTCTTCTTTTTTTTTTTTTTTCTTCCAACAAGAAGACTTTTTTTGTTCTTTCTTTGTTGTGTTGAACTCAAAAAAATCAAACCAATTGGAAAACAAAAGTTATTTTTTGTTTAATTGGAAAAATTTTTTGTTTTTTTTTATTTCTTCTGTTTTATTGAAAGAAGATGTTCTTGGTAATGAGTGAATTTCAAAGGAAATTATTTTTTTATTAAGATCTGTTGAATTTACTTTTGAAGAAAAAAGTCTTATTTATAATTTCAGATGGTTTAGGGTTAGGCTAGGGTAGAAAATTAAAAAAAAAAAAAGGAGGAAAAAGAAGTACAATTTGTTCAGAACCAATCTCCGTCTTGTCTCCAAAATACTCTAAATCTTCATTTGAATCGCTATTTGTTGAAGAAGAACAAAAGTTTATCTCGTTTAATTCTTCTTCAGAATAACACGAATCAGAATCGTTTGATGTGTATTGTTTTGAATATTGCAAAAGATCAAAGAAGTCCAAGTCAGACATTACTTTTGAAAGAAACCCAATTTAGGAAAAGGATTTATGTTATGAAACAAACAAGAAAAAGGAAATCTTTAAATTCTAGAGAAAATGAAATTGTTTTGGTTTGTCAGAAATTGGATTTATTTTGTTGATTATGTTCTTCTGTGAAGAGAAAATTAAAGAAGAAATGAGTGATTTTGTTTTTTGGATTGTGAAACAAGAAATTCCCGAACTTTGGGGAAAAGGAAAAAAAAGTTCAATCGGATTTTTAAAATATAATCTAACCAGAGAAACCTGAAAACAAAAAGCAAAATCAACCAAAAGAAGAAATAGATTAACTTCCAAGAAATAACTTATTGTATTATTTTCTGTTAAACAACAAAGACAATTAAGATCTAGTTTATTTTCTCGAAATCAATCAAGCTCATTTTGCAGATCCTAAAAATATATTCAAATTTTGCAACAAATTTTTAATAATAGAAGATATCAAAAAAACAATCCGTACAATAAGATAGTATTACAAAAATTATTATTATGTTAAATCCACCCTTCTATCTTTAATCGTTTATTGTTTGTTTGATCCCAATAAAAAAAATCTTTGTTTGTAGAATCTTTTCAAAATAATTAGACTTTTCAAAACCATTTTGTTATTTATTTCTGACTAATAACAAAAAAATGGTAAATGGGAAAAAAGTTATTAAAAGTTTTAATTGGTAAACTTACTGAAGATGAAAAGTTAGATCTGTAAATAAAAGAATTATTTGTTTTTAAATAATAAGTAAAATCTCAAAATTTAAGAAGAGAAGATTTAAAGAGTTTTCTTTTTTATTGCTAGACCTATGGAAATTATCTTATAATCGGGATATCTGAAATAAAAAAAATGATAAAAAAACTTGATAAAAAAATAATAATCTTCTTAAGGATGTCTGTTATAAATGATTTTTGAATATAAACTAAATTCCATAATAAATGGCCCATGTTAATTTTGAATATCGAATAACTTTTGCATTGTTTTGAAGTTTTTCCTATCACAATGAAAAGTTTGCAAATAAATCATTTTTTCTCTTTTTTATTTTTTCGACAGTGTTTTGTTAAAATGGAAAATGAAAATGAAAAATTGGAAAGAAGTCACAGATGAGTTAATGAAAAAAATTGGTTTCAAATATGAAAAAGAGATTAGATTTAGTTATTCAAATGGAAGGAGAATCGATAAATTGGTTTTATTAATTTTTTAAATTGTCTTTTTTTCATGTAATGCATCTTTCAAAATATTGTCCCAATTTTTTTTAACTGATTTTTTTTTTTTTTTTTTCTTTTATTTTTTGACAAAAAATAAATATCTCTTGAATATAGTATTGAATATTAAAATCAAAATTTTTATATTATAATAGATAACTTCAATTATTAAAAATATTTTTATTTAAAATTTGATTTTTAATGTGACAATTATATCGAAATATAGTTTATATTATAAAGGTCATCCTTTTCCACATGGTGAAGGTTCTTATTGTCTTTTATCCAAAACATACATAAAATTATTATTTTCGGAAAAAATCGAAATTTTTGGTGTTTTTTTCAAATTTTTTTTAAATCCATAAATGTCAAGTCCTTAAAAATAACACTTTGAAGTTATTTTTCCCAACTAATTCTCATAAAAGCCAAAAAAAAAAAAAAAAACAAATGCTATCCTTAATTAAATACTCCCAAATTCTCAGACACGATATATTTAGTTGATTTAATAATTTGATATGAATATTCAATTGGAATTCGTTTTTTAATTGTTGTAATTTCTTTTTTTTTTTGATTTAACAAAGTAAAATTGAAAAATACAAATAAAAATTAAATAGATCGAACCTATCAAATTTCTTTTTAAATGGTATTAAAAATTAGTCGAAAAATCTTCTTATTATCCATTTTTATTTGAAAGTTTAAAAACATTCTAATACTCATTTCAACAATTTGAGTGACTTTTTTAAGGTTTTTCCTGTGATTTTTTTTTTTAATTTTTGAAATATTGTTTTTATATGCTGATAATAATAAAAAAAGGTAATAAAAAATCATATTTAATTTTGTTTATTCTTGATAACGAAAGAATTTTATTTTTTCAATTTTTTATAAGAAGTTGAATTAAAAATTTTTGAAATGAGGTTTAGTCATAAAAATATTTCGACAAAATGAGTATTAACTGTGGTGTTTTTTCCCAAAAATAAGAAAAAGATAAAAAGGAAACCAAAATTTAATACGTAAACAAATAACAAACTGAAATTAAAAATAGAAGTGTTTATAAATTACTTTAAGATGTAAGAGATGAATAGATTATTTGGTAGAATCAATAAATAATAAAAGTAATTTGTCAATTGAAAAAAATTCATTTATATATTGGTTAACTTCAAATATTTTACAACCTGATTAATTCATCTTTTGGAGAGAGTTGGGATGGGTAGATTCGAAAACATATTCAAAAAAAATCTAGAATAAAACCTCCATTTTTTATCAAAAAAAATTTCTCAACAGATCTTCCAACAAACTAAACACTTCATTAATCTCTTGATGTTATTCATCCCTCAAAGAAAAAAAATTAAAAGTCAATACAAAAATAAATAGGTTTGATTTATTTATATTTATCTCAATTTATTATTCACCGTAATAAAAACTACAAAAATTAACACAGCTTTGGTAGTAATTTCATAATTAATTCTAAAATGAATTATTCTCAAACCTAGTTCATACAAAAAGTGAAAATATGCAATTTTTTTTTTTTTTTTTTTTTTTTTTCATTAAATTAAATTGTTTTTAACAATTATTTTAAGGATTAATTTTAATAGTTTCATTTTCTAAAACTATTTTGATTTTGGAATGGGGTATAATTATTATTTTTTCGAATTTTATTTGCAAAGGCTCTTTGTTTAATTTTTTCATCTATTATCAATCGCTGTGCTCTTAAATATTCATTTTGTTCCCTGTCCATTCTTTCTTTCCGAAGTTCCTCAATTGATTTCTTTTCGCTTTTCATTTTTGTTTTCTTTTTATGTCTGCTTTTACTTTTACTTTTACTTTTAACCTTACTCTTGCCCTTATCCTTATGTTTATCCCTATGTTTATGCTTATGTTTATCCTTATCCTTATCAGTATGCTTATGCTTATGCTTATGCTTGTTTTTTTTCTTTTCTTTCTTTCTTTTTTTGGATTTTGATTTTTCTTTATGTTTATGCTTATGTTTTTTCTCCTCTTTCCCCCTTTTTTCCCTTTTGTTTTTGCTTAATTGCTCAGACAAACCTGTTAAATCTATTTCGTTAATTGGTTGTTTGGGTGTACCAAAAAAAGTTTGATATTCGATTAAACTAAAGTTTTCTAATCTATTTTTTTCAATTTCTTTTTTTTTTGCAACAGAAGATTCAATTAACTTTAGTGGATCAGAATTCTTTTTAATACGATCCTCTCGCTCTAGCATATCTTTATCCATTTCCAGCGCCTCCAAATTATAAAACCATGGCTTTTTATCTAAAATCATTTTACAAAAAATTTATTTAATTTGTTAAGAAGATTAGGAATTAATGTTCGAAAGATATTTTTAAGCTTTGAAGAATTATAATTCATAATTTAAATTTCTTTTGAAAGATATCTTTTTTTTCTAAAATTCTTGGGTTTTTTTACTAATTAAAAGAATCTTTTTTAATTGATAGTATTGGTTTTTGGTACTTTATGACTAATTGAACTTTTAGAGTCATTTGAACAAAAGATCACTAATATTATTTACCTTCAATAATAAAATAGTTTAATTTTAGACATTTTTTTTTGGTAGGCACGAACTCCTTTAGTAAGTTAATTGAAGAAGCTATTAGATCTTTAATTTTCCAAATGATTGGTGGGTGCTTCTAAAACATTTTTTGTTAAAATTTTTATAAAATACTGCCTACCCAAAAAAATGAAAAAACAATTGTCACTCCAGGATGTACTCCCACACGAATCCTCAGATTCATTACGAATGTTTTTCTTTCATCTTGGTTAAGGCCCAGTCGATATTTTTTCGATAAATTAAAATAAATTTATTTTTAGAAAAAATCGGTTTATTGGTGTTTTTTCATGTTTATTTTTTTTTTCCACTTTAAAACTATCACTTAACAAGTAATTGAAAATACACCAAAGAAGATATTTGTACAATTAGTTTTCCGTTTAAAGCGCTAGCCCCAGTATAAAAGCAAACAAGGCCATTTTTTTTTGTTATTTTTTTTTTAATTTGAATTTTTTGGGAGATCTAAAAGTAATAGTTTTGAACCAAGTATTTGGCTAGGTTTGAATAGTAATCATTTTTACATTTCAGTCAACCTTTTGTTTAGGGGTTTTTAAAAAAGGAGATTGAAAAAAAATGGACATTTTTTGCTTTTATACTGATACTAGGGCTTTAAGTCAGTTAATTCATTCTTTAGTTCTAATAACTTTGTAAAATTCATTAATTTTAGCATTAATCAGTACTACTCTGAATTACTACTTTGTGTTAAGTGGGTATTTACACTACATGATCATGGAAAAAAAAATTTTCGTAAAAAAATTAAACATTTGCTAATTTTTCACTTTTTAATAACTTCAATTAGAATAAACATGATTAGTTAATATGAGATCTTTGATCAAAAATTTATTTTTTATGATATTTTATGATTTAAGTTGGAAAATCTTAATTTTCCCGGTTCTATTAAGATTTTTTTCAAATTTGATAGTAAAAAATTTGAAAATATTTTTTTTCAAAGTTAAAAAGTTATTTTATTATCTTTCAAAAGAATTTTAAATTCAATAAAAATCTTTTAAATGGGGAGTCAATTATTTTGACTATTAAAGAATTATATATTGTTTTAATCTGAAAAAAGTATTATTATATGATTTTTCCGTTAGGTTTTTATTAATTTTTGAAATATACAGAAAATTTTTGAAATTTTCTGTTCATTTCAAAAAGTAAAAAAAAACGCAGTTAGCTTTTCCAAAATTTAAAAGAATTGAGTAAAATCAAAGATTTTTCTCTATTCTTTTGAATTCTGGAAAAGCGCCGTTAGGTTTTCTTGAGTTTTTGTTAGGTTTTCTTGAGTTTTCTTTTTATTTGGAAAACCTCAAAAAAACCTAGAACACTTCACAAATAAAATAGAAAACCTCAAGAAAACTTAGAACACTTGACGGGCACTTTCATTAGCTTTTCTTGAGTTTTCTGTTAATTTGGAAAATCGATAGATTGTACAAATAAAACAAAAACCTCAAGAAACCCGCTGTTAGCTTTTCCAGAATTTAAAAGAATAGAGTAAAATCCATTGCTTTTTCTCAGTTGTCTTAAATTCTGGAAAACCGCCGTTAGCTTTTTTTTAATTATAGAAATAAAAAGAAATTTTTTTAAATTTTCTTTTAATTTCTAAAATTAAAAAAAGCTAGGAACTTGACGGAAAATCAATATTTATCAATAGTAATTGTTTTTTTTATATATTTCAATTTTATTATATGAGAAAAGTAAATCATTTTTAAAAATATTGATTATTATCTATTCAAGTAAATGTTTCGAAGTCGAATTCAACTAAAATCCATTTTCCAAGTGATTTCAAAATTTTTACAGCAAAAAAACTACCTTTTTTTTTTGGTTAGAAGTCTTTTAAGAATAGCAGTATTATTAACAACAATAAATACAATAGATTCAAGAACTTGAAGTTCTGGAATTTGATCTATGTAAAATAACTTCATTACTAACGATGAAAGGTTCTTAATGAAACTATTAGTTTTATCAAACTTGAACTTTTCAATTGTTATTTTTTCATACTGCACCTAATAAGATTTTTATTCAATCGGTTTTTCTTAAAGTATGTTATTCGTATCAAAAGTACTTATAACTCGTAAAATTTAACAGTTTTCCCATAAACCATACTATCACGGATTACTACTTTGTGGTAAGTATTATTTGCAATAAAATAAAAAATAAAAACCAAAAAACAACTCTTTTTTGGCAAAATGAAATTATTTTCATCTGTTTATAAAAGATCGTAAGAACTTGTAACCAAAATGAAAGGATAGAATTTGTGCTGTATCTGAAGAATTCGTTTGGAGCTTACATCCCCCTTCAATGTTTCTTTTTTGAAATTCTACAACCTTACATTTAAAAAAGTTCTTGAGAAAGAATACTGTTATTTGGTAATTAATAAATGAAAATTTTTATTTCAAGTTCCAAAATGAATATTTATTATAACTATTACAATCAAATTACCAGTAAAAAAACTTTGTCTTCGAGTTTAATAAGAAAGTTTAATTTCTTGTTTAATCATATCGTTTCTAAATCATGTTGCAAAAATCTTTGGGTTTTCTTCAACTTATAAACTAGAAAAATATTTTGGAGAATTTGAACGAAAAATTTTCATTTTTTTTTTTATTATTGAAGAAGTGCAAAATTACACTCTAGTTCCCCTTAGACTTAAATTTCCTTTCAGAAATTTAAGCGTACAATCATAGATTTCACGATTATTAATTAATGAAAATAATTTCAAACTATCATTGTTTAAAATTATTTCATTAAGATTTATTTGTTTCAATTTATCGTGAAAAATTAATCTATCTTTTTCAAAGAAAGGACATATCCAAAAAAATCATCAATATTTTCTATAATTTCCTTCTGTTTATACTTTAAATATAAAGGACAAAATTTATTTGAATTTTTATTAATTAGATTGTAATATCTATTTAGGCAATTAGTGAATGTTAAAATTTTCATTTTTTAATGGGAAAATAATAGTATTTTGAAGATCGACAAATTTTACAAAGTTTCTTCACATTTTAAACCAACAAAATGACTTATTCAAAGATTTTGTGTATTAAAAATTTCCAAAATGAAAAATGAAAAAAAAATTTTAAAGCTGTTGATTTGAATTTATCAGTATGGTAGCTGTAAAAATTCTTTTCAATTTCTTTTGTAAAACCAATTTGGTTAATTTAAATGAAAAGCCAATCCAAAAGATCGAATGAACAAGAAAATTTTCATTTTTAGAATCAAGGTAATTCAGAAAAAGTGCTCGTTTGTTCGGTTCTTGGAAACTATTATTTTTTTAGTGCAACAAAAATAGGAAGACAAAAATAAAAGAAAACAAACCATTAAATTCTACAGAACTTTTCCCTAAATAATTTGTAAATCTATTTTTTAATGCGTCGAGCTCTTCTTTTTCTTCTAGTTCTCTTTCAGGATTTTTTTCAAAGCTCTGGTTGTTCTTTGTTTATTTTTGAAATTTAAAAAATTGTTAAAGATAATTGAAACAGAATTTAGTTTTGTCAGTAAATTTTCATTTTCAAAGTTTGTTTGTTGAATTGAAATTAAAAAAAGTCAGCCAATTCAAATTTATTTGATCATTTTTTGGGTTTGTATTCAAAATTAAAATAAACTTTTGGTTTTTTTGTTTGAAAAGAAATCAAAACAACAAAAACAAAAAAACAAAAAAGATTTTTGAAAAAAAAAATCACCATTTGTTTTTTGAAAAAATTTGGGTGTTGATCTTGCGGTTGGACACCATTTTTTTCATTATTTTTTTGATTTAGTAAAGAACGGTAGCGTTCTTCTCTTTGTCTATTTTCATCTTGTTTTTTTTTTTCTTCAATTTCTTTTTGATGTTTTTTTTTATCACTTTCAACTTTCTCGATATTTTTACGATTGTAAACGTTCCAAGACTTGTGTGGTAAAATTTGTAAAGTCATTGACAAATTGTTGTTATTTGTAAAGAGTTTAAATTTAAGGTATAAAAAATCAAAAAATGATTGTTTTGTAAAAATGATTTTATGAGATATGATCAAAATAACCAGGAATCTATTTTCACAAATCCCCATTTTCTTTTGGTGCCATACCATTTGTGTTTAATCTTTAAACAAATCAGTTTAATGTAAAGAGTGTTTTAAGCACAATTTTTTCAAAATTAAAAACTAGATTATTAAGGGTCTAGTCATTTACAGTGAATATTCTCAATACTCAAGGGCTGAACCTGATACCAAAAAGGGTATTGTGAAATAGTCCTTCTTTTGGTTGACAAAATTCAAATAACAAAAAAAAAGACTTCCATTGGATCATCTTTGACAAAAAATTCAACAAAGAAAAATAAGTTTGAAACAGTTCTCAATTTGAAAAAATCAAAATTTAAAAAAAAATTCATCTTTTCTCATTTTCTATTTCCAAATGGTTAAATTTCAATAATTTAAAACAAATTACTTTCTTGAACATCGCAATCAATTTAATTCGATTTAGTATGATTTCTGGTTATTTTGTAACCCTCTAAATTTGACCAAGTATGGATTAGGTAATATTCTTACGAGAAAAATTACACATTTGAAAACTGAAAAAAAAAGAAAAAAAAATCAACGAGATCTCAAAAAGCGTAAAGAGAGACACTTCAAAACGGACATAGTTGTTTTCATAATTGTATATTCTAACGATTCTAATTGGAAATTGAGTGTCACTCTTTGGCGCTTTTTTCTAAAAATGTACTCATTTTTGGTTGTTGATTTTTACAGATCGATCGTACATCATAGGTTGGTGGGTTTTTGAATGGTGTTAGGTACTCAATAAAATTACTAAAAAGTTTTTTTCCATTTGAGAATAAAAAATTTCAACGTAATGACTCGACCTTAAAGTTCAAAATTTCCAATTTATATTTTTGGGAATAGAAATAGCCTATCAAAAAAGGAAATAATTTAAACTGTTTGATTCACAATTTTAGAAATTTCTGTGAAACATATTCAGTCATTCTTTTTCTTATCTTCACTAAACAGGCCACTGGAATTATCATCCCCACTTCACAATAAAAATACTATAACTAGAGAAAAAAATTTTCAGATTTTCATTCACAAGATATTATTATAGATTATTTTTCAAAAAAGTTGGTCCATTTTATAATATAATTGAAAGCAATATAGAGTTTTGTCCTAGATTCTAGTTCAAATAAATTATCAATTTTTGTATTATGCTCATTTTTTCTCATTTCTTACCCTTTTTTTTTTTTTTTTTTGTTTTGGAATAATTTTCTTTTTCTTTTATTTAATTTTATTCCTTTTTTTTTTTTAAGATTCTTTTTTTTTTGTTTATTTTTATAATTCTTAGTTTCAAAAAAAAAAAAAAAAAAAACAATTGTTAATACAAATAAACAATACAGCAATTAAGACTATATAATATCTTTTCAGATTCAGAAAATTATTAGCTAAAATTCTTCTGCTTTTTTTTTTTTTTTTATTTTCTTCTAAGGTGAGGAAATTAATTATCTATTTCATTGATTATGTTTTCTTTAAATTTAAGAAATAAAACCAAAAATTTATTTAATTTTGATTTTGTTTCATAAATTACAAAAAAAAATACCATTAGTTTTCTAGAGTTTAATGTTTATGAGGAAAATCGATTGACGTTATTGATAAAAAAAAAAAACTCAAGAATTCCTAAGCCACTCTCTTTAGGTTTTATTTAATTTTTGTTATAAAGTGAAATTTTATATATATATATATATATTCGATTTATTTCAAAAAGTAGGAAAAACCTAATACATTTCACTTTAGGTTTTACAGAATTTAAATGAATTGAGTAAAATCAAAGATTTGATTCTATTCTTTTGAATTAAGGAAAAGTTGGGAACTCTTCTGCACTTGATGGACACCGAATAGTTATCATCAGTTATTTTTTTTTTTCGTATTTGGGTTTTTTTAGATGTTAAGTATGTTTTCAAAACCATTAGTTATTATCTATTCAAAAAAATATCCAAAAGTTGAATTCTCCTAAAATTTAATGTAGCATCTATTTAAAATTCTTTACTCCCAAAAACACATTTTTTTCTTGACTAGAGACTTTTTAAAAAGAATAGTACTAATAACAATAAACATATCAGCCTCAAGAATTTTAAGAACTGGAATGTTAATTGTATTGTGAATAAACTCGATTAACAGGGATGACAGATTAAAGAAAGATGTTTTGTCAAAATTTTTTTTTCAATTGTATTTTTTCATACTAAATTATTTTTCAAACAAAAGGGCACACCTCTCAAATCGTCAATATCATCGAATTTGATTGTTAATAAGAGAATTACTTATTGGTGATTTTCATTTTAATTATTCATTTTTTCATTTTTTGCTTTTTTTATTTTTGGATATTGAACAGTTGGAAAATGAAAAAGCAAGATCAGAAAAAACCAATTTGGAAATAATCTACCTGTGTATAAACTGAAACAGTTTAAGTTTGATTTCGAATGAGTTAGAAATAGGAATTAAGAAAGACCATTATTGGATTGATGCATGGAGCAAAGAAAAGAGAAATAAAGAAAAAACATTCCAACAAAATACCAGATGAATTGTGGCTTTATATTGAATATGAGACTTTAAAGAACAAAAGTTTGACGTGTAAAGAATTATCAATTAAATGTTGAGAACTTTTTCCCCAATTCGCCTTGTTCAAAGGTTTTTATTGGGTTTATAATTTTTTTTTCATTACAATTTACAAAACGAGATTTCTCATTTCAAATAAAAGGGCACACCAATTTTTAAAATATTGAATTATAATTTTTATTGTTTAGTTTTAATGAGTTTTAAAGATTCAGTTGAGTGTTTTTTTATGTTTTAAAGCGTTTCTTAGATTTTAGAATGATACTACAATTAATTTGATTCATTTATGAATAATTCTTAAAATTTTTTGTGCCCTTTTATTTGAATAAGAGTTTAGTATAGTGTCAAATTATTTGATAGTATGCTCTACATTTTTTCAAAAAAAAACTTATTAGGACTTCAGCAAAGAGATGATCATACAAATTGAAGTTTTTTGAAATAAGAAAAAAACCAATTACCATTTACAATCGTTTTTCAGAGATTTAATAATCATGCATCCTTAAAAATGATAAAAGTATATTTTTTCTTTTTAACACTTGAACAAATACAGCCATTTAAAATTATCTCTTCTATTGGAAGCAAAGCAACAGTTGTTTCAAAAATTAGAATACCAATTTTCTATTTTTTTTATTTTTTTCCTTTCTTTTCTTTTTCTTTTATTTTTTATTTATCATTTTTTGTTCAAATGCAAGATCCTTTTCAAAAAGTATTTGGAGTTCTGTACAAAGAAGAGTTAACAAAAGATTTCAGTTTCGTTCATGGAGACATACCATCAATTCTTGAATCACATAAATTGATCCTTTCATATCATTCCAAGAAAATCAAAAAGTTATTTTATCCAAAAGGATATTTAGAAGAACTCAAAACAAAGCACACAACAACCACTACAGCCACAACTACTCTGACCAAAACAACAAAGCAAAATGAACACAACAAACCGAAATGGTGCAAATATTTTTGCAATTCAGTTTCAGAGAATACCCTGCAGTTGTTAATAGACTATTGCTATGGCCAACAAATTGAGTTAAATCTTCACCGTGCAATAGAATTGTTTATTATCTCTGTTGAATTAGAGGTTAAAAATTTAGAAACGCTGTGTGCACATTTCCTATTACAGATCAAGGATCAGTCGAACATCCTTATAATTTATGATCAGATCACACAAAAAGTTAGCCATCAAATATTAACAAAACTAAAAAGCTTTATAGAAAAGAATTTGTCTGGGTGCCTAAGTTATTCAAATTGCCTAAACCAAGTTACAGACTCTACAATAACCACACTATTATTTTTAGCAAAGCCCGATGTCCCTGAATATGCAAAATTTGCCAGATTAATTGAAAGAGGAAAATACCTGTGCCAAGAGTCTCAGCTTGATCCAAATAATTCAGTCAACGTTCAGCAATACATCCATCAGCATTTAAGAAAAATCAATATTACAAAAATGACATTCGAACAATTAAAGAAAATAAGTCAAAATAAAATCATATCGTTGCACCAATTATCGATAATATTGTGGAAAAGGTTAATAAAGTTAAAAAGGTATTCCCCAAGGTATTTCCATTTGTTAAAAGCTTATTTAAAAGAATTAAATGCTTTACAAAAGAATAAGCAAATACAAATTGACATTAATCTTATCAAGGATTATGAGCAAGACTCTCTTCGTAATTCAAATATTGACACTGAGTTATATCAAAAATATATATCAAATTTTGATCAAATGAAGTCTTGTTTTGAAATTGGTTTGTACCCCATTAAGAAAGAACCAAAAAGAAAATTGAAAATTGTAATGGAAAAGAAAAACAAGAAGAAGAATGACAATGAAAAAAAAAGGGAAGCAAAGCAATCAAAGAAAGCAAAGAAAGCAAACAAAAAAAACAAAAAAACAAAAAAAAAAAAGAAACAGAACGAAAAGAAAAAAACTGTCCTTCGTCGGAGTAAACGTCGTTCAAATATCCAAAATGATGATAATTATAATAGTAATAACAGTCAATATTATAATTTTTTCTCTAATGAGAATGGTAATTATGATTCTGATGAAAATGAAGATAATAATAATCATCTAATGAGGAATAAGATTAAAAATGGAAATTACCAAATAATGCAGCAGTCGATTTCACAACAACTTGAAGAAATAATTCAAAATTCGAAAAAACAGCAAGATATTAGTCATGATAAAAATAAAAATCAAAAGCAGAGCAATGATCGAAAAAGAAAGTATAGTAATTCGTCTAATAATAGTTCTAGAAATAAAGGCAAGGGCAGAAAGAAGACAGCATCATCATATCAAAATAAAAAAAAACAACATAATCCACATTACTCACAATCAAAATCTTACTCTTATTTAAATAATTCAAATAGTAAAAATACAATAAAAAATAACTCGATCAATGGATATAAAAAAAGAAGAAAAAATGAAAATGGCACAACAAACCATCACCACCATCATCACCACCACCACCACCACCACCACCATAACCAGAACCGTAATCATCCCAAAAATAAGAATAGTAAAGACATTATTCCAAAGGATTTAAAATTTACTGTTAACCAAGAATTATATCTTAACAATCAACTAAAAATTACAGAGATAGATTTGGAACAAATTAAAAGATATAATTTCCAAACTGGTTGGATCAGGGTATTATTAATAACGAAAGACATTAAAACAATACACATACAAGATATATTGAAAAGCTTGCTTACAAATAAAGAAATAAAGAAAATAACAATTTTCAATACAAAAAACGATCAACCAAGTATCGATCATTTTAAAAAATATCATTCCATCTTTATTTATTCCAAATCAAATTTTAATAATAAAACAAAATTAAATAAGGTATTGACCAAATATGTTAAAAATGGTGGTGGGCTAGTGATATGTTCAGTGTTTGGTCTCTTTAACCAAAGAGTTTTTGCTTCAAATAAAAAGGGCAAAAATGTTTTGGTTGATACCCAGACAATCCCAATCCCATCGAAAAAGATTATTCAAAATTTTCCTTCCTTTTTAAATAAAATTAATGATCCCAACCATCCAATAATGAAAAATATCACTTCCTTTGATGGTGGATATTTTTCCTATAGAAGTAATTTAAAGCTTTCAATTCCAGTTTTTATTTGGAAAAAAAAGAAAAGAAAAAGTGTTGATAATAATGGAAATCTTTATAAAGAATATGTTCATGATCAAAATAATATGAATCAACAACAACAAATGCTACTTTATCAACAACAACAAGAAGGAGAAGGAGAAGGAGAAGGAGAAGGAGAAGGAGAAGGAGAAGGAGAAGGAGAAGGAGAAGGAGAAGAAGAAGAAGAAGAAGAAGAGAATCAAAGATCATCAGCTTCAAATGATTTTCTTAATATTTTTAATCAGATTAGAAATAATTCAATAAGTCAAGTAGAATTATTAAAACAGAAAAAAATTCAAAAAAAAGCGGATAAGAATTTAAAAAATGGTCATAGAAATAGAAATAATAACAAGAAATCAAACGAATTTTCTTATTCTCAATATAGAAAATATACAGGTGAAAATCGATCAGGAAATAATTTAATTTCTCAAAGAGCACGATCACGATCACAATTATCACAAGATTCTTCAAATTCATCAAATTCATCTGAAAATGATGATTATTACACATCTTCATTTTCATCCGTTTCTTCATCTGAAACAACATCTAATTCTTCGGAATCATCATCAGATCAATTGCAATCGAGGCCATTACCACATAAACCATTTATCTCATCAGAGAATAAACCATCTTTAGTTACTAAATCAAGGTCTTCTGAAACATTATCAAATTATTCAAACAAAAAAAATTTGAATAAAAAAAAAAAAAACTTATCAGAAACATCATTGGAATCATCTAATGCATCTTCACCACCTTCGGAATCATCAAAGTCATCAGATTCAACATCAGATTCAGAATCATCATCAGATTCAGTCTCATCAGATTCATCAGAATCTTTGTCATCATCTTTTTCATCTGGTGGGAATTTACATCAAACGGACAAGAATCTGAATAAATCTCAACTTTATTATACAAGTGGGAAAAATAAATTAAAATTTCACCAAGTAGGATCAATACAAAATACAAAATCAAGAAATAAAAAAAAAAAAAAAAAATTAAACACCAACCGTTTTCAAATTAAAATCCCAAGATTATTTATTTGAAGGCTATGATTTAAGATGGAGAATTACAAAATCAAAAGCAATTCAAGAAATGTTAAAGCCATTCTCACTATATGATGATAACCATTTAAATGAAAATAATATCAAGAAAGAAAAAGAAAAAGAAAAAGAATTCTTTGCAAAAAATAAACACCATTCAAATTCAATCGAAAAAAAATTATTAGAATCAATAAAATTTCTTTCTTCTGGTAAGCAATTACCCGAAATGCTTCTGGACAATCAAGATACAGATGAAAATAATAACAAAATTGCTTTGGGATCTCAAAATAATAATTTTTTGAAAAATATCATGATAAATGAAGAAAAAGAGAAAATGAAAGAGAGAAATAACAAACAAATTGAAATTGAAATTGAAAATATATCTAATAATTCAGATGATAAAAACAATCAACAAGATCTTAACAAAGAAGTGAACCATAAAAGTAGCGAAATGGAAGTTGTTAGCAAAGAAAATAATCAAATGCAAATCGAAAAAGAAAAAGAAATTATCCAAAACGAAAAAACTGTCAAAATGGAAAAAGAAATTAAAAATAAAGACCAAGCAACCCAAATTGAAAAAGAAATTGAAATTCAAAAAAATACCACCCAAATCGAAAAAGAAAAAGAAAAAGAAAAAGAAATTATCCAAATTCAAAAAACTGTCGAAATGGAAAAAGAAATTGAAAATAAAGACCAAACAACCCAAATTGAAAAAGAAATTGAAATTCAAAAAAATACCACCCAAATTGAAAAAGAAAAAATAAATGATGATAAAAAGGAAAAGGATAAGGATAAAGAGAAAGATAAGATCAGGAAAAGTGAAAATAAAATAAAAGATATCTTGGATCAAAACAAAAGAAAAAAATATATTGTGATATGCGAATGGAATGATGGCACACCACTGGTTATTGTTCAAAACAGGAAAACAAAATCTTTTGGTAAAATTGTAATTCTAAATTTCTATCCTATTTCAGATAGAGTCTCAACAGAAAAGGGATTTAGGTGGAACCCAAATACAGATGGTGATAAAATAATGAGCAATTCGATCAAATATGTTTCAAAAAAAAAATAATTTTATTGTTGAATTTTTTTAATTTTTAATATTTATTGTTATAATTTTTAATTTTATTTTTATTGTGATTTTTATTTTTATTTCTATTTATTATTAATAATTTTAATTTATAATTTTTAAAAAGTTAAAATTAAATAATTGGTTTTATTTTTATTTTTTATTGTACCTTCTCTGAATTTTTTTTTTTTAGAAATAATAAAAAATAAAAAAATTATTCGCCTATTTTCAAATTTAATTCTGTTATTGTTTTCAATAACTAGTAATTTTTATTTTAATGTACCAGTATTCCTTTTAGATTTATTTGAATTTTTTTTTGTTTTTTGCTTTTCTTGTTCTTGTTTTTGTTTTTGTTTTTGTTTTTGCTGTTCTTGTTTTTTTTGTTGTTTTTGAAGGCTGGCTTGTAATTTTTTTTTGTTGTTGTTTTTGTTCTTGAGCTTCTGTAATTTGTTGACCCTTGCGTTTTGAAAAGACAAACGACGTGAGAGTTAAAAGAAATAAAAGAGCCATAGGTACATGTTTTACAAATTGAAATGCTTTTTTGTTTGGTTTATTGGCATAAATAACTCGAATTTCATTATTTGAAATCACGTTCGCAAGAAAACAAGATTCAGAAAGAACGAACAATTGTACGTTTTGGGTCGGATCGTGTTTGTGATAAGGCTTTAATTGTGAAGAACTTATGAAAGAATTAGACATTTTTTGAAAATTGAAATCTAACAGTATCTTTGGTTTTTCACTCATTTTGTTTCTCTTAAAGATGGTTCCTGAAGTTGTGTTGTCGAATTTGCTGAAAGTAAAGTTGTAAACATTGGTTGGAAATGGTTAAATAAATAATCAAATTGGAATTAAAAAAGAAAAAATGAAAAATGAAAAAGATCATAAAAAAAAGAATAAGATGGAAAACAAAAATAAAAAAGTATTCTTTGAATGATTCTTACATTTGAAGATAAGAGGTTGGTAAAATATTTTCTTGTTCTTGTTTTTCTTCTTCTTCCTCGAAATTGGAATTGTCTGAATCTGGTTCAATTTCTATTTCAAAATCTTTTTCGATGTTGTCAAATAATTTATAAAACTCTCCAGTAACAATACCGTTAGCAGATCTGAGAGACACTCTGCCTTTGATGATTGTTTCTGAATACAATTTCCTGTTAAGCATTTCCTTTTGTTCAATTTCGATTTCCCACTCACTATTTGGTTGGACAAAGGAGAGTTGGTTTTAATTAATTCAGTTGTTTCTAAAAAGAAATAAAAAAAAACAAAAGAAATCAAACCCATTAAAAAAATTTTTGGCATCGAAATCGGAAAAACAATAAACAATATTTAAAACTAAAACAATTGTTATGACTAATTTTAGTTTCATTGGAATTTGACAATCAAAAATCTGTTTGAAAAAAAAAGCCTTGAATAAAAATAAAAAAATGAAAATAATTTTATAAAGTTTTACTTTATTTTCTTTGTGAATGTTTCTTTATTGTTTCAAATTGCCTTTACAACAATTTGGTGTCGATCAATAGAGTTGATTTTTAAATATTTTAAGATTTAAGGGGAAGTGAATCTCAGAGTTTCAGGGTTGAGGATTATGGTTTAAAAATAATTTTCTGAAATCGAAAAAAAAAAATTTTCTAATTTTAATGAGTGACTAATTACAATTAAAAACTAACCAAAACATGAAGTAAGATCGATCTCCAATAATCAATAATGAAAAAAGAGGGTATTTTTTATAAAAAAGTGCCCAAGATCAACACTCAATTTCCAATTTGAATGGATCTAGTATATATAATTTTGAAAACAACTGTGTTGAGTAATAGAGTGTCACTCTTTGTCTTTTTTTGAGATCAAAAAGTATTATATTTTCATTTTTTTTTCATTTCTCACTAATGAGTTATTTTTAATCTCAAGAATGTTACAAAATCCTCACTCTGTAAAAGATAGAGTTTTACAAAATAACCAACAATTAAATTAAATCTAATTAAATTGATTGTGTCCTAAAGAAAACAAAATGTTTTAAATTGAAGAAATATAACCCTTTGGAAATTTTAAACGAAATGAGTGAATTTTTTATTTTTATTTTTTGGATTTTTGGAATTGATAATTCCTTTAAACATTTGTTTTAAATTGAATTTTTAGCAATGTAGATTTTGTGAAATTTTTTTTTAGTTTTTTGAATTTTGTTAATCAAAAAGTGTGGAATTTCGCAATAACCCTTTTTAGGTTTCAAGTGAGTCCTTGAGTATGGGACAAATCCACATTAAATAACCAGAGCCTTGATTCTTTTTTTAATCCAAAAACATTTTTTATTAGCCTTCAGTAAATTAATGAAAATATTTTTTTTCATAGATAAAATGAAATTGTCATGAGTTTTGTATGAGTTCACTTCTTTTTTTATCAATTAAATTGTTTTCACTCATATATAATCATTTTAGTCAATATATTTGTAAACAATAGAAAAAATTTGATTTTATTTATATCCTTGTCACTTAAGTGAAATAATAAAGCACTCATTATTATTTTTTGTTTATTCACTTTTCAATTTGAATTTGTTAAAATTAAGGATTAGTGTACCTAATAAATTGGAAAAGTTAACAAAAGGGGCAAGATTATGTTATTTCGGTTAATTATGAGCTTATTCAAGGATGAAAATTATTATTTTGTTGAAAAAAAGTAATTTTATAGTTTTATTTTATGTTCTATTCCAAGAGGAAAAAAAGATAGAGAGTTTCCAAAAGTCTTTTATTTATTGATGGGTAAATCAGTCTTTTCTTTATGGTTCAAAATATATCTAAAAAATCATTTTATAAAAAATAGTGAGAAAAACTGATTTAATCAATTAAAAATGATCATATATTTGTAAAAAACCAAACCTGTTTTGGAAAATAATACAGACTCTTTTTGATTCAAATATGTTACCAGTTTTATTTGAATAAATAGAGCAAATTTTATTGGGTTTAATCAAGTATTTTTCTCAAAATAAAATTTCTATTTTTAGATCAAAATTTTTTTTTCTCTTATAGTAAATTTTTTTTTATTTTTTGATTTTTGCTTATTTATTTTTTGCTTTATTCTTTTATTTTTTCTTATTGTTGTATAAAAAAGTAAATTTGAAAGAAAAAACCTTTAAGTATGTTAAATTAATTTTTATAAAATTGAGGCTTTGTAATTTGTTTTAAAAAAGATACATTTACTATTTATTAATTTTATTGTAAAAAATTTTTTGTTCCAAAAGAAATTGAGAATTTTGCATCAGACATTCCAAGGAAAGAGGCTATAAAATTATTTTTTTAATAGTTTATTTTTTTCAGAAAATTGAGGTTTGTTCAGATGTTTCTTTTATGAATATAAATTTTAATACGAAATTAATATTTTCTCTTATTACTAAATAATCCCAAGTTTGGAAGATTATTAAAAAAAAAATTATTTTTTCATTTTTTACTGTGGCACCTATGAGTGAAATTCTGTTCACATTTGGTGACAAATTTAAAGGCTAAGTCTTCAATATTCAGAAATTTAAATTAAAAAATAGTTTTCTTATATTTGTATGGAAATGAAGATTCATTGTTCAAAACTTACTTTTTTTAAAAATCAACATAATTTCATAATGGATATTTTTGAATAAATTCTTTTTATATCTTGAAAATATATTGACAATATGACTAAATTTCATAGAAAGTAACATGAATAATCAGTATTTGGGTTTTCTGTAAATTTTATTTATTTCGAGAAATTGTAAAAATTATAAAAATAGTAACTTTTGGAAGTTCCAAAAGGTATTTTTTTAAGATACCGACAAGATTATTAATTCTATTTCTATTTTTAGTTTCAGAAAAGTTATTTAAACAAATTTTATTTTTTAATTATGATCTTTTGAAAAATACCAAATAATTTATTATGTAATAATATTTAAAAGTAATTTTTTAGAAAAGTTAATTTCATTAAGAAATTAAAATAATTAAAAATGGACCATCGAGATGAAAACCTCCTCTTAGAGAAAATAGAAGGTATCGATTGGGAAAATATGGAAAAAAAAAAAATCAAATAAAACCTCACAAAAAGTATAAAATGATACAAGGCAAATCCAACTCATCTAACGGAGAAGAAAACCTTAAATTGAAGAGATATCTCAAAATAAGCGAATTTCCAGAAAATTTAAGTGAAAACAACCCTATTTAAACTGGGGGTCATAAATCGCCCTTTTCAAACTCAAATCCTTTTGTAATGGTCTGAATAGGTACACATACTTATGGGAAAAGGGAGTAAAATCTAAAATTTGCTCATTTTGCTGTAAAAAAAAATAGATGATGTGGTCCATTTCATCTATGAATGTAAAAATGCAAGAGGACCAGGAGAGATTGGAAAAAACAACTCAAAAAAATCAAAACTTTGGTTGTAACAAAATTATCAAAAAATTACAACAGTTGAATTATTGAGGAAAATGAACCTAAAGAAATGTATGATCCTACAATAGTTTATTTCTTAAACAATATGACTCAAAATGCAATTAGGAAAAAGGAACTCAAAACCAAATAAAACCTAAAAGCAAATCACCTGGGCAGAAAGACTTCGAACCTCTCAATGTACAATATTCTGAAATTCTTTTTGTACCTCTTCAATTTTCACTTCTATTATTTTTTCATCCATCTTCTCTTTTTTTTCTTTTTTTTTACAAAACTAAATTGATTTTAAAATACTTCTGATGACTGTGTCGAGTTTAAACACTCTTTGAATTGGAAGTCTCAAATGCAGTCACTTCAAAATTCTCTCTTTAACAGATTAAACACATCTCTTTTTTTTGTCTAGCCCTTACAATCAGTTCCACTTTCAAGGCACAAATTTCAACGAAATTTATAGCATAATAAAAATCTCAATTTAAGGCACAAAATTCAAATTCAAGTAAAATAATTTGTGTAAAAAAAAAAAATTCCAAAAAAGGTTCTTTAATTGGAGGTTTTTTTGTGCTTTAAATTTCGTTGAAAGTTTGTACCTTAGAAGTGGAACTGATTGTAACAATAAATCCGAGAAGTGATTTTTTAGAGACATTTGGACAAGAAAATACTTTGATGATTTAGTTTCATTTAAAAAATAATTTCAATAAGAACCCAATATTTACTATTTGTTACTTTTATATAGATTTGAAATTTTTATTTTGATTTTTATCGATGGGATCTTTTCATAAAAGATATCACAATAGGTAATCGAGTCTGGATGTATGTATTAAATTTTTTTTATGTTATTTCATACAAGAATATTTTGATTATTAGAAATGAATTGTTATTTATAATCATATAGTATCTGTAGTGGAATAAACCATTTTCCGGTCAAATTATCCTGTTTTTAAGTGAATTACATGTGTTTTAAAATGTTTGAATAAATATGAGAAGAAATAATTTATTTTGGAAATTTTCAAAATTGAAATCATTTTTTCAACAATTGCCTTTTTTTTTAGGAATTTTTTTTAATTGACACCCAAAACAGTTGCGAAAATTTTTTGTTGCAAAATCAATAGTCTCCAGATAAAAAGTTGATATTCTAATGTTATCAAAACATATTAAGATTGAAGAAAAATCATATTGATTTATATTGGTTTCTTAAAGTTCTATTATTAAGATAGAAATTTGAAAAAATGAAGCTTCAAAAAGAAAAAATTACTTTGAAAAATAGTATTTTTTTCAACATCAGTTATTCTCCTAAAAAAAAAAAAAAAAAAAAAAAAAAAAAATGATTAAGCAAGAAAAAATACATTAACAGATAAAAAATATTTTTTTTCTAAAAATAAAAAAGTTGAATAAATTATTTTTGATTTATTTAATCAATAATTCAAAAAATAAAAAAATATTATTAAAATTAATTAATTTTAATTTCTTTTACTCTTAATCCTATATTCCGTTTTTCACGTTTTAGTACCCCTTGTGGCTCATTTGACCAATTTGCTTTTGAAATTTTAATTGCATTCCAAATTAAATATAAGGACATAGGTATTACTAAGAAAATAAATTTCAAAGAGAAGAATAAAAGCACAACCCCACAGCATGACCATACCAAAAAGAAAAAAGAAAACAGAATTTCTCCCAAGCACAACAGTTTTCTTATTTTGAAGCACCATATAGTAATTTTGATAAAAATTGCTTTATAGACATAAAAAAAGACACCCTTGCCAATAAACATATCAGATATTGAAAAGAAAACCCATTTGTAGGCATTTAAAGGTTGTATTGAAAGAAAATAACGGTGAATTAAGTCTTTTAAAAAATAGCTAGCGGATATTACTATTCCAAAAAATAAAAATTGGAAAACTTTAAAATATATTGGTAATGATCTTAGGAATAATAATATACTTGTGAAATAAGATTGAAGCGTCGATAAAGAAGCATTCTTGAAATAGATTTGAATCATTGAGATTGAAACATTATCGAAATTGAAATTTATTATTGAATTAAATATCAAATTTAAATCAATAATTTTTAGTAATACAAATGGAGCCAAAAATAATGATATATGAAAGGCTATGAAAAATGGTGTTATGAATAAATCCCTAACTGTTGCTATGATTGCAAAGGCATTTGGCAAGATCAGTTTTTTTTTCCTTCGAATTGGTTCAGCTAATGTAATTACGAACAGTATTACATAATCAAATAGTAGCGGAATTATTGTTGCCTCGTTAATTAGAATATAAACAATCATTAGGAGTCCTAAAAAGAAATTGAGATGAATTCTCCAAAAATTAAGATTATTGATCATTTTTGCATTCAAATTACAAATTGGACTTTTAAAAATTGCAAATATATTAATAATATTTCCATTTTTATCTTCATTTTTATTTATATTTATGTTTACGTTTACATTTGCATTTTTATTTAAATTTACATTTACATTTACATTTTCATTTTCATTTTCATTTTCATTTTCATTTTCATTTTCATTTTCATTTTCATTTTCATTTTCATTTTCATTTTTATTTGTATTTACCTTCTCTTGATTATTAATGATTGTAGAATTTTCAAATCTAATCTTACAATACCAAATTAAAGGAATAAACATCAGTCCTAAAAGTTTTAACGGGAAAAAAATTAAGTGGTGTATATGAGTTATAGATTTTATTGCTTCGTAGTGTATGATTGGAGAATAAAAGGTAAACGATAAAGGAGCGCGTTTGTTTTCATATTTTAACATTTGGTTATTGCATTTGATTAAAAGGGAAGTTATCAAATCATTTTTGTTGTCATCTAAAACTTGTCTTTCAGTAAATCTATTTCTTTTAATACTTCTAATTCGATACATTTTTTTAAGATAGTGAGGAATTCTAATCATGATTACAATAATCCAAATACTTAATAAAATATTAATAAAATCATAGATTAATAATAGAATAGTTTTTGATATTGCAAATAAAATCTCGAATTGGTCATTAAAGACGGATATTTTTTGCAGAGGATTATCATTATATTTGAAAAAGATTTTTTTTAATTTTAAATTGTGCTTAATATTAAAAATCATAGTAGGAATCCTCCAAAAGCATATACAATTTATTAAACCAAAAATAATAATCAGTGTTGTAAATAATATATCAAATGGAATCAATAAAAAGTTCATTAAAATATAAACACGCCTTGATAAATCAGTTTTATATTGATCATTTTTAATTATAAAGAATAATGTTTTGACTCTCCAAGTGAGGCAAGTTAACAAAAAGATAAGCATTATTGGTAAATCCATTAATAAATTAATAAATTCGGTAATCACTATTTTATTATAATTTCTTTGATTATTTCTACTTTTTCGAAGTTTTACTAATGGCGTATCATCATCATTAATGGTGACGGCTTTATCTTGCCAATATTTTGAAATACATTCCAATTTGGCATTAAAATGATATCTCCAATATGTTGCGTATAGTAAGATTTTAATTATGAAAAATAAGATGTCTAAAAAGATATAAAATGAATGGTATATGATTATTTGATAGTGCCCTCTTTTGATTTTAAATTCTGGTCGCAAAGTTGCTTCATTATTATATTCTTCTTCGTGAATTTGATGATATAAATTAAGTTGGGTTTTGGTCTTATTTCTTCTCCAAGTTAAGGAAAGTAACAAATATAGTGAAAAATATACTAAATCAGGAAGTATTAAGATATAATTTTTAAATACTATAAAGCGATATTCAATTTCCCTAGTATTTTCTCTCTGATAAAATTTATTTAAATCTTTAATTAAATGTTTGTTTCTCCAAGTTATTTTTATTACTATTAAAAAAATAAAATTAATTATATCTATTGTTATAAAAAAGAAATTTTTTATTACTAAATAAATTTTTTTTAAATGATAATCATATATTTTGAAATCAAATAAATTGATTTGTATATTATTATCTTCATCATCTTGATAGAATAAATTGTTACCATTATTATTATTATTATTAGTATTATTATTATCATTATTATTATCATTATTATTATTATTATTATTATTATTATTATTATTATTATTATTATTATTATTATTATTATTACTATTCATAAGCTTAAACCATTCTTTTTCCAAATATTGTTTTCTCCAAGATAATAAAGATAAAGAACCAAAAAATAATACAAAATAATGAGGTAGTATTAATGAAAAATCAATTAAAATTAACAATCTGCATGGTATTTGTAAAAATGTTTTTTTGAATTCTTTGAGATCATTTATGAGTGATTTAATTCTCCAAGGTGCCAATACACAAATTAATAAAAATAATGGAAGAAATAGTAAATCGATGAGACCCATAAGAAATTGATAAAGTAATAATTTATGTTTATTAGTTCTTATTTTCTTTTTTTTATTATTAACTATAATTTTCTTCATAATTATGAATCTCCAAGGAAATAGCACAAAATATATCAGTAAAATTATTAACCCAATTATATCAATAAAAATGTTAATAAAATTTATCACAATCAATTTATTTTTATTAATTATTAATTTATTATCAGTTTTCTGTTTTTCAATTAAAAATTTTAATTTTCTTTTGTAAATTAAAAAACGCCAATGACAGATAAATATTATAATTAATAAAGCAAAGCAAATAATATCAAATATTAAAATGAAAAATTGTTTAAATATGAATTTTCTTTTTGCCCAATTAGAATCAGTGTTTGATTTGATTTTATTTATCACTGGATTTGTATATTTAATTGAAATTAATAGCATCAATGTTAGAGGCATCAAAGGTAAGTCTAACAATAAATTTACAAATTCTTCCAAAATAGTAACTCTTTTTTCCCATTCCGTTTTCGAATTTTTGAATTTTCTCTTCAAAAAAAATAGTCTATATATAAATAAAATATTTGGGAATAATAAAATTATAAATGGTATATCCATAATTAGTTCTTGGAATTGTTTCCAAATTAAATAATTTTCCCTATATAATGCCTTACGGAAATTATTTTTTAATAATTTGAATAATTTTACACTTCTCCATCCAGTGAGCATGACAATTAAAAAAATTGGCAATGTGAAAATATCCAAAATCATAATTAAAAAGGTTTTTAAAATTATATATTTTTCTTTGTTATTATCATTAATATCTTTTAATTTATATTTTAAATATGGATATCTCCAATATGTTAATATGATTAGTAATTTTAATAATAAAAATGGGGAATCATAAACTATACCAATAAATTCCATCATAGTTATACCATGAATTGTTGAATGATTTATTTTTTTGATTTTTAATTCATTTTTTATTTTGATAAGAAATGATTTTGTTCGCATTATTGTGATAATATTAAATATAAAAAGTGGGATAATTGGAATATCCAAAAATAAATAGCCAAAATGATACAAAATAATTGTTCGATAGTAATTAATATTTTTTTTATTATTTCCAACAACACCATGATCATTACCCTTTTTTTTTTCTTTTTCTTTTTCTTGTTCTTTTTCTTTTTCTTTTTCTTGTCCTTGTGCTTGCTCTTTTTCTTGTTCTTGTTCTTGTTTTTTATTATGATTCGTTTTATTTGTGTGCTTCTTTTTGTCATTTTTACTAAAAAGAAATAAAGAATCAATTAACCAATAGCTTCTAAAAATAAAAGGCAAAACAAATAAAAACATAGCAATAAAGAATAAATCAATAAATAAATTGATAAATTCAATCATAATTAATTCAAAAATTTTGAATTTTTCCCCCATTGGGACTGATAAATCAAACCACTGTTTCAATTCCAGTCTTCGGTTCTTTAGCCTTCTTTTTAAATTATTTAGTCGATAATATGAAATGGATATTAGTAACATTGGGATTAATAGTATAATGTCAAAAAATGTTAAAAAAAATTCTTTTAATATTATAATTCGAATTGCATTTGATTTTTTTTTATTGTAAAGATATTTAATTAATTTATAATCTCTGTAAATAAAGCACAAATTAATCATAAATACGAAAATAAATGGTATATCAATTATTAATTCTATTAATTCAAGAAATAATGTTTTATAAATTTGAATCTTTTCATTAAATGTTTTGTTTGTCTGGAATGTTATTGAAAAATTTATTTTTTTGCTCTTTTTTATTTTATAATACCAGATTAATATTCTATAAAACAAGCACAATGATAACAATAATAAGATCACGAATGAAATTAAATCACAAATAATGAAAAAAAATTCTGCCATAACAATTTTTCTTTTTTTTTGATCACTATTTCTCTCATTCTTCTGTAGCTTGAATTGTTTAAAAGTGCACGGTATTCTATAAATTAATAAAATAATTACCAATGCAAAAGGCAAAAAGGGTAGATCAATAAATAATTGTTTGATTTGATTAAAAATAATCTTTCTGAATGTTTTTAAAGTTAAACCTTTATCATTATCATTATTCTGACTTTTATTATTTTTCTTATTTTGATTCTTTTTCATATTCTTATTTTTGTTGTCGTTATCGTCATTGATGACGCAGTCGTTTTCTTTTTTTCTTTTTTCCTTAATTAGTAATTTAACCAGAATTGGCATTCTCCAGACTGTAGCAATTAATAATAAACCAAAAATAATTGCAATAAGATCAGGAACTAATTGAAAAAACTGTCTCATAATTTCCAATTTTAATTCCTTTTCATATTCCAAAAAGGTTTTTGTTCGATCTTTTCTATAATTATTAATCAGTTTAATGGTTTGAACATTCCTCCAGGTAAATAATAATATTAATAAACAGACAAAACTAATAATATCAAATATTATTAAATAGAACGATTCCATAATAATAAATCTTTGTTCGTTTGCATTGCTCTTTAAATCACAAAAACTGTATTTTAATTTTTTAAATAGAATTATAATTCTCCATGGCCCCAATATTATCGAGAATGCGAATGGTAATATATATATAAAATCAATAATCATATTTATAAATGTAATAAATATTAAGAGCTGAAGTCCAAGTTCTTCATGTTGATTTTTCTTTAAATATTCTGGCTTGCCATTGTCTTGTTCTTTTTTTTTCATCTCTTTTGTATAGTAAATAATGTTATAATATAGCCTCCAGGGCGACAAAATGGCAATGCATATTAAGAATAGGAGGCAAAGGATATCAATGATTAATAATATGAAATGTTTTCCGCTTATTACCATTCTTTCGAAGTCATTGTTTAAATGTCTTTGATCTGGGTATTTTTTTCTTTCCTGAAGAACTTTTTTAGATCGCCACATGGTGGCAATTAAGATTAATAAGCAACAATAATCAATCAGGTTGTAAATTCCACAAACAAAATTCGAAACAACAATGATCTGCATCGTGAAGTCTTTGGTTTTTTCTGTTTTAAACAGTTGCTTATATAACTTTGGGATCCTGAAGGGAAAGACAATTATCGTGACAATCAAAAGCAGCATGATTGGTATGTTTATGACATTCTTAAAAAAGTATTTTAATACAATTACTCTTTTCTTGTTGAAATTCTTCTCACGAAGGAACTCGCCAAGAAAGCTTTTGACGCTCCACACACAAAGCAAATTAACCAAAAAGACCGGCAATAAGACTAAATCTGCAACAGCATTGGGCACTTGGAGATAGGACCTTCGGCGAAAGGTCGCAGAATGCGATTCGTCCTTGCTTTTGAAGTCGAGAATTAAATACGGTATTCGAACAACAGTGGCAACCACAAAGAACACGCTGAAGAAGGATCCCAGATCAAGGATGCAATCAACAGTGCCCTTCGCGATCAGGGCATATTCGATTCTTGGTATGTGCAATATCCTACCCATGATCTTCGAGCCAATTGCATGGCCAACAATGACAATAAAAAAGCCCGAAATTGTGAGCAGGATTTTGGAGTCCAAGGGCGAAGGCAAAATTTTGACTAATAATGTGATAGCTAACGAATTTGTGACAAAGACAACAAAAAGAATTGTGAGACTAAGTACCCTTGGTGTAAAGAGCAGCAAATGTTGCTTTCGGTATTTTGGTAATTTGTTCCGGAAGCACTCATGAGTGATGATTTTCTGCAACAAAAACGTCGCGAGTTGTGTGGGCAACTGATATAAGGACACAAGAAAAATTACAGCTGTTAACAGAAATCGAAATACATATACGATTGCTGGGAGCGAATTTTCTTTTTGCATCAGATCGTTTGTTATTTAATGAGAAAAAAAAAATAAAAAATAACAAACAAACGTAAAAAAATAAAAAAAAATTCACAGCTTTATTTTTGAGTTTGTTTTTAAATTACTTATTGGTTATAGTTACCTTTTATGAGACAAGTTTGTTAAACTGATTCATTGTGATGGTTATTATAAGGGTTATCCTGTTAAAGATTTGTACTTGGAACAGAAGGGTTTTGCTGGAAAGGTCCTTTGAGTCAATTGTGTTTGGAAAACAACTTTGTGTTTTCAGACAGGTTAAGGAATTTAAGAAAGATGTTCGTTTTTCAAAAAAGAAGGATACTTGTTTGACCATTTTTTTGAGAACACATTTCTTATTAAATTCTCTAAACTATTCATTTGCACCTCTCAAGAATACTTTTTTTTCCTGTATTTAGGTTATTAAGTTTGAAAGGTTTGTATTAAAGGATTAGTGGTCTTTGAAATGTAAATGAGAAAAAAATCCCAACCGATTTTCGTTTTTGGTTTCTTAAAGATGTCTTTCAATAAGATTCTGAATTTGACCAAACTTTTCAATAAAAAAGAAACAAAACAAATAAATCCAAATTGAAAATACAATTTTTTACTTTTTCTAAAATTTTAGTTAGCAAAGAGCAGAAAGTTACGTAAAATATTTTACCTTTAAATTTCAAATAATATAGTGATCAAAATAAAGCGTGAACAACAAATTTAATCAGTGTATTAAAATATGATCCGTGCTTTTTTTACTTCTTGTTTCAAGGCAACATCCAATTCTCTACCAAATATTATACCCAAGTTTAAATCATTTTTGAAAGTAAACCACTTGATATTTTCTTTAAAATTTAAATTATTCATGTAAATAGTTGAAAATTTTTCAGAATATTCTCAATTTTTCAGTAATATTCGTATTTTGTTATCAAAATTTTTCAAAAATTAAATCTATTTTTGGAGATAAATTTTTCGATTTGATCCATTAATTTTTAGAATTTCTTTTTAAATAATAGAACTTTAAGCAACTAATACCAGATTTAATTAGGGTTAATTGTCAGTTTCTTTTGATCGGGTAATGTGTAGGTCTTCTATAAAACAAAAAAACACGCTTTTTATTTCGAAACCTGTATTAAATTTTTTTGCACACTTTCTTTTGAGAACAGTATTTTAGATGATCAGAATTTTCTGTTCTCTGTTCATTGAAACCCAATATTGTATAATCTATCAATCAAAAAAAGTATTTAAAATGTGTACAAGCAAAGAAAACACAAAATATTGAAATGTTTTGTTTTTTTGAAGATTTTTAAAACACATTTTTCGAAAACAATTACTCAAACAAAAACTTTTTGAAGAAAACAAAACTAAAGTAAAATTGAAAATCGATTTTTTACTGATTACTTTGTTTAAAAATCCACTTTATTTTCAGGTGTATTGGGATCCTTTCCCTAAAATCTAACACACTTTAAAAGAAAGTCGAGTGATCTTTGTATAAGTTAATTGTGATTTTCAAGCTTTTCAAGAGCAAATTACGAATCTATTGAAGTAAATTATTTTTACCTCACAAAGCAAATTTTCTAAAATATTTCTCAAATTTTAACAAGTACTCTTGACTCAACCTTGTTTAATATCAGCAAATATCTTACTAGTCAGAAAATTTGGTATCTACAAGGTCTGGAATTCAGAAAGTACGTAATTCTAATAAACAGAAATAATATAAAATGTAAGATCTTCTACTTTTATTTGGAATTTGAATTGGATAAATTTTAGTTTGATTGTTTCATATTTTTTGAATTCCAAAATTCCTTTTATAATTCTTATTCCATACAGTTTCTCATAAAAAAGAATCTAACAAATAAATAAAAAGAATTACAAATTAAAATCTATATTCTTGAAATATATCTGTAAGCAAAAGAATAAGGAAAATAGAAAAAAAGAAGTAAAAATTTATGGACCTCTATTATAAAAAATCATGTATTAGATCTTATTCATATAGAAAAACTCATTTTTCATCTGACCATCACTGATAAAGCCAAATGAATTATATAAAATTATTGGTTCAATTTTAATTTTTCAATCTTATTGACTCTACTCTAGTCAAAATAAAGCTTGCAAAAAAATTTAATGCGTGTTTCAAAATAAAAAGCGTGTTTTTTTGTTATAGTTCACAAATACATTAACCGATCAAAGAAACCAATGATAAACCCTAAAAAAATATGGTACTGGTTTCGTAAAGTTCTATTATTTAAAAAGAAATTCTAAAAATGAAGGATCAAATTGCAAAATTTATCTCAAAAAATAGAGTTAATTTTTCAGAGAAAATTTTAATCTTCAAAAAAACAAAAAAAGTCAAAAAAATTGAGAATATTAGGAAAAATTTTCAACTATTTGCATGAATAATTTAAATTTTACTGAAAATAACCAGACCTTTACTTTCAAAATTGATTTGAACTTGGGTATACTATTTAGTAGTAGATTGAATGTTGCCTTGGAACAAGAAGAAAAAAAAGCAGGGATAATATTTTGAAACACGGATTAGAGTCGTTGTGCACGCATTATTTTGATTACTGTACTTTTAAAACAACTCAAGTGAAAGTATTTTTTTGATACACAACTTAATTTACATAGTTTTTTAACATTGGAACCAATATAATATTTTCTTCAAAGCCAGCGTAAAAAAAATTTGTTAAACGAAAAATGAAGTAAAAAATTTCATAAAAATATTTGAATTTATCAATAGTGAACTATCAAGAAAAATAATTTGTTTTTGAAATATTTAAGGGACTAGTGACTCTTATTTATTCCCCCCCCCCAAGGTAATTGAGTAATTATTTTCACAATGATAGAATTAAAACCCGACACCCAACCGCATTTATCAACTTTAGAGAGATGAGTTATCATTTTTAAAAGAGTTTTTTTTTTTTAGAATTAATTTTCAGTAAAAAGATCTGGATCCTTTTTTAGTTTGGGTTTTTGTATTAAATTAGAAAAATAGAAAAATTTATAAAACCTTTGAATTTGTATGAAATCTCGCTTTGAGTAATTTCTAGATTAACATAAGAAAAAAAAATATTGAACTTTAAATCGTATTTTTAAAAAAACAAGAAAAATAAATTAAATAATGAATCCCTGAAGATCAATTAAAATTTAAACATCTATTTTTTATTCACAACTATTTATTTAATTTCTTGAAATTTAAAAGATTAGACAATATTCCTTTTCAAATTTCAAGATTATAAAAAAGGAATTGTTTGTATTAAAATCAGTTATTTGATAATATCTATTATTTTTTTTTTTAATAGAAATATATATTTGAATTGTTTTATAAGTTTGAAAATCTTTAAAAAAATGAGAAATAATTGTAAAGTCTATTTGATATTTTTAATCTTTGGTTTGTTTTTAACTAACTGAAAAAATATGATGGGGTTATTAATTATTAATTATAAATAATCAAATTAATAAGTATTTCTTCATTTGATAATAAGTTGTATTTTCCAGCTTTTAAAAGAGTATTTTTGGAGAATTTTTAATTTAATACACTAAAATTCAAAAGTTTTTCACAGAGTTAAAACGGTTCGAACAATCACAATAATACAATTTCATTCAAATTGGAAATAATTTTGATTTTTGTAAAATATGACAATCATTTTTTCATCTTTTAATATTTTGTTTTCATTTCATTTTTGAATTAAGTAAGTTGTTTCGGTTGATCCAATTTTTTTTCAACAATTGATATTATGTCAAGGGAATAGTCTCTCTTATTTTTTTTTTTTTTTTGACCAATTTCTAAATAAGGATTTATTATCTAGAAATATGTTTAATCTTGAAAATAAACAGGTTTTTACAAACCTTAGGAAATGGTAAAACATTTTCTCAATCTCTATTAAATTTAGGTACAAGAATTTAATAGAGATTAGTTCCTTAAAGTCGAGTTGTTTAAAATAGAAGAACTAAAATAAAATTTGTTGAAGATATCTAACCATTTGATCGATTACTATTCCTAATAGATTTTAAACAAATTTACGAATATATATTTTTTTCTTTTTTTTACTCTTTCTTGTTTTAGAAAACTAAATTAAGATTCAAATACTTCTGATGACTGTATCTATTAGATAATCTTTGAATTAGAAATCTCAAATTTAGTCACTTCAAAATTCTCTCTTTAACAGATTAGACGAGTTTTCATTAACTCTTAACAATAAACCAATATATTTTTTTGTTTTTCTTAAAAGTTTTGCACATACTGATAATTTATTTGTATTGATAATTATTTATTTTTTTGTTTTGTAACATATTTTAATTTATAAATATTTATTTTCATCTCAATTCGTGAATCGTTCGAATTTGGTATTTGTTGGAGAATTGATTAAAATAAGATTTTTTTTTTTCAAAAATTGAATTTAGGTATTTTAAAAAATTTGAACTGGTGCTTAGTATGGCTTTTTGTCTCATTTTTTTTTTTTTCAATAAAAAAAAAAAATGATTTGAAACTGTTATTCGAATCAAAAAATTATATTTTAGAAAGTTTAAAATTATTATTGTAATTTTTTGGAAATAAAGTAGATTTTTTAAACTTGGTTATTTTAGAAATTTGTATTTTAATTTTTAAAGTGGCTTTTGGTACACTCCCTTGAAAAATACGAAAATTTCTTTTTCCTTTCAAAGAAAATAATTATTTTTAAAATAATTCAGGAAATATGTTGAATTTTGAACTTTTCAAAAATGAGAAAAATTGATCAAACTTTTAAAAACAACAATTCATCAATTTTGAAAATAATATTACAAATAAGTTTAACTTTTGTAGTAATTAGATTCTTAATTTGTTTAAATGAGATTAATTTCATCCATTTCATCAGCCAAAACACAAATTACAAAAAATTTTTTTTCAAGATCTTGAACAAAATTTCATTTTATTTCTAAAAAATACTACCCGGATAAACAAAAATATGAAATTATAAAAGTGTGTAATGTATATAAGCCAAATTTCGAAATTAAGATAAATTTTATTATTATTATTATTTGCTTGTTTTGTTTGTATTACAAAAAATAAAATGATTACAGTATATTTTTATTTATTAATCTATATTGATTATTATCTCTAAACACTTTAGTAAAATACATTATTATTCAACAAAAAAAATACAATTAAAAAAATTTTTATCTGATGAAAAATCTTCCCCTATTTTTGAAATTCGGTTTGTGGTGAAATCAATAGCCCAAGTTATCTTGAATAAACTAAAATCTGATTCCTTTCTATAAACCCGTGTATTATATACCAGCCCTTAAAGAACATAATTTTTCGGATGACCCGAAAATTATTGATTTGGTTTGTTGAAATAAATTCTAATATCTTTATTTGGAGGATATATGAAAAAAATATCACCTTACTTTCTGATTTTCCATTTTCTTAAGCTAAAAGCTACATTCTAAGAATATAGATTGGAATTGATCATTCTAATTTCTATATTGGTTGGAACTTATTTATGATATATATTGGGCCAACTAAGATTTCGAAATGAAACTCATATCACAAGAAACTAAAAACAAGAAAACCAGTTGAAATACAGTCGGTTCCACTTTTGTGACCCAAAATTTCAACTAAACTATTTTTCATAAATTTTGACTCACTTTATAATGTTAATGGGAGTTGTTTTGAGGGTTTATTCCAGTATTCTTAACAAAAAATATTTTCAAATTTTTGGGATTAGAATCATTTTTTCTAATTTTGCAAATTTTAGTTGTGCTTTTTCAAATTTTTGTTTTGCTTTTTTTTTTCTTTTTAAAAGATCATGCCGAAAAAAAAAGAGATCTTTGAAAAGACAAATAATCACTAAGAAAATTTCGGCTATGTAATGTCTTTGAAAATGGATTTAATTATTCATAAAAAATCTTGTTGTTCAACTTTTTTTCAGTGAAAGTTCAGTAATAAAAAATCCGTAATGCTCATTTCAAAAATTGTGACTCACTTTTTTTTAGTTTTTGGTTTTATTTTTTTTTAATTTTTAATATATCAGGCTTTTATAGATTTAGAATGACTTAAAAGTGAATTACAAATCATATTAAGTATTAATTATTCTTGAATACTAAAGGATAATTTTTTTTTTCAATTTATTATTTCAGGTGAGTCACAATTTTTGAAAAAGAGTTTACATTTTAAGGCACAAACTTTGAATGAAATTTAAGGCACTAAAAAATATAAAATTAAATTACATTTTTTGGATTTTTTTTTTTTAATCAAATGATTTTACTAGAATTGAATTTTGTGCCTTAATTTGTGATTTTAATTTATATGTTAAAAGTAGAACTTACCATATTATCCCACCTAACCCCCCGTTTATCTGGAATATTTCCATTTCAGATAAAAAAGAGGTATAGTAGGAAAAAAAATACCATACCTGAAAAAAATCCAGGATAAGATATTTAATTGTGAATATGAGTAAATTTGTTCTGAAATATCATTTATTTACAATCAAATCCTTTTTATAAATACCCAATTTTTTTATGAAACAAGTAATAAACACACTTAAAGTGAATTAAAGTTGGGCTTCTCTCGGATACTCAAGTAATTGTTTGATAGCCTAAGTCGATCAACTTTTTTTGAAAAAAACATCCAGTTTCTTAAAGAGGTTTATTTGAGTTTATAAAATGATAATTTTGATTCTTGTTTTTCAGTTGATTGAATTTTCTTTTGAACAAGTGGAATTTCATTAATCATTATTCTAATAAGTTGGTGAGTGATAATTTCAAAAGTTTGTTTCTTAAAAAAAGGATTTGATTTTTTAAATTAAAGAAATTACACTCCAATTTTCCTAATATTCACAATTAAAATTCTTGTCCGGGATTATATTCATGCCCAGTATATATTTCACTATATTAACCTATTTCACAGATTTCTTTTCTGTCATTAAATTTCCTTCTGATGTGTTCTTCGAATTAAGATCAATGAGTTTTTCATTCAGTTTACTCTTCAACTAATCAAAAATATTGTAAACTTGTTTTTCGAATTTATCACTATTTCTAAATCATTTTTTTCTCAAAGGTGTTTCCATTTATTTCTTTTAATTTCACACCATGTCGTTTGTTGGTTTTCAAATCTTTCTCTTCTATTTAATCACAAACATACTAAAAACAAGGTGTCAAAAGTTCAAATTCTTTCAACCAAAACAAGTTGTTCAAAAAAAGAAGGAAATCAAAATACTTTTGGACTCTTTAACGAATTACGATCCAAAGAGCGACTTTGTGAAATATAACCAAATTAAACGGAAAGCAGCAAAGAAGAAATTTGAATTAACAAAAATTGAAAAAGAAATCAAAGAAAAAAGCCAGAACAAAAGCACCGTTGCTGTCTATTTAACATGGTTCCTTTCGGATTTAAAAAGAATTGTTTATTTGATCCAAATCTTGTTTATGATTGTAATTCATTTCCTATATTACAAGAAACCAATTTTTATTCTCGAAGCAAAGAATTATGATCTCAATAAAATTATTTGGCCCTTATCAAAATTCATTTCAGGTAACATACCAAATTCACCAAACGAACTTTGTGTTTCAAGCTTTTCTTGGATAGTTATTTGTTTTGTTGTCACAAAAGCTTTCTCTTTTTCGTTAAACAAACGTTTTTTGACCAAAAAAAAGCGATCTTTAAGGAAGCTAAAATAAAAATACTACGTTGTTTTCAAAAAGTGTGTAACAAACGTTTTCAAAGCGGCTATTAAAACAGTATAATTTCCTAGTTTTAAGCAGTTTTATTAACAATTTATAATACTTTTAGACTCACTTTTTTGAAACGTGGCTGTATTTCACAAAGCAACCAAATAAATAAAACCCCTCGATTATTGAAAAATAAAGTTAAAACTAAAATGGAAATTTCAAAATAATCAAACCAAACTCAACTCTCAAACGGATAACGGTTAATTGTTATTAAAATACGTTTTTCTTCCTTTTTATTTAGTTATTTTTATCAATTTTTTTATTTGTTTTTTCTTTTGGCTTTTTCTATTTCTTTTCGTTTAAGTATATTGAAATTTTGAAATTCATTTTTAAAACAAGACAAGCCCACCAATTTTGTGAGAGTTTTTCTAAAATTTAATGATTCTCAAATTTATTGTTGAAAAATAATTTCACAAAATAACTTCGTATCACTTTCATAGCTAAAACACCAAGAAAGTCCCTAAAAATCCAGTAAATTCCATTTTTCTAATCAATTGCAAATAATAGGAAAAATCCAAAATATTATTGCTATTTTAGAGATAAATATATAAATTGTCGAGTAACAATTAAAACACTTAGCCCTTATCATTGGGGCATTTATTAAATATTCCGAATCTATCAATTTTTATCATTTGGTAAATGTTGAAATTAAAAAAATCTCAAATCTATAAAATTAATGGAAAAAATGACTTAAATGTTCAGGAAAAAAAGTCTAACAGGATTTTTAATTTGGGAACCTTAATAGAATCTAAAAACACAGAGAAAGATCAATTAATAAAAGCAAAAATAAATGATTAAAAACGAAATGGGAGATTCAATACAAAAATAGTTTATTGAATACTATCTTTTGTATAAGGGTGATACTTTGTTTAATATATCAGTAGTAATTTGTTGAAAGATTTGATGAATATTTTTGAGATCTCCAAAATCACACAAACGATTTCTATAATCAATGAGATTTATATTGTTTTTTTTTGATTCTATGTGAAATAATATAAATGGATTATTCATTGAAGTGAATTTATTTTTTCTTTGAATTGCTTTTACTTTTCTTTTTTTATGAAGATTACCCATTAAAAATCTTATTATATATTTTTTTTCAAACTGTATAATTAAAATCTATTTAATTGTGATTATCCCTTAGATTAACAATAAATTCATTAAAATAATCCAATTAGGATTATTATCTAGTATTTTACATTTAGAAAATCAGATTAAAATTTTCTTTAGATCTTTTCTTAAAAATTTTTCTCAAAATTTTACATTTCAATTGGGTAGTTTAGACATAAATCATTTTTATCAAAATAATTTTTCTTAAATTAGTTAAAATTCAAAACAATTAAATAGTTCTCTTCTGCAAATTCAGTGAAATCTTATAATTGGATAAAAATGATTTTAGTTTTAAAATTTAAGATTAAATTCTTTATATAATTTCTCGATTAATTTTTAATATTTGTTTTTTTTTTAATTTCAACATTAACCAAAGGATAAAAATTGATAGATTCAGAATATTTAATAAACGTTCTCATGATAAGGGCTAAATGTTTTAATTGTTACTTGGCAGATTATATATTTATCTCTAAAATAGCAATAATATTTTGGATTTTTCCTATTATTTGTAATTGAAGAGAAAAATGGAATTTACTGGATTTTTAGAGAATTTCTTGGAGTTTTAAATTTGAAAGAAATATTTATATTTTTTGATAAAAAGTAAAAATTTTTATTTTGTTGAAATGTATTCTTAAAATTCAACATGGAACTCCAACAGATATTTTGAGAATGGAAACACGAATAGAACCAATCCAATTTTCTATATTAAAAAGAAAAGCCAAATTCATTCAGAAAATATCAGAATTGAATCTTAAATATTTATCACAGGAACTCAAGCTTCCAGATATTCCAAATATTAATTGGAAGTTCACATCCTCGCTTCAACTCAAAAATCAATTTAAAAATTATTATATTCAATTAATACAGGATAAGATCGATAAAAGCCAAAACAGGGAGAATTGGAAATTGAAAAAATATTTAAAAATGACAAATTTTCCAAACAACTTTTGGGAAAAACAAGATTACTTACAGTGGAAATCTTCATCTACTCTTTTCAAATTTAAATCTTTCACAAATGGATTGAAAAGGTATTCTTATCACTTGGACAAACCTGACTCGTCTAAAGATTGCCATTGTAAAAATGATCAAGACGAAACAATAGATCATTTTATCTGGGATTGCCCCCAAATACAAAAAAAGCAGAAGTATTTGGAAGGCCAAATTAGGAGAATTAAAATCTATTAATAGAACTAATCTATTTAATCAAAAGGACACATATCTAATATTCAGATTAATGAACAACAAAGAAATTTATGAGATTTCAATGGAATTCTTTCTTAAAAATTTGAAAATTAGAGCAATAATTAATCAGAATTCACAACAATAATTTCTTTCCTAAACCCTCCCTCTCCAACTCGTTTCATCCTCTTCTCTCTCTCTCTCTCTTTTTTTTTTTTTTTTTTTTTTTTTTTTCTTATCTTTATTCTTTCTTTTCTTCTCTTTTATTCTTATTCTCTTCTTTCTTTTTACTTTTTATATTTTTCTTCTACGAGGACTGTTCTGAAATGATCAAACTTTTCTCTTCATATGTTGTAAAAATAATCCATATCTTCTTGATTTGGGTATACAATTTTTTTTACAGTATTCATTTGAAGTTCATTTTCTCAACAAAACTCCTCTTTTACAAGGCGACAAATCATTCGATTTTTCCTCCCCATAAATAAACATCATCATCAATTTTTATTTTGTTCTGTTTTTTCCCTTGGTAAAACTTTCTTTATTTTGGGAAGAAGAGTTATGAAGAAAAAAGAACAATTGTTTACTCACTAACACCGAATATACTGGAATATGGAAATATGAGCAACTTGAAAATAAAATTCAAAAAGTAAATGTTAAAAATTACCAAAGATATAAAGCAAATCAAACCAAAAAGAAAATAAAAATTACAACAATTAAATAACAACCCCAAAATGAAGATTCATCATCAATTATCAAATTCAATAGAATTAAATTAACCAAAAGTATCATAGATAAGATTGTGGGTGTTATTCATTCAATTCTAACATTGTTTCTTTTTTTATATTTCACACCAATTTCTTTTTCTCTATCCTTTCCTTTCCCTTTTTTTTTTTTTTTTTTTCTCAATTTCGTTCTCATTTTTTTTTTTTTTTTTTGATTTTTGAACCATAAAGAAAATTTTGGTTATGTCTATTCCTTTGAATAATCACCAAATATACGATTTAACAATTAAATACCCTTTGGAGAAAATTATGTAAATCGAAATTCAGAGCCTAATTTACATATCTTCAATAAAAAAGATCAATATTGATTTTATTCTTTTATATACAATAACTAATAACAAATTGAAAAAGTTTTGAGTTTCTTGATTGCCCATTATTTTAATGAACCATAAAAAGAAAGAAAGAAATATTTAGTCCTAGACGCTTTATGGATGATGTATTTTTTCAAGAATTCAGAATGATAGAGATTTTTCACCTTTCTCTTTATCAATAAATTCCCAGTAAATAATCTTATTTTTGTTAAACGCAGACATAATATTTTTCAATTTTATTTTATTTTTTTTTCTTTTATTTTTATTTTATTTTATTTTTTGTTAAAGTATTGCAAGAAAAAGAACTTTAGCTGTGATTAAATTAAATTTATGATGTATCATTTATAACACATTTGTAAAAATTGATGTAATACTTTTTAAAAGTTTTTAATCAATGTGTGTGATTTTTTCCAAAAACTATATAACTTTTTAGGTATTTCCAATGGTGAGATTACATGTAAAATACTTGTGGTTTTTTAATAACTAGAGAATTTAATTTAATAATAAAATAACTATATAGGACGAAGAAAAAGAAATTTGAAAATCGAAAATAATTCTTCAAAAATCAAAAAAAAAAAGCAATCCCAACATTTTTATATTTTTGTGAAATGTACTTTTTTGAAATCTTATAAACCACAGATTTTTTTTACCAGGTAATCTCATCATTGGAAATACCTAAAAAGTTATATAGTTTTTGGAAAAAAACACAAATTTAGTTTAAACTTTTAAAAATTATTACATCGATTTTTACATAGTGAACAAAAAAAATGTTGTCTGGAAAGAAAATGATTAAATAGTGAAAAAAAGACTGTATATGTATAAAAATCCCTGTCAAGATTTTAATTGTGAATATTAGAAAATTATTGTGTAATTTCTTTTATCAAAAATTAAATCCTTTTATATTTAAGAAACAAACTTTTTAAATTATAACTCACCTACTTATTAGAATGACGATTAATGAAATCACACTTGTTCTAAAACACGATTAAATCAATCAAAAAACAAGAATTAAAATTAACATTTTACAAACTCAAGTAAACCTTGATAAAACTCTATTGTTTTTCAAAACAAGTAGATCTACTTTTGGTTATCAAACAATTAGTTGACTATTCTAGAGATACATTACTTTAATGAACTTTAGGTAGGCTTATTACAAAGTTCATAAAAAAATTGGTTATTTATAAAAAGGATTTGATTCTGAAAATATTTGCTATTAACAAAACAATTTTCCTAATATTAACAATTAAAAACTCTACGGTATTTTTTTCACTACAAAACTCAATTCCAAAAAATGGGACACAAAAAAAATTACATTAATAAAAATATACTCCAAAATACATGATACTTGAACATTAAAATAATAAAAGACCCGAAAATATTTAATTAATACTATTTATATATTTTATAGTAAATTTAAAATTCAATTTCAAAAATAAAAAAGAAAAAATAAAAAAAAGTGTGCACCTATTTTTGGAACACGGTTACCAAAAAATCCATTTTTATTGAAAGAAAAATTAATAAAAACTATTAATAGATTCAGCTTGTCTTTTGATAACTAAATTTATCCTTTTAAATATAGAGTTTACTAATTATCTTAGGTTTCCCAACTCAAAGTATTTCATACATTAGTGAAAATTTTAAAAATTCTTCTTCGTTTTTTGGTTACAATTTTTCAGTTTAGTATCCATAAATTCCCAATTGGATTTAAATTTGTGGAATTGGGGGTCAAGGGTCCAGAACATTACATCCCTGTTTTAAGTAAGTTTGAGTTTTTTTTTTGAGGTATGTGGACAAGCTCCATCCTTTTGGAAAATCCATTTCAACTCACAATATTCTGAATTAGCGAGTTGAATTTCCTTTGATTTTTTTGATAATATCATTAATAATACATTCAGTATTCACACTTCCATTAATAATAATAAGGTCTGTTTGTAGGCCATGTGTCCTAGCACACCATATCATGATTTTTTTTCAAAAAAATTTTTTCTCGATAAAAAAAGAATTGTTTTTCTTTTTGAGAGAAAAAAAAAAAATTTTTTTTTGTGATCAGAATGAAAACTTTTAAATTTCATTTTCAAGTGATTTTGAGATTTTAGAAAAGTTTTGAAAAAAAGGAATACAAAAAAAATCAAAAAAATTATTGAAAATCAAAAATCAAAAAATAATGAAAAAAAATGATAAATAATTAACTTTAAAATTATTTACATTGATTGTTAATATCTAATGTTTCTATTTAAGAGTCAAATATCACTTTTCTTGGAATTAAATTGATTTTGAAGGTGTGCCCCTATTTTTGGAATTGAGTTTATAATTCAAATTTTGATAAATCTTACAAATGAATTGAGTTTATTTTTGACGAATAATTGAATTTAACATTTTATTCTCTTTATTAAGAAAGTGTCTGTTGACAAATGGTTAAAAATCAAAGAAAATTCTTATTATTTAAATTTCTTTTAACTAATAGATTTTTAGTGTTTTTTTTTTTTTTTTTTTGTGACTTTGGGACAATTAACAATATATAACAAATAAATAAAAGAAAAATCTCTTTTAATTTTCCATTTCTTTATTATTTTGAGATTTAATTATAATTCCTTGATTGTACAGTAATTTTTTAAATTTCGATATTTTTTGAGGATTTTGGGCTTCTTCTTCTCGTTTGCTAAGCAAATTTGACATAATTGTTTCAACAATATTTCTGGCTAATTCTCTTTTTTCTTTAAATGCTTGGTTTTTCAAAAAGGGTAATATGTTAAATTGGAAATTGATCCATTTCTTTGTTAAAAATTCTTTTTCTGTGTTCGAAGAAAGTTCCATTATTGGCTTTATAATTTGGGAATTCATTAAAAACAATAAAGGATTATGATTAAGATTAAGATTATTATTATTATTGGTGTTGTTGTTTTTACATTTGTTGTTATTGTTGTTGTTGTTTTTAACACTACAGTTGCCAATTTTATTTAAAACATTGTTTTTATCCCGATCAATACTAATCTGAACAATACTGTTATTTTGCTTTTTTTTTTCTCGAGATTTTTTGCTTACATTTTGTTTTATTTGGAGAATATTTGTTTTCTTTTTTTTTCCGTTTTTCTTTTTTGAATTAATTGAATTCATTTTTTGATAATGGTTGGAAGACTGAATCAAAAAAAACGTTTTTTTTGAATGATCAAGGGTATTTCTCAATAAAATTTCTGTTTCTTGGATTTCAGTATATAGTCTTCGAAGGTTGTGTTTAATTCTCTTTCCGCAACTAACAAATTTTTCTGTTTCCTTGACAACTTCCTTTTTATACATAAAGGATTCAAATTTTAGATCTTGTAATCTTCTTGAGATCAATTTCTGTCTCGTATTCATTTTTCGAGAAAGCACAACTATTGGTGGGATAAATTCTGAAAAGATATTTACAAAGGGTTTCTCTTCAATTATGTGGGGAATAATTGGTTCATTAGGTTCCTTGTTTTTTTTTTTGGTTGTGGTAGTTATGGGTTTAATGATTGGTAATACTGGATAAAGATTAGAGAGTTTCTCTAATATACCAGAATCATCTAAAAAGTCTGTTTCAGATGTTGGTTTTTCTTTTTTATTGTCTTTTTGGTTTTCTTTTTGTTTTCCTTTTTCTTTTACTTTTTCTTTTTGTTTTTCTTTTTCTATTTGATTATTTTTGAGATTCTTTTTTTGTTTTGATTTCCTTTTTCTTTTTCTTTCTTTTCCATTTCCTTTTTCTTTTTCTTTTTCTTTTTCTTTTTCTTTTTCTTTGAAAATAATTAAATTGTTTTGTATTTTTTGTTCTTCGCTTTCGGATTCGGTAAAAGGATAATTCATAAATTCATGACTTGGTTTGATTATTTCAAATCCAAAATCTTCATCAGAATCAAAATAATCGTTGCTTATTGTTCTGCTGTTTTCGATCTTTTTTTCAGAAGAAGAAGAAGAAGAATCTGTTTGGGTTATTTTATTTGTTTTTTTGCAAAGATCTTCTTTTGTTATTTTTGAAATTGTTCCGTATGTTGGTGCAATAATTGGATAATCCAATTTAGTGTTTATGTTGTTAGTTGATACAGAATCTCCTTGGTTGTTATTATTTCTTGTTTTTTCATCCTCAACAACTTTTTTATGTGGTGAAAATCTTTGGATTAGCGAGCGCATTGATTTTTGTAAAAAATTAGAAAAATAAATTAGTTTGAATGATGGGTTTGTGATGAAATAGATTATACTCATATACAATGTTCATATTAATTACTCTATTAAAATAACACAATATTATTTCTGAATTTGTGAAATACTTTGAACACAAATAACATCTTCAATTTAAATTTGGATAGAATTCCTTGAAAAATTGCAGATTATTTACTTTTTTGATTTTTCGACTTGTACAGTTTTAAGGTTTACAATCATTGAAACCAAAATAACAAAGAATTACATCCAACATAAGATAATTTTTTTTTCAGTTTCAGAGATTGTAATTTTTAAATACCACAAAGTTAAATTAATAAATAGTATTTTATAAAATAATATTGTTCTTGGAATTAACATTAAGCTGAAGCAATTTTGACTGAAAAAATAAAGTGAAATTACAAAAAAAATATTATTTTGACTTTCAAGTAAAAAAATATGTAAAATTCATATTAATTGTAACATTTTGATGACCTCATAAGTAAAGAACTGGTTTTATTTGAGTCATTTTGTCAGAAAATTGATTGATTCTCTTTACAATTCCAAAAATCATAGTTTAAACCAAGAATTGTAATAAATTTTCTAAAAAAAAATAATGAAAAGATATCTTTTTCAAATTTTTGATTTTAATTTAAGAGTTATTCAAAATAAAAGAAATTGTATTTATAATATTTTACATTTTTTTGAAAAAAAAAAGCAGGAGGGCTAATTTTTTAAATATTGAAAATGTGTTTTTTTAGTATACTTTAGAGGTTTTGATAATAACATATATTATCATGATATTAACAATAAAATTGTGATCGTATTAAAAAAATCGCAATTAGTGTAACTTTATCACGAAAAATCATAAAATCGCCAGATTCCATATTATAGCGATATTCAACATTACTCTGATAAAATGAAAAATTATTATTTTGAAATCACCTTATAAAAACTATCTTGACTTTTACAAAAGTCTTGAGACTATTTTAATACTTTTCTCCTCTTTAAAATTATTAAAGGTGTTTCCAAGTGTTGTGAATTGTATTCAAGTATTTGAAAGTTTTGAAAGACATAAAACTTTTATAAGTACACTAATTTTGTTTGAGATAGAAAAAAACTTTTTTTTCTTTTCATATTTTTTTAAACAAAAGATAAAATCTCAAACGATTTTTATGATGATACTAATAATAATCCATTTTAACAATGTACTTGAATACTGTGAATTGTCAAATAAAAAGATCAAAATTTTCATTCAGCTTTCCATATAATACACACCTTCCAATAATTAAAATAAATCAAAGTCCCAATTTTCTAGAAGGGAAATTAATAATTTTAGCTGATTTTTTGAATTATTAAAAATTTGAAATGTTACATTGATTTTTAAACCACCTTTTTTAGAAAGCTGAATGTAAATTTTATTCCTTTTATTTTGTCACAAATAGTATCAAATAGATGTGTTTTTTTAAAATGGAGTTGTTATATTCACAAGTTTAATAACCAAAAAGAATAAAGAGTAATTTACCTTCTTATTGGTGATCGATCAATCATAGACCTCTAAGCTCTTGTTGTGTTTTCTGTCCAATACAAAGATGCACAAAGAAGATAAATAAGAAGAATAAGAAGAAATCAATTGGGTAAAAAATCTTATTAATTGGTGATCATCTGGTTAGGATGTTGTGAAATCTTTTGAAGAGTTATCCAACTATTTAAGCTTTTAGAGAATATTGAAAATGTTTTTACCCAAGAACTCATTCTTGAAAGAACATGTGAAGTATTGGTTTTTTTAAAATTAATTATTCAACACAATTTACAACACCACAATTGACTGAGAAAATCATTTATTTTTCTTCAGTTCTTATTGTTATTGATCCAAAAAGATCGATAGGTTTAACAACCAAAACAAACAAAAACACAACAAAACTCTATTGATTTTATCCTTGATTGAATCAAGAATCTTTTTTGTTTTTAGTTCAAAGAATAACTATTTTTCACATAATCTATTTTTTGATCTTTAAAAAATTCTCAATTAGCCCAAAAACATATCAACATTTAACTAGCGATTACTTTATAGAATTATCGCGATATTTTGGAATTTATCACGATTTTATATATTATCGCGATAATATCGAATATCGCTATTTTATAAAATATCGTGATTTGATAGAAATTATAGCGAATTTTGTAACTTTACCATGAATTAAGCATAGATATATTCAAAAACTCTATTAAGTGATTTTCAAAAGATAATTACATTAAATCCAAGGCTACCTTGAAATTTAATTAATATCAAATTTTGATGTTGATATAAATTTTTAAAAACTTCAAAATGGGAATAATAGAGCTCATATTGTAAAAAAATTAATAAATGGGTTAATATTCAGGAATTTTTTCTGATTTTTCAAAAAATAAATTTTCGGAATCAAAAATGACACTAAAAATCAAAAATTCATTAAGAAACTACATAAAATTTCCTCTCAAAAAACGAATTTATTTTTCAATAACATTAGAAGAATATTATTCTTATCAACTGATTTATTAAAAAAATTTCTTCAATATAAGCTTTCTTATTCTTATATTGAAGTTTTGAAAAATCTATATCAACATCAAAATTTGATATTGATAAAATTTCAAGGTAGCCTTGGAACAACTGTAATTCAATTAAACTCTTTTTCAGTTAAAATGGGCCCAGTTTTATTGAAGAAATAGAACGTATTCTATGAGTTTAATTCATTATTCTTCAGTAACTAAAATTACAATTTTCTGATCAAAATCATTTTTTTTAACATTCTTAGTAAATTTTTTTTTTTTAAAAAATTTTTTTTCTGTTTTTTTTTTTCTTTTCTTTTCTTTTTTTTTTTAATTTCTATTAAATTTGAAAAAATAAATGTTTGAAACTCCAAATTAACATTTGGAAAAGTGAGTCTTTGTATGTTTTATTAAAATTCATACATTTACAAGTAAAAAATCTAATTGTCAACAATTTTAATTTCCTAAAGAAATTGAGAATTTACCACAAGATGTTCCAATTAAAGGTCCAAATTAATTTTTTTAACAATTTTATTTTTTTTTTTTGAAAAGTTATATGTTTGTTCAGGCTTTTCTTTTATGATTATGGACTCTAATCTGAATTTTATTATTTCTCGTCTCTCTAAACAATCTAGTTTTGTTGATTCTTAAAAATAAAGTGAATTTTTCATTTTTGGCTGGGCAACTTTGAGTGAAATGGAGTTTAGTTTGAATTTCAAGAAAAAAATAATCAAAACTTAAAAACACATTTAAAATCATGAATAATCAATTTTTTATTTCAATCAAACGGTTACAAGTTGAAGATTTTTAAGAACAGAAATTGAAATTGATTCTGAAGAAAAATATTCCCAAAATTCTTTTTTTATATTATTACTGAGAAATTCAAATAAAAGTTTTCAAATATTTAACTCATTTCCCTCAGTTCAATTTTTATATACCACCATCAAATAAAAAATTCTATCGGTTTAAATAAGCACACTGAGCAAATTACTTTATTTTTGAAATGTTCTTTGAAATGAACATAATTTAAAGTCATAGCAACGATATTTTGAAAAAAGGAAAAAAAAAGTAAAAATTTTTGTATATTTTTTTGAATTTAACAGTTGTTGTTATCCACATTTTATTTTTCTTTTTTTTTTAGCTTGTTTAAATGAATTTTTTTGTCAGACCAATTTCATAAATAGCTGTTTGTTTTAATTTTTTTTTTGATTCAGAACTTGTCGTAAAAGATCTGTAATATTGTCTAATTTATCAGATAATTTTTTATTTTTGTTTTGGATCTTTGAGAGTGACACATTTAAATTTTGGATTTCACTCTGTTGTTGTTCTTGTTTTTCAATGAGATTTTTTAATTGTATTGGGCTCATTTCTATTTTTTCTGTTTTGGAATTTTCGTTTTTTACTTGATCTTTTTTGCTTTCATATTTGTTTTTCTTCTTTTTTTCCTCAACCTTTTTCTTTTCTTTTTCTTTTTCTTTTTTCATTCCATTCTCTTTCTCTTTCTTTTTCACTTTCACTTTCTCTTTCTCTTTCTCTTTCTCTTTCTTTTTCTTTTTCTTTTTCTTTTGTTTTACAGAATTGTTTTGAATTTGTTTTTCTTCTTGTTCTTTGGCATATTGTTGATATCCGTTTTGCAAAAATATTTGAGAAAGAGGTGATTCTTTTTTAAAATTGTTTTGGTAAGTAACAAAAAGAGATCCTTCCTTCAACTTAACGTTTTGGATTCCATTTACTCGCCCTTCAGAACCTCTTTTTACAAAACTTCCCTTCCAGCATGTAATTATTTCTTTTGTACGCACATGCATTAATTTCCAGGTATAATAAGTGATCGAAAACTTTTTCAATTTTTCAGTTTGTTCACTCTTTGTAATAACAAAATTTGAATTCATTTTGAGAATTAAAACAATAAAAAAAAAATGATTGTTCGAGTAAGATTTTCAATTTTTCAATAATTTTTAGTTTGTTTCATTAGGACAAGAAAGAAGAATAATTTGGAAGATTTGTTCAATGTTTCTCTTATAACAAAAGTATTCGAACCAATTAGTTCGGAATTAAAAAAAAAACCAGTATTTGAATTCTAAATGTGAAAAAATTATCTCTTCCTTTTTCCAGTTTTTGCTTTTCTAAATATAATTTTCAAAGATGCCGTGTGTTGTAATTTGTGAACTCTTCCTGAAAAAGGAAATTAAAAAAGAAGCAAACATTTTTCCCTTTTAAAATTTAAATATAAGTGAAAATAAACTTAAAGGTAGTTGCCTGATAAATTCGAAACGAATTTCAACTTAATTTTCATTCTTTTACTTTCAGTGATAACTCCCTATTAAATTTTTTTACACTTAAAATTTAATAGACATTGAGAAAAAAAATTGCCAATTAAATAGATTTGAAAAACACTGTTTATTTTCAATATTAAACTTATTTCTAGATAAGGAATCCTTATTTAGAAATTGACCAAAAAAATAAAAAAATACAGACTAGTCCCTAAATAAATTGTGTTTTCAATCACTTCGGTTGGAATTTCTTGTTACTGTTTCAAAAAATAAAAAGATAATGAGATGAAAATTTTTTCCCTATTTCATTCGAACTGAAATACTGTTTCTAACTCGGGTAATTCGACAAATAAAGTACAATGATCAAAACAAGTAACAAAAAAAAAATTTTTCATAATAAAGTAGAACCTTGTTTTGCGTCCAACCTAAACAATCAAGGAATTAAAAATAACATTGTCACGAATAAAAAACTTATGGTAAAAAAACTTTGTCTATTTTTTTTTTTTTGTTTCAATGTAACAACAAATCTAGTCCGTTTTTGTAAATCTAAGCACAGGCAAATTTTGATGGTCAAGTCCTGATATTTTGAGTAAAAATTTAAATTCGGAATTAAGTTTGAAATTTCCCTACTTTTTTCTATTCTTTTTCGGTTTCAAATTGTCTAGTAAAGTAATCTTTATTTTTGAAGATAAATTTATTTTTTGATACTTTAGGTATTAGTGTCACTCAAAATTCGTCTAGAATAAAAATATCTTATAATTAGATGAAAATGATATCTGTGTAACATTCTTCAAATGGCACTAAATAATCTAGTATAAATATTGTCGAACAATAAATTCTTTGCTTTTTTACTAGGGATTCTCTATTTAAAATTGTCATTTTGGGATTTTTATTTTTCTTCTTTTCCAAATCTAAAAAATTGAATACAAAATAATAGTATCCCAAGTATTTTTGATTTCATATTTAGAACTTCAAAATAATTAATTATTTTTTCATTTTTTTTGATTTCAGAAATCGACTCAATATAAATAAACATAAAAATACAAAAACCCAAAAGATGATTAGTTTAATTTCTTTATATTTAAGCTAGTTGTAACATCAATATATTTCCAATATTTGCTAATTAATTTGTCAAAATAATTTATAGGTTAAATATTTAATTTTTTTTCAAAAAAATGATTTTTTTAGCTACCCAGATAAATTTTGTTTCACAAATTTAAGAAAAATATTTTGCAACTTTGGAGTCCGAATATTGATAATTCAACAATTAAATTTGTTACTAAATGCATATTTTTCTACTGCAATTGTTGGGGTTTTTCACTAATTAAAGGATCATTTTTCATTGATAGAATCAAACACTTTTACTATAAAATAAATTGAATTTTAAAGAGATATTTATTTCATGTAGCACTAATTTAATGTACTTTCAATAACTATATATTTAATCTTAGACTTCTCATAGTAGATGCTAATCCCTTAATATATAAAAAAACTAGATTTTTTAGGAAAATTTCAAATTTGACCTAAATAGATTAAGAATTTCTTTTTATGGGAGAACTTTAAGAAACCAAAAAAAATATTTAATTACTATTTATTATCCGTTTATTTTTTCAATTTAGGGATATATGCCTTCTTGATGAAAAGGGAAAACAGTTTTTTATCTTGAAACACCACATTTTCAATTCTATAAATGTTATTTGTAAAACAATATATCAATCATAAATTAAAAAAATTAGTTAATGATAAAGAAAATTATAATTCATATTAAAAATTCTAAATAAAAATTTAGAAATTAGGGAGGATCCGTTAGTGCCACCCAAGGTGCTCCCCCAAGTAACTCTTTGTTTTTTTAATTTTTGAAATAAAAATAAAATTGAAGAAATTTTCTATTTATTTGTCAAAAATTAAAGAAGTTAAGGGACTAGTCTATATTAATTTTTTTTTTTTTTTGACCAATAACTAAATAAGGAATCCTTATCTTGAAATATGTTTAAAATTGAAAATAGACAGGGTTTTTCAATGTTAGAACTTTTAGTTCTTGTTTTTTTAAAATTTTACAATTCAGTCAAAAACAGTAACTTTAAAAAATTTTTTTTGAAAAAAAGATCTTTAACGGATGAGAATTTATTGATTAATTTTGGATTTAATTATTTTCTCAAAAATAATATTTATTCTCATTTTTAAAAACGAAAAAATAAAATATAAACTAGTGAATATTTTCTCTTTCACTTCTGTTCATCCAACTTGACTCTATAAAGAACTCAATTTGTTTTCTCAATAATTACTTTTTAAAAAAAATAGTTCATATTTTTTTCTTTGATTTTTTTTTGACTCTGACAAAAAATTTTGGGATGGTAATTTGGGAATATTTAAAAAAACTTCAAATTCAACAAAAAAAAAAGAGTGTAAACTCAAAAAGTAGATTCATGAAAAAAAAGAATGGTAAAAGAAAAGAAAGAAAATCTTTTATTAAGAGTAAAGCATATATTGTATATTTTTTTTTGAATCAAACTGTTTTTTCATGCAAATTCAAAAAAAGCTTTTCAGGTTTATTTTTCAAACTATTTTTTGTACTTCTTCCACAAAAATAACAAGGTTTTGCTTTCTTGTTCATATTTGTTTTTCTTTTTTGTATTTTTGTGAAAAGTTGAAAAAAAGCAACTTTCAAAAAAATGAAATAAAGGAAAATTTTTTTATTTCTATAAAAAAGAATAACTAAATTTAATGAATGTCAGTTAGCAAGATTTCATTAATATACTAAGAAGTTTTCCACTTTGATTTGAAATCTAAGTAATTGGCAAAAAAAATTCTAAATCTCTATTAAATTTACCTAAAAAAAAAAATTTAATATAGACTAGTCCCTTAAGTGTGGTTTTCTTGAGTTTTTTTTATTTATGTGGAAAATCAATAGATTTTACCAATAAACAGAAAATTCAAGAAAACTTAGGTTGCTTTTAGTAGAAATTAATTTAATATTTTCAAAAAAAAAAAAAAAAAAAATTAAACAATTTAATTTTTTCAAAGATATACAAAAATGAACTTATCATGTTAATATGAAAATCAAAAATTTATTTTGCCAAAACTGATTTGAATTGTTGTAAGGGTTCTTGTGAATAAGACTAGACAATTAGATGAAAAAATTTTTCAAAATTGAAAATTTTTTTGATATTTTTTTTCTTTTTTTGAAAATCAGAAAACAACTTATTGAAAACTTAAAGAATAAAAATTTTTGCTTAATAGATCTCAATTTAATTGATAGATAAGCTTCTATCAAATATACATTTATTTAACAACCTATACCACAATTACTTTTATTGATTGAGATTTAAATTGAAATATTAATCATTAAAATTAAAACAAAATAAAAAATTTTCTTTCAAATCTAGATTTTTCAACATAAAATTAAAAATAACTTACACATTATAAAGTATTAAATTAATTAAAATAATAATAATATGCTACTTTTTTTCGTTTTATATTGGATTATATCTATTTTATATTATAAAAAATAGACCCAATGGAATAAATTGTTTAGATAATACTAAATCATCTTTAACACAAAGCTAAAAGACAAATTACACAAAAAAAAGTTATTTCAATATCTTGACAAAAATAAATTTTATTTTTAAAAAATACCACCCCCTTAAATTGATTTTTACTATGACCTATATTTGATGTTTAAATGTTAAAATTTCATTTGGTTATCGTTTTTTTTTTCAATTCTGAAAAATAATTCCCCTCTATAGATTTTAGTACACCTATAATATTAAATTCTATCCACAAAAATATTTCAAAAAAAAAAAAAAATAACATTGGACACCAATTACAATCTATTTTTTTGAACAAGAAAAATAATGTAAAAGAAAATATAGTAAAAAATTCTTCTTATTTCCTATTAGTGTACCAATAGTTGTAAAAAAGAGTCTTTCATAAAAAGGTAACAATATTAATGAACTTATAATTTTTAGACCGAAAAAAAAAAATATTTAATATTATTTAATCAAAGGATGAATTGGAATATCAATGTTTATCTGTTGTTTTGTATAAAGGAGGAGTTTTCAGATTTTAGAAAAAAAAAAATGAAATCCGAATTTGTCGGTAGCATGGTGGGATAATAAATTAAAAGTTTTTTTGGTTAACATAATTACTGGAATACTTGCTTCTTTCATAGAAATATGGATTTTTAAAATACATTCTACAATATAACAACTTTCATCTAAACAACGAGGTATATATATATATATATATATATATATCTTTGTATATAAACTCCATTTCACTCAAAGGGGCCCAGCCAAAAATGAAAAAGTCACTTTATTTTTAAGAATCAACCAAACTTAGATTGTTTAGAAATACGAGAAATAATAAACTTCATATAAGAGTCGATAATTATAAAAGAAAACCCTGAACAAACCATAAATTTCAAAAAAAAAAAAAAAAATGTTAAAAAATTTTTTGGGCCGATTCATTGGAACTTCTCGTGCAAAATTCTCAATTTCTTTTGGAAATTAAAATTGTTGATAGTAAGATTTTTTTGCTTGTAAATGCCTGAATTTTAAAAGAACATACCAAGCATAACTTTTCTTAATGTTTATTTTGAGTTTCAAACTTTTTTTTTTTTAAAGTTAATTTTTAAAAAAAAAAATAAAAAAGAAAAGAAGAAAAAAAAAAAAAAAAAAAAAAAAAAAGTCAAAAACAAAAAAAAAAAATTTTTGCAAAATGAGAAAAAATGATTTTGATCTAAAAATTGAAAATTTTAGTTTGATAAGAGTAATGAATTAAACCCCAAGAATGTCTTCTATTTCTTCAATAAAACTGGGCCCCTTTGACTGCAAAAGAGTTTATATATAGTCAGTGCAAACCTATGTTAGAATTTGATAGACTAGAAATTGACTTTTTGTCTCATATAAAGACAAAAAAAAAAATCTTATGTTATATACTATCATATATATTGTATGGTTTGACATCGGTTTTTTTAAAAAATTTCTTATTGGAAAGACTGAGAAAAAAACCTTGTTGTTTTTGATATAATAAATTCAAAAATCTATAACAAAGCTTTCAAAGATACGAGATCAAATTTGATGGTTTCTTTGAAATTGTCTTGCCTTTGATTTTATGGTCTTTAGAAATTGAGGATCCAACAAAAACCTGAAATTTTTTCAAAATTATTGATCATTCAGAAATTTTGTCAAAAATTCAAATTTTAATATTTTCTCTATGAGAAATTTTTGTTCTATTATAAAATTTCACGGTTTGTAATAGGCTATCACACGACCATAAAATCCTTCCATAAAAATGCAAGTATGATACAGAAAATGAAATTTCTGTTTATTATAGATTTCACGGTAGGGTTGGAACGGCTGTACATACATAAATATATATATATATATATATATATATATAATAATTTTCCAATTAAAAAATGAAAATTTTTAGTTCACATTCCAATTTTTTTGCACTGATTAATTAGTTGAAGAAAATCCAAAGATCTATACAACATGATTTAGAAATGATTTTTTCAGGCAATAATTTAAAATTCCTTCTTTAACTCTAAGAAAAAATTTCAATATGCTAATTTGAGTGTAACAGCAATAAAGTATAGTCATTTTAGAAATTGAAAAAAAAATTTCATTTCTTAATTGGAAAATAAGAGTATATATAGATATATAATAATATATATATATATATATCTGTATGCGTTTGTGTGTGTGGGTGTGTGGGTGTGTGGGTGGGTGGGTGTGTGGGTGGGTGGATATTGGAACAAGGAACATTGTTTGTTGAGATATGTTACGATATTGACAACAAATTCAAATCATAAAGGGAATTACTACAAAAAAATCTCATAATTATTAAAATGGATTTTTTATTAAGATTTGGTGGGAAAAAGTTTAAATAAAGGAAGAAATAATTGAGTGTTGAAATACCAAAATAAAAAATGAGAAAAACTAATGATAATAAAAGGAAAGAAAGGAAAAAAGGCAACTTGTAATAAAGATGTCCAGATGGAAAAATAGTAAAACAGAAAGGTGTGGTGACAGAAAGAAAGGAAGGAAGAAAGAAAGAAATATGGTTATGCTTGTTAATAATTTCTGCAAAACGCAATTTGTTTTAATTTTTTTCATTATTATATTGCTTTATAAAGTATTCTATCACCGATGTTAATAGCGCTCTTTCGCGTTCTTTTAGGCAATATATCCTAACAGATTGTTTTTCTGTCTCCTTTTTAGGCAACCACGACACCGAAAAAAGTCTCGAAATGGTGGGATTTTTCAGGATTTTGATCTCGTTGTCGTATGGGATTTTCATGAGAGTTTTTTTATTTGATCCGATGGTCAATTGGTCTAATTGGATTTGTAAATAGGCCGATTCCAAGGGGTATTTTTTGTTCACCACACGCGCGCAATAAAAATGTGCAGATTGCTTACTGTAAAAGTATTGCATCAATTTTTGTTTCCCCCAATGCCTATTTATGAGATCGATCCCCGAAGCTGTTGATTTAAACAATTCGTTTGGTGCCTTTGGTGGCGGCAGGACGTTTGCTGTGATTTGTGAAAGGTCGGCTTCATCAACATCTTCGTTAATGCCAATTTTGGCATTTGTGTAATGGGCCTTTTGGAATGCTAGAAAGGTCAAAATTGTTCGGATTTTGCGAGTCTCGTCATCAAAGCGGATTTGGTAATTGGATTTCTTTTTGAAATTTTGAAGGTAGATCAAAAGGGGATCCGTTTTATGAATCTCAATCACGATTTTGGTTTCTCCCCATTTTTGTTGAACAATTGTCCCTTCAACATTTATATAATTAATTGAAAATGATTTAGGGCCCAGCTTCAAGACCCCGTCTCTGAATCCTTTTAAATTATTATTTGTCACCTTGACATCGAAGTGTGCCTCCCCGAGCATGAGATATTTGCGGTAATCTTCCCAACACGATTTCACATATTTGTGGTATTTCTTTTCAATCGAATTGCTTGACTGTTCTGAGTAGAGCCGATACTCGTTAACATTCCAATCGTCCAAATAATTGATCATGAAAAAGGCCTCATAAATATAGCCAAACCTTTTTGATTTATTCAAAAGCTTGAAGCAATCTGCCAAATCATGAACCAAATATTTGCTTTGTTTGTTTAAGGGATCAAGTGGTTCGAATTTGTATTCGCTTTCCCGTATATGGAGTTTCCCTTTACCATTCTTGGGTTTGCTTGTTTTACTTTTTGAATTCTTTTTCTTTAAGACAATTTTTTTGCTTCTGCTTTCATTAATTTTCGTTCTTCTTTTCAAAATATAATTTTCTCTTTGTTCTTTATTTTTCAAATAAAAGACATTAAACCAAACGGTTTCACCATCAACGTTCTTTTTTTGGACCAGTTCTAAATTGATATACTTGCTGCTCTTTAGTTCTAATTTTTGTTTCCTACAAAGATAATAAACCCTTTTGTTTTTGTTTTTGTTTTTGTTTTCATTTTCGTTTTCGTTTTCGTTTTCGTTTTCGTTTTCATTTTTGTTTTCATTTTTGGTTTCGTTTTCCTTTCCCATCCGTTGAACGCCATTTTTTGATAAACATTCTTTCAAAAATAAGACACTTTCGTATATTTCCCCCTCACTCTCTTCATTGCTTTCCAAAAGCTTGCCCAAATCAAACAATTTCTTTTCTTCATATTTTAGTTCCTTTAAGCCTTTCAAATATTCCTTGATATTCTTTTGTTTTTGTTTCGTTTGCGAATCAACAAACTTGACTTGGTTATATTTGCTTGGGAAAATTATATTCAGGGTGTTTAATAAAGTGACACTTTTAAATGCCTCTTTGACAGTCAAATTTGGATATTGGAACAGGCTGCACAAAAAGTTGTGTGCATCATCCATCATTTCATTGGCGTCCTTTGTCTTTAGCTCTTCGGCTTCAATTGAAGAGACAAACTTTTCGTGCTTTACAGGATCATAATGATTTGGGTCAAAACCTCTTGAAGGAATAAACATTTTTTTCTAACTTTTTTGCGAAAAGAGAAAAATATGAAGAACAAAAAAATGAACCATTTTTGCCATGAAAATAGGACTGTGATAATAAACCCCATTTAATATTATTCAGTAATGTTCTTTTCGAAAAATTACCACAAGAAAGTGAAATATTATTCCAATTTGATACAATATTTTAATCAATTTGAAAAAGTGAATTTTGTTATTCTTCAATCTCTTTTTGTTAAGGACTCTTTTTTGTAATCGGAGGGTGTTTTATTGTATAATTTAGTCTTCTCTTCTCAAAAAGAATTTTTGTTCTGAAGAAATAGGACAAAAAAAGACTCTCTTTCAAAGTTAAAAAAAAAACAAGTAAAAAAAAAAAATTCGAAAATAGATCTTTGATTGACAAACAGTTTTTAAAATAAATAGCTTTAAGAGAATTTCAAGTCATAGTAAAAATCTTAAGACATTTCAAAGTTGTATTAGCAATTGTAAACAGGATTTATCATTGGATTTATTGTTTGGAGTTAAATGTTTAAAAACACTTTACTGTTGTGGAAAAAAAGTGAAACTGGAAAAAAAGTGAAACACGGTTTTTAATTGGGAACATTACTGAAAATGAAAAGTAAAATCAATAAAAAGAAGAAACCAATTAACTTCAAATAATAATCCAGTATATAATTTTCAATCAACCCAACAAATACTATTTAAATCTACTTGATTTATCGAAATTGTGTGTGTGGTTTTTGAGATCTCAAAAATAGTCAATTTTTTGAACAAATTTTTAATAATTGATCAATCAAAGAAAAACCCATACCTAATAATAGTATTAAAAAAACTGTTATTGTGGCGAATACTTCATTTTGTCTTTATTTATTTATTTATTCTTTTTTTCATTGATCTTACTTTGAATTTTCAGTAATGTTCCCAATTAAAAACCGTGTTTCACTTTTTTTCCAGTTTCACTTTTTTTCCACAACTGTTATCTGTAAAAGCGAGAATTTTGAAGTGACTAAATTTGTATCTTCTAATTCAAAGAATGAATAAGTTCTAGTGAAGAGAAACAGCTCTAGAAGAATTTTAAACTCTATTTAGTTGTCTAAAAGAAATGAAAAAATCATTAAGAAGTATCTATCTAAAAAAAGAGAGATAGAATAAGAAAAATGGTGAAGAAATAAAAAATAAAGAATAGTCTTCTCTTTATTTGCCTAGTCTATGAATATACTATAAAAATCAGAATTTTTATAAAAAAAGATATCATATTGTTGAATAATAATTATATTTTTGATATTAATAGAAATAAAGGCTCAATAACTTTCTTGCCCCGAGTGGGTGATAGTAGATTTTTCTTGTATTTAAAAAAATTTCTAAATAAAAAAAAATGTGTTCTACATAACACCGAGAGTTAATATATATTTTTTTAATTTTACGAATAAAAAGAAAAGTTCTTGAATTAGCTTTTAATTACTAAAATTTTAATTAAATAACAGCACCTTTCTTGAGATTTTTGGGTTTATTTGTGAAGTGTTCTAGGTTTTTTTGAGGTTTTCTATTTCTTTAGAAAATCTATTGATTTTCGTTAGGTTTTTTTGAGTTTTCTATTTATATGGAAAATCAATAGATTTTCGTTAGTTTTTTTTTACTCTAGAAATAAATAGAAGATTTATTTAAATTTTCGGTTTATTTCTAAAGTAAAAAAAACCTAGAAAACTTCACATATTAAATAGAAAACCTCAAAAAAACCTAGAACACTTCACAAAAAATAGAAAACTCAAAAAACCTAACCAAAATCAACTGATTTTACAAACAAAGAGAAACCCCATGAAAACCTTAAGGCACTTTGCCAAATTTAAAAAAATAGAGAAAAATCAAAGATTTTTCTCTATTCTTTTGAATTCTGGTAAAATAAAGGTTAATTTATTAATTTTTTCTATTTATTTCTAAAATTTATTGTTTTTTCAATTAAAACAGTAAGACCCAATGAAAAAAAAATAGATATTTTTTTTTTATATTTTGTAAAATTAAAAAGAAAATTTCAAAAATTTATTTTAATTTCTAAAAATAACAAAAATTCAAAGGAGAATAAGAGGAATCAATAACCCCTCTGTTATTTTTTTTTAAAAAAATGGATATTCAAAAATAATCCTAGAAAATAACTTAAAGTAATTGGATACAGTTGAATTTTCATTTTTAGGTGTTGTTAGCGATTATTTGTATTTGACCACCTATTACTAATATTTTGTTGAGTTACATTTGTATAAAAATATATTCTTTAGTATTGACACCATATTCTTGTCCATTTTCATCGGTAATCCATCTAGATATTTTTTTTCAATTATTTTAAAGTTTATTATTTTGAATTCTTGAGATTATTTTCCCATTTATTCCATTTTCTTTTCTATTATTTAAAGTATCGTTTGAAATTACTTACATCATCATTTTTTTTCCAATCTTCTATATTTGCATATTTTATATTTATAACGTGTTCAATTAAACAACCACACTTACCGATTATTCGATAGAGTTTTCAAAATAACTCAATATTTAATTCAAAATAAATTTCTAGATTTTAGAATGAATTGAACATTACTAATTTATTACTTTTAGGAAAAGTAGTAAATTTAATTCGAAAATTTTTATAATTAATATAAATTTCTGATCATTTGAATTTTGAAGTTTTTTTTTTGAAAAAAAGAATTGAGTAACTATTATGAGAATTCTTCATAATTGAAAACCACACTATTTAATAATAAAAAAATTGTAAATTTAAACTTTAATTATTTGAAAATAAAAAAAAAATATTTATAAAGAATTAAAACGAAATAAAGTTCATAAAAGTTATAAGTTATATTCTGTTATAACCAAACTTTTTTTTTTTTTTTTTTTTATTATTTTTTGGTATTTAAATTATTTCAATTTATACTAAAATTTTCTTTTCTTTCTAAACCATTTTAATCCAATATTTTATTTTTGAGAAGAAGACGTATTTTTAATAAATTTCTCAAGTTTGTTGTGTTAAAAATTATTAATCTTGAAAAATAAAATACATCAAAAAAAAAGACGATTTATCTCTTATAAAAGCAAAAAATGTAACTTTTTTCGATATAACTTACAGTCAGTTTCACTTTTAAGGCACAAACTTACAACGAAATTTAAGGCACAAAAAAAAATCTCAAATTAAGGCACAAAATTCAAATTCTAGTAAAATAAATTGTAAAAAAAAAAATTCCAAATTTTGTGCCTTAATTTGAGATTTTTTTGTCCCTTAAATTTTGTTGAAAGTTTGTGTCTTAAAAGTGAAACTGACTATATTGTATTCTTAATTTTTTCTTAACAACTATTAAAATTCGATATTCAGTATAACTACTCAAATTAAAGCAATTCCAAACTTACCTTGAAATTTGAAAGACATGGAAATTGAACTTGTTACCTTTGTTAGACAAACAAAAAAATCTTTGGTTAAAAGCTATCTTATAATTATATGGTTTTTGATATGTTTTTTTTTTAATTTTCAATTTGAAAAACATTGATTAAAATCGTATTTTTGAGGGAATAAATTCAATTATCCAAAAATCCAAAAAAAAGTTTCCAAAAGTTGGAAATCAAAATTGATAATCACTTTGAAATGATCTTTTATTTTGGTTTTAAGGTGTTTAGAAATTAAAGATCGGCCGAGAACCTTAATTTTTTTTTAAATTGTTGATTATTTAGAGGCGTTGATTAAAAAATTCAAATTTTAATTTTTTCTCTATCGGAAATTTTTTTCTATTACAAATTTTCACGGTTTGTAATATGTTTTTGTTAAAAATATAAAGTTCTGTCATAAAAAGGAAAAAATGAGATAGAAAATGAATTTTATGTATATAATAGTTTTCATGGTAACCTTGGAACTGCTGTAAATTGAAATATTCTTTATAATTTACATTATTTTTTTTTTATCCTGACTTAAAACCTTAAAAATATATTATATTATTTTTCAATATTCAAAAGAAAAATTTTCAGTTTTGTGTTTTTTAGATTAAACAAATATAAAACCCACTTTATGTTATTTTTTTTTGTTATATTATTCTTTATACTTTTGATTTTATCCAAATTCACTTCTTTCAAGTTGTTTTAGTTATTGATATTTTTGTTTAATTATGAGTTTTAAGCAGGTTTAAGTAATATAAAATTATAATTAGAATTAGTCCAAGTACTAATTCTTACTCCTGAAACACATTAAATTTGATTGAATTGATCATAGGTAATTGAATTTAACATAAATGTATTGAAATGAATTTCTTAAAAACAATAGAAATCCAACTGAAATAGATTTTCTTATTAATCTAGTATAAAAGCAAGTATACTGGATCTAATTGATAATTATTATTATTATTTTTTTTTAAAAAAAATCACATTGAAAATTCAATTATATAAAAAAAAAATGTAAATAAAAAAAAAAATTCATCAAGTACATTTTATATTTATTATAGAAAAACTTTTAATTTAAGAACCTCTAGATTAAATGATATTTTTTTTTGTAAATCTAGTAAATTTACAGTACAACACTTGATCTTTTATTTGAGTTTTTTTTTTATAAAAATATATATTTTTGCCATAATTTATAAAAAGAGTAATACTTTATTTTGTCCAGACCAAAAAAATTATCAAATTGAAAAAAAAGTAAAATTGATTTTCATTGTCGAATGGTAGAAAAATGACTAAATTTAAAATATTTTTTTACTTATTTTTAAGAAATTAATAAAGTTTTATAAAACGAAAATTTCTCAAACATGATTAATACTTATTAGTGGATTCTTAAAACCAATTCCATTTTGAAGAAAAAAGCCTAGAACCAAAAAAACACAAAAAATTCAATTTTACTAAGGTTTATACTTAATATCTCAAATTATGTTAAATATAGACTTATCTAGAATTTTGGTTTAATTGGGTGTTTTGGATACTATTGTGATTATAATAATCAATATAATGGTTGTACTTGGTTTTTGTTTTTAAGGTTTATAATTCCTGAAATTTGAAAAAAGATTACCTTTTGTTGGTAGGATATAGTGACTTGTTGATTTGGTTCGTAGCTGATCGATCTTGGATTTGGTATGAGTTTTAATAGTGGTTCAAAAAGGCAATTTTTGACAATTTATTTTTTTTCTTTCTGAAATCAGAAATGAAGAGTGTAAGACGAATAGAATGGAAGTTAAGTATAAAAAAAAAGCGGTTTGTGGGTTTTTGGTTAAAATTTTTACTTTGGTTTGGTTTTATTGGGATCTTTTTATAACAATTTTTTTTCATTAAGTTAATTTAAAAAAAAGTATTTAAAATTTTCTTCTACAACCCAAAAATTTAAATTTATTCTTAATTTACTTACCAATCTTTTAACCTTCCACTTTTCATTTCTGGTTTCGGAAATAAAAAAAATAAATTGTCAAAAATTGCCATTTTGAACCACTATTAAAACTCATACCAAATCCAAGATCGATCAGCTAAGAACCAAATTAACAAGTTGCTACATCTTACGTAAGATAATCTTTTTTCAAATTTCAGGGATTGTAAACCTTAAATGAAGGGAAAATAATAAAAAGATAATAAAAAATATGAACATTTCTCAATCAAAATTATAATCATTTTAACAATTTTTTCCTTTTGACAATTTTTTATCCAAATCATTCAGTTAATCGTAAAATAACAACATCAATACTCACTCACAGGTTTGCAAAAAAATCAATACAATCCCAAAAATTAAAATGTATTATTAAATGTTCCAATTGGTAAGGGAAAATAATAATTAAATGTCTTTTTGGAATTAAAAACTTAAAAATATGAAACTTTCGATCTAACCATTTTCTACAAATCTGATAGAGAATTTATTCCATTAATTGGAGAATAAATGGTTGTAGGGATGTGTTTCAAAGAAAATTCTGTTACTGATCATATTCTGTCATAACAATAAACAAAGTTCAAAAATCCAAAGTTACTATCATTTTTTATTTTTCATCTATTTATATTGAATATATTTCTTATTTTATGGGGAACATTTATGGTTTAAAATCAAACACTTCAAGTCAGAACATCGAACAAAAATTTAACAATAATAAAGGAAAAACAAAAAACAAAACAGAAAATTACAAAGAAAAACAAAAAGAAAAAGAAAGTGAAAAAAAAAGAAGGAAAAATCAAAAAAAAAGACAAAAAAGAAAAGAAAGACATGCGAAAAATATCCCCGAGTATCGCAAAAGGAAGTACAGCACGCAAGAGAAGCCAAAAATAGAAGGAAATAAAGAGGAATCACAAGAAATGAAAAGAAAACGAAACAATCTCAATTCGCGTAACGACGAGCAAGGGAAAAAAGCACCCAAAAGGAAGGTAGCTGTAATGTTTGGATATCGGGGAACGGGGTACCATGGTCTTCAGATCCAATATGGCGAGTTAGTGAATCTTAAGACGATCGAATTAGATCTCGTCGGTGCCTTTGCAAAAATTGGTGCGATCTCCGAACAGAATAAAAACGATATCAAAAAGGTGGGGTGGTCACGAGCAGGAAGAACAGACAAGGGTGTTCATGCTGCAAGGCAATATGTTGTTTTTAAGATGCTAATGATCGATACCGAAGAAAAGATCGTGGAATTGGTGAACAACGTGTTACCCGAGTATATTCGGGTGTGGGGGATCCAAAAGGTACCAAAAAAGTTTTGTGCGCAAAGGAGATGTAACTATCGTGAATACCAATTCTTATTACCAACTTTCCTCTTAACAGAAAAAAATTATCCAACTGAAGAGAAAAAGGAACTCAAAGAAGAAAAGAGAATTCTTTTTGAAAATTTCACAGAGGAGGCCTTGAAATTTTATAATGAAAAAATCTTATCGCAGTTCATAGGAACCAACAATTATCATAATTATACAAAGGGGATTCGCTACAACCAAGAAAAAGCGAAAAGATATATCATAAAAATGGTTGCAAACAAACCAATCACCTTAAATGGCCAACAATGGATCTTAATTGAAATTACAGGACAGGCATTTTTAATTCATCAAATTAGAAAAATGATCACAATGTCTGTTGCAGTAATGAGGGGGTGTATAACTTTGGATCAATTTCAAGACTCCTTCACAGAATCTAAATATTCTCTCTCAATTATTCCTGGTTTTGGTCTTCTTCTCGATCGAGTAGTGTACGAATCTTACAATACTTCAGAAAGCGCCCAAGAGAAAGGTACAATCCATTTTAATCATATGAATCAAGAAATTGATACCTTCAAAATGAAACATATTTTTAGTCACATCGCACAAATTGAACAAAATGAGCACATCTTTTTTAACTGGCTTGAACTATTTTATAAATATCCGATTCAAAAAAGAGAAGATTTATGATTGGCTTTAAATCGATATTTATCTTCCTATACCTATTTATGATACCCTAATAATTTTTTTTTGTCTGATATAATTATATCACAGGTGCTAAGCTATCACATCTATATCACACTTCTTGATGCCCGGGATTAAAATTTATCACATGTGATTCAGGTTGATAATAAAAAATAATAAAAAAATGTGAAAAGTGTCATATTCCAGAGATATCGCACCGTGATAGATCATTTTTTATCAGAGCTAGTACACTTTTGTTGTGTGATGGGATGTATACCATGTATATCCAAGCTGTGATAGAGAATTATTTTTATTAGGATATCTATATATTTCTTATTTTTAATAAGTAAATTATTACAAATTTAAATAAAAAATTATTTTGTATTTAAATAAAGAAAAGATCCCTTCGCATACCAAAAAAAAAAAAAAAAGATAAAATGAATTTATATGAACTAATCTGTTTAAAAAAATATAAACACAATTTATTTATTTATTTATTTATACTTAATAATAAAAATGTTGAAATTAAATAATTAAAAATAAAACATAATTTCTAATTCACTCTAGTTTACCTTTTTTTTTTGAATAATATTTTTTTTAAAAAAAAACTTTTCTATTGATTTAAAAAATTTTTAGGAATGATCAAGTCATCATATTAATCGAGTTCTTTATTTAAGATAACATATGTAAGTTGAGAACTTTTCTTAAGAGTCGAGTCATTATGGTGAAAAATTTGTTTCTGAAATGGAAAAAAACTTTTTAGGAATTTTTATGAAGACCTAACACCAATCAAAAACCAACCAACCTATGATGTACGATCGATCTGTAAAAATCAACAACTAAAGATGAGGAAATTTTTAGGAAAAAACACCAAAGAGTGACACTCAATTCCAATTAGAATGTTTGTGAATTATAATTTTGAAAACAACTATGTCAGTTTTGAAGTGTCGCTTTTTACGCTTTTTGAGATCTCAGTTATTTTATTTTTCTTTTTTTTTAATTTTTCAAATGATCTATTTTTATCGTAAGAATATTACCTAATCCATACTTGGTCAAATTTAGTGGGTTTTAAAATAACCACAAATCAGATTAAATCGAACTAAATTGATTACGAAATTCAAGAAAGTAATTTGTTTTAAAATTAAAGCAATTTAACCATTTGGAAATAGAGAAAGAGAAAAGATGAAATTTTTTTTTAAATTTTGATTTTTTGAAATTGAGAACTGTTTCAAACTTATTTTTCTTTGTTGATTTTTTTTCCAAAGAAGATCCAATGGAATTTTTTTTTTTGTTATTTGAATTTTGTCAACCAAAAGAAGGGCTATTTCACAATACCTTTTTTGGTCTCGGGTCATCCCTTGAGTATGGTGCAATTCACAGTAAATGAATAGACCCTTATCCAATAAAACTGATGTTTAAAACAAAATTCTTTTATTCAAAGTTAACAAAACAAACAATATAAGTCCATCAAGTTGAGTTCAAAACTATTCCTGAATTATCTTGTTAATTGATTGGAAAAGTTTTCTATACTTAAAATTAACCCAAATACAACTAATGCTAATTCTCTTTACATTATCTTTTGTTGATTTAGAGTAGTTATAAAAATAAAATAATTTTGTTAATATCAACCACATTAAAAATCTATAATATTTTTTAAAAATTTTGACTCACTTGTTAAATGTTAATGGAAATTTTTTTGAGGGTTTATCTCAGATTCTCATCACTTAAAATATTTTCAAAATTTTTAGATCAGAATCTTTTTTTATTATTTACAAATTATTGTTTTGCATTCAGCAAATTTTTGTTTTTCTTTTTTCAAAAATGTATTTCTTTTGATTTTTTTTATTTTTTATTATCACTTTGTTGTTTTTTCCTTTTGTTATTTGCTTTTTTTTTTTTTCACTTTTTTTTTTTTTTTTTTTTTTTTTTTATACTTTTTTTTTTTTAAAAGATTATGTAAAAAAAAAATAAATATATTGGAATGGAAAAATAATCCATTAGAAAATTTCGACTATATAGCTTCTTTTATAATGAATGTAATTATAAATAAGATATTTTTCTTCTCACCTTTTTTTTGGCGAAAGTTCAGTAATACAAAATCTGTTAATACGCATTTCAAAAATTGTAACTCAATTTTTTTTTAGTTTTTAGTTTTATTTTTTTTCTCTTTTTAAAATATCAGGTTTTTATATACTTCCAAATATTTAAAAGTGAATTATTCGTCAGATTTAATTATTAATTGTTCTTTTATACTAAAGTATAATATTTTTTAATTTATTATTACATGTGAGTCACAATTTTTGAAATGGGGTTTATATTTTGTTATCCCCAACCCGAAAATAATTTTCTCAAGTTTCTGGAAAATTACATGAAACTTTTCATTTTTATATCTTTTTTCAATGGCAGAATCATACAATATCAAATATAATATTTTTGTTTGGAAAGTTTACTATCTTCTTTTTGTTTTTCTTCTTTTTAAAATTTGATATTACTAAATACAAAAAAAAATGTTAAATATTTTGTTTTTTCTATCGATCTTTTTAATAGAATGAAAATTTCGCTTTCTTGTTGATAATTTAACTATTGAAGGTAATACTCTATTGGAAAAAAAATATACAATTCAAGATTCCAACCTATTTTCTTCTTTCTTTTTTAATTGTTTGTCTCTAAATTTTGAATTTTGATCATTAAGTCAAAAAATTATTTTACTTTTCCTCTATATTTTAATTATATCGAAAGGTATAAAAAAATTTCCAATTTATTGTGTAAAATCCAATATTTTGGTTCAATGTTTCACAAGAAAAATATTTTTTTAAGAAGATCTGAAAAAAAAAGTTTTTCAAATGAATTTAGTATTTATCGATAAACCATCTTATTAAATATGTTTTATTTTTGTAAAAAAAGAATTTTTATGTGAAAAACATCTAAATTATCGTCAAAAAAAAAACAATTATTAATCAAAAACGTATTTATTCGCCAAGAAGTATTTATTTGTGAAAAAATATGTATTTTGCGAAAAAATGAGTATTTTATGAAGAAATGAGTATTTTATGAAGAAATGAGTCTTTTACTAAAAAATATGTATTTTGTTAATAAAAAAAATTCAGAATATCTTGCTGACAAGTAACTTTATCTGATTATTTCTAATTTTTAGGTATAATTCTCTATCATACCAAGAATAGAGCCAAACCCCTTCATATAACAATTCATTAATTTACTGGTATTAGAAAAATAAATTGGAAAAAAATTTCACAAAATTTTCCTTAATTTTCTTTTAAAAATATCCTCTTTGCAAAAAAAAAATAGATTGTAATGTTTCTAGTCTCTATTTATTTATTTCACAAAATACCTGGATATTTATCAAGTGAAATAAGATACCTAAATGAAACTCAGATTTGAAAAAAAAAAAATAAAGTAAATTTTTTTCATTTCGGTATTCAAATATCAGGAGTTCAAAAAATGATTTCAAGGATTCAATTTCTTTGAAGACAACTGAAATACCCAAAATTAGTATAATATACTAACACGCTTAAATTCTTAATTTTTTTAAAATTTACAAAATATTTTCCTTTTTAAGGGATTAGCGTCTACAAAGGAGAAGTCTTGGATCAAAGTATGTAGTTATTGGGTTTAACCACATTATTACTACATGGTTCAAATGTCTCAAAAAATCGATTAGTCAAGTAGTAATATTTGTTAATCTCATCAATTAAAAATCATCTTTGTATTAGTAAAAAACCCAGCAAATTTCAGAATAAAATCTGCATTTCGCCATAAATTTAAAGGTTGAATTATCAATATACAGACTAAAAAGTCAGAAAATATCTTTCTTAAATTTTTAGGCGAAATCTTGATTAGTTACTAAAAAATTCATTTTTTTTTAAAATATTAAATAATTAACAAATAAATTTTTTTGACAAATTATTTCTCAAATCATAGAAATATATTGATGTTACAATTAGCTTTATAAAAAGGAAAAAAACTAATCAGTCTCTGAGTTTTTATGTTAATGATTATTAAGTTAATCTTTGAAATAAAAAAAAATATAAAAATATTTACTTTTGGAAGTTCTAAATCTAAATAATTAAATATTAGAATACTGTATTTTGGGTTTCTATTTTGAGATTCGGAAAAGGAATTAAAAAAATTTTTTGAATAAGAAATTTTTTTAATAGTGATCCTTAGTAAAAAAATGATATAATTTATTGTGCAATAAGATTTATAATAGATTTTTTAGAGCTATTCGAGCCATGCTGTACTCATATCATTTACACCCAATTACAACATACTTTGATTATCGAGAAATGTATGGTGACGCTAATCCCTTAACTTCAAATTACTGGATTTTAGGAAATATTACTTATCGAACGTTCAAAATCAAACTGCAAATAATCCATTTATATAACTACTTTTTGAAACTAGTATAAAATCGTATATTATTGGACAGAGGTAACAAATTAGTTAGATACCTATAAATTCCACATGAAAGATAAATAACTTTTTGGTTGAATTTTCTTTGTTTACATCTTGAAAAATACTTTTAAATTTCTTTTTTTTCCAACAAGTGTCCAGTTAACAGCAAATTTCCAATTTTTCTTTGTACTTAAGTCAAAAAGATTCTTTATTCAAAGCTCTTAAAAATATTTTCAAAAATCAGAAAGTGAACAAAAAAGTTAAAAACCTTTGTATGAATTTATTAGTGGTAAAAAAATGTATTTATGGGAAATTATTGTTTTCTTTAGATTAGGCAATTCTTATCTTTGAGGTGAATGAATAAACTTAAAGATATAAGCTCATTTAGATAACAGGGGAAGGTTGGAAAAATAGTAAAGTAAAATCATTTTTTCTCGAAAAGAATTTGGTGTTTCCTATCAAACACTTAAATGACAAATCAAGAGAACCAAACCAAAGGTTCTAATGAAGAAAACAGTCAAGATCAAAAGCCAAATGAGTTCCCAAAAATGAACAAAGAATTCGAGAAAACAAGTATGCAAAAGACGGATTCATTCCAAAATTTATCACAAAAACAATCCTTTCAAGAACATTTTAATTCCAAGACAAACCAACTCCTTTTACCAACGAGTTGGAAGATCAAAGATCCACTTGAAGAAATATCCCTAATTAAAAAACTCAAGGAAGATCCTTTTGGAAGTCTTTATATAGGAAGGCATAATGGATCAGGATTTTGTTTTCTTGTCAAGTTAATACAACTGCCAAAAAAAAAAGCGCAACAAGCGAAAAATAAAATTGAGTCCCTATACACCTTTGCAAACAAATCTTTTAGTCAATACTATGGTTCAATATTTTATCAAGATTTTCTTTGGGTCTTTTTGGAATATAACTACCCTGGTTCAATTACAAAAATCATGTCAGAAATTACAAGAAATCTGACTGAAGCAGAAGCTAGGATCGTTTTAAAATCAGCAATCAAAGGGCTAATTTCTTTACACAACAATAATATTGTTCATCGAGATCTTAAAGCTTCAAATTTGTTAATAACAGATCTTGGTAATTCTTCTATTTTTTTTTTTCTTTATTTTTTTTTGTTTGCAAATAACAAATTCTTTTTTGAATTGAAAAACAAAAAAGGGTATTAGTATTTTTGGAAGTATCTTTCACAATTTAAGAGCATTGCTCATGCAACTTCAATCTCCGAAAAAATGCTAATAATATTTTTTTATTAAGGGAATACTCTCTATTATTTTTTTTTTTGACCAATTTCTAAATAAGGATTCCTTATTTAGAAATATGTTTAATATTGAAAATAAAGATGGAATTTCAAATCTAAGTAATTGGCAAAAAATTTTCTAAATCTCTATTAAATTTAGGGAAAAAAAATTTAATAGAGACTAGTCCCTTAATGAGTTTATGAAAAAACTTTCAATTCATAATAATCACCTTTGAAATTAATGTTATTTATTTAAGGGATTAACACCAACTGAGATTTGCCTCTAATTAAAGGGTGTATAATTGAAAGTAAATTCTATTGGTTCTCTCTGGAACAAATTACCCCCCAAAATCAACTAGTCTTTCATTATTAAATGGGAAAAAATTTTTTGTTTTTATTACACAAACACAAACACAAACAATGATACCTTAATTTTCAAAGTTTTGATTTATTTTAAAGGGTTAAATGTAGTCCATTTTCCAGTCAAAGGGGCCTAGTTGTAGTGGGAGTGAATTACATGTGTTTAAAGGGTTTGAATGGATAATAGAAGAAAAATTTATTTTGCAAATTTCAAAGTTGAAATCATTTTTTCACATTTTTTTTATTTTTTTTTTTTAATCTTCAAAAGTAATTCATTTGCAAATTTTTTTTTATTTCAAGATCAAGAGTCTCTGGATAAAAACGTGTTATTTTATGGTTATTGGAACAGTGAAAATGATTGTAGAGAAACAATATTGGTTTCTATTGGAATTTTTATTTGAATCTTCAATAGGAGATCAAAATGAACATTGTTGTTTTTCTCAATAGGGATTTCATTAAGAATTTGGGTTTTTCTATTTTTAAGAAAATATATTGATTTTTTGGTTTTACTTTAGACGGATATCAACTATCCTTTGAAGTTTATTATCCTACTTGTTTTTTATTTGCTCTTCAAAGGTAAATTATTTAAAATAATTGATATTTGAAAAAAATGTTGGGCGTATTTGACTTAAACAAAGTTTATAAAAACACATTTAATCTGGTAAAGAGAGAATTTTGAAGTGGCTAAATGTGTGACTTCCAATTCAAAGAGCGTCTAAACTAAACACATTAAGATGCCTAGAAACAGTTGTTAGTAGTATTTTAAACTTAATTTAGTTTTCTAAATTTTCTCATTGTTAAACTTGATGAATAACAAAAATATCTTTGAATTTTAAAGAAAGAATTTTGATTTTTTATCAAGTGTGAAATATTTTTATGGAGTGTCGTTTAGTGTCATCAAGTTTCGTAGAGAAGTGCCGTCAGTGCATTAGAGTGCCTAGATTTTTTTGAGGTTTTCTATTTTATTTGTTATGGTGACTTGGCTTTCTTGATCTTTTCTGTTTTATTTGTGAAGTGTTCTAGGTTTTTTTGAGGTTTTCTGTTTGATTTTGTAAAGTGTTCTAGGTTTTTTTTACTTTAGAAATAAACAGAAAATTTTTTAAAATTTTCGGTTTATTTCTAAAGTAAAAAAAACCTAACGAAAACCACAACAATTTTCCAATTATAAAGAAAACTCAAGAAAGCCTAATGGCGGTTTTTATGGGAATTTAAGAGATAAAAAGAAATTTTTTTAAATTTTCTTTTAATTTCTAAAATTAAAAAAAAGCTAACGGAAGTGCCGTAGAGTGCCGTCAAGTGCCTAGGTTTTTTTTAATTTTTGAAATGAAATGAGAATTAAATAAATTTTCTTTACATTTCAAAAAGTAAAAAAAACCTAACGGCGGTTTTTTTTAATTCAAAAGAATAGAATAAAATCTTTGATTGTACTTGATATTCTTTTAAATTCTGTAAAACTTAACAAAAAGTTTCCTTCAAGTGCTATAGAGTGCCGTAGAGTACCTAGGTTTTTCAGAATTTAAGAATAGAATAAAATCTTTGATTTTATTCAATTCTTTTGAACTCTGGAAAAGCTAAAGGCGGTTTTTTTTTTAATTTAAGAAATAAAACGAAAATTAAATAAATTTTCGGTTATTTTTTTAAATTAAAAAAAAACCTAACGATAAACAGGTGAACTTTTAGTACTCACTCTTTAATGAAATATATATATATATATATATATATATATCATGTTTTTAATTCAATGTTTATTAAAAATTCTTGAATTCAAGTAAAAAAAAAAAAAACTAATAGTTAATAATTTTGTTAATTTAAAAAAAAAAAAAAAATCAAATACTTCATATATAAACAATTAGGTGATGTAAAATTTTCAGAATTTGGGTTATGCAAACATCTTCTTACTGTTGTTGGGAGAAAATATTTTGATATTGGACAGAATGTATTAAATCCATATTGGTTAGCGCCGGAAATAATTCAAGGGCAAGATTATAATTTAAGTTCTGATATTTGGTCTCTTGGAATAACCGCCATTGAATTAGTGGAAGGAAAGCCTCCGCGTTTTGAAGAACACCCGCTACGAGTAAAAAATTATTTTTCAATCCATTTACCTATTTTTCTAAATATAATTCTTTACATTACAATTTATTTAGCATTTTTTGTTTTATTTTAAAGAGCAATTTTAAAATTAAATTTAAATTTTTTTTTCTCAAAATTTATAAAGTATTCCAATTTCAATGATAGAGCTTGAATAAACACAATACCCAGATAATTATCAATAGTTGATTAGTCTAAAAAATAGAATTAAAAATAATTTAGATCATTAAATTTTGTCTGTTTTTTTCAAATTTAAATTTCAATTTTAATACTTGATAATTGTTAATCTTCAAAATAACAAAAATCCCAATTTATTTTTTATTCAAAGAATTCATTAATAAACTTTTTAGATTCTTTATGTTCAACACTTGGATATATATATATATATATGTGTGTGTGTGTGTGTGTGTGTGTGTGTGTGTGTGTGTGTGTGTGTGTGTGTGTGTGTGTATTTGTGTGTGTGTGTGTGTGTTTGCTCCTATTATCAAATTAATATATATATATATATATATATATATATATCACAGGTATGACGATTTTTTGATTTCATTAAACGCGTTTTACAGTCGCGAGCGACTCGTAAAATTCGTTTGTCTGATATACATAAGGTATTTCCAAAAAAGTGGGGAATTTTTTTTTACATTTCTTAAAAAATGATCTTTGTTAGTGGAGGTATTTGTTAATTGACAAAGCCAAATTAAGTTTAATATTAATAGCAATTGAATTAATGACCTTGGTATTTATTTCAAAATATATTTGATGAAATATTTCCAAGAAATGAAAAAAAAAAAATTGCACTTTTTTTGGTGAAAACAATGTACGAACGTTTTCAATAAAAAAAACTGAAAATATGGAAAGGGTACAAATGATTTTTTAAACAATCAAATGTAGTTAATATGTTTTCAATTCTATTTGAAATTTTGTTGAGATTAAACAAGTTATGAAAACGATTTTTTCAATCAAAAAGAAAATAATAAACACCAATTGTCACCCCTAAAAAATATCTGATAAAATCAAGAAAAGAAAATTTAATATCTTTTATTTATGTAATATAATACTACCAAACAAATTGAGTTATAATTAAGAATTAATAAATGGTAGTTAATGATTTTATATATTTGATTACTTTTTTGAAGATTGAGTTTAATGAATATATTCAAAAAAAAAATTTGCCCCACTTTCTTGGAAATAGCTTATATGTACTCAAAACACAAAAAAAAAATAAATGAGCTGACTTAATTTGGAATTGGTAAAAAAATTAAATTTTGACCACTTTTCTTTCTCAACTATTAATTTTTTTAAAAAAAAAATATTCTTCGTGTTTAAAGAGTTTACAATTTTTAAGAGTTTTAAACAGGAAAACCTACTTGGTATTGTTTTGATGTTGTCAAAATAGAAAATCAAACTATTTTCATGGTTTTAAATGCAAAACCTCTCAATTAAATGGGAAATCGCAATTTCCCATTGTTTTCCAAGACTTTTAAGGCAATTACTTCCTGTATATAATTGGTTTTTTTCATTGTTTTTAAGTTTTTTAGTTTGCATTTTTTCACATCCAAGAAACAAAAAGTATGATTTCAAAAGAATTCGAGAACTTTTTCAAAAAATAAAAAAATAAAACAACGTATGAAATGAAAAAAACATTTAAAAAATTCGAAAAAGTGTGATTTTATAAGTCTTTCATGATTTTAAAACGAAAATTGTACGAACTGTGATATATATATATATATATTTATTTACTCAAAATATTTTTGAGTTAAATTAAAAATAACACATCCATAGAAAAATTGGATAATGTATATTGATTTGAACATATTTAATTTTATCCATTTGGCTATTTTTTTTTTGCATTAGATCATTATTATTTTTTTTAAAAATTGGTCTTTTTCTTTTTTAAAGTTTTTGTTTAAATGTTTCTCTTTTTCAAGCCAAATTTCAAAATATTTTGTTTCAGATAACTCGTTTGATTTTAAAGCTTTTATCAATATTATGATTCATTACAAATTCTTGTAAATTTATTAATTATTAAAAACTCATTCTTTTTTCATATTAAATAATAATAACAACAACAAAAATAACAATAATACTAACAATAACAATAACAATAACAATAACAATAGGTATTAATGATTATTCCAAACGAAAACCCACCCACTCTTAAGCATCCAGAAAATTTTAGTAAAGAATTTTTAAATTTTATAGAAATTTGTTTGAAAAAAAAACCTGAAGAAAGACCAAATATAACTGATTTAAAATCTCATATTTTTTTTCAAGAAAAAAAAACAAATAATAATTCAGTCTTACAAAATTTAATTAATAAATATTATAAAACCAAATGTCATATTTCTCATACAAAAAATATCCAAAAGGTGGAATTAGCAATTGATAAAAAAGAAAAAAAACAAAAAAATGTTGATGAAATTGAAAAAGAAATTAATGGTTATGATAATAGTAATGGTACTATTATAATAAAGATTGATGAAGTAGTCGAAGAAAAAAATAACAATAATCTAGATGATAAAATTAAAGAAAAAACAAATACTAATAATCTTGAAATAGATTCTAATCTTGAAATTATAGATGATCTATCAAAAGATTCAACTCAAAAAATTGGAAAAAAAAAAATTTTTAAAAAAATTGATATTAATAAAAAACAAAAAATAAATTTAAACAAAACTCCAAAAAATGATAACTCATTTAATATAAATGATACCACATTATCAAAAAAAAATGTTTTTTTAGCTCTAAAATATTTACTCTTTTTAATAAATTCTTTTATCAACCCCCCCCCTTCGGGTAAATTGAATTTTCGGGCCATTTTAATGTTATTAATTATTATTATAATGGTTTCAAGACTTGATTTGAAGGGGATGTTTTTTTTTACAATTGTAATTATTTTTTTTCTAATACACTTAATTCTAAGAATTCATTATAAAAATGATAATATAAATCTAAATAGAAATAAATCTAAATTTAATTAGTAAATTTATTAACTATAATTAATTTTAATTTTTTCTTTTATCTTTTTTTTTCTTTTTTTTATTTTTTCATTTGTTTTTTTGATAATTTTTGTTTAATTTTTGTTTTTCTCAATGATTTCTTATCCCCCACCTCGATTTAAATTTTTCACTTATTTAAAGAAAAATTATCCTTTGATTTATAATACTGTAAATGTTTAAATGATGATAAAAACCACAAAATAAATTTGAGGGTTTATTATTAACAGGAAGAGTTTAATCATTTGATGTTACTTCTCTTTTCCATTCAATACAAAAAAATAAATTGTCTTTTTATTAATATTTTGATTAATGTCACTTTTTTTCGTTTTAAATGAAATTATTAACCTAAAGTGGTAGAAATAACCCATCTTTTTTTACTTTTACCCCTTCCTAAAATTTTACTCAAGCAAAAAATAATGGATTATTTTAGAAATAATAGAAGTAATTTCATTGGGATGTCAACAGCTTATATACAAGAAATAGGGTTCAATAAGGAAGTACGTACATTTTCCCATTTTGAAAAATTTTAATAGTGCGAACCTTACTGAAAAATATTTTTAGAGTGCCACCAGATATTGAAACTTTGGGACCAAAACACCTTTAATTACTATATTGAAAAGAATCAAAGTAATTCAGAGTTGAATCTTTCATTTTTCGATTTTTTGAACATTTTTTTTGATTCAAATTACTAGTTATATTAAATTTGGTTTTGGATCTAGAGATGTGTTTCTGCGAACGAATAAAATTAATCAAAGAGTAAACCAAAAAAAATATACCTAAAAAGGTGTACATTTGAATCAAATATTTACTTTTAGAAGACCAAACATGAAAGACCACCATTCCAAATAAATTTGTTGGAATCTAGAATGAAAAAAAAAAAAATCTATAAAAGTCTATTTTGGAAAATTGGTTTTTTTTTCTCTTCTTACTTTGTATGAATACAAACTATCTTTTTCCTTCAATTTCTCGCCCCATTACTATTTATTATTATTTTAAAAAACCTTTTGTTACAAATTTGCTTTTAAAATTCTTTTTTCAAATATTTTTATCAAACAAAGCCAAAATAAATAAACTATTTCAAAAATTAAAATAAAGGGGTTGAATTCTTGGAATTAAAAAACAGTTACAAAAGATTCAAATCAAAATAATTGAAAAATTCAAGAAAAAAATTCAATCAAGATTCAGAATTATTTTGAGTTCTCATTTTAATGGAAAATAAATAATTATAAAATTCAATGAATTTGTCCAATAAACCCTTTTTCTCAGAAGAATTAAAAAAATCTCTGATTTTCTGAACTAAAACTAGAATTAGATGAATTAAATGAAAATAGGATTTTGAAATTCATTTTGGAAATTCTTTATAAATAAACAGTAATTTGTTTATCAAAGATTTTCGAAACAAAATTATTTTCATAAAGAATTTAAAATAAAACCAAATAAAGAATAAGTAATTTGTGAAAAATTTTATAGATAAGATCAAGGTATAAATGATTTTTATTTATTTTTTTTTATCAATTTTTTTATTTTTTTGATTTGTGTTTTTTTTTTTTTTTGTATGAAAATATCTTATACTATGGATATATTCCATGCTAGTATTTATTAAAATATCAATCTTTTTTGGTTAAAGAAATGATTTGAAGAATTCAGTTTCACATAAATGGTGGAACTCAAAAAATGAAAAATGTACTTACTTCCTTAAATAAATTTCTTGACAAAATAAAATTAGAAAAAGAAAATATTTGAATTTTTATAGAATATCATTTTATAGTTTCTTTAATTTTTTAATTATGACGAAATTTTTGAAACAAAATCATAAATATTTATTAACATTTTACTTTTATCAAACATTTAACCTTAAAAAATCAATTAAATTTTGAACCAAGTAAACTAAAATTCAAAATTTTCCACACAGCTAAAACGTTCCAAACGATCACAATAATACAATTTCATTCAAATTGTCAATAATTTTGATTTTTGTAAAATATCAAAATCATTTTTTTGTGTTATTTGTTTTCATTTCATTTTTCGAATTACACAACTTGTTTTGTTTGATCAATTTTTTTTTGAACAATTGATATTATGATAAAGTCGAGTTGTTCCAAATAGAAGAACTTAAATAAAATTCGTCAGTAGTATCTAACCTTTGATCGATTTATATTCCTAATAGAATTTCAACAAATTTACTAATGTATTATTTTGTTTTGCTCTCTCCAAAATTTTTAACACACTCTTGATTTATTTGTATTGATATTTCTTTATTTTTTTGTTTTGTGAGTATTGTCATTTATAAATAAGTGTTAACATTTCAATTGGTGAATGGTTCTAAATTGGTATTTCTTCTTGAATTGATTAAATAAGTTTTTTTTTTTTTCACAAATAGAATTTTGGTATGTTATAAATTTTGAATTGGTGTCTATTAATATGTGTCTTCCTATCTTCGAATACCAAATCCTTAAAAAAAAACACATGAGTTAAATTTTTGATCATGTTTTAAAGTTTGTCAAAATTGGTTATTTACGTCAATGTATTTCTGAAAAAGAAAAAAGTCTAATAATTTAAAAATTCTTGAAAAAAAAAAAAATGTAAAAAATTGAGTAAAAATTTGAGTTTTAAGGTATTCTGAAAAACAGATGTTAAAAATTCAAAAAAAAATAAATAAAAATAAGGAATGAATGATCTGATATTATATTATTTCTAATTACTCTTAAAAAAGTTAACAAAATTAATTATTTTTTTTAGAATTGTACATGTTATTTTCGTTAAACTTTATTCAATTTATACAAACTCTTTTAAAAGTAAACAAAAAAACCAAATTCGTAATAATGTGCCTAACACCCGATAATCTTATTTTGTAACTCAAAAAAGAATATTATTGTATTTCCTAATTTACTTTTTTCTAAAATAGAGCCAACCAGAAACTATTGGATATATATATATATACGAAGTTTAATTGTATCAAAAAAGGTTTAGTATTATGGAAAAAAATATTAACTATAAAGGATTAAATTCCAAACCAATTAAAAATAATTCTTTTTATTTTGTTTTAAATTTTCAAAAAAAATCAAAGTTATGTGAATTTTAAACAATCATTTATTAAAATATTTAATGTAAAGACATCTGTTCAAATAGGGTAATTAATTGAATGATTACCCAGTATAAAAAAAGAAATACTAAAATAATAATAAAGTATTTAGGATTAAAGTGGTTCTCTAATTTTTGAAAAAGCCGATCTTTAATTTTTCCGAATTCGAAATATTGCTCTTTGATCTTTTTTTTTGTCCTTGTATTTGTTGTTGTTGCTGTGGTTGTGGTTGTGGTTGTTCCTTTATTTGGTTTTGAATTTTTTTTTAAATCTTGTTCAAATTCCGATTGGGTTTCATTTTCAGAATAAGTTGAAAATTCTTCATCATTATTGAAAAGCTTGTTTTCAGAAAATTTAATGTTTTTCGTTTCTTGAAAATTTTGATTCTCTTTTTCTTTGTTTTCTTCTTCTCCTGAGTCTTGGGAATCTTCTTGTGATTCTTCTCCTTCACTTTTTTTTTCTTTTTCAATTTTATTTGATCCACCCCCAATATCCACTACTTTCTCATTCCCACTCTCGTTTTCAATTTCAATTTCAATTTCAATTTGTTCGTCTTTAATATTAAGATTCTGAAAATCTAATTCAAATGACTCTTCGCTTTGATCGCTCTCTTCACTAAAATAGTGGAAATTATTTATCAGATTTAAACTATCTTTTGTTTTTGTGTTTTGTTTTTGTGAATTTTTTGTAAGGCCTTCTTTCAATTTAAAATTATTCTTTTTTTCTTGTTCTTCTAATCTTTTTGTTTCATTTTTTAAAAAGTTCTCAAAGTCAGGATCAATATCAGATTCTGAGGAAATTCCAAAATAATTGGTATTTCCAAAAGCCATGTTGTTTTCTTTTCCTTTTCCTTTTTTGTTTTCATTTTGTTTTTCTTTTTCTTTTTCTTTTTCTTTTTCTTTTTCTTTTTCTTTTTCCTTAAGAACTATATTGTCGCTTTCTAAAAAGAACTTCTTTTTTTGACTGGTCTCACTTTTTAACATGCTATTGTTTATTTGTGTTTCGAAAAGATTCAGGTCTTGGTGATCTTCAAGTTCTGTTTTTGAAATTTCGTCTCGCACATGTTTTTCAAATTGTTGTGTTAGATCAGTTGATTCATACAACGAGTAGTTTGGATCAAATAGTTTCTCTGTGAGAATGGTTGAATATTGATGTGCATGGCTCATTTTTCTATTTTAGAAAAAAGAAAGTTCTAAAAAAAAATGATAATTCCTTTGCAATGGAAGATATTTTCGAAATATGAGAAATCCTTTGTATGGAATGTATTTTTTCAAGTACCAAAATTGTAACCAATTCGTATCTAACACTTTTTTTCTATTTAAGCTTTTTGAAAAATCCTCAAAAAAAAATAATATATGACAAATTTTTAATTGTTAATATTCAATAAATTTTATTGTAATTGAAGAATAATTTCTGTTTTTTAAGAATCAAACTTTTACCAATTATAACTTATACACTTATACAATTACGATTAATTAAATTACATGTGTTCAAAACAATATTCAATCAATAAAAAATATGATTGGTAAAATTCAAATAAACCTCTAAAAAACTCTATTTTTTTTTTTCAAAAAAAATAGATCTATCTACTGAGAAGAACAAACACTTTAAGAAATATCCTATAGACAACTTACTTTTATAAACTTTAGGTTGGTTTATTAATTGGTTCATTGAATGTTTTGATTAGTTATAAAAGGATTTGATTTTAAATAAAAGGGATTATTAGCAAAACAATTTTTTGGATATTAACCATTGTAAAACAATATTAAGAATATTAAGAATTCAAAATCTTGTTCTTGAATATTTATATGTCTGGTAATTATTTCAATACTATATTATCCTGTAAAACAATTTCTCAAATCGATTTTAATTTCAAAAGGGTTGCAAAATTTATCATTTTTCAATATTTTTTTACATATTTTTTACTGTATTATAAAAACAAAAATCAAGTACAAAAAATATATTCGTTATTCGAATTACAATAGAATTCAAAATATCAAACCCGGGAACCAAAATTTAATCATATTTAATTTCCAAATTTGAGATTTAATTCATAAACATTAGTATAATCTGATTTTTACGTATTTTTTTTTTTTTTTTACTATCATTTTCGCTTCCTATGAATTTGGATCTAAGATTTTAACAATAGATATTAATTCAGTTTGAGTGATTTCAGATTTTAGATATTTTCATTGATCAGTGAAAAATAAGTAGAAAAATAATTGAAGTGAAATTTTACCTTTTTAGCTACAATTTTTATCAAAAATTCAATTTTCTAATTTTTTTTATTTGATAATTTTTTTTGCTGATGATTATTTTGAATTTAAGGTAAATTACCATAGTGATCTAGGTATAATGTATCTAAAAACCCCTTTTTTTAAATTATTAGTTTTTGTATTTTCGTATTTAAAGATCGTTGTACCAAATGAAATCGAATATATAATAGAGGGGGCGTTAACAATTAAAGTTAAAGTTCTTTGGATGTTTATTCATAGATTTAAATTTTTTTTTTTTTTTAATAAAATTTGAATTATATTTTTGGTATTTTTTGAGAATTTCTCGAAATAATAGGATGGTAAAAGGGGGTGGTATTGAATTAATTTTAAATTCAAAAATAATTTAAAAAAATCTATTCTTGGACACCTTTTATCACACTAGTAAATCTCATTAATTTTGATCATCGAATGCTAATAAGGTACTTTTTTCCACAGGGGGGGGTGGATTAAACCTGAGAAGCAAACTGATATATCAAAGTTAGAGAAATAAGTTATCATTTTAGAAGGAATTCATTTTTTTCAAATGGAATTTTCAGTCAAAAGATCCAGATCATTTTTTGTTTGATTTCTGTATCCAAAAATTAAAAAAAAAATTTGCAAAAAACTTTTAATTTTCATTAAATCTCACTTTAAGCAATTCCTGAAGGGTTATATCAACAAATAACCTTGAAAATTTAATCTTATTTTAAAAATACAAGAAAAATAAATCAAATATTGAATCCTTGAAAATCTAAAAAAATTATATCTTTTGTATTTACAAATATTTATTTAACTTGCTCAAATTTTTAAGTTTCGGGTATATTTATTCTCAAAGATAAAGGGTCTAAACAATAAAATGTATTTATTAAAACTAGTTTTTTCATAATGTTTTGAAATTTTTGATATATTGGAATAAATTAATATGAATTCATTGTATTTATTTGAAAATATTGTAAAAAATTTTAGAAATAACAGTATAATCTATTGATAGTTTTATTCTTTTTGTGTTATTACCAGCTCACTGAAACTATTGAGATTGAGTCATTAATTATTGATTAAAAGTAATCAAATCTAAAATTATTTATTTTGGTTATAATTTGAATTTTTCAGATTTTTAAAAAAATATTTTAAAGAATTTTTAATTTATAGGTTTGTTTTTTTTTTTTCATATTTTTTTGTCTAATAAAAAGAAAAAATTGATTTGAACTGTTAGTTGAATAAAAAAATTAGATTTTTTTAAAGTTTGAAATAATTATGGTGATTTTTAAGTAAATTAAGTAGATTATTAATATTGGGTCATTTTAAAAACTTGATAAGTTTTATTTTTTAAGAAAATTTTATTTTATAAACTTCCTTTCATATACAAGAAAATTTATTCCTTCTTTTTAAGAAAATATTTTTTTTTTAAATAATTCGGAAATATTTTGAATTTTGAACTTTTCAAAAATTAGAAAAATGGATCAAACTTTTTAATAATACGATAATTCATTTCTGACACTTCGCTTTAAAGGTGAATCTTGGTATTATATTAATTCTCTTATTTATTTAGTTTTTTAATTTCAAGATGTGATAAAATTAATATATTGATTTCATATTAACTTTACTAATAAGTTTTTTTAATTTTTTACGGGAAGCTATTGGTTCAGTTTTCTTATTTTTAGTGTTTTTTTTTGCTATAGGAACATATCCTCTTCCCTTCTTTTATTTCTCTTAAGGATCATTCGAATTTTATGCTCTGCGAGGGTTGGAATACCATACAGTAAATGGTTCAAATGATTAAAAAGTTATAGGTTTTGCTGAAAGTCAAAATATCGTAAATTTTTGGGATTTTTACCTATTAAACCAGTGACTTTCCACTTCGTATATTTATATTTCAAGAGTTTAGTGGAGTGGTATCAATATACTTTAATATAAAGTGGAAAGTCACAGCAGCGATAGGTAAAAAATTAGTAATTCAAATTTGCAATGTTTTTTGAGGGAATTCAGTTAAATTTTGGATCTCAAAATATTTTTTTAATTTTCAAGAAAACATTTAAAATCCCAAAAATTGCAATATTTTGACTTTCAGCAAAACCTATAACTTTTTAATCATTTGAACCATTTACTGTATGGTATTCCAACCCTCACAGAGCATAAAATTCGAATGATCCTTAAGAGAAATAAAAGAAGGGAAGAGGATATGTTCCTATAGCAAAAAAAACACTAAAAATAAGAAAACTGAACCAATAGCTTCCCGTAAAAAATTAAAAAAACTCAATGAAAAAATAAAAATAAATAAAGTTTCGATTTAACTTTTTCTGGAAAACATTTTTTGTCAAAATGATTGAATTCAAAATTGAAATTATGTATATTTACTTTATATAATATCTTATTTTAACTTATTTACTAAAAAAAAATCCAAATTATTGGAATTTTATTTTCGCAAAAGGGACTAATTTGGTCTTCAAATGTTTTTTTATTTTTAAATCGTAAAAATTAAAAAAAAAAGTTATTTAAAAAAGAAAAACTCTCTGGAAAAATATTCTAATTTAATATATTAACTTATTCTTTGATTTCAAAATTTTCTCAACACCAATTTTTCAAAAAAAAATACAATGGTGTACAGTAATTTCAAAATATATTTTCGATATTCAAAAGTTGAGAGTGTTTTTATTCTAAAAAAATTTTATCCCAGTGGTTAATTGAATTAAGTTATAAAGCTAGATTTCGAAAAATATTAATCAGAAAAAAATAGTGCTTTTTTATAGAAGGACATATAAAAAAAAAAAAAAAAAGCCGGGGTAAAAATGTAAAATTCAAAATTTATTAAGGTTTGAACAGCTTTTTTTCTTCAAAATAAAAAATACTCTCAATTTATTTGAAAGTGTAATTTGAAATTGAAGATAAATTAATAAGAACAAAAAACCATTTTAATTGAAAAGATCATCGTAATCGGTAATAAACACTTTCATTAAGGTTTTTGCAATTGGTGCGTCTTCGATTGTAATTGAAACACTTTCGTCTTCAGATCTAATCATTTATAAAACAGAATTTTTGGTTTTTTATTTTAAAAAAACAAAAAAATAAAGAAATACAAGAAACAAACAAAAGAAAAAATTGATTAATAAAGTTTTTGATGAAAATGAAAAAGGAAAAAGTAGCAATTGAAATAGAGAAAAGTAAGGAGTGGACAAATACCTTAAAAGGTTTGGAGAAAATACAAGGCTCAGGTTATCTGGGCCCATTTTGTTATATTGTTCAAATGAAGCGACTTCCTTTAAAAAGGTGCAGAGTTCCATTAATAAATTTTTATGGATAGGTGGCATTTCACCAAGGATCTTTTTTAACATCATGTTTCTACTTTCACGAACATTAATGACCGCGGATGCAAGGAAAATGTCATACAGATCAAAGGTACATAATGGCTCAGGGAGATCGCGCAAAAATTCTTTCAATAAACTTGCTACAGAATTCAGATCGTATTCATCTAAATCTGGATCTTCTCCATTGTCATATTTTTTTTTTAATTCTTTAATTTCGCTCACAGATCCTTTTTTAAGTTACGAATTACAATAATTGTGAGTGTTTCAAATCAAAATTTTTGAATTTTTTGATTTTTTGTTGGAAAATTAAAAAGACAAAAAAAAAAATTGAAATTAAAAAGGATTGAAAATAAAGGAAAAAAAATTGAGGGATTTAAGTATTATTCATAAAAACTAAAAAACAAAGGATGATCCAAAGTGTTTTCGAAAACAAAAAAAAGTTTTTCGTTTCTCATTTTTATTTGTTTGTTTTTGTTTTTGTTATTTAAAGGAAAAAATTTTTTAAAAAAGAGTTTTTAGAGGAATAAAAGAATTACCAGGCACACGAAAAAGTCCTTCAGATTGGAGTGCTCTTTTTTTAAGGTTTTCTATTGTTCTTTTAACAACTAATGGAATTTCATCTGAGTTAAAGTCAACAAGCCTTTTATTAAACATTTGGGGATTTTAGCAAAAGAAGAAAGAAATTTTTTCAAAATTAAGAAAAAATGAGAAAAAAATTACCTAAACAAGACTCAAATAACACTAAACTTAAGGTCATTTTGTTTCATTTACAACACTCTTGTTTTTTGAAACTCTATTAAATTTTGAAAGGTGTTGTAAATATCATAAATCAAATAACTATCAATTAAAAAATTTTTACCATTGAAACTTTTTTAAAACTTGTGATTTGTCGAAATTTAGACTTTTTGGTTTTCAAAAAAACAGAGTTTCAGGTTTTTGAAAGCGAAAAAAATTTTACTATTGGGATACTTTTAAATAATTTCAAGGAAATATCAAATGTTGTCTGTTGTTAAAAATCAATTTTTTTTTTAACCCTTTTTTTGAATTGCTAAAAGATTTTAAAAAAATATTTAAGATTCATAAAATCCATTATTGATGATTCAATGTATTATTCAAATATTGGAGAGATTAGTATCGGTAAAGATATTTCAGCAATGATTTACAAATTAAAAAATGATTAAGGTATGAATCAAACATGTGTCATTAGTTTTAAGGTGTAAAAATTCTGATTATTTTTTGTTTTAAAATTTAGTTTTTAACAAATTTTTAAGAATATTTATTATTGACGATTTCAATATTTTGCATTTTCTACAATTTAAGTAATCAAATACACCAAATTACACAATAATCTTTTTTTTATTTTCCCCCCCACAAATATTGATATGCATTCAAAACACTTCAAAACTTTTGAATCAATAAAATTTATCAAGAAACTCTTCAAAAATAAGAATAAAATACAATTTGACCACTTTTAAAAATTGGTCGGATTTGAAATTTAATAATATACCTACTGTAGTCAAAATAAAGCGTGCAAAAAAATATAATGCGTGTTTTAAAATAAAAAAAGGTTTTTTTTTGCTATAGCTGTCCTATACCTTAACTAATCAAAGAAACTGATAACAAACCACAAACAAAAATAGTATTGGTTTCTTAAAGTTCTATTATTTTAAAAAGAAATTATAAAAATGAAGGATCAAATTGCAAAATTTATCTCAAAAAATATGGTAAATTTTTGAGAAAATTTCTATTATCAAAAAAATAAAAAAATTCAAAAAAATTGAGAATATTGGGAGCATTTTTCGACTATTTGAATGAATAATTTAAATTTTACTCAAAATAACCAGACATTTACTTTCAAAATTGATTAGAACTTAGGTATACTATTTGGTAGTAGATTGAATGTTGCCTTGGTACAAGAATAAAAAAAAAGAATGGATAATATTTTGAAACACGGATTAAAGTCTTTGTGCACGCATTATTTTGAACACTGTACAAATTATTAAACATTTCTTTGGATTTAACATTTTTAATTAATTTTTATAATTATCCTTTAGGTAAAAAATCAGAAAGAAGTATAATAAAAAATCAAAGAATAGTTGATATCCATGTGAAATAAATCGAATCCAACTAAATTTTTTATGAAAAATTATAAAATTAAATTTCTGAGGTATAAATTGAGAAAACAACAAATTCCATTTTGATCTTTTTCTATTTTTCATCTAAACTTACCATTGAGAAATCAATATGATTTTTCGAGTAAATCCACTGTTTCAATAACATAAGAATAATGATTTTACTCAAGTGACTATAGATCTTGCAATAATATAAAAAAAAATAGGAAAAAAAAAAACAAAAATCTGCAAAAATGTAAAATAATGATTTCAATTTTCAAATTATCAAATAAATTTTTTTATTCTAATATCTATTTAAACCCTTTAAAAAGATGTAATTCTCACCATAACTCCCCCCTTTTTTTTTTTAACTGAAAAATGTTTTGTAAAAATTTTTTCTATTTAGGGAAGAACATTATAAACTAACCTTTAAATCAAATGATTATATTGATGAGTTATTGAAAAAGTTTTAATGCTTGAATCTTCCCATTAAAGCTTGAAAGGAATCAAGTAAATTAAGTAAATGAGAGTATCAATTAAATATAAACATAATGTTTTTTGTTTAAATTCAAATAAATCGGATTATTCCTAAGCAGATTTATTTTTTTATAATCGTAAATCAAAAAAATAAAAAAATAAAAAAAAATTAATGAATTTTGGATTTTATTATTTCAAAAAATGTTGTATTATTAATAAAACAATAATTATAAAAAAGAAAATAAAAAAAGAAAATATTTTTTTCCTTTTTTTCTTTAAATATTTTTTATTTAAATATTGTTTTTTAAAATTTCTTTTCCAAGTAATCAACTTATAATTTAATGTTTTTTTTGAATTGTCCAGAGGGTGTTTCAATTCACCATAATCATCTGAATATGGATCTATCTCGATTTGATGAAGAATTTTTTTAGGGTGATGAATTTGAAATAATAAATAACTTTTTTCAAGAACTTTATCCATATTTGAAATCTTTGGCAGTTTTTGTAAAAAGGTATAAATTGTTGAAAATTCGCATTGTTTTTTTAATAAGGCATTTCGGTTTTCTAAAACTAAAGCGGTACTTATGTAGAATGGCATCAAGGGGTGTGTAGAAAGTATAAAATCAAAAATTTGTTTGACAATTTCAAAATTGTTGATATTATACGAAAAAAGGGTTAAAACCCAACTTGTTGCAAATATTGGTTCCATTTTGGCTTTTGTTAAAAATTTATAAACTTCTGCATCTTCTTCTTTAATTAACAAGTTGATCATAGACAAGTATTTCAAAATCACTGAAAAGGTCGGTTTCATAGAGTCTCGAATGAAGGTTAAACTCATTTTTTCACATAATTTAAATCCAAGTTCCTTTCCACATACAAAAAGAAAGCATGTACAAATATCATGAAAACCTATAAATTTTAGAAATGATAATAAAAAGATATATCAGCAATTTAAGTCAAAATAAGAATTTTGATAAATTATATTAATTAAAAATGAATTTTGATGATCTATTAAATAATTTTAGAAAATATTTATTATAATAAACCCCTTTCCAAAAATTTGGAAATACCCAAAATACAAAAATAGGCAAAGCAAAATATCAATGTTTTGTATTTTTCCAAACTTCATATTCAACAAAATTTAAGTTACTCAGTATTAATGTTTTAATAAGTAATCATTTTAATCCAAATAAAAGAAAAATATAAAACTCGAAAAAAAAAAACCAGCATATCCAAAATAATGAAACAAGCTGAACGAAAAAATGTATTGGTAAATTTGTTGAAAGTTCACTAACAATTTTTGATTGATCAAAGGTTATCGATACCATCAAAAAATGGTATGTGATTTTTCTATTTAACAAACTCAACATTAACTTTTTAACAATCATTGAAAAAAAATTTCCAGATCTAACGAAACAGATTACGTAAGCCCGAAAAATAAAAATGAAAACAAAAAAATAAAGACGAAAAATGATTCATATAGTTTGTAAATTCAAAATTATTTTCAAATTGAACGTAAAATGCAGTATTGCTATTCTTTCAACTGTTTAAGCTGTGTCCAAAATTTTGGAATTTAGTTTTGTTAATTAATTTGATTTGGAATAAAGGTTTTTTGACGGGTGTTTGAAATATTTCCGAAAATACCCGAAAATCGAAAATACCCGAAATTTTTTAAAAGCGAAAAAAAACTTTATGAACAACCCCGAAGAAGCTCAAGTGTAAGTGTACTCAGTTTAACGGTAAAATAACAATTTTAATTTCAGACAAAATATTTTTTTTGAATTTTCTACTTTAAGCCCCTCTAAAGAGTTTTTTGGTTCCTTTTGAGTATATTGAGTAATAGTTGGACTTATTAGGGTAAATGTATATGTGGGTCAGGGTTTGGTATGGCCTAAGTTGGGTTGTTTCTGGTTTGGTATGGTGTGGGTTTGTATGTTTTGGTTAAACCAGTTCCTTTTATGGAATGGGAAGTTAAATAAAGTTTGGCTTGGGTCACCTTGTGTAGGGTCTGAGTCTGGGTATGTATTGTATCCACTATTAGAGATTACTCGGTTATTTTTAGAATGTATTTAAGATTACAAAATTAAGGGTAATGATGCACAATTAGAAATTTTCTTTACAAGTAAATTTTCTCTCATTTAGTTAATACCATTTTCCGAAATGATCAGAAATGTTATAGTTCATCTAAGATATCAAGCCCTTTAACACAAAATGTTTGAATACTATTCCCAAAAATTTATATTTTTTGAATTTTGATATTTTCAGACCGAAAATTTTTTTCGACAATAAAATTCCAAATATACCTTTAGTTTGAGTATATTGGCACCCTGGTTTCTTAGAAGTTGTTCATAAAGTGTTTTTTTGCGTTTAAAAAATTTTCTGGTATTTTCGATTTTCGGGTATTTTCGGAAATATTTGATAGATTCTTTTTCGACTTGGAAAATTGGAAAATTCTACTTGTTGGAAAGATCGTTAGGTTTTCCAAAATTTAAAAGAATTGAGATTTTTTTTTGATTTTACTTAATTATTTTGAATTCTGGAAAAGCTTTTGTAGTTTTTTTTAATTTCTAAAATTGAAAAAAAATAGGTACTCTGCGGCACTTGACGGTACTTTACAACACGCCACAAGAATATTTTAAAATAATTAAAAACCAAAAACAAATATTTATTAATCAAAAATATTTAAGTTATCCATCTAACTCAACAATTCTAAAATTAATAACATTTACTAATTGCTTAAATAGATTTTACGACATAGCAAATAAAAATTCAAAGAAATTTTGTCCTTTAATGTTTAAAATATGAACATAAAGAAATTATCGAAAATACTGATCATTTTTTATGGGTGTTTCCTTCCTATGAAAATGATAGATTAATTTTTCAAAATAAATTAAAAGAAAAAAAACTTTAATTAAATACTTTCAAACAAAGATAGTTTAAAATTATTTTTGTTTATTAATAATCGTGAAATCTATGGTTTTACGCTTAAATTTCTGAAAGGAAATTAAAGTATTAGGACAACTAGAGTGTAATTTGCACTTCTTCCTCAATAAATAAATAAAAAAACATTGTTAAATTTAATTTTAAAAAACCGAGAAGTCAATGATTTTTTTTTAATTTTGTCGATTTATCCCTAATAAAAAAAGTTTTTTATAACATGTTATAAACGTGTTGTAAAGGTGTTATAAACGTTTTAAATGTTATAAGATTTTATAATAAAAAATTTAATAACATTAATGTTCGTTTTAAAATGTGTTATTATAATTGTAACATGTTAGAAGACCGTTATAAGAATATTTTTTTAAAAAATATTGAAAAAATCAACATATAAAAGGAAATTTTGTTATAAAAATGTTATATAAATGTTATTAAAAAAATTTTTTTTATTAGGGTTAATTTAAAGAAATATATAATTAACATTGACTGGAGCATAGTTGTGAAAGTTTTAAGAGAAGATTCATTAAGATAAAAGTAAGATTTTAATATACCTTGAAACTAAAACAATCTGTGATTTTGATCAAATTAGCCATTTTAAATTAATTGTTTTTATTTCTTAAAATGATTTTTTAGAAATAAATCATACTTTGTTTCAGTCAAAGGTTTCCAAAAAAAAATTCTTCAAATATCAATTATTTTTGATAATTGGACTTTGGAAAACAAAATAAGAAATAAGTAGAATAATACGCATTTCCAAGGATAGTTGATATCCATCTGAAGTAAATCTATTTAGTCAATATATATTCTTAATAATTGAAAAACGAAAATCCTAAAAGAACCATTGAAAAAAACAACAATGTTTATTTTGATCTCCAATTGAAGATCAAAGAAAATCTCAATAGAAATTAATATGATTTCTCTATAATCATTATTTCCACTGTTTCAATAAAATTAGAATAACAGGTTTTTATCAAGTGACTATAAATCTTGGAATAAAAAAAAACATTTCAAAGGAATTACGTGTCATAAAAAAATCAAAAAGTAAAACGTGAAAAAATGATTTTGGTTTTGTTATTTCCAAAATAATTTTTTTTTCTTCTAGTCTGCATCCAAACCCTTTAAATACATGTAATTCTCACTATTACAATTGTGCCTCTTGATTGGAATATGGTTTAAATTTTTAAAATGGCGACTAACCTGGAATAATAAATGGAAAAAAATATATATCCTTTAGTATTCAAGAACATCAAATAATTAAATTTTTTTAATAATTTACTTTTTAATTATTCTAAGCATATCAAAAAAGTCAGATATTTTAAAAATTATATAAAAAAATCAAACTCTCCTAAAAAAAAAGTGTTTAAGTTTATTTGAAATGAGCATTACAGATTTTTTATTACTGAACTTTCACTGAAAAAAGGTTTACAACAAGATTTTTTGAAAGTAAATATCTGGATTTTAAAAGACATTATACGTGTCTCAATTTTCTTAATGTTTATTGTTATCTTTTCAAAGATATTTCTTTTTAATTTGACTTGGCTGACTTGAAAAAGAAAAAAGTATCAAAAAAAAAAAAAGAAAAAGAAAAATTTAAGCGATTGGGAAAAATCTTTTTTCGAGAATTATTCTGAATAATATTTTCTTTTTGGATTTTTATCAAATTTTACATTTAAAAGCACTTATTCTAATTTTAGAATGCTTTGAATTAACTAAACAGCATTTTCAAATCATTTTTTCACACAAAAATTAATTTTCACATAATAAAGAGTAACATTTCAAAATATGAATTCTCACAAGAATTAAAAATCTAAAAAATTATTTGTTACATGGTTGTTGCCAACCAAAAATTGACCACTTTCAACACCTAATCCGAATTTATTTTTCTTTGTGAATGTTTGTTACACAAAATGTTACTGGTGGGTGAAGAGCGTGATTAAAATCGTGAAAACAAAAGTGAAAAATAAAATTTGAGATTGCTGGGAATACACAACCGAAAGCAGAACCAGTGGTCAAAAAAACATTGTTCACAACATTTTCACAATTTAGTTATTTTGTGAATTCACACCCTATTATGTTACTGTTTATTTTGTGTCTCGTTTTCAAAAAAAAGATCTCATTACATATGATATTGAAACTCTAGATTAAAAAAATAAACAATTATTTTCCACATGATACCAAACTTATTGGAATAGCTCAAAAAAATGTTTTTTCTTTTTAATTTCTGAGATTTGATTTTTCATTTTTTTTTTTGTGAAAAATGTGTGAATGATTCACAAAAATTTGAAAATGCTATGTACACGAAAATTAAAAATTAGGAATTAAAATATGTGATTAGATAGAGTATTAAATTAACTCAAATTACAATTAATCCATTTTTTTTTTTATCAAAAAAGTCAATTGAAATTGTTTGTTCGTGTTTTTTTGTTTATTATTTTGAAATAACCATTCAAACAACAATATTCTTTTTTTCTTAAAAATAAAGTCTATTGTCATTAATTTAATGCTAAAAGAGAAAATCAAACATAATTATAAATTTAATTCTAAAAATAACAATCATTTTAATTTAAAATACTCTGGAAACATCAACTATCAAGATTAAATAAAATGTTGAAATAAAATTTACATTTAAAAAATGAGTTAAGTACTGCGTTTTCAGGTGAAAACAGGAAAAATTGTTGATAAAAACACTCTTGAACAAGTTTTATAATCTCAGTTGAATTTACCCACTGAAAATTTCTTTTTTACAAAAAAAAATGGTAAAATTTTCTGAATTCCCTACAATTTTCACAACAATTTTACACTTCTTAGATCCTAACAAAAAATTGATTTTCATATTTTTATATACATTTCAAATCTAGAAACACAAAAGCAAATTCCCAAGCTGTTCTAAATATTTTTTGCAGTTACTTTTACAAGTTTAAAATGTTTTTTAAATTTCGACTTTTGATTAAAAATCCCAAAAAGTCATTTTTTTTAAATATTTTCATTGAAAAATCGATTTGATTATTTTTTTTTTGTGTTTGTTGATTTAAACTTTGAAAATAAGTAATTTTTTTGTCGAATTTCTTCAGAAATGAAAATTCTTTTTGAGAAGTGAATACAATATAACACAAGGACTAAACATCCCATAGGGTGGAAACGAAGTACTTGTGAATTGCAAGCGTAGTTATTAATAGTAAAATAGTCGACAAAAACGATTTAGGAGATGGGACTTACTGTATTATTAGGACAAATGATTTTACAAAGTTCTTTTCCTTTGCTTATTTTTATAATGTGGGTATACTATCGAAAAATAGTTTATTTTAAAATAGTTTGAAGTTTAGATCTTATTTTGCAATATTTTTGAAACCCATAAAAATATTTCCTTTTTTTTTTTTTTTTTGTTTTTTATGTTTCTTTCATTTTTAAACCATAATTACTACCTTAATTTTTTCATTATTTTTGTTTTATGCACTTTGTTTTATTCCTAAAAAGTTTTTTCAAAGTGTCTCATAATGTTTTGTTTTAATTATTGGGAAAATTTTTGACTTGTTTGGATCTTGGAGGATCAATTAAGATCAAATTAAATAAATAAAATTTAACTAAGAGAAAAATACAAAAGATACCTTGGAAATAATTTAAAGTTTGATTTTTTGAAAGAACTGAATTAATAATTGTTTCTAATGTATTACGAATTATTGGAATCTTATCTGGATCAATATTTTCAATAAACTTTGTTAAAGATCTCTCGATATCAACTCGAACCTGTTTTGTATCTTTGTGTTGTATAATATATTTTTCAAAATTTGGTTCCAGTTTGTCTGTCGGCACATCTAAAAGTAAAGGCCAGATGAATTTACGTAGTTCGTCATTTAGCCCTTTTGGGAACAGGGTTTTCAATTTCCGAGAAATTTGTTCTGGGTTTGGTTGTTTTTTAATTATTGATTTAATTTTTTCTTTATAATCCTCGAGATTAATTTCAATTTCTTGTGCTTGTTCTTCTTCCATTTCTTCCTCTATTTCTATTTCAATTTCTTTTTCTTTTTGCTTTTGTTTTTCCTTTTCTTTTTTCTTTTCTTTTTCTTTTTCTTTTTCATTCATTTTTTCTTTTTCTTTTTCTTTTTCTTTTCCATTCATTTTTTCGTTTTCTTTTTCTATTTTCTTTTCTTTTTTGATCTGGTTTTCTTTTTGGTTTTGTTTTTTAGGTTCTTTATTTTTTTCGTTATCCTTCTCATGTTCTTTTTCTTTTTCATTTTCTTTTTCTTTTTTTTTTCCATTTTCTTGTTTTATTTGTTTTTTCTTTTCTAGATCTTTTTCAATTCCATTTTCTTTTTTTATTTTCTTTTCTTTTTTGATCTGGTTTTCTTTTTGGTTTCCTTTTTTAGGTTCTTGATTTGGATCGTTATCCTTGTCCTTTACATTTTCTTTTTCATTTTCATTTTCTTTTCCATTATCTTTTTCTTTTGGACAATTGCGATTATTTTTTTGATCTATTATTTTGTTTTTATTCACACCAGATAGGTTAGCAATAATATTTAAATCTATTTCAGTTTCTGATTTTTTCTTGTTTGTTTCTTGCTTTTTTAAATAATATTCTTTTTTGAGAAGTTCTGTTTTCTTATTTGATTTTTCTTTTTGTTTTATCTCATTTGTTTCATTATTTTGATTTAGAACGTTTTGGGTTGTATCATTTATTTTCTTATTTGAACCATTTGCGTTCAATTTTTGTTTTAGATCGCTCATTTGAAATATTAATCTAGAATAAGAATTAAACAAAAATGAATTTCTTACAGAGATATTCGATTTTAAAAACTCAATAGTCCTGAAAATAAGAGCTTGGTTATACAAAAATTGATGGTGTAAGTTAACAAAGTGTTTCTAATTTGTTTTGTAAAATCCTACTTTAAACAGCAACTATTTAAAGATTTATTAAGTTTTTCCCGATTTGTTTTCAAAGATAACAATAAATTAGGTTTCTTTTAAATCGAGAATTTGATAACCAACCACTTGTTTATCGTATGTTTTAAAATAGTTATCCAAGGAAACAGTACAAGAAGTATTGTCATGAATTTTTTCAATCATTTAGAATCTGTTTGTGAGACTACTAATCTGAAATGATATATTGAAAAATTGATGAAAAAAAAAAATCTATTAGGTGGTTTTTGTGTAGCTTTCATTTTTAAAAAAACTTTTATATGAAAACCAAGTAACTTTTAGATTCAAGTTGAATTAAGACGTATTGAAATGAATAAAGTTCGATTTCTCAAAAAAAAATGAACATATTATATAACAATTTTAAAAAATTCAAGACTTTAGGTATTTCATAGGAGAGTTCCTATGTTTTAATTTTTTTCGAGTTTTTAGTTTTAACAAACTTTTTTTTTAACAAAAGTGCTTTCCTTCAGACCCCAATCTCTACATCGTTTTAAAAGGTTGGCCTCACTTTTTGAAAATTGAAAATTTTTAACAAGTTTAAATTTAGAAAAAGTATTCTTTGGTATAGAACAAATCAAAAAAAAAAAATTAAAAAAGCCCTCACTTTTTGAAAATAGTTATCGAAGGGTTTTAGATTTTTTTTTTTTAATAATAAATCTTTTCGATCTAGTTCTTGAAAAAAAGTTGAAAAAGAACAGTGTTAATTAAAAAACATTAAACATTTTTTTTTCTCTTTTATGAAAAAGGGAAGTAACCCTCAATATTAAATCAATTGGGAAAATTCTTCTTTTCTGAAATTTGAATAATTAATAAAGAGAAAATATTTTTTTCATCTCATTTTTTGAAAAAAAAGTTGAATTTTTTATTTGGGTTGTTAAATTTATATTATTTATTAAGATAAATCATATATAATTTTTAGATATTTTTATTTACATATTTCAATTTAAATAATGGAATGTGAAAAAAAATATCAAATATATTAAGTGATGTAGATCTAAAATATATCCCATCATTTTTTCTATTTTTTTTAATATTTTTATTCCAGAAAATCAACATATATAATATATGGGAAGGGAATTTTTTTTATTTTGGTGACTCGAGTGGTCTATATGGCAACTCTTGAAACTCATTTAATAAGTACAAAAGCAGATATTTATTTTGAGATTTTTACAACACATTTTTTTGATCTATCAATTTTTTTAAAAAAAATTTCTCTTTTTTCGATTAATTTTACTTATTTTTGATTATTCTAAATATATTTCATGTATTTTTAGACTTAATTTAGAAAACAATTTTTTTTTAATTTTTTCATATTTTTGAATTTTGGTATAATTTTAAATAGAAATATTTATTATTTTTTTTTCATTAGTTGAATCACTTTATATTGATAAAAAAAGTTATAAAATAAAAAGACCAAGTGGTATCCTAGTAATACTGGGATTTAAAATATGATTGTAAGTGTAATTTTTATATAAAAATCGGAATGATCTAATGTTAAAAAGTAAAATTTTTTAAAGTAAATTAGATTAAAAAACAGTAAAAGTGTGTAAAATCGCTTCAAAAATTAATAACACCCACGAATGAAAATATCATTAATAATCATTAAAAGTAAAATAATTGAATCTAGAATATGCTTGTATTTGATTTTTGGTTATTGTAATTACAGTAAATGATAATTTATTTTTATTATTTTTCACCATTTCTAAATCCTATAACCATCTTTAATCCTTTCTGTTTGTTATTTTATTTTCTTTTTTTTTTTTACTTTTTACTTAATTATATTATTAATTTTTATTTTTTAATTGTTCAACTATAAAATTATTTTTTGTTATGAGTTTTAGTTCCTCTTAAAAGAAACAAACTTTGAACCAAAATTAAACACACAAAAAAAAAAATTAAAAATATATTTATTTAATTCAAAGATATAGTTTAGAAAGAAAAAAATAGAATAAATAAACTTTCAACAAAATTTAAGGCATAAAAAAATCTCAAACTAAAGGACAGTATTTGAATTCTTTTTTTTATGAAGTATTTTACTAGAATCTGAATTAGGTGTTGTAATTTGGAATAGTTAGGTACTTTATTATTTTGATAAAATTTTGTTCTTTATAAGGGAATTAGCATTGATATTCTCTATTTTTATTTTTGGTTACTATAAATCGAGAGTATATTTTGATTAATGATGTCTCCAACATACTAATGAATGTAAAACCTAAAAAAAAATAAATTTTTGGCGTTCCTGATCAGCCAGATATTCTATTGTTTTATTTCACAATCCTACCTTTTAGTGATAATAAAAAAATTTGAATTTCGGAACTTTGCCGTAGTCCATTTTATACGAAAAAAAAATATTACAAGGACCAATTAAAATACCTCCTTTTTAATATCCTAAATCTTTAAATTAAAAATTATCTATAAAAATAAATGTTAATTTTTATTACTTTGACCAAAAAAAAAACATTTGTTTAGATATTTGTTTTAGTTAATCATTGGTCTTGGTTTCCTATTTTTTTTTTCTTTTATTCTGAAATATCAGGATTTGTCTAAAAATTTTATTTCCCAAAAATTATACCAAATAAAAATATTAAAAATATATACTTGTTTTTTAGTATATTATCAATATAATTATAAACAAAATATATTTTGAACTTTTTAATGATAATTGTTTCTTTATTTAAACGGAAAAAATCCAATTCTATATTCGATTGTATCCTACCTAATATAATTATTTTTTAATTCAGTCAAACTCTTAGTTAAAAATACAGAATTTTTTACAATAAAAATAATAATTCCAAAACTAAATATTTAGTTTAGATCATCTATGTATTGTTAAACTTTTACAAAAAGAATTTTTGAAAAAAAAACAATAATTTGTTCTACTGTCAGTTTCACTTTTAAGGCACAAACTTACAACGAAATTTAAGGTACAAAAAAATCTCAAATTAGGGCACAAAATTTGGAATTTTTTTTTTTACAATTTAATTTACTAGAATTTGAATTTTGTGCTTTAATTTGAGATTTTTTTTGTGCCTTAAATTTCGTTGTAAGTTTGTGCCTTAAAAGTGGAACTGACTGTACAAATATTATATATTTTTAATTTATCAATTCATTTGTATTTATTTTGTACACAAAAGTTGGAAAATTTTAAAGCTGAATTGGTTTTTTTTTTTTGAATAATATATTTTTTTATATTATATCTATGATAAAACTCTTTTATGAAAAATTATATTAAAATTCAATGAAAAATCATATTCTATGAAAAATAGAACTTTTTTTTTTAATTAATTACCAATATTTGAACTGGGAAATAATCTAAATATAAACCAAAAGAGTGTGAGTTTAATCCTTTATATTATCTGAATCTCCGGAAATATTCTAAAAAATCAAATTACAGTTTAGATTTATTTTTTTTTCAAAAACATTAATTCAAGATTTTGATTCCATTTATAGTGATTTTTTTTTTAATCAATTTTTCATAATTATATAAAAATTATCCACAAAATCTTGTTTGTGATCCAAACATTTAGAATTAAAATTTTTAAAAAGAAAAATGTTAGACATTGAAATTTTGTAATCTTAAGATTCTAGTATATAGAAATTTGTTCATCTTATTTCCATTTTTTTTTTGTTGTGGTGGTTTGATATTAAAGGCAAATTTTCAACTTTAAAATTATTTTTTTTTTTTTTTATGTTTTAGCTTATTTAATCTTTTTCTTTATTGATAAAATATTAAATAGAAATATATATATCACAGGTACGACGATTTTTTTGATGTAATGAAACGCGTTGGCGCACGCGTGAGCGACACGTAAAATTCGTTTCTCGGATATATATATCTATATATATATAGGAAATTTTTTTTTTGAATAATAATTAAAAGGGTGAATTCATTGTATATTGACATCAGAGATTAAATATTTTTTTTTTTGAAAATTTAAGTTTACTAAATATTTATATATATATCTTTTAGAATAGCTCAAAAATCCTTCACAATTGAAACGAAAAAAAAAAAACATATATAAAATATATAAATAATTAAAATAATGGGAAGAAAATTTTATTTCGTATATTTAATTCAGTCTTGTAACCCAAAAATAAATTAGTGGAAATTTTTGAATAAAAATTTAAATAGATTGAATCAAAGATTTCTTAAAAATAATATTTTATGATCGATCACAACAAAAAAAGAAAAGTACAAAAAAAAATCATATATATTACTAATGATTTTAAATACAATTTACCGGGTACTTTAATTTATCCTTCTCTGTGCATGTATCGAGTGTTTTTTTTTTTATCTTTTTTGGTTTATAAATTTCGCCTTGTTTTGTTGTAGTAAAGAAAAAAAAACTGAATATGTAAATTTAATATAGAAATCATATGTTAATTCTTAAAGTATTTAAAAGGTGAAAGAGTTATTACTTCTGTTAAGTGACTTTAATTTTTTTTTCAATCATTTAAATAAATAAATATCTTTTAAATATGGAAATTCATAATTTGGACAAAGTAAGTAACATATAAATTGTTTGAAAACAATTTTGCTGAAAATTAAATAATAAAAAAATGAAATTGTTTTTTTTGAACAAAACATAATAAAGTATTCCCAATGAAATAACTTTTAAGAAATAAGAAATTTAATAATTAATTATCTAAAAAAAATAGTTGTAAAATTTGTATTTCAGTATCAAAAAAAAATTTAAAATTATTTTAATTTTATTGCTCATAAGTTGAAGGTGAATTAATATGAATAAAAAAATTACTGATCACATTTTCCAAATTAGTAATTGTAGAAAAAAATTTTTTATGATAATAATTTTTAATGTTTTTTTGTGATCAAGCAAAAAATATTATAGGGGGGTGTAATAAAATGTAAAAAAAATAGGTGAGCTGATCTAATTAAAAATCATAAAAAAGTGTAAATTTGAACTACTTTTCTTCTCAAATTCTAATTCATTTTTTAAAAAAATAATTTTTTAACTCAGTTTTTAAAGATTTTACAATTTCCAAGAGTTAAAACGGAAAAATTACTTTATATTATTTTGGTGTTTTTTTTTAAAATATACAATCAAACTATTTTCATGTTTTTAAAAACAACACCCCTACTTAAATATGAAATCATCCATGAATTAACGCTGTTTTCTAACACATTTAAAATAATTACACTCTACTTGTTTTTTAATTGTTTTTTTATCATTGTTTTTTAAGTTTTTTTCATATGCGTTTTTTCACATCCCAGAAACGAAAAGTATGATTTCAAAAGAATTCGAGGACTTTATCAAAAACCAAAAAACGTAAACAATGAAAGAAATGAAAAAACATGTAAAAAATTCGAAAAAAAGCGATTTTATAAGTTTTTCATCGTTTTAAAACGAAAAACCGTAAGACCTGTGATATATATATATATATATATATATATATATATATTAATAAATTCAACACATTCAAAACCCAAAACAATAAAATCAACTTGTGTTCTAAATAAAAATGATGAAGAAAACAAATGCACAATATAATGATAATTATTAATTGGTCTTAAGGTAATTTATTAGAAACTATCCAAAAAAAAAAAAAAAGGGGGGAAGGGGTTTAAAAAAAAAATAAACCAGATAAGGTACTTAAAATAAAAAATCATAATAATTTCTTAACTATAAGCACGATTACATCTCGTTACTCAATGCAATTTTTAAAATTTAAAAATAATTTCTTGAAAAAAATTTTAAAGTATTTTATTTTTATTTTTAATTAATTTATAGTTTGAGTTATTTTTATATTGATTTTTTGTGTAAAAAACATTATTAGGGTGAAAAAATGGGAGTATGACATCTTATAATTTGTTCTGTGAATGATAGGTTCTATAAAAAAAGAAAAATTAAAAAAAAAATTAAATTAAAATAAAAAGTATGTAAATGATCTACTCTGTATATTCAACTATTTTTTCATTTTTTAAACAAACTATTTGTTAAATCTAAAGGAAATTAATATAAAAAAATAAAATAGTAGCTGTTTATGTCGATAAACAGGGTATAAATTCCCATGTTTCGAAAAAAAAAAAATTTATTTTTTTTTAAAAAGACAATATTTAATTGGGTATAAAATAGTCTTTTTAAGTTTAAATTAATTTTAAAGGCAATTTCCTTTTTCTTTTGTGAAAATTTTAAATTATAAATCAAATTTGTTTAAAAGTTCCCAGAAATTTTACAATTTTAATAGATATTTATATTTATTTTTAATACATACAATTTATGAAACAAAAATAAAGGTACAAAAAAAAATCTCAAATTAAAGAACTAGATTATAGATTCTAATAAAATACCTTTATATTTGTCAAACCAATTTTCAAAATATGTACCTTAATTTGTAAACTTTTTTATACACAAAAAAATCCGTTTTAAGTTTGTTCCTAAAAGGTAGAACTGACTCTCTAGTGATGAAAAAAGTCTTCTCATTTTTTTTCTATTTTTTGAGAAAAAATTTCAATTTTATCTACCCTATTTTTCCTATTTTTATTAAAGGTAAAGGTTTTTCAAAGCCAACGTGGATTTTTGTCTAGATCAAATTTTGATACCAATATATATATATATTTCAAGTAGTTGAAAATGAGAATAAGAAAGCCCACTTTGAAAAAAAAAACTACATAAGGGGGCCAATATTCACAATTTTTTTCTAATCTTCATATATCAATTCTCACCCCAAAAATAATTTTAAGTATCTAAAATTCTTTGAGAAACTACATAAATTTTGGATTTGAAAAAAGAAATTTGTTTTTGAAAATATGTTATTAAGACTATGTTTCAGATTACCTGATTTAGATTTTTTTAAAAAAATGTGTTTTCTTATTCTCATTTTCAACTACTTGAAAAATCTATATTGGTACTAAAATTTGATCAAGAAAACAATTCATGTTGACCTTGGACTAGCTTTAATTTTAATTTTCTGGTAAAAATTATTCAAAAATTTTCACATTTGAAATTTAATTTTTTGATTAATAAATAATTTTCTCAAAATTGAAAAAAAAATCTTTTTATAAATATACCTGGTAACAAAAACTTGATATTATGTTCTAATAATAATCAAAATGATTGAAATAGTAATAATTAAGGTAAAAAATATTTATAATGTAAGAAATAAAATAGATTTAATTATTTTCTTTTTCATTAAAAATTAAAAAAAAAAATTTGATCTCATTTACTGAAAAAATGTCTTGTCTGGGTTTCTTAGTCGATTAGAATTTTTTGACACTTGGAATATATACAAGTTGTAAGTAGAGAATACCACCAATTACATATTTTAAAATTTTATCTTGTTGTTGTAGAAGACTGATCCCTTAAATCAAAATTTAAAAATTGTAAAAATTGGAAAGAAAAAAGATCAAAATAGAAAAAGCAAAAAGAGATGTTAAAAAATTTCTTTAGGATTGAAATTGAAAAAAAGCTCAAATAAAAAAAAAAAGATCTAAAAATTTAAAAATAGTTTAAATAAGATCAAGAATAATAAAATAAGGAAATTAAAATAAAGGAAAATAAATTGAACATTAATATTCTTCTAATTTGAAAAGTAATGAACCCCCCTTGGTGTAGACCCGATGAATCATGTTGAATTTGTAAATATAAAAATATAAATTAGAGAATTGAAATAAAATTATGTTTCAAATAATGCGCGTTATCATTCTATTGGCTTTTTTTTTTTTGTTTTATTTTGTTTTGATAATTTGTTATAATTTATAATTTTTTATAATTTTTGAGAGAAATTAAAAAAATTGGAAATAAATAAGAGTGGGTTTGTTTTTAAGAAACCAGAAACATCCTTTTCTAAATAAAAATTGATTAAATTGTTGATATTATTTTGATTAAAAGTTTTTAAATTTGTTAAAATTAATTGCTCTGATGATTTTTGAAAGGTATGATTAGTTTTGATTTTTTGGATATTATCATTATTATTCTTTTTGTTGTTGTTTTTGTTTTCAAAAGTAAAAGTAAATGTAGTCAAATTTAAATTATAAAGTTCTGTGAGAAAAAATGGATAAAATTCAGGAATTGAAGAGAAATAATCAGTAACTTGATTGATTGTTAGATTTACTTTTTCCTTTTCAATTTCATTTTCAATTTCCTTTTCCTTTTTATTTTTCTTTTGGGAAGGGACGGTATTTAAAAGCAGATCTCAAAATAAATTTGATCTTAAACAAAGAATAAATTTATTGATTTTTATTGGTTGGATTTTAAAATCATCATTTTTATTTTCATTCTGCTTCTGCTTCTTCTCATTAATTTTTTTTTTTAGGTTGATTTGAAATATTTTTTTTTCAGAATTTGCATATTTATTGATATAATTTTGGAAATCATTTAATAATTTTTCGTTTGAAAATAAATTTTGTTTTTCAAATTGGATTATATTCAATAATTTGAAAATTTCAAGAATTATTTGCTTCTCTTTGAAATCCAAAGAAACAGGACAATATAACCATTTTAAAAATAATTGTTTTTGCTTTTTAGTTAATTCATTTTTGAATTCGTTTTTGATTGTTTTCCATTCTTTCCCAATTCTCATTAAGATTATTTCCTTTTCTGCAATTAATTTATTTGGGAAACTATTTGATTTTTGATCGTTATTATTCAAATGTGAAGAAGAAGATGATGATGTTGAAATAAATTGATTATAATAATTTTCAAAATCTTAGATTAAGATTTCGTTTGTATTTAAAAAATCAATTACACTTTTTTTTGTTTGGAGATTTTTGATCTTTAATAAAAAATTTCTTTTTGAAATAATTTCTTGATCTGTTTTTTCATTATTTGCAAATAATAAATGGAATAGGAATCCTGTTTGATTATGAAAAATAGCTATATGGAAAATTGTATTTTCCTCTTGGTTATTTGATCTATTTATTACATCATCATCGAATTGTTGGTATATTAAGGGAATTTTTTCAGTTTGAATTAATTTTTGGAATTCTTTGAAATCTCCAACTTTGGCTGATTTGGTTAACCTTTCTTGAAAAATGAGATTTCTTTTTATTAAATTCTCTATTTTGCTGAGATTATCTTTTTCATTAATCCTATTTCCATGAATACTGAGATTGATAATAGATTTATTGATTGTTAAGGATTGTATAAATTCTTCAACAATTTTTTCTTGATCTTTTTCTAATTCATCGTAATTCATTGGATTCTTCGATAGGTCCAATTGGGTAAGTGTTCGGTTTATCTTAAGTGCTTCACTTAGAGAATTCATTCCCTCGTTTTCAATTGGATTATCAGACAGTTTCAAGTCGGTTAGGGTTTGGTTAACTTTTAGGGATTCGCTTAGTGCTTGCATTCCCTCGTCGTCAATCCAAGAACATTCAAGATTCAAGTTGGTTAGGGTTTGGTTAACTTTTAGGGCTTCACTTAGTGGTTGCATTCCAACATCGTAAATTTCAACCCCACCAAGATTCAAGTTGGTAAGGGTTTGGTTTGCCTTTAGAGATTCGCTCAGTGCTTGCATTCCCTTTTCTTCAAAAAAGTTCTGGCCAAGATTCAAATGGGTAAGCGTTTAGTTGGCTTTTAAGAGATTCACTTAAGGCTTGCATTCCTTCGTCTTTAATTTTATTCCCAGCAAGGCCCAATTGGTTAAGGGTTTGGTTGACTTTTAGGGATTCACTTAGTGCTTGCATTCCCTTGTTGCCAATACGGTTATTGCCAAGATCTAAGTTGGTAAGGGTTTGGTTGACTTTAAGGGCTTCGTTTAGTGCTTGCATTCCCTCGTCGCCAATTCGACGGTTCTCACGAAGATTCAAGTAAATAAGGGTTTGGTTTACTTTTAGGGCTTCACTTAGAGATTGCATTTCTTCTTTGTCAAGATCATCCTCAGAAAGGTACAAGTGGGTAAGGCTTTGATCATTCAAGGTTAACCTTTGAAAATCGTTTTTGGATTCTTCTTTTGGTTTTGTTAGGCTCATTTATAATTTAAACAGAGAGTGCAATTAAAAAAAATTTATAAATTTTTTTCATCTTATTTTCTGTTTTATTGTTTTCAATTTGATTCTTTTTTGTTTTAACGAAAAAACAAAAATTCAATTATCAAATCACAACTGAAAAGTGTTCAAAAAGATCACCATAGAAAAAATAAAAAAAAATTTGTTAATTTAAAGGTACTGTGTAGAGATTAAACGAAAATTTTAGAAATTTTACTATTTTTTTTTTAACTTCTTGAGTGCTATTTGTTGAAAAATAAAAGAAATAAAATTTTCGTTCAGCTTTCCAAAAATAGATTTTTCCATTTAGCAAACTTATAAAATTTAAAAATCCATAAAGAAAAGTTTAGACTATTAATTTTCCATTATTAGTAATGGGAACTTTTATATTCTTGGGATAGTATTATTTTTGGAAAGTTGACTATAAATTTTGATCTTTTTATTTTGAAATTATCAGTAAAGTTCATGTCAATTTTTTTCCAAAATAAATTGAAAAAAAACCTAAAAACATTTTGGAAATTAAATTTCCAAAAAAGATCTCAATTGTTAACAAAAGTTAATTGGAATGGAATAACAAACCCTTGAAATTTAAAGAAAAATCGATTTTTAGCTAGACAATAAAAAATATTATTTTTCCACACTATTGTTCTTTTATTTTTTTTCGATTTATTTTTTTCGATTTTTTTTTTTACAAATTTTTTATTTTAAACCCAATAGTTTCTAAAGACACTATTGTCAACCAATTAAGTTTCCAATATCATAATTGTTATTCAATTTTTCCATTACGAAATAAAATTTGCATTTTTTTATCTCAAATTTCAATCTTTTATTTTCTTTTTGAAAAAGTTTTAACTTACCTTTATTGTGTTGGAAAAATACACCAAATGTTAAATCTTGAAATAAGGAATTGTTTCCCATTTTTAATCCCCATTTGTAATTTTCTGAATTTTAGTACCTTTTTCTTCTTAACATACTTTGTTGTTTTATCACGATTGTTATTAGACTGCAAAATAAACAGATTTCGAAATTATTCCATTTTTTGGATTTTTAGAGTCACAATAATTTAAAAATTTGGAATCCACATAAATATAATTAAGCAAATGGAACCAATTTTTGTAAACATTTTCCACTTGTTAACTTCCCTTTTTCTAATAATTTTTCAACAAAACACTAAAAATTATAATATTCTGATTAAGAACTTCGTTTGCAATTTACCGATTTTTATAAAAAGATATTGGTACATTTCCATTTGAATCGTGAAGTTAGGATCTTCAAAATATTCACCAATTTGGATCAAAAAATCATTTTATGTCATTTTTTTATGAAAAAAGAAATTGAAATTGAAATTTTGTCGTACCTGAACTCGAACACCTAATTAAGGAACGTAGAAATCAAAAAGAAAAATAATCACGATTTTTTTAACATTAAAAACACTTGACAACCAAACAACTTTTAAATCAAAATGATCGTTTGTCAATGATTTTTGATCATTGAGTTACATAGGATTGTTACATTGACTCCACAAACAATTAATCTGTTTCAACGATACTGTGAAAATTTATAAGACATAGAAATTGGTTATCTATTATAAAATTGTGTTTTTTGAAATAGAAAATTCAATTTCTCTCCAATCATGAGGCCAAAATTTCAATTTTTTTTTTTGTTGTTTGAGTTATTATTTTTGTAAAAATGAAGACAAAAATTAAATTTTCTCAAGAAAAGAAAGTATGGAAACCGCAGAAATCACAGAAACTTGAAAGTATTTTTCGATCTTTGTTTTTCAATTGTAAAAACTTGAGATTTTCACAATTTTGGAAAATGAAGATCCACAACAAAGTAAGTATTTTAATGAAATTTTTTGTCAATTCCCAAAACTAAAAAGAAGCAAAAAATTGGATAACTTCTTTTTAATCTTGTAGAGTGATCAAAATAATGCGTGCCCAACGACTATAATCCGTGTTTCAAAATATTATCCGTGTTTTTTTTTTTCTTCTACCAAGGCAACATCCAATCTACTACCAAATAGTATACCCGAGCCCAAATCAATTTTGAATTTAAAGGTCTGGTTATTTTCAGTAAAATTTAAATTATTCATGCAAATAGTTGAAAATTTTCCATACTATTCTCAATTTTTTTGAAATTTTTTGTTTTTTTTATGATTAAAATTTTACTGAAAATTTACTCTATTTTTTGAGATAAATTTTGCAATTTGATCCTTTATTTTTAGAATTTCTTTTTATATAATAGAACTTTAAGAAATCAATACCATATTTTTTAGGTTTTATTATCAGTTTCTTTGATTGGTCAATTTATAGGTCTTCTATAACAAAAAAACACGCTTTTTATTTTGAAACACGCATTAAATTTTTTTGCACGCTTTATTTTGACTACAGTATTATAAATTTTACAGTTTATGATAAGCTTTGATAAACCATTTTACGGCTTTTCATACAAAAGAAAATTTCAGAATAGAAAATCAATTTCAGGGTCTTACAAATATTCACGGTAGGACTGGAACGAACATATTAAATATTACAAAGTACGGTGTAATTTTGTATTTTTGATTTTTTTGCCAGCCTTCTTTGTCATTCTGAGATTCGAGGGGATTAAAAATTATGCAAAAAATGTAATTCGTAAATACTTAGATCTCCCCGAATAATATTTTGTGAGAATTACCAACACCTACAACCCGACTAAAACACATTTTACCTTGAATTTCAATCTGAAACGTAGTTGTAAATGGGATCAATAATTGAATTTTCATTATTTGTTACCAAAACTCTTTTGAAAAAAACAAGTAATTTTTAATTTTTTTTTTTTTATTGTTTAAGGGAGGAGTTTTTAGTTCCTCTTGTTCCCCCGAATCCCTAAATTGCGATTTAGAAATTTTTTTAAAGATTTCAATATACTTTTATTTTCCACTAGGGTTAATAAAGTTATGGAATCTTTTCTGTTAATAATATTAAAAATATTATTGTTTTTTAATAAACTAAATTCCAAAAATAGGGGCCCAAATTTCGAGATCTCGTTCTAGAATCATTTGATTTCAATATGATGTTGGGCAGTTGATTAATGATGTAATTTAAATAAAATTTTCTACTTCATAATTTACTAACCAAACTTTTGACTATAAAATTGGAAGAAAATAAAAAAAATTTTCAAACAATCAGATGTCAATTTGATTTTTTTTTTTGTTAGTTTCTTCAATCGATTAGTTTCAGATGCCAATTTTTCTTCACTGATTTACATTTAATATTTTTACATGATGAAAAATTTCAATTTAATTCTCAATCAAATTACTCTTACAACCGAAAAAAAAATTCGATAATATCCAGATGTTGTAAAATTTTGGATGATTTTTTTTAGCCAAATTTTTGTACAAAAAATGAAATAGATTTTGTTCAACGTATAAAAATTTTTAAAGAAGACACCTTGTTAGTATTTAATCTTCTGATGATTATCCATCAACTTCTAGTTTATTGATGATTATTTACAGGGTTCCTCATATAATTAGTTTTCCTGAGTATCATTTGAAAAACTGGGCCCTTATTTTTCGAAAGTAGTTTATATGAGATATATTGATTTCTTTTAATTCAGATATCCAGATTTTACGATTATTTTCATAGGCTGGACATTTCCAGAAAAACAAGTAATTTTTTTGATTCCATTTCAAAGGAAACTCCATATCCAAAAAATTCTCCCATTAAAAAACAAATTTTGAAAATAAATATTTTTGTAAATTGAAGTTGTCTATTGAAATAAAAAAAAAATTATAATTTTAATATTCAGTTCTATAAACTAGCAATATCTTGTTTTTTTGTTTAAAAATAAAAAAAAAAAGTAAAAAAAATTGGGACATTTATTATGAAATTTAGTTTACAATAATTCTCTTTTCAGTAATAAACTTAAAAACAACAGGATTAACGAAAAGATGATGAAAACTAAAATCACAAAAAGAAAAACCTCAAATCTCTATTTTTTTTATGAAATATTATAGCGATGAAAAAAAATACCTGAAAAATGACAATAATTATTGTTTCAAATATATTCGGTGTTTTTTTTCTTCCGATTCCAAGGTAACATCATTTTAACTGCTTAATAGTATACATAAGATTAAATCAATTTTGAAAATAAACCCCTTGATATTTTTAGTAAAATTTTATTTAGGGTTTTAATTTGTTCATATTTTTTTGTAATTTTCTCAAATATTTCATTTTTTTTTCAATATTTTTTGTTTTATTTATTATCTTTTCTAAAAATAAACTCAATTTTTAGAGATAAATTTTCATATTTGATCATTAATCTTTTGAATTTTTTTTTTAAATAATGACAACTTTAAAAAACCAACACCATATTAACTTTTTGTTTGTTGTATGAATCTTTTGATCATTCAAAGTGTTACCTTTCTAGAAAAAAGAAACACATCTTTTAAATTGAAAAATGGTTCAACAGGGAGTATTATTTTGACAACAGTAAAGACTTTACAAAAAAAAAAATTCCTTTTGCGAAGTGAAAGCAAAATAACACAATTTAGCTAAACAGACTCAGGTTGGGAAAGTGATCCTTTGTGAAGTGAATATTTTGAAAAAAAATTGTTCAATTTTGAAATTTGTTCAAGAACAAAATTAAAAAAAAAAAAAATAAAACACATAAAAATTTTAGATATTACATTTGATCATACAAGAATCAAAAGATTAAAAAGTATTTATTTTTGATGATTTGGTATATTTTTGAGATGGACAAGTAAATTTACAATCTCAAATTTCAAATCTTCTTCAGATAGTATGTGTGAGTTTATTTTCAATTTATCAATTTTTCGTAATTTTAAAGAAAAGCAATCGTTATTCAATTGTAAAGAGGAATGTTTTTTTGGGTTTTTTAAAAAAGTCATTGGATTGGTATTGTTTGTATTGGTAATTGCTGGTGACCTTGAGACAATTTGCAGCTTCTCATGATAATTGGTGTCATGATTATTGTTGATTGTCTTAAAGAGATAGTTGGGGATTCTTTTACGATTGGTATTGTTGGGTAAGCGCTGGGGTCGTTGTGGGCTTTTTAGCTTTTGTAAGCTTTGAGATACCTGTAGAGTATTGAAAATATTTGTATTTGTGTTTTTAAAAGTAATTGTATTTGTGTTTGTATTTTGAGCTGTGTTCAGGTTCTTATAGCTTATAATAGGTTTTGTGCTGTTTTTTGTTGAAGAAATGTTCAGATTCCTGTTTTTCAGAAATATTTCCAACACCTTTTCCCATTTCGCTGCTTCTTGGCCCACACTCCCCTTTTGTAATGTCAAAACAAAGATCATTCGAAGTCTGTTCTTCCTCGTGCCATTGATCAGATTAAACCTGGCTTTAAAGAAAAAAGTCAACCCGCGATAGAGCTTTTTCATTTCATTTTTAACATTTCTATTGCTTTCTTGTTTGCAGAGCATCCTTAAGGCGCTCTTTTCAATTGTGACTTGCTTGGGTAAGCAATAGTTTGGCTTTAGAAACTCCTTTTGCATCCCCTTAAACATTTTTGGGAACTTTTCGAAATATTCCTCAACAACTGCAATTATTTTGGGAACTTTTTTTTGGAAATTTGCTGTGGCTATGTACTCAGCCAAACTTCCAATGGCCGTTTGCTTAATAGGGGTGAAAACTAGATACTGATCATGGTTCAAAGTTGCAAAATTTGATGGAAACAGGTTGTATTTATACAAAAATACTAAAATTAAATCCTTGGCCTCAATCCTTAAATCACCAGATGCCCTCGTCTCCATCATTTTGTGCAAAACATCACAATGGATTCTCATCTCTTTGGGGGCGTTTTGGAGAAGCAGTTGTGCGCTGGTCATCCCTTTAATGACATGTGTACCAATCTCAAATAATTTGTAGATCCTTTCTTGGTTCACAGTCTTCCTTCGTGTTAAGTCTCGTTTTTGGTTCATGGAAATAATGCGTTAAGTTGGTGTGTGTCGTTTAAAATTTATTTACAAGCAATTAATGCTTTCAAAGAAAAATTTTCAATATGAAAAAAGAAAAAAAAAAGATTATAAAAATAATAGAACAAAAAGAGAAAATTAATTTAAAAAAAAATGAACTTTATTTCAGAATTTGTTCTTAATAAATCTTGGTTTTTCGATGAAAAGATTGGTTCATTCGAGGCATGTGAACAAATGACTTTTTCCAAAAGTTTCTTTCGAAATTCCTTTCCAAAAATTTTAAATTAAAGGAAAATTAATTTTTTTCTACTTCTTTTTGACAAAACATAGAGAGCGATCAGTATCAAACGAAAAGAATCTGTTTTTTGAATCTGAGATATTATTATTTATATTCCAATTTTCTGAAAAATTAATATTTTCCTTCCAAAGAAGAGCAGAAAAATTCTCAAAAATATTTTTTGATTTGTTTTTGATGTTATTGGATTTGTGAGCTTCTGACAATTTCGAAAAAAGAATTTTTCTTTAACTTTTTTATTAAAATTTTTTTTTTTTTGCATTAAAAATTGTTTCAGCACACATCAACTTCATATTTTTTTAATTTTGGAATTTTTTTGATAAAACTCACAACAGTCCCAACATTTGGAAAATATTTCAGTTTACCAAATTAAAAATTTTTTTTTTGCAAATAAAAAGAGAAAATTTAAGATGAATGTCAATTAAGCCAGTTAAAAGAACATTCTAATTTTTGATCACAACTGAAAAAAAATTATTCTAGATTAATTTTGAATAGATTAATTCGCATTTTTCTTGAGATTTTTGTCTTCCAAATAATAAAGGATTGGCAGTGATTCACTTTTTTTGACACATTCTTTTTGTTTGTAATTTAAATAATTTATAAAAATAGGTAAAAAAAAGTTTTTATTTTCCCTTTATCGATTTGTCAATTTCAAAACCAATAATTCCCTTTAGCAATTGGAGTTTCTCTTTGAAGAACTCAAAAAATTTGAGCAGTGATTGCCCTCTTGAAAAAATAAATCTGATTCGGAAACTGTTTCTAATAATTAATTTGTCAGTTGTTGGGTATATTTGAAACAATTGTGTGAAATAAATGTAAGATGGAAATTTCCAAAAGCTGAAAAATATTACCATTTTTTAGATAACGTTTGCCTTAAAGTCTTAAGATCAAACAGAAAAATTTAAACTACTTTCGCTTTTTTTTGATAATTTTGCATTTCTTCTACAAAAATTTTTATTTCTAATCTAAAAATATTATTTTAATAACATAATGAATGATAAAAGTCTTTTGTCTTCCCAAAACTGACTGGAAATGAAAAGTAAGGAATTTAATTTGAATCTATTCTGAGACAGGTAAGTTAAAATGATAATTATTTTCATTTGCTTTAGCTATATTTTGAAAAATTAAAAAATGATTTTGGTGAATAGTCTACTTAGTGTGTCTCTTAAATTATGTACATACACACTCAATGATTTGAGAGATATGTCAGAATTAAAAGATATTTCTATAAATTATACAAAACTAGTAAAAATAATTGTTAATTGTTAATCATAAAAAAAAACTTCAAAAAGACATAATAGACCTTTAAAGGATATTTGAAAACAAACCCAACTGTGTACTATTTTTGTGACTAAAAATTGGTTTGATAACTTCAAAGAATATTTAGTAAAGTGATCGTGTTTTTTTTAAAAATTTTAGTTTATGTGACAACAATCTAGTTTTCTTTTTCAAATAGAAATTTACTTTCAAAAGTTTCGAAAAGTAAAATTATCTATTTCACTTACGTACCACGTTTTAAAGAAAATGTGCAAGAGTTGATGGAATTGGTGTAAATATCGTTTCAGAAAAGAAGAAAGTTAGAGAAGAAAGGAAGGAAAAAATAGCTTTTGAAATTTGTGACGTGCTTCGTCTAAGAAAAAAAATAAAGTAAAAATCTTTTCATTAATATTGTAGTCAAAAAAAAATTGAGCAAAAAAATTTAATAGGTGTTTCATAATAATAAGAGTGATTTTGTTGTTGAAGGACTAAATACTCATTGATCAATGAAACTTTAAGCAAACCAAAACCATATTTTTTTAGGGTTTATTTCAAGTTAAATCATTTAAAAAGAAATTCTAAAAATATGAAGATTAAATTGGAAGATTTATCTCAAAAAATAGAGTTAATTTTTGATAAAATTTAGTCTACTTGTTGGAATTTTTAATATCAACAAAACAAAAAATTTCAAAAATATTTGAGAAATTACCGAGAATTTAGAATAATTGCATTCCTAACCTAACCTAACCTGAAAATGTCATGGGGTTTACGTTCAAAATTTGTATGAACTTAGGTATAGTATTTGTCAGTTAACTGGATGCTGCCTTGGAACAAGAAGAAAAAAAAGAATTGATTATATTTTGAAACACGTATTATATTGGTTGACCATGCATGATTTTGATCACTTAAGGGAGTAGCTACATCATAAGACATGCTAAAAATTTGAGATGGATGTGATAAGAACATTTTATTCTAGTGGCGTGTGATCGTAGATTCTCTAGAAAATTTATTTTTAAAAAAATTATTTGATATTTTATTTTTAGGAATGTTCAACAATAAAAAAAAAGAGAAATATATTGATAAAATAGTTTTGATTTTTTTTTTATTAAAATAAACTTAATTCCAAAATTTTGGATACGGCTTAAACAGCAGAAAGAATAGTAATACCATACTTTACATTCAATTTGGAAATAATTTTGATTTAACCAACTATTTCATTTTTTATCTTTTTTATTTTTGTTTTTATTTCGTTTTTTTTGAGTTACGAAATCTGTTTCGTTAGATCTGTTAACTTTTAATCGATGGTTGATAGAATGTTACTGTTAAGTTTCTTAAATAGAAAAACCCACATATAATTGGCCCATGTTATCTTATCATTTGATCGATCAACAATTGTTGGTGTAATTTCAACAAATTTACCAATACATTTTTTGTTTAGCTCGTTTCCTTATATTAACACACTGAGTTTTGATTTTTATGTTTTATATTGTTTTCTTTGATTTGGATGAAAATGATTACTTATTAAAACATTAATACTGGGTTACTTAAATGTTGTTTTATATTAGGTTTGGAAAAATACAATAAATTGAGTTTTTTTTTTGCCTATTTTTGATTTTGGGTGTGTCCAAATTTTTGGAATGGGGTTTAGTTTTTTTTTTTGGGAGAAGATAATTTTAGGTTCTTAGAATAAAACTTCTAGCTATTTTGTGGTTTAAACTTTGATAAAATATAATCATTGACTGCTCCAATTCCACCAAATCCAACGATTTAAAATCCTAACAAGTCAATGTTTTGTGATAATTATTATTTTTTTGAAATCCTTTTAGCTATTTAAGTCCTATTTGTGTTTCCTTTTGTGGTTCTCCCGATTGCAATATTGTTGTTCATTTTAAACAAAATCCATTAATCCGAAATTTCACTGAGAAAAAAATATTTGTAATTGTTTTTTGTTATGTTTAAAAAAATCTCAAAAATGATGAAAAAATAAAAAAATGAAAAAATTAAATGCCACAATAGAATGTAGAGATAAGGATTAAAGATAAGTTATTCAACATTCGAAACACTATTTTAAGAAATTCAACTCAACATTCTATTGTGGCAATTTCTTTGAGACTTTTGAAAAAAACATTTGAAAAATCTAATGAATAAAGTACTTTAAATAATAAAAATCAATGAGGTACAAGCAGAGTAAAAAACGTTATTTTCTGTTCCTCTTCAAAATTGTAAAATAGTAAAAAATTTTCCTTTACCGTGACTACTCCCTTAAGATATAATATTTCTTTTCAAGACAAAATACTATTTATTGCACAATAATATGAACAAAATTTCCATACAATTTTTCAAAAAAAATATCATTTTCAAGAAATTCTTTCAATTTATAAAGGTTTACAATCCCTGAAATTTGAAAAAAAGATTTTATTGTGTCATTTGTGTCCACTTATTAATTTTGTTCTAATCTGATCGATCTTATATTTTATATGGGTTTTAAGAGTTATTGAAAATTACAATTTTTGACAATTTATTTTTTTTTTTTTCCGAAATCCGAATTGAAGAGTATAAGATTAATTAGCTGGAACTTAAGTGATAAAAAAATGTGTTGTGTGTATTTTTGATTGAAATTTTTGATTAAGTTTGGTTTTATTTAGAACTTTTAAAAAAATTTTTATTTTTTCATTTAGAAAATTGACAAAAAAGTAAATGAAGATTCTTTTCTACAACCCAAAAATCAAAATTTATTCTTGAACACCTAACAATCTATTAATCTTACACTATTCAAATCGAATTTTGGAAATAATAAAAAAAATAAATTGTCAAAAATTCCCACTTTGAACCACTATTAAAATCCTTACCAAGTACAAGATCGATCAGCTCAGAACCAAATTAACAGTGGTCAAAACAAACGAAACAATAGAATCTTTTTTGAAATTTCAGTGATTGTAAACCTTAAGGGAATAGTAACTCTTATTTATTTTTTAATTCCAAAAATAATAGAGAACTCCCCTTTTACATGGATTAGATTATACCCAATAAGTAAATACCATTTCCCATTGTTTCAAGTAACCGGTAGTTTAAAATTTTGAAAACACAAGTTAATTTTTCTCAATTATATTTTCAACAAAAGATCTTATCTTGATCATTTTTTGTTTGGTTTTTTGATCAATTTCCAAAAAGAAAAATCTCCCAAAAATTAAAAAAACCTTTTTTTAATTTGATAAAATCCCACCTTTAGTAATTTCTGAGAGTTTATCTGAACAAATACCAATTCAAATTGAATTTTTAATCCTATTTTAAAAAAGACAACAAAAATAAATTAAATATTGAATTCTTGAAGATCCAGAGAAAAAATCGATCATTATTATTTTTATAAATTATTCATTTAATTTCTTGAAATTTAATAGATTTTAGAATATTTTATTTTAAATATTAAGAGTATAACAAACAATAGTTGAAATAAAATCAGTTTTTTTAATAATATTTATTTTTTTTTTTTTATTTTTATTCGTTTGAATTCGATTTATTTGTTTGCAAATATTGAAAAAATTGAAATATAACGAGAAAAATATATAGACAAATCTAGTCTTTTAATTATAAATAATCTATTAAAATAAACAAGATACTGTTATTAATTATCTATTAAAAATAAATCACATAAAAAAATATCTCTTTAAATTAAAAGTTGAATTTTCCAAGGTTTTAAAAAGTATTTTAATAAAACTTTTAATTTATTTGTTTGATTGTTTTTCTCAGATTTTTTTCGTTCAAATAAAAAGAAAAAATTGATTTGCAAATCCGTTTTGAATCAAGAAATTAGATTATTTTCATGTTTAAATTAATTACTGTAATTTTTTTGCAAATTACTTAGATTTTTATATACTGGGTTATTTTTAAACTTGGTTTTTTAAATTTTAAAGTGTATTTTTGTATACATTTCTTTCATAAATAATAAGATTTTTTTTGGATAATAATGTAGAAAAATTCCCATTTTATTTCTTCCCTCTTTTAAAAATTATACGAACTCCTTTCGAATTTATGATCTCTCTTTCTTTAATTGACCCCCCCCCAGTAAACTAATATAAAAAATCTAAATAAAAATTTAGAGTTTCAAACAAACAAGGTGGTAATTTTGTTAAATCAACTCTTCTCACTAATAATAAAATAAAAAAAAATAAAATGAATATTTTTTATTTTGTAAGCAGTCCAAATTAAGAAAAGAAACATAAATTAATTTTAAGAGGTATCTTAATATTGAAATATCATAATAATACAAATGAAAAAGATCATAAAAATACAAATAGAATAAAAGCTTATTTTAGTTAATTCAAACAAAAAAACTATAGGATCAAATCTTGATTTAAAATTGTAAATTATTAAGCAAATATAATAATTAATAACAAACCAACATTAACTTTATCTCTTTAGTGCTAATCCAGTTATATATAAATATATTCACAAATATAAATAACAAAGCAATTAATTGAATTGTTAAAACAAAAAACGAAATACTACTCTATTTGAAATTTTGTAACTTATTAATAATAAGTTGAGTTTTTGTAAGATTTGAAATTATTCTTATTTTTGAAATTTTTTTTTTTTAAATTGGATTTTTTGAATTGTTGAATGTGACATTTTTTTAATTTGAGATCGAAAAACATAAATATATACGATTCCAGATATTGCGATAATTACACCTATTTTAATTTTCAATATTACACCTATAGCTATTATTGTTTTTTTGTATGTATCCGAAGGCAACAAATCAACAAGCAACCCGCCGATATAAGTTATTAACGAAGAATAAAACGATAACAATTTCAAAAAGTTTGCAGATTTTTCTCTATAGGGCATAAACATGTGCTGTAATATAATTGAAACTTGTAAGATGATGGAGAAAGTGATCACTTTATTAAAGGAATAAAATGGGGTTGCCGAATCATTTAATGAAAATAATAATTTTCTTAAAAAATCGATCATGAACCACCTCTAATATTTTTTACAAAATGTACCTGTTAAAAACCTCGTAATCATTTCATGTTGTTCATTTGGTAGCCATTTTTTACCTTTTGTAACAATGAAAAACAAGAATAAGGGAATCCCAATAATGTAGACGACAAGAAACAGAATTCCAAATCCAAACATTAGATAATGCTTGTGAGTATAACATTTGAAATAAGGCACAGTGTTTAAAAAACTTTCTTTATCGAGCTTGATAGTGCACCCAAAGACTCTAAATAATTCATTTGAAACAGATAGATAATTCATTGTCAATAAAAAGAAAAAAATATAAAAGCATTTATATTTCCAGTTATCAATTAAATTTTCTTTTTGATAATAATTCTCTTCTTGTTCATATTTTTCAAGATTTTTTTCTACTGTATAATTTATTTGTAATTTTAGTTTTGATCCCTCCTCATTTTCATTTTCATTATCGTTATCATTTTCATTTTCAAATTCGTTTTCTATTTGCTTTTCTTTTTCAATTTCATTTTCATTTTCAATTTCATTTTCATTTTCTGTATCGTGTTCTGTTTCCTTTCCCTTTCCTTTTCCTTTTCGTTCTCAATTTCATTTCCATTTATATTTTCATTTCCTCTTTCAGTTTCTAGATCTGTTTCAGATTCTAATTCTTCTATAGAAGATTCTGTTTCTTCAACTGAATGATCAGCTAACAGACTATGCATATTTTCATTATTATATAAATTATCTATTTGAGATTGTTGATTTTTAAATTTTTTTTTTTTCCGTTTTAAAATCAATTTACCAATTAAAAATACTATTATTGAAAGAATAACAATATATAAATGAAACATCATTCGAATCCAAAAAAGTTCCCCAAATTCTAATTTATTATTCATACATTTTAAAATTCCAATATCAAAATTTGTTACTAAAGAAAGATATTCAAGAAATTTAAAAATATTTTTATTTTTAATTGGGCTATCAACAATAATCATCTATGTTTGAAAAAAAGTAATAAGAACTTGAAGAATAGCTATTAATTTAATTTATGAAATTTAAAGTATATATATTTATATGTATATAGATAAAAAAATCCAAAATTATATTTAATTGTTTAAAATGAATAAGGAATCTTGAATTTTTATATAATTTTTAAAATATCTGACTTTTTTGTTATAATAAGAATAATTAAAAAGTAAATTATTAAAAAAATTTAATTATTTGTTGTTCTTGAATACTAAAGGATATATTTTTTTTTCATTTTATTATTCCAGGTTACTCGCCATTGTAAAAATTTAAACCATATTCCAATCAAGGGTCACAATTGTAATAGAAGAATTACATGTATTTAAAGGGTTTGGATGCAGACTAGAAAAAAAAAAAATTATTTTGGAAATAACAAAACCAAAATCATTTTTTCATGTTTTACTTTTTGATTTTCTTATGTCACGTAATTCCTTTAAAATGTAATTTTTATTCCAAGATTTATAGTAAATAAGTAAATACATGCTATTTTAATGTTATTGAAACAGTGAAAATGATGATTGTAGAGAAATCATATTAATTTCTATTTGAATTTTCTTTGATCTTTTATTATAAGATCAAAATGAACATTGCTGTTTTTTCTCAACAGTTCCTAAATATTTGAGATTTTCCAATTTTTAAGAAAATATATGGATTTATTAGTTTTACTTCATTTTTAGATATCAACTATTTCAAGCTGTTTATTATTCTACTTATTTCTTATTTGTTCTTCAAAGGCTAATCTTAAAAAGATAATTGATATTTGGAAAATTTTTTTTTGGAACATTTCGATGAAACAAAGTTTAGTTTTATTTTGTATTTTTTTGATTTATAATTTACCATTGTAGAAAAAAAGTGAAACAGGGAAAAAAGCCAAACACGGTTTTTAATTGGGAACATTAATAGAACCTGAAAATTCAAAGTAAGATCAATTAAAAAAAGAATAAATAAATAAATAAAGACAAAATGAAGTATTCAGCACAATAACAATTTTTTTAATACTATTTTTTGAAGGGATTTTTCTTTGAAAGATCTAATTATTAAAAATTTGTTCAAAAAATTGACTATTTTAGGCGATCTCCAAAACCACTAACAATTTCGATAATAATATAGATTTAAATTGTATTTATTGGAATGATTGAAAATAATATAATGGATTATTCTTTGAAGTTAATGTGTTTCTTCTTTTTATTGACCTTACTTTACATTTTCAGGTTCTATTAATGTTCGCAATGAAAAACCGTGTTTCACTTTTTTTCAAAAATGGTTAAAATAAAAAGGTTAAAAAAAGTTAAAACCAATTCCAAGGAAAAGTATACAGTAAAAATAATTTTACATCTAAATTTGTTAAGAAATTTTGAATTTCAAGTGATTCAGTAAAATTGTTGCTTTGATAAATTATTTCCAATTCAAAAAAAAAGAAAAAAGTAAAATAAAACTGAGACACTCTTACATACCCAATGTCAATGTTTTATCGAAAAACAACAAGTATTTTAAATGTTTTATAGGTATTAGAAAAAAATATATATGTCTATATTAGAAACAGATCTTCAGAATGATAAATTTTAAAACAGTTGAATATAAAACTCTATTTCACTCAAAGTAGCCCAGTAAAAAAAATGAAAAATTCAATTTTTTTTGAATAATCAACCAATATACGATTGTTTGGAAATAAAAGAAATAATGATCTTCATATTAGAGTTGAGACTCATAAAAGAAATACCTGAACAAACCATATAAATTTTCAAAAAAAAAAATGTTCAAAAATTTTGTTCGACCTATCATTGGAATATCTTGTGCAACATTTCTCAATTTCTTTCTGAAAATTAAAAATTGTTGAAATTATTTTTACTTCAAGTAAAAGAATTGATTTTAAAAGAAAATACATTTTTGTAATTTTCTTAAAGTTAATTTGGAGTTTACAAAGATTTTGTTTTTTTTTCGGAAATTGGCTTTTTTATAAAATGTTAAATAAAAAAAAAAAAAAAAATAGAAGAAAAATAAAAAGGCACAAAAAAAAAAAATTGAAAATACCAGTCATTTTGCCAGGAATTTTAATCAACAAAATCACCAACCCAATAACAATAATTACATACAAAATTGGCAAGCATATTGTAACTGATTTACGGCATAAAATACAACTTTTCCCTAAAGAATAATACACATTTTTTGGAGGATTATTTTGACATTGCGAACATAAGATCCCCTCATAACCATCTCCGTTACAGACGTTTCCCCCATTTTGGTAATTCTCGTCAAGTTCTTTATTTTTTTGATAATCCTGGGAGGGCATTTGGAGTAACATAAAGGATGGTTTGAACTTCTACTACATTTGCTAATGTTCACGGGGTTGTCCATCGAAGGGTAAATCCAGCAATTTAAAGTTTTATTATGGCTACAGTCGCAGATACCCGAGCAGTTTAGACATGTTTTATCCTTTTTAAGGTAAAAGCCATTTTTGCAAATGCAGTTTTGGTGGTGATAAAAAGAAGGATCAATTTCGATGTTTGCAGTACGGAATTTGTTTGTAATGCCGGGACAAATCAAAAGGGAGTAGTCTTCCACGTGCCAAACGTCTTGCTTTATTGTAAAAAAGGAATTTAACTTATCGATCTTTTCATCCCCCGTTAACTCCATTTTGGTGTTTTTAATATTTAAATATGACAAATATTTAAAGTTGTACCATGCTTGGGGAATATCCCCGGCCAATGCTGTGCCTTCAAAATTTAATGATCTTAAAAACGTTGAACTTTTAAAAGGGAAGACGTCTCCTTTTATCCCCGTTTCTAGAAATATCAAATTCCACAAGACTGTCAAAATTAAATTGCTCATCGAATTTGTAAATGGCACCAATAATGTTGGTATTGACCAATTTGATCGATTGGATATTTGCCATAGTTTCATAATTCTTGAATAAGGTAAAAAGCTCTTCGATGGTGATTTGTGGTGAAAATTTTGTATTCGAGATATCAAATACGCTAAGATTAACAACACGGTTAACAATGAGCGGCGTGATTAATTTAATGTTGTCGTTGTCACTGTTAAGAATTCCTTGATCTTAAGAGGCAGAAGTGAATTTAAAACATATTCACCATGAAAGTTGTTGTGTGACAACGAGAGGAAACTTAATTCTGGGAAATTAATAAAATCACCAGGAATCGGCCCAGTAAAGCCATTCTCCTCAAGATTCAAACTATTTAATTGAATTAGATCCCATAGGCAAGCCTGGAGTGTTGAATTTATATTATTATAGTAAAGATTTAAATATTCTAATTTTTTGAGATTACACACAAACAAGGGGAATCTGACTAATTTATTGACGGCAAGATTTAGATGCTTTAGCCTTCACAAGTCGTGGATATAAACCTTTGGCAAAAAATTATCTAAATCATTATTATCTAAATAAAGTTCTTCCAAATTAGCCAATATCGCCAATTCGTTGGAAACGGTTTCCAAACACGAACGGCTAAGGTATAGGATTCGCAATTCTTTTAAATCGTCAATGCTGCTCGACAATTCTGGAATTTTGGGATTATTATCTAAATATAAGGTTTGCAATTTGCTTAATTTATAGATGGGCTCTGGAAACTCTGTTAATTAATTATGACTTAATTTAATCGTCGTAAGGTTTGTTAGATATTGAAAATCTGACGGCAAACCAACAAGAAGATTTGATGTTAGATCTAAAGTATCAAGCATATGAAGATTTTGAATATCATCATTTATTATGTGTCTGATAGCATTTCCCGTTAAAGTTAAATAAAGAAGATTATGTAAATTGGTAATTTTTGGGAAAGTATCAAGTTTATTGTTCCCTAAATTTAAAGTATTTAAAGGGATTAAAGAATTTAAAACACCAGCAGTCTTGTTTATCTTATTACTTTCCAAATCCAATTCTTTTAAATTACCAAATGAAGTCCCCATTTCACCCAAGCATGAATCAAGAGATCGGATACGATTATTATGTAAAAATAAATTTTCAAGATTCCATTTATTGTCACATAAAAATTCAAGGCTACTTATTTGATTATAAGATATATCAAGATAATTTAACTTTTGATACGACTGTTGTCCAAGTGCTGTAGTTTTAAAAGTTACAGAATTAATCCTATTTTCTGACAGATGTAAATATTCGATATTTTCAGAGATTGAATAATCCCAAGTGAGGATGTTATTCTTCTGAAGATTTAAATGTTTCAAGTTTGTTAAGCTGGTTAGCAGATCCTGCCCAATTGAACTTATATAATTATCATTGAGAATTAATTCCTCAATACTTGTAGGTAAGTGTTTGGCGTCGTCTTTGAACTCATCATTAAACGCGTTCCCTTGCAAATCCAAAATTAATAAGCTTTTTAAATCAGATAAATTTGGAATTGTTCCCAAGTCAAGTGAAGATAAGTATAATTCTTTCAGGCTTGTTAATTTATTCAATTTGCTTAATCCAAATGAATTTGAAGATTCTAAGTCCAATACTTCCAAGTTTGGATACTTATTGTCATCGATATCTATACTATCTAAATTCGTAAAAGATAGATATAAAGTGTTTAAACTTTCTGCAGAACCATTTAGATTAAAACTCTGCAGAGTGTCACTTGATGCTAAGGATAACTTTTCAAGATCAGATAGCTGCTCACAATAATTAAAATTATGTATAGTTGTTGCTGTTAGATCCAATTCTTTTAATTTTGGTAAATAATCACATGAATCATCCGTAAAATAAAATGCATTATTATCACTTAAGTCTCTGTTTATTTATTTTATTTGTTTGTTATTTTGTTTTATTTTAATTTATGAGAAATAATAAATTAAAGTTTGAATAGTTTAAACTAAAGCTGATATTATTAAGTAAAACCCCGGTTTTAGAAAATGGAGTTTTTTTTTGGGGGGTCAATTAAAAAAAAAAATTAATAAAAAACAAAAATACATTATAGTCAAAGAATTATAAATTCCAAAATTAAGAGTTTAAAAAAAATTTAGATTTAAATCAAATATAATATTATTTATTGAATTCAAAATGAAAAAGCCAATTATTAATATATGGATTATTAATTTTTAATTTTTACTTGAAAAGATTTTAACTCAATCGGTGTTTGGATAAATAAAAAAAAGTCACAAAATTTTTAAAAATAAATTCACATTCTCCTAGAATAATTTATCAAAACTAAAAAAAAAACTTGTCCAAGACAGAAGCTCAATTTAAAAAATAAGACTTAAACTTGTTAAAAGAAATTAGAACTTCTTGAAGTTTGATTTCATTTCAGAAAAATTAAAATTTTCCAAAAAAAAAAAAAAATATGAAAATATTCATTAAGAAATTGAAAATTTAAAATTATTAACTGTAAATCTTAATAATTTTAGACAAAATGTAATATTAAAAAGTTCTGGGTGGGAAGTTCAAGGATATTTACAAATTATTATTAGGTATAATAATAATATCAATAAACATTCGTGCCATCAAGTTACATGCATACCTGTAGAGTACCAATGTTTTTTTTACTTTTGAAAAAATCTTTGGATTTTCGTTAGGTTTTTTTGAGTTTTCTATTTATTAGGAAAATTGATAGATTTTCGTTAGGTTTTTTTGAGTTTTCTATTTATTTGGAAAATCAATAGATTTTCGTTAGGTTTTTTTTACTTTAGAAATAAACAGAAAATTTTAATAAATTTTCGGTTTATTTCTAAAGTAAAAAAAACCTAGAACACTTTCAAGATAAAATAGAAAACCTCAAAAAAACCTAGAACACTTCACTAATCAAAAAAAAAAACAAAAAAAGCTAAAATTTTTTTTCCAATATTCCCAAAAAATAGAATAAAATCAAAATATTTTACTCATTTCTTTTAAATTCTAAGAAAACCTAACGGCTGGAAGAGGAAATATACCTCCCCCCTTCCCACCAAAAAAAAAAAAAAAAAAAAAGAAATTTATAAAGGGTATTTCAAAAGCAATTGGTAAAAAATCAATAAAAAAAAAAACCCAAGGCTATCATTTAATTAAGGACTCCCAAAATCACAGCCACTCTACTTTTGGTTGATTTAATTTAATTTGATAATTTATCATGAATGTTCATTTCAGAATTGTTGTAAAAGTTATTGTAATTTCTTTTCTTTTTTTGATCTTATTTGCTTTAAACCTTTATATTTTTTAATCTTTATTTTATTCATTTTTATTTTCAAGTTACTCATACTCTTGTGTTTAAGTATTCCAGTATTCGCAAGTAACCACTTGATCTTTTTCCTTTGTAATTCTTCTTCCCAATATAAAGAATATTCAGCCCGGGGAAAAATGGATCAAAATAAAAAATCTGAAAGTTATTATAAAACAGTATGATAAAAACGTTTTAAAAATTATCTTTAAAACTATCAACAAACCTCAATAGAGATAAATCATTTTCCAGTTAAAATTTAACAGTTATAACGGGCGAAATACATGCCTTTAAAAGGTTTGAATGGATATTAGAAGAGAAAAAAATGTATTTATGACATTTTAAAATTGAAATCACATTTTTTTTTTTTTTTTTACTTTTTTTCTTTTTTTCGAAATTTAATTCATTAGCAAATATTTTTTTTTATTGCAAGATCTTTAGTCACTTGGTACAAAAATTTCTACAATTATTGAAACAGTGGAAATGATTGTTGAGAAATCATATTGATTTCTATTAGAATTTTAGGTGATCTTCAATCAAAGATCAAAATGAACCTTGTTGTTGTTTTTCATAATAGGAGAACTCAAAATTTTATGTTTTTCAATTTTTGAAGAAAATATATGGATTTATTAGTTTTATTTCAGGTAGGCATCATCTATTCTCTGATGTATATTATTCTATTTATTTTTTATTTGTTTTTCAAATGCCAATTATTTTAAAATAATAGATATTTGAAAAAAAAATTGTTTTTTGGGATTCCCTTCGACAGAAACAAATTTTATTACTAATTTGTAATATCATTCCAAACACAATTGTTTCTAATTTGTTTATAGTGACTAATTTTAAATTTATAGTACTATCTTGATTAGAAATAAAGAAGAGTTTTAGTCTCAAATAAAAGTGTATCTTTTGAATTTGGAAATAGTATTTCAGATATTGTTTTCATTTACGCCTTCGGCACAACAACATCAAAAATGGAAAGATTTTTAATCTTTTTTGAAGTGAGATGAAAAAATCTTTCAGGTTTGATAAACTGAAAAAATAATTTATATAGTTGATAAAATAAAAATAAATTCAAATTTTGATAAGGGACTAAGTAAACTACAAAAAATCTTCAAGAACATTTAATAGCAAATCCAAAAAAAAAATTTCCGAATCTTGAAATTTCAAAAACAAAGTAAAAATCTGATTACTAAACAACCAAACTTACTTTTAATGCTATTTTCAGAATTGAATTATTGTTGTTTAAAAAAGTTTGATCCATTTTTCTCATTTTTGAAAAAGTTCAAAATTCAACATATTTTTGAATTATTTCAAAAAAAAAATTATTTTCTTTGAAAGAAGATTGAAATCTTTTTGCTTATTAAGGAAGTGTACCAAAATAAAATTCTTTGAAAATGAAACCATTAAGTTTTGGAATAATCTGGTATCAAAAATCTAATTTGTTTCAAAAAAATACAATAATTATTTTAAACTTTTAAAATATATAATTTTTTTATTCTAGAATAGTTCTTTTTTTTTTTAATAAAAAAATTCGAGAAAAAAAACCAAACCATTAAATTAAAAATTTCTCCCAAAATACTTTTTTAAACCCTGGAAAATTCAACTTATAACCTAAAGAAATACTTTTTCATGTGATTATTTTTAATCAATAATTAATAACCAATCTTAATTCTTCCAGTGAGTTTGTAATAACCAAACGACTATATTTATCAATAGGTTTAATTATTATTTTTCAATTTTTTAAATATTTTCAAACAAATCAAACCTATTCAAATTTTGAAATTCTAATAAAAAAAAAATGAAGATAAATTATCAAATAACTGATTTTAATAATAACAGTTGATTGTTTATACCCTGAATATTTGAAAATAAAATATTTCCTAATCTTTTTAATTTCAAGAAATTTCATAAATATTTGTGAATAAAATAAATGTTCAAATTTTTTAGATCTTCAAGGATACAATATTTGATTTATATTTCATGTATTTTTAAAATAATATTAAAGACACAACGTTACTTGTTCATAAAGACTCTCAGAAATTACTAAAAGTGATATTTCTTCAAAAATAAATTTTTTTACAAATTTTTATTTTTCTGATTTGATCCCAAAACCCAACAAAAAAGGATCCAGATCTTTTAACTGAAAATTCCATTGGAAAAAATGAAATCTTTTAAAAATGATTATTCATTTCTCTAAAGTTGACAAACGAAGTTTCTTATTGGGTTTAATTGTATCCTAATGTAAATAATTACTCTATTACCTTTGGGAAAAAAAATAAATAAGAGTTACTAGTCCCTTAATAGTTTCTCAAATTTTGTAAATATGACGAAATTTTTGAAACAAAATCATTTTATATTATTGAATGATTTACATTAATCATGATCTAACCTCTAAAATCAATTTAAATCAGAACCAAGAATATATTATGATAAACCTATCTTCCAATTCCCCAAGTCTGAAAAAAAAAAAAACAAAAGTTCAATTTTTGTAATGGGTTTAAAGGTTATTTACACCACTAAAGAATAAAATAAAATCCAATATGAAATTCGCGAAGACCAAATGGAATCAGATTACTTTTGTGCATTTTTTCGAATCTTATTTGAAGGTAAACATTTTTTCTCAAAAAGAGAATATTTTTATTAACGATTTGAAAACAAGAATAATTAAATGTTTGGATACAACATTAAGACATATTTAGAAAAACTCAGAATATTCAAGAATAAACATAAATTCATATTTGGTAAACTTTGGTTTTTTGAGCTATTTGACATTTATTTTATTAAATGACAAAAAATGAGTTTTCATTTTTTTTTATTTGTCTTTCTTTTTCATATTTTATTGTTTTTTTTTTGAGGACAAATGACAACACAAAAGCTGCTTGAATCTTCAAGTAGTTTAAGTGATCTTGGTAATATTGAAACACCCAATTCTAATTATACCCGTAAAATTAGTGGAAAAATAGAAAAGCGTCTTGATCAAAAAAGCAAGCTCAAAAGTGAAAACAGCAACAACAGCGACAACAGCGAGAGCGAAAATGAAAATGAAAACGAAATATTAACAAAAACTGAAACCGAGACAAATGATCACAATAAAATCAAAAACAAAGGTAAACCTGAAAAGGAACGAGGTCAAGAACCAAAGAAAGAAAAAAAAGGAGAAAAAAATAAATCAATGAAGCAAAATTCATTCCTCTTTATTTTTGTAGAAATCCTTTTTCCTTTATTGTTAGTCGTTGCATCGTTGATGAGATTTGGCTATTTTTCTTTGGTTTATCTCCTTGTGGCTATGGTTTTTTTACTTTTACCAACATACCATTTATGCAGACGAAGAAAATATGAACGCAGGTGGATTTTTGTTTTGATTGTCCTGACCTTAATTTTTTCAATAATGTTTATTCTTGCACAAATCATTTTTAATAGCTATTACTATTCAAAGGAAAACAATAAGTCTGTGGTTTTAAAAAGCAATTCTTACAAGTATGAAATTTATCAATCTTTTGGGTTTTATAAGTAAGATTACTCATTTTTTTTATCTTTTTTTTTAATTTTAAAAATTCATTTTCTTTGTTCACCATCGAAAACAAAAGAAAAGGATTCTATTTGTGAAATGGTATTCAAAAGAATTGACTTTGGTGGAACTAAATTATATTTAACTTCTTGATTGTGTTAATTGCCCTAAATATAATCTTTTTTTTTTCCCAAACAACACAAATTGCGATTTAAATTGAATTAATTTTCATTAAAAACAAGTTTCCAATTTTTTTCTTCTTTTTCGAAAAATAGTTTCAAATTATCGGAAAAATTAAAATATTTAATTCAGTATTTGTTTAGTATGAGGTCAGTGACTAAAATTGTTGATCATCAAATTATAAAAAACAGAGAATTTAATTTATTAAGTTCTGACAAATTCAAAAAATGTTTCAAAAATTTTTTTAATTCAAGTTCCTTTTTGTGAATTTTTTTAACTCACTTTGAATATAGCCCAAATAAAGAAGACGAAACAATTTTTTTCCATTTAAATCCAAAGATACAAAAAAAAACGTTGATTTTGGAAATCTTATTTGAAATGAAATTTATCAAAGCTAAGTTGTTTGAATTTCAAAAAAAAATTTTGAAACATTTTTTGAATTTGTCAGAACTTAATAAATTAAATTCTCTGTTTTTTATAATTTGATGATCAATAATTAATGAAGAACTGTAAATTACACTCTTGTTAGCAACAGGGTTTCTCGATATTTTTGGAATAAAACAGAAAAACTCAAGAAAATAGCGTATAGCTTTTCCAGAATTTAAAAGAATTAAGTAAAATTTAAGATTTTTCTCTATTCTTTTGAATTCTGGAAAACCTAACGAAAAGTTTCTTCAAGTGCCTTAGAGTACCGTCAAGTGTCTAGCTTTTCTTGAGGTTTTCTGTTTTAATTTGGAAAATCAATAGATTTTCTTTAGGTTTTTTTTACTTTCGAAATAAAATAGGAAACCTCAAAAAAACCTAGAACACTTCACAAATAAATAGAAAACTCAAAAAAAACCTAACGAAAATCTATCGATTTTCCAAATAAACAGTAAATCCAAGAAAAGCCAACGGTGCTTTTCCAGAATTTAAAAGAATAGAATAAAATCAAAGATTTTACTCAATTCTTCTGAATTCTGGAAAAGTCAATGAAGGTTTTTTTTTATTTTAAGAAATAAACCGAAAATTTCAAAAATTTTCTTTTTATTTCAAAAATTAAAAAAAAACTAACAACACTTCCAGCTAGTAGAATTCAACAGATCATTATAATTATAATTATAAATTTAAATTTTAAGAATCTTTAAATCTTTTGAATTCCAGTTGATTTTATTGCTTATTCATTGGTTAAATTTTATTAATTTTTCAAAATATGAAGAGATAAATTTTTTTTATTTATTTTTTAAATAAAATTTTTTTTATTGACAGAAATTACCATATTTTTGATTTTAAATTCTGTTTTGAAAAGAAGAATTGGCGTCTTTCTGTTTATTTTACATATTTCAGTAATACATGAATTAATCCAATATTTTTTAAATAATTTAAAGTTTTTATTTTAAAATTATATATTTCTAATCCATATGTTAATTGAATTTGTATAAAGGATTTAAATAATCGAATTTTTAAACTATTATTCAGAGAATTATTATTTAATAATTGTTTGCAGTTTTTATGTTTCTTTAGATATTTTTTTTAAATTATAAACCAAATGTGAAATTTTATCCAAATAAATAAATAAAACTTTAGTTTTTTTCCAAATCTTATGAAATAACTGTTTTTTCATTATTGGATTTTCATCCAAATTGAATAATAATTCCATATATTGAATTTATTTTTTGGTTTAAATATTTTTTATTGTCTTTTAAAAGTTAAGATTAAATCATCGTAAATATTTCAAAATAGTCAGTTAAAGGCATGAGATCAACAAAAATTCAAAATTTTTAAAAAATTAAATATTTAAAAGAATAAAAACACTTGATTTAAATCTTATATAGTTTTTTTTTATTTATAAATAAAAAAAAAATCTCAATTAAAATTAAACTAAACTCTTTTCCAAATAAAAGGGCACAAAAAATTCCAAGAATAATTCATAATTGAATCAAATTAATTATAAAATCTTTCCAAAATCTAAGAAACTCTTTAAAATATAAAAAAAAAAACATCCAAATGAATATTTAAAACCCAATTAAAACAAAACAATATAAATTAAAATTAAATATTTTAAAAAAATTGGTGTGTCCTTTTATTTGAAACGATAAATCTCGTTTTGTAAATTGTAGGGAATAAAAATTATAAAATCAAGAAAAATCGTTGACCAAGGTGAATTGGGAAAAAAGTTCTTTAAATTTTATTGATAACTCTTTACATGTCAAACTTTTGTTCTTCAAAGTCTCATTTTCAATATAAAGCCGCAATTCATCTGGGTATTATGTTGGAATTGTTTTTTTCATTTATTTTCTTTTTTCTTTGTTTCATACATCAATCCAATAATGGTCTTTTAAAATTCCTACATCTAGCTCATTCAAAATCAAACTTAAACTGTTTCCATTTTTATACTGTCAGATTATTTCCAAATTGGTTTCTTCTTATATTATTTTTTTTACATTTTTCAACTGTTTAATATCCATCAATAAAAAAACAAAAAATCGAAAAATGAATAATTAAAATGAAAATCACGAATAAGTAATTATCTTATTAACAATCAAATTCAATAGTATTGATGATTTGAGATGTGTGCCCTTTTGTTTGAAAAAGATGATATTTTGAAAAAAAAAAAAAAAAACCCTTCCACACCTTTATGCCTTTTTTTACAAAAAAAAAAAAAAAAATACAAAAAAAAAAAAATTCACACTCTAACTTAATTTATAACAAAAAAAAAATAAACACTTTTAAACTTTTCTAATTATTTTGCAAAAAAAAAAAAACATAGAATTTGGTCTGATCAATTAGAAGGATTGAGATCGCTATTTGCCGATATAATTGTCTTATTTATTTCGATGATTTCGCTGATATTTGTCAAAAAAGACTACAAAAAACTTAAAAATAAAATTTCAACGAAGCAATCTGTAATCAAAATAACAACAGGATTTCGAGATTCAAAAGTTTATGCAACCTTTTTTTTGATGTTTTTCGCTTCGGTTAGTAATATAAATGTCTTAAATTTAGTTATTGGTGTTAGTTGTTTTCTTTATATCTTAATATGGGTATATTGCAAAGAATATCTTGTCACGCATAAATTGCCTTGGGCTCTGTTATTAATCTATGTTTCATTCAAAATAATTGCAGTTTATACCGTTCAATTTCCAATGTTTACACATTACAACTTTCCAAAATATTTCGGATTGGATCCGTTATTTGATCCATTTGTTGTTAATTATGCCACCCCTTTATCTAACTTTTTGTTGCTTCTCTTATATTTTATGATTTGTGTGGTTATTGTTGATATTCAATATGACCAAGATTATGAAAGGAATTTGAATACAAAAGGGAATAAGAATCAAAATCAGGAATCTAATTTTAAAAAGCTGCTTCAAATGAAAAAATTTTCTAATTTTGTATCAATGCTATTATTATTTTTTTGGTGCTGTGCTAATCCTTGTCTTTTCAATTTTGCTATACTCGTGATTTTATCATTGTCGATCTTTTTTCCAAAGATATATGAATCATTTTCCAAATTCTTCCCAACCTTATTGAGTATAATTATTTTAATTCAATATTTTTACAATATTGAATTCACCTTTAGCTCGACAGAACTTTTAAACGATATTGGCTTTGTCTCTTGGGTTCACCCTTCTTTTATTTTAACCTATGGATTTGTTACCTTCTTGTTCATTTCATTTAGTGCAAAGTTTTTGAAGGTTAAACAACAAGGAAATAATTATTTTGAAAATTCATTATCAGAAGAAGACGAAGATTTTAATAAAGTTGGATATAATGCATTTAAATCTGAAACTAGTTCTTCAGAATCAAATGAAGATGAAGATGAAATTTTAAAAGAAAAAAAAATCAAAGATGATGACGAAAGTGATGGAAACGAAACCAATAAGAACAAGAATAAGAACAAGAACAAGAACAAGAACAAGAATAAGAATACGAATACGAATACGAATACGAATAAGAATAATAATGCTGGCAATGGTGATGGACTTGATGGACTTCAACTTTTTAAACTTGTTGTTCAAATAATTTTTATCTATAGTATTAAGCATTCTTATATTGTTTCATTAATATTAATTCTGATATGTTCATTTTCGCAAGTCACTGTATTAAATTTTGTCTTTTTATTAATTTTTTTCCTATTTATATTCAACCGGAAATTGGCACAAGAGCATTGGTATATTTTAACAATCTATTCAGTGATAGTAATTCTGTTACAATACCTATGGAAATTTTCATTTGTTTCAAATAAAACTATGGAATATAATTTCATTAACATTTTGGGAGTTTATACACCATTTGGATTTTTAGACTTTGTCTTTTGGAATGTCTTGATTGTAATTTTTACAACAATCCAATATAAATTAAATACGGTGTATCAAAAAAATTTATTTAAAAACATCATTTCGAATAAAAAAAAGGATCAAAATGAAGACAAGGATGACATTAACAATAATCTAGCTAAGGGTAGCAGTCTCGAAACGACATTATTAAATAAACAAGCAGGGTTTGGAAACGAAACAGCTTTTATTAATTCAAGGCAATTAAAGGAAATTCAAGATTCAAAAATTATCAAATATGTCCAACAAATTATCATTTCACTTTTTGAACATTTTGGAAATTATCTATGTTACCTATTAATTTTAATTTATTGCATTTATACAACCCCGTGTATTATTCACTTGGCATTTATAATTTTAATCTTTTTGTGTCTCACAATTGAAGCATTTTTTCATTCTGATCGACATATTAGATTCTTTTTTTCATTATTAACAATCTTCATTGGCCTTACCATTATATTTAAATATTTTTATCAATTTGAAAACATTTCAAAGAAGTTGTATAACCTTTTCGCTGACAACATTTTTTTCCAAGACTTAGGTATCAAGGTCTATAAATCTAGTTTAATTAATGAGCTATTGCCAATTACTTTAATTTTTTTGGTCTTGATATTTGGTATTGAAATTGTAAAACAAAAAACAAATAAAAGGAAAATGGAAGAGAAAAAGCAAAAGTTAAGCTTTGAAGAAAATCCATTAACAGAACCGTTAAATAATGAGATAAAAAACGATAATCAAATTGCCTTGGATCAATCTGATCATAGCAACAACCTTAGTGGCAGTGGCAGTGGCAGTGATTCTGGTTCTGATTCTGATTCTGGCAGCCAGATATTAAAAATTAATAACTATAAAAGCAAAACTAACAATAACCAAGAACAACAACAAGAAGAACAAGAAGTCGATGTTGAAAAAAACAATAACTTTAACAAAAGGGAAAAAATGCAATTATATTTAAAATATTTTTTAAAATTTATACAGCGATTCTTATTTCTACACGCTTATAAAATATATTTGTTTGTCTGTTTTTTTATTGCCTTAGAGCAAATTACTGCAATCAATTTTGTTTTTATGCTATTCTCAGTTTTTGCAATAGCATTCAAAAGCAATTATAAGAGATTTTGGCCTATTATTTTCATATATGCAGGTGTCATTTTTTTAGTGATCTATTGCTTCTATTTCCAAATGTTCTATCATTACCATGATCACAAAATATTAAAATACCTTGGGCTAATTTACGGGGATTTACCATTCCAATTAAAGGGGCCCTTATTAATTTTAATTACATTAAGGCTAACTCACCAGGCAGATTATTATAGGAAGAAAATCTATCACAATCAAGAGATCACTTTGTTTTTAATCAAGGATAATTTTATTAATACAACTTCCTTTATTAAACTTTGGATTGGGATCATTAAAGAATTGTTAAACAATTTTGTTCATTATTTTGGAGATGAGATCTTGTATATCATATTTTTGATCGTTTCCTTTGTTAATAAAAATGTTTTTGGGTTTTTTATATTACTATGCCTATTTGGGATCATCTTTATCAAAAAACGGGATAAGAAAATGAAATTTTGTGGATTTTTATTAATTCTTTTTAGTGCCTCCGTTTTTGTTAGATATTTATTTTTATTAAAATTCCCACCTTTAAAAAATAATAAATTTATTAAAAAATTTGACTTCGATCTATCAAATTCAATGAATGTGTGGCTGGGCTTTAAAATACCTTCTCCAAATTATCTTGCTGGTGATTTCTTTCTTTTGTTTTGTCTATCGGCAAGCATCAAAAGCTGGTTTATGAAAAAAAGGGAAGAAAATTTAAAAGAAAAATTCCAAATTGAAAAAAAAAGCGTTTTTAAAAGCTTATTATTCCATGAGAATTTGCCACACGTTTTGAAAATATTCTCAAACATTATTAGTAATTTCACTTTAATTTCTTTAATAATCATTTTTATAATTGTGCTTGGCTCTCGAAATTTATGTAATGTTTTTTATTTTATATTGGCATGCTACATTTTGCATAATCTTAATGAAGGCAATTTACAAAAAAATCTAAAACTCTGGATCCTTTTCAGAAATATCATTTTATTTATTTCAATCATTTTATTATTATTCCAAGCTCCATTTATCCCCAGTTCCGAGAAACCTTATTCTGCTCAAAAAATTTTTGGTTTCAATTATTGGGATTTAAGAGAAACCTTTTCCTTTAATGGCGTTTTAGATGAAATTTTCATTTTTTTCTTTATTTTGATTACAATCAAATATTTACAAAGCGATCTTTTTTTCATTGTAATTAAAAAAAATATTAAAAAGACCAAAATCTTAACAAGAAAGGCAAACAATTTAAGGAAAAAAAGGTTGAAATTGAAAAAAAAAAAAAAAAAATTAAATAAATTGGAACTGAAAAAAAGGAAAAGATTAATAGATGATATTAAGGTGAAATTAGACAATTTAAAAAATTATATTTTTAATGATCGTTCAACACTTAAAGAAAAGGAAGAAAGTGAAAATGAAAAGTCGGGAGAAGATGAAAAGGGAAATGACAAGAAGGAGAAGGAGAAGGAGAAGGAGAAGGAGAAGGAGAATTCAATGGAAAGTGATAAAGAGATTGAAATAATTGAAGAAAATGAAAATGAAATAAAAATTAAAGATGATGAAACAGATGAAAATGATGATGAAGGAAATGATGATGAAGAAGAAAAAAAAGAAAGCAAAAGAAAAAAAATTTGGAAAAAAACTAAAAAAATATTTATCATGTTTGTAGACTTTCTTATTAAAAATTTAATTTATGTAGTTGATATTGAATTATTTTTTAATATTTCTTTACGTGATGAGAAGAAGAATAACTTTAAACGCGATCAAAATTATAATAAAAAGAAAAATAATGAAAATAGTGAGAATGTTGATGATGAAATAAATAAAGAGAATAAGAATAATAATACTGATAGTGGAACTTCTAGTAGTAGTGAAAGTGATAATGAAAACGAAAACGAAAACGAAAACGAAAACGAAAACGAACATGAAAATGAAAATGATGGGAAGAGTAATAGTAAAATTGGAGATGGAAGCGAAAGTGGAAGCGAAAATGATTATCAAGATTCTGAAATTTATCAAGAAATCAAGAAATTAAAAAAAGAAGTATCATTACCAAAAAAGAAAAAACAGCTAAAATATGATAAATTTATTGAATATCTCACAATTGAAAAATATAAAAGATTAAATTCGAAAAAAAAAACAAAGAAAATTTATAATTTCAATAATAAATCAATTGAAATAAAGCCACCAGGGAGACTTTTAATCTTCTTGTATTCGTTATATTATGCCTTCTTAGATAATACAGAATCATTGTGTTATTTCTTTTTTGTTATCCAACCATTTAATGACCCCTCCATTATTTCCTTAGTTTATCCATTTGTATTATTTTGCTATGCTTTATTATCTGTTCAAAGAAGATTCTTTTGGCAAAAAATGATTGCTTATTCTGAAATTATAATTGTAATCAAATTTTTATTTCAAATCTCTCTTTTTTGTGTTTGTTATAGCAGCCAAAACTTTGGATTTTACTCCCTCAGTAATTTTTGTGAAAAGGATACCTGTCAAGCAGGCCATTTCACTTATTTCACTGTATTTATTGGTTTGGAAAAAATCAAAAACAAAAGCTTTTTTGCAGAAGTATGGGATAATTTATTATTATTAATATTAATGTTATTACATCGAACCATGTTAAGAAAAAAGGGACTTTGGAACAATATAAATCTAAAGAAAAAGAAGAAGATTAAAAATGATAAAGGTGAATCTAATACTGAGCAAGATGGGGAAAATATCGATGATGGAAAATTATTACATAGTAATGATTCAAGTTCTAGTTCTAGTTCTAGTTCTGGTTCTGGCTCTGGCTCTGGCTCTGATTCTGATTCAAAATCAAATGAGTCTTTGTCTGATTTTAAAAATAAAGAAAAAATTGATAATTTAATGGATAAATTAGAGATTAAATCAAAAGAAGATTTAAATGAAGAAAATATTAAAATTATATCCAAGCATATAATTAAAGAAGAGGAAAATGAATCTGAAAATGAAAACGAAAAGCAAATCGATAGTGAAGGTAAAAAAAAAACAAAACTCGAATTTAATTATTATAAAAATATAATTAACGATCAATATAAAAGTGGTAAAGATTTTTATGCTGTATGCTTTTTTATTGATTTTTTCACATTTGTCTACTTGGCATTCAATTATCAAAATTTGAGCAAAACATCAAATTATAATTTAAGTGGCTATTTGCAAACAGAAAGTATGATTCCTATTAGCTTTGCATTGATACTAATGGGCCAATTCACGTTGATAGTTGTCGATCGGGTAATTTACCTGTATCGAGCAATTACACTCAAATTAATATACCAAATCGTTTCAGTTTTTCTCCACCTGCTGATAATCTTTATAATTTTACCATACAACTTAGATACGACCTTTGGGAAGAAAAGCTCGTTCATTTTCTTATATATTATTAAATCAATTTACTTTCTTTTTTCGTCCTTGCAAATTCAATATGGGTATCCGGAATATACCAAGGGCAATTTGTTTATGAAAAAATTTTCATCAACAAACAGCCAGTTCTACAGTGTATATAAATTAATACCATTCCTTTATGAATTAAGAATGTTACTGGATTGGCTATGTACCAAAACTTCCCTGGACTTTTTCGAATTTTTAAAGATACATGATATCAAAGCAAGTTTATTTTGTAAAAAATGTGAATTACTTGGAGAAGATGAAGAGGAGCTAACAGAAGAGGAAAAAAATAAACCATTATTATTTAAGGAAAAGGCCAAAACTGGCCTAACGTTATTTATTTTGTTATCGCTTTTATTATTTTTGCCCATTCTATTGATGTCGAAAACACAGGACACCGAAGTCAATTATATTAATTCAATGAAGATACAAGTTGGCATTAAGGGATATAGCCCATTTTTCCAATATTCAACGATAACGTCTCATAAAACAATTAATAGCAATAAAGAGATCGAAATCATGTGTAAGGACTTTAAGGGTAGTCTAGACAGCAAATATTTCCAGTCAATTTCAATTTCAAATTACTCAGATTCCTTTTGGTCAATAACACCGCCAAAGGAAGAACAGCTGAGGCTGGATCTGGCAACTGGTGTCGCTACAACTTTACAAATCATTTATGAATTTGAAACAGAGGTGGCGTCAGGCCCTGATTCGACAATAACAAGATCCTATACCCACCAAAAAACTTTATCTGATAGTGAAACTAACGATTTGGCAGAGTTATTGAACAGCAATGGTGACGGGAGCGTTTCCTTTCATAATTTCTTGCCTCTTATCGTAAACCTTCCGCGGAACAACGAAGTGGAAGATATATGCGATCAGTACATAGACACCATCATGATCCTACAGGGTATAAACTCATCCCAATCAAACAGCGAGAATGACCGTTATTGGGGGCTAACAACAGCGAGAGACACAACAATTTACTTTTATGCTCGAAACCCAGATCTACCAGAGGGCGGGCTTGGCGCAATGGCAATGTCCTCCGGTGGCGTTATCGGACTTTACGTTGGTATTGTGTTTTCTGTCGGTAGATTCCTCAGAATGTACGTTAATGATATCAGTCTTAGGATCATGTATGACGACCTGCCAAACGTTGACTTTTTATATGATCTAATTCAGAGCCTGTTTTGGTGCCAAAAGGAAAAGTTCTTTTATCTTGAAAAACAATTTTACTATCATATAATCGATATTTACAGAAGTACAGAAAAATTGATATATTTTACAGGTTTATTTTCCAAATAATAATTGATTTTGGCTGGGATTATTTTTTTTTATAGAGACATTTTATACAATTATTTTGTCAGCACCACCCAGTTTTTTTTTCATTATTATTACTGATTTAATTAATTTTTTTTTTTTGATTCTTTAAATTAATGATAAAATTTTTTTCATCATTTTTATTTTATTTTCTTTTCTTTTTTTTTCTCTTTTTTAGATGAAATAAACTTTTTTCAAGTCACAAATTTTAAAAAATTGAGGAAAAACAGTTTTCGAAAATGTTGTTCAAACCGTTTGACTAATTCTTTGAAGTAATCTGAGTCAAAATTTTAAAAATTTTTGTCAATCAGTTTTTTTAAAAAAAGGCTATAATATATTAATTGTAAAAATGTCATGGCAATAATTTTTTTAAAAAGATCTAAAAATAGTTCTATTTTAATTTTGTCTTTGGGTTTATGGTTAATTATGATAAATTTAATACTTTTTATTTCAAATTCCATTTTGACTAATATTTAAATTGGCTTGAAAAAATATGATGTCAGAAATTTATTGATTTTTTTTTTTATTTTGAAGGGAGGAAATTTCTTACCTCTTACAGCCCGATGTTCTAAATTTTTATTAAGAAATTTTAATAAAGAATCATAATTTTCTTTATCATTAACCGATGACAAAATGAATAATGAATCTTTGTTGCAAATAATATCTTTGATATTATTTTTATTATTTTTGTTAATTTGAATTAATTCTATAATCTAAATTTTTTGATGTTTTTTTCACAGAATGGGCAGTAATATAAAAAATGATCGAAATCTTCAATTATTTCAAAGTTTAAAAGTTTTTTATATAAATTTCATGTTTTTGTTTTTATTTTATTCTTATCATAAACATAAGAATATATAATTAGATAATTTGTGTAATTTCTTAGTTTTAAGATGGAAGTAGAGCCGTTCCATTTTAAATATTTTTTGTGGTTTAGGTTTTTTTAAATTTAAGAAATCAACAGTAAATTTCAAAAAGTTTCGGTTTATTTCTTAAATTAAAAAAAAAAGGCCAATAGCTTTTCCAGAATTCAAAAGAAAAGTTTAAAATCTTTGATTTTTCTCCGTTCTTTTAAATTCTGGAAAAGCGCCCTTTCGATTAAGAGATTTTCTTTTTATTTCAGAAATTAAAAATAATCGCCCTTAGCTTTTCTTGAGTTTTCTGTTTATTTGGAAAATCAATAGATTTTCGTTCGGTTTTCTTGAGTTTTCTGTTTATTTGAACAATTAAAAATAGTCGTTATGTTTTCTTGAGTTTTCTGTTTATTTATAAAATCGATAGATTTTTGTTAGATTTTTTTTAGGTTTCTGTTTATTTGGAAAATCAATATATTTTACGTTGTTTTTTTTTTAACTTATCTAAAATAAACCGAAAATTTATTAAATTTTCTATTTATTTCAAAAAGTAAAAAAAAACCTAGAACACTTTATAAATAAAATATAAAACCTCAAAAAAACCTAGAACACTTAACAAAAAAAAAAAAACCGAAAACCTCAAGAAAATCACGGTTATGTTTTTTTTTAATTTTAGAAATTAAAAAAACCTAGGCACTCTACGGCACTCTATGACACGACTGTTTGTTTAGATTATTATTATACCTTATAATTATTAAATATTCTTGACCTTTCCATCCTGAACTATTTATTATTAAGTTTACTTTAAATTGATTAAGATTCATATTTAGTAGTTTTTGACTTTCTACTTCTCAATTGATATTTTCGTTTTCTTTTTTTGTGAATTTTAAATTTTTTGATTAGTGTTCAAAACCAAGAATTTCTGATTTCTTTTTGAGTTTAAATCTTCTTTTATAAATTGAAAATCTTACTTGGTCTATTTTTACAACAGTTTTATAAATTATTATTGGGGAATGTGGAAATTTTTTTTAAAAAATTTTGTGGCTTTTTTATTTTTCCAAAGATCTATTGAGTTGAAATTATTTAGAATTAAATCAAAAATTACTAATTCATAAAATAATTGGCTAATGTATATTACTTAAAATATTTGTAATTTTACTCCATAAACTAAATTTTGCTTTTTAAAAATCTTTTTTTTTTTTTAAAGTTGGCTTGTACTTTTCTGAAGTTTTATTCTAGATGATCTTTTTTTTCTCCTCAAATGATTAAATATTTTATTTTAGATAATTGGTTGATTTTAAGGTTTTGTCCATATTTAGATTCACTTTGAATTCTTTGATAATGTTATAAATTATTATCAACTTTTTATCAATATCTGGAATAGGCCCCTCCATTATTATAATAAGGTCATCTGCAAACATTTGAACAATATGGACTAAATCTTTTATTTTTACAATTAAATAATGATAATAAATCTCAACATTAAAGGGGAAAGAGGATCCCCTTGATAAACTCCTATTCCTTCTTTTCATTGATAAAATATTTTTGTAGCCAAATTTTTTTTTTTTATTTTTTAATATGCCCTTAATAAAATTAAGCACTATTGTTTTCTGATTAATATTTTTCGAAATCTAAGTTCATAACTTAATTCCATTAACCACTGTGATAATTTTTTTCGAATAAAAACACTCTCAACTTTTGAATATCGAAAATAATTTTTGAAATTACTGTGAACTTTTTTATTTTTTTTTGAAAAATTGGGGTTGAGAAAAGCTTGAAATCAAAGAATAAGTTAATATATTAAATTAGAATGCTTTTCCAGAAAATTTAACTTTTTAGTTTAACTTTTTTTTAATTTTACCATTTGAAACTAAAAAAAACAATTGAAGACCAAATTAGTGCCTTTTGTTATAAGAAAATTCCCTATAATTTAGAATTTGTTTTTGTAAATAAGTTAAAACAAGATATTGTATCTACAAATATACATAATTTCAAGTATGAATTCAATGATTTTGGCAAAAAATGTTTTCAAGAAAAAGACAAATTGAAACTTTATTTATTTTTATTTTTTCATTTAGTTTTTTTAATTGTATTAATGGAAAGTATTTGATCAATTTTCCATTTTTAGTGTTTTTTAGGTCGTTGGGACATATTTTTATTGAGAGTGCAATAGACTAATATATGACTAATTCTATCAAAATAATTTTTTGTTTTAATTGATATAATAAAAAATTCTTAATTTTTATATTTCATTTTGGATTTATTTTAGTTCAAATAATAAATTTAGAAAAAATATGGAATTTAAATTGAACACATACATTTGTGAACATTTATTTGAAAAATAAACTTGTATTAAAAAATCGAAAAAACCCACAAAGTATAAATAGAAATAAAATTGTTTTGGTATAATTTACTTTTTATAAATAGGTGATAACTTGTTTTTCTCAAAATGTTTCGTTTTGGTATCACAATACATCCTTGAAAATGTAAAATTCCATAATTAAGATTAAAAATTAAAGATCTTTGAAATTTAAATTCAAACAAAGCCACAATTAATACGAACCAACCTAAAAAAATCCAAAAAATTCTTTTATTCCAACAAATTTTCAAAACAATCATAAAATCCTTTGCAAAACCATAAAACAAAAATACAAAAGTTATTGCACATAATTTAGATCTAGTCTTTGAAAGGAACTCTTAATTCTACAGAGAAGATATCCTTTACAACCAATATTAAAATTACTTCAAAACATGACTAATTTTTTTTTGAAAGACACATTTTTTGGAAAAAATTGAAGAATCCAAAAGCCAACCAAAACATACCCTTTTCTTTAACAAAATACTGACAAATATTCTCAACCTCAAGAATTAAAGTTCCCATTCAATTACTTTGGAAAAAAAAAGCCTTGTTTTTCAATGTATGATAATAAAGAATTCTCGAATTATTAGAGTGATTTGTGCTGTAAGAGTTTCAAAGAGATCAACCACTTTTTTCAAAACAATTAAGAAAGAATTAATAAAAAAGTTTTCTATTCAAATTATTTTCTCATTTTTTCTGAAATAGGTAAATTTTGTGACAATTTTTTTAACAAACATTTCAACAAACACTCAGCAACCTTCAAAACTAGGTGCCACAAAATTGACCAACAACCCTTCAAATTGAAATTACTCCCATGTCCAACCTTGATTCGGTAAACCTTGTTCTTAGTGAACAGATCGAAGCTGATCGAACTGATCTTGTAGAGGAAAACGAAAATTTTGATCTAAGATCCATCCCATTGTCACACCGATTTTTTTCTTTATTAATCTATTTGTTTTTGATTCCAAAATTTCTTTTGCCAAAAGCTGAGCCTTATAAAAAGTATCTTATGTTACAACTCAAAAAGCTGATTTCTTTTCTCAATTTACAAATGGAAATTTTCTGGAGGAACAATCTTCGATCTTTAATTGAAGCTGTTCTCCAATTAGCATTTGCTGCTTACAATAGCATTATTAATTTTCTTTTATCACATTGGTTTCTTCGGTTCCCCTTTCAAATTGTTCTGTTTGTTTGCAAAACACTAAAGCCATTTGCTCTTTTATTCTCGTTATATTACCCAGCTTTATTCCTCACAAAAGCCATCCAAAAATCACTTGCGCTTCTTATCATGATCATGAAATTCTTTTTTAGATATATCATACCAAATTTCTATAAATTTGTCATGTTTCCATTAATCCTAATACTCAATTGGTTTTGGTTGGAATTTCTAACACCAGTTAATTCTTATTTTGAAGACTGCTATCATTATTCAACTTTAATTATGACAAAAACCTTGGAACAATTTGGGATACCCATGTTTAATTCTGTAAATAATGAACTTCATCATTTTAGAACAGTCACAATCAATCGCATAATACACTCTTTCCGGACAATTAAAAGAGAGATTTCAAATGAACTCGGGCTTATATATAATTCGTTCGTTAATAATTTGAATGAATTTGCTTTATTTTTTGGTCTTAAGCAAAATTAAATTTCGAATCCTTTTAATTTTAAAAAATATTTTTGAGGGATCAGCCTCTTACACAACCAGTAAACTATTAAAATATGTTATTGGTAATATTATTATCATTTTCCAATCAATAAATGAAAATTTTTGTTTTTAATTTCCAAAATATTTTGCTAATTATTTGGTGAGAAAATCCGAGATCTTTACAAAATCAATTTGAAATGATATTTTTAAAGATTTAATTAGGCTCTCACTTATTGCGCTTTGAGAAAAAATTATATATTTATACATATATATATATATATATACCATTTTAATTTGAAGGGATGAAATTAATTTCGCCTAATGGAAGTTAGGTTTTTTTTAATTTTAGAAATTAAAAAAAAAGCTAGGAACTTGAAAGCACTTGACGGCACTTCGATAATTTTTATTTTTTTGGTATGAACATTTTAATATAGTATCAGATTTTTTTAATGATTAACTAAGGATAAGACAAACAATGTATCTTTATTTTGAATAATATCAAAGATTTTATTCTTTCATTTTTAATCTCCTTTTTTTTTTTTTTATTGATATTAATAATTTGTTCAAAATTTCCGATTTTCTTCATTGAATGTGTAGAAAAATATAAAATAGTAGATATCTTAATCTAAAAAATTTTTTTTTCAAGTTTTTTTGACTCAATTTATAATGTTAGTGGAAGTTTTTTGAATTAACTGTTATTCTTTTCAAAAAAATATTTTCAAATTTTTAAATCTGAATCATTTTTTCTAATTTTGTAAATTTTTTTGTATTGCTTTTGTTTTTCTTTTTCTTTTCTTTTTTTTTTTTTTTTTTGATACTTTTTTTTTTAAAAAGATTATTAGAAAAAAAAAAAAGATCTTCAATAAGAAATATAATCATAAAGAAAATTTAGATAATCTATGTATTTTAAAAGGAATTTAATTATTAGTATAAAATCTTGTTGTTAACTTTTTTATAGTGAAATTTCAGATATAAAAAATTAGTTGTGCTCATTATAAAAATTATTACTCTCCTTTTTTTAGATTTGGGTTTTATTTTTTTTAATTTTTATAATATCTGTTTATTAAATAATTTAGAATGATTTACAAATGATTTACAAATGAGATTTAATTATTTGTTGTTCTTGAATCCCAAAAGATCTCTTTTATTTTTTTTTCAATTAATTATTTCGGGTGAAGTCACATTTTTATGAAATCGTGTTTATTTTCAAGTTAGAATTATTTTTATATAAATTGTAAGATTTTGATTAATATTTATTTATACAAGAAACATAAGAATACCTATTTAGCTAATTTGTGATATTTTTGGTTTTAATATCAACGTATATTCTTGACACTTTAAATATTTTATATTTAGATTTTTTTTAAGTTGAGAAAAAAATAAAATTTCTTAATTAAATAGAAATAATCAAAAAAATTTTCAATTATTTTTTTTTGTATTTAAAAGTACGAGTGAAATATTTGATTTTTCTCTATTCTTTTGAATTCAAAAAAAAAAAAAAAAAAAAACAGTTGAGTTTTAATTTTAATTGTTGTTTATTTGAAAAATCAATGAGTTTTAGAGAATAAAAACAAGAATCAAGAAAAAAGATTATTTCGTTTTCCAAAATGTTAAATCCTAGAAATGATTTATTTTTAATCTGATTTTTTTGAATATTGGAAAATATAGAAACTTGAAGCTATACTATCGGACTACAGTTTATTGGTTTACAATTATATCTCATAATTTGAAGATTTTGTTGATTTTTTATTCAAAATAGTTATTCATCTATTTCTCTTGGAGTTGTAGACAACCAATAATTTATCACAAATTGTGAAAAAATTTTTATATTACCGGATATCTTTTTATGGTGTTTTTGCTCCCCGTGTGTATACAGGACTTGGATAGTTTCTATTTGGTCATGAAAATGTATTATATATATATATATATATATATATTCTTCTTCTTCTTCTCTGTTATATTTGATAAATTTACTTTAATTACTCCTTTCTCTAAATAAATAAATAAAATGAAGAAATTTTTTTTGTAATCCAAAGTATACAAAAAAACCTAGGAAACGATAATAATAGTAATAAGGAATTATTTTTTCTCTTTTTCAGTTTTATTAAATGCGTATAATGGTTTAAAAACTATTCTTTAAAATCTCTCAATAAATATCTCAAAATTGGATTAAAAAATAATTCACTCTTCAGTTTATTTGGAATTTTTTACCCCAAAAAAACCCTTTTTTTGACTAGAGACTTTTAAAAAAGGTGGTTCTATAAACAAGAATAAATACAATACAGTCAGTTTCACTTTTAAGGCACAAACAATCAATGAAATTTAAGGCACAAAAAAAATCTCAAATTAAAGCACAAAATTCCAATCCTAGTAAAAATAAATTGTAAAAAAAAAAAATTTCAAATTTTGTGCCTTAATTTGAGATTTTGTTCATTAAATTTTGTTGAAAGTTTGTACCTTAAAAGTGAAACTGACTGTATTCTCATAAATTTGAAGTGCTAGATCTCAGTTATATTCTGAATAAAGTTTATTATTAAAGATGTAAGATTAACGATTGTTGTAGCTTTGTTAAACTTTTTTTTTCAATTTTTTTTTTTTATGCTAGTTTGGTGCATTGAAAAAGGAAAATTTATGATTTTTATAAAACACAATTTCAAAAATAATTGGCCCATTAAAAATGAAATTTTGAAAATAAATATTTTTATAAATTATCCTTATCTATCTAATAAAAAAAATTATAATTTTAATATTCAGTTCTATAAACTAGAAATATTTGTTTTTCATCTTAAAAAAAAAAAAAAATCAAATAAAAGTAAAAAAAAAATGGGTTATTTATTATGAAATTTAGTTTATTTTCTTGGAATTGTAAGAAATTAACAAAAATCTAAAAGTAAACAGAAAAATGTACCTCAACAAAATCAAAAAAATTGACTAATTATCAATATCAAAGATGAGATAGATGAATTGTGGGGGAAATACATAGAAATGAAATTTATGAAAAAATGATAGAATACTTTTTAAGATTAATATCACTCAATAATATATTAGAAAAAAGAAAATCAAACCTGAATAAGTTCAAACAATGTAAAATTTACTCTGATCCAATTTCTTTATGTTTTTACATTTTTATCTACTTTTTATTTTTTTTTGTATTTCTTCATGTTTTTCTGATTTTCAATTTTCTTTAGTATTCTTAATGTTATTTTTTTTTTTAGAGGTTTTGGTATTGCGATTGTGCATAAAATTTGGTTCATTAAATAAAATTGGTTCAGAAAAACATTTGTTTTTGTTTTTAAATAACAAATATTGGCAAAATGATTTTTGATCAAGGTATCGTTTTATGAACAAATCTTTCATTCAAGAAAAAGAAAAGTAACTATCAATTATAATATTTAAAAAAAATATTATTTCCTTGCATTTTGAACCTTTGGAATTATTTGAAAGTCTAAAAGAAACAAAAATTGAATTTTAATTGCAAACTTTACGAAAAAAGTTAATTGTTTTTTATTAGATTAAATTCCAAGGCCAGGTTAGTAATTGATTGGAGAAGACCAAAAATGAATAATTGTTTTAAATTAAGTTTCCTTCTATGGGGATTTAAAGAATGTAAATGGTTTCTAAAATCTTAATATTTGGTTATTTTGAAGTTTTGATTGTAAAACATTAATGGAAAATCAATCTGTCTTGAAAAAATATTATTTTTGGAAGATCATTTTGATTCAATTTGGTTTAAAATAATATTCAAGATTAAGCTTGATAAATTAAAGTGATCTAACAATGATAAATATCTTATTGAATTATTAGATTAGAATATTTATTATTAAATAGTTATCTTATTTTTAGTAAAGTTTATTATTAAAATACAATTTCTGTTTTTTTTAGAGTTCCAAAAGCAATTCTAAAGGTTCAAAAGGCAAGGAAATAATATTTTTTTTAAATTTTATAATTACTGATAAATTCTAATAAATATCAAAAAATTGTGATTTAATTTCCATTTTTATAAATCTTTGAACTGTATACTACCAAACAGTCTCTTACAAAGAATATTTTGAAGAAAAACTAATTTTATACAGTTTCTTAACACTTGACTTCATTAAATGCTTTATTCAAAGTTTGAGAATAATATTTTCAAAAAGGAAAATCAAGTAAAAATTTTCTACCATTTATTTGAATTTATCAGTAATAGTTACTTTACTTTTTCTTGAATGAAAGATTTGTTCATAAAACGATACCTTGATCAAAATTCATTTTGCCAATATTTGCTATTTAAAAAACCAAAACATATTTTTTGTTTCTGAGACAATTTTTTTTAATGACTCACATTTTTTTCACAATGTCAACTATAATATTAAATTAAATTAAATTTGACACTCTTGTAAAGACTGTTACCCAACACACTAACAATTTAAATTACTTTTGGAATTGGTAGACATAAATTTAGGCATTTCAAAAATTTCTCTTTTCAAGATTAAAGTATTTTTTGACAGTTTATTGGTAAGAATTAATGTAATTCATAAAAAAAACAAGGCACCGATTTTTGGTAAAGTGTTTTAACTCGACTATGATTAAAATAAAAATTGTTCATTTGATTTGTCTACTTTTGGAAATGTTAAATATTGGAACAGTGGTTCTTATCTCATCATTCTATTGTACCATTTTATTTTTTATTGTAAAAATTCAAAAAAATCAATGCGAAAAACAAAAATATTTTGCTTTATCATTGTCAAGTAAATTCCAAAAAAGAGATCACTAATTTCAATAAATTGTGTTTTTGAGTAAAGTTATTTTAAATTTTTTGAAATCGAATAATAAAAAAATTATTTGAGGAAAATTTATTTCAGGATGTTTTAGAAATTTCAACATTTAAAAATAGAAATCATCTAAACATTCAAAAAATTTGAAATAAATTGATTGTAGAATTTGATCATAAAAATCAATATTTTGAAGAGATTCAGAAAAAATTGTTTCTCAATTAATTTCATAAAATCTTTAAAACCCAATATAGTCTTTATTACAAGTTTTTTTTCTCTGTATCTAAAAAAAACTCAAAAAATGATCCAAATCATCACTTTCTTCTCAAAAAAAAAAAAAACTTCTTTCTGAATAAGTTCACATATAATATTGGGATTTGTGAAAACGAAATTCATTCTGGTTGTTAATTAAATCAAACCAATTGGAAATGATGAGTCATAATTAGGTTTTCCTTAAAAGGTCAAAAAAAATTTTATAGATTCATTTTTTTTTTATTTTAATTTCGAACAACATAAATACAATTACAACAAAAACTATAAAATGACAAGCAGTATAATTGGAATTGATTTAGGAACAACCTACTCATGTGTAGGTGTTTTCCAAAATGATCGAGTTGAAATTATTGCCAACTCTATGGGTAACAGAACGACACCATCCTATGTTGGCTTTACAGAAAACGAAAGACTTGTCGGTGAATCAGCATACACACAAGTTGCCAACAACCCCGAAAACACAGTCTTTGATGCCAAGAGATTGATTGGGAGAAAGTATTCTGACGAGATTGTGCAATCCGATATGAAATTGTGGCCCTTTAAAGTTGTCCGAAAGGAAGGCGACAAGCCACATGTCGAAGTCAAATACAGAGGCGAAAGCAAGCAGTTTGCACCAGAGGAAATTAGCGCAATGGTTCTTGGTAAAATGAAGGAAACAGCTGAAGCCTTCATTGGCAACGAAGTCAAAGAAGCTGTCATCACCGTCCCAGCTTATTTCAACGATTCTCAAAGAACAGCCACAAAGGATGCAGGCGTAATCTCTGGATTAAATGTCAGAAGAATCATCAACGAGCCAACCGCAGCAGCCCTAGCATACGGGTTTGGAAAGAAAAAGGAAATGGGCGAAAAGAATATCCTCGTCTTTGATCTTGGTGGTGGTACCTTTGATGTCTCTCTCTTGACAATTGAAGAGGGTGTCTTTGAAGTAAAGGCTACCGCCGGTGATACCCATCTTGGAGGAGAAGATTTTGATAACAGAATGGTTGACTTCTGTATCGACGATTTCAAAAGAAAAAACAGACAAGTGAAAGGAGACATTAGGAAAAGTGCCCGATCCATGAGAAGATTAAGAACAGCATGTGAAAGAGCAAAAAGAACCTTGTCCAATGCCACCTTTGCCACGATCACTGTTGACTCTCTTTATGACGGATACGACTACCAAACAACCATTTCCAGGGCACGATTTGAAGAGTTATGTGGAACCTTATTCAGATCAACGTTAGATCCTGTCGCCAAGGTACTCAGAGACGCCAAGGCTTCCAAGTCTGAAGTTGACGAAGTTGTCTTAGTCGGAGGATCTACCAGAATTCCAAAAATCCAAGAATTATTATCCCAATATTTCAACGGCAAGGAATTATCAAAGGCCATCAACCCAGACGAAGCCGTTGCATACGGTGCAGCTGTACAGGGTGCCATTTTGTCCGGTGTTGAAAATCAAAATGTTGAAGACGTTGTCTTGGTTGATGTTGCACCATTATCCTTAGGCATTGAAACCGCTGGTGGAATTATGACTGTACTTATCCCAAGGAATACCCCAATTCCAACGGACAAATCCAAAATTTTCTCCACCTATCAAGACAACCAACCAGGCGTCTTGATCCAAGTCTTTGAAGGCGAAAGAACAAGAACTGTCAATAACAATTTATTGGGTAAATTTGAATTGACAGGTATCCCACCTGCGCCAAGAGGTGTCCCTCAAATTGAAGTAACCTTTAGTGTCGATCAAAATGGTATCATGAATGTCACAGCCCATGACAAGACCACAGGTAACAAAAAAAATATTGTTATCAAAAATGAAAGAGGAAGATTATCCGAAGAAGATATTGAAAGAATGGTTAAAGAAAGTGAAAAATTCAAAAAGCAAGACGAAGACGCCAAAGCCAGAATCGAGTCTAGAAATGGATTGGAACAATATTGTTATACAATGAAAAGAACAGTCACTGAAGAAAAAATTAAAGATCAAATAACTGAAGAAAATAAAAACAAAATTATCAAAACTTGTGAAGAGGGTATCAAATGGTTGGATAATAATATGGAAGCTACAAAGGAAGAATATGATGATAAAACAAAAGAAATTGAAGGTGTCTGTTCTCCAATTATTACAGAATTATACCAAAAGTCAAGTGGACAAGGAATGGGCGGACAAGGAATGGGAGGAATGGGAGGAATGGGAGGAATGGGAGGAATGGGAGGACACCAGCAACAATCTGCTCAAGACCAAGAAGAAGATGTTGGTATTGAAGAAATTGATTAAATTAAATGATGATATTATATCTAAATGCATATCCACATTTAAATTTAAATTTGTACCGATTTTTGATTCTTAATTATCAATCTTTATAATTATGCAATCTTAACTTTTTATATAATCTATCTATATACCAAAATGGATTTTTTATTTATTTTTATTTTTTTTTTTTAAAATCATGTTTATCACTTGAAAATAAATGAAGTTACTTGAAATTGCTAAAATTTCTAACAATTTTTCATTAGAAACAATTATTTTTTTTTTTTTGTTTTAATTTTTATTTTTATTGTTTAATTAAGGGAAAAATTACATTTTTTGAACTTTTATTCTTAATAAAAGAGGTTTTGATGATAACACCTATTATCATGATATTAACAATTAATTCACGATAATATTAAAAAAATCGCGATTAATCCACTTTATCAAGAAAAATCATAAAATCTTGATATTCTACATTATCACAGATAAAATAATAAAATGAAAAATTATTTGTTTGAAATCACCTTATAAAATTGAAATCTCTTGACTTTTACCAAGTTTTTAGACTTTTTCAAAGCTTTTTAGGGAAAAAATTTTTGAAAGTGTTTGTAAGGGTTCTGAATTTTCTCGAAAGTGTTTGAAAGTTTTGAAAGACATAAAACTTTTAAAAACAAAATGAGTTTGGTTTATGTGGTGGAAAACTTTTTTATTTCTTTTCATTTTTTTTTTAAAAAAATATAAAATCTCAAACTTATTTTATGATCAAACTAATACGAATCCATTTCAACAATATACTTGGATATAAAACTTTTGTTTTTTTTTAAAATGGAGTTGTTAAATTTACAATTTAAATAACCAAAAAAAGCAAAGAGTCATTTTCCTTCTTATTGGTGATCGTTTACACAAAAGCCCCTACTATTTGTTTCAATATATTCGATCAAAATTTTCAATCCACTTTCCAAAAATAGATTTTAATCTGGTTAAATTCCCAATTTTTAATTCTTTTTGAAACTTAAATTATTAACCCCCCCCTTTCAGAATTGGTGTCTTTGAATTTTTATTTTAAATCTTAAGGTGGTGAAAGTTTTTTTTTGGAAAAGACGAATGAAAATTTTGATCTTTTTATTATACAATTAAAAGTAAGTTCTAGTAGTATTTTCTGCCCAATACAAAGATCAAAGTAAAAGAAGAAAAACGAAAACAATTCTACAAAAAATCTTAATAATTGGTGATAACTTGGCTAATTTGTTGTGAAAGCTTTTGAAATAGTTATCCAACCCCTTTTAGATTTTGGAGAATATTGAAAATTTTTTAACCCAAAAACACATTCTTGAAAGAACAGATAAAGGGTTTATTTGTTTAAGAAACTCTTTTATTCAACACAACTTCCAACACCACGATTGACTAAAAAAATATTTATTTATCTTTAGTTATATTTGTTGTTGATCTAAAAGGATCGATAGGTTTATCAACCAAATCAAAAAGAAAATACAACAAAACTCTTTGATCTGATCCTTGATTAAATGAAGAATCTTTTTTGTTGTTTTTTTAAAGAAATAATGTTTTTTCACATAATCTATTTGTTGATCTAAAAAAAATTTCTTCATAAAATTATTGCACAATTAGCACAAAAACTATCAACTGTTCAATTACGATTACTTTTTAAGAGAGATATTTTGGCATTTATCATGATTTTTAAATAATTATCTGGGAATTATAGAATATCGCGATTTTATATATTATCGTGACTTGATAATATTGAATATTGTGATTTTCTACAATATGGCGATTTTTTAAAAATTATCTTGATTTTTATAACTTTATCGTGACTTAAACATATTATAATCAAAACCTCTAAAAGAATGCATGATGTTTGTTAAAGTTGTTTTTAGATTTTTGGCAATTAAGATCACAAAAAATATAAATATGTGTATATTCTTTTAATCATTTTTCCAATTTGAGTTCCCAATTCATTTATTATATTTTTTTACAATCTAAACCATTTTCATACCAAAAGTGTCCCACCTTCATACATGAACTGCATTTGTTTATAGGACTGGAACAATATTGGAAGATAACAATTCAATTTGAAATTTTACAAAATTGAAATAAATTTCAACAAAAATCTATCTCTTGAGAATAAAATGTAATTTTTCAATTGAAATTAAAAACCTTATAAAATACAAATTTTTAATTATAATAACAAGATTTATTTAATAATTAAAATACTGTACCCCTTAAGTATATAATATGGTGTTTGCCACTTTGCGGACAAGAGGATTACTTTCAAATATTAGCTTTGCTTTAGATTTAAAACATATAGTTTATAACATTTTAAAATAAGTTGAGAATTATTTTTCAGTTCTAATAATAAACTCGGTTTCACTCAAAAGTACCCAGCCAAAAATGAAAAATTCGATTTTATTAAGAATAAACCAAACTACGGTTGTTCAAAAACACAAGAAATAGTCTACTTTAGATTCGAGTTTAGATTCATAAAAAATAATACCTGAACAAATCATAGATTTCAAAAAAAAAAAATTAAAAAATATTTTATGCCCACTTTCTTAGGAAATATTCTGGCAAAAATCCTCAATTTCTTTTAGTAATTATAATTTAAAATAAGATTTTTGAATTGTAAGTATATGAATTATAAAAGAAACACACAAAAACTCACTTTTCTGTATGTTAATTTGGAGTTTCTTTTTTAGTTTTAGGGGTTAGGCAAAAGTTTTGTATAATCTGTTAAAGAGAGAATTTTGAAGTGACTAAATTTGAGACTTCCAATCCACAGAATATCTAAATACACAGTCACCAGAAGTATTTTAATCTTAATTTGTAGTCTCAAACATTTTTTTTTTTTTAAAACGACTTTTTATTAACAAAAAAAAAGATAATAAGGAAAAAAAAAAAAAAAAATAAAAAAAAGTAAAAAGCAAAATACAAAAAAATTTTTACAAAATGAGAAAAATTGTTCAGATTTAAAAATTGAAAATTTATTGAGAGAAGAATAATGAAATAACTCATTAAATATGTTCTATTACTACAATAAAATTTTTCCTCTTTGACTGAAAAAGACTTTATTTTCTTTTTAAGTAGCACAATTAGTTTATGGATGATATAAAAATAGGAGAATTATTGGTATCTCTTATGTGCATTTTAAAATATACCCAAAAAAATTAACAAAAACCAACAACCTATTCTTAAATACACTTTACATGCCAAATTCAATAAAAAAAAGAAAAATATACTAAAAACACAAACAATTTTTTAAACAATAATATACATTTAATTATTGTAACTTCTATTTGAAATTCTGTTCAGATTCACCCCCTCTTGAGAAAAAAAAATCATTTATCAAAAAGAAAATAATAATTAATTTTCACACCATGAAAAAATATCATATAAAATTTCCATCAGAAACTTTGAATATTTTATTAAAGTAATACCATACTTTACATACAAATTGAATTTGTATGTTAGAATCAAACGATTACAAATAATAATTCTGAATATTTTAATACTCCTTTTCAAATGAAGTATAATAAAGATAATATAAAATAAAATTTCCACTATTTTTTTGAGGAAATAGCTTTAATAAAAAAATTAATTGAATTTATTATTATTATTTTGTAAAAAAAAAAAAACAAAGCAAAATAGAGATAAAGTAAAGAGGACTTTTATAATAATGAATAGAATCAAGAAATAACAATGTAACAATCAATGATTAGAAAAGGGATAAAAATTTTTCAATTACATTTTTGAATAATTTCTCCTTTGAAAAATTTAAAGAAGGTGTCTCTTCGTTAACAAACACTAAAATATCTTGATCATAATATATGGATTTTTGAGATTGGATTTTTTCTAGTGTAATATTTTGAATTAATAAAGAAGGGAAATGTTTTAATTTCAATTCTGGAGAAAACACAAGTAGCATTGAATAAAATTTATTCGCAAATTCTGCCAATTCCTGGTCTTGTGAGAAACTAAACAATAAAGCGAAATTTAACAATTGCAAATATTCTGCGTTTGACCAAATATTGCCATAGCAAGCCGTAACCCAGGGGAGTATTCTAAAAGACAAAATTCTAAAGCGGTTATCATTTAAGGGGCATTCTGATAAAAACATCAATAAGGTGTGTATCTGGAATATGAATTGTCTTTTCCCAGCAAAGCATTTTGAATAAACTTTGGAAAAGGCCTTTAAAAATCGGTGTTCGTCATCTAATTCAAAAACCTTTGTAAAATAGAAAATAGCCTTTTTAGCAAATTGAATATCCAATTGATCTAATTGACTCAATATTTTTTTAACAGAGCTTTTTTCTGAATTTAATTTTTTCATTGAAAGGATTAAAAATATCGTTGATAATAAATAATTGTTACCATTCGTAAAAATTTGGTCAAAGCTGGAAACCAATTTTATCATTAGATCTAAAGTGGAATTTCTTAATTCCTTTCTGGTAAAGCCTTTTAATAATAGCCTACAAAGTTGTAAATCTAGTGGTATTTCATTATTTGTAATTTCGGTGGGGGTAACTTCGTTTATTTCCAAATTGAAATCTTTAATTAATTCCTCCTTTTTACTTTTGATAATGTCTTTTCTTTTCCCTCTCAGTGTACCTCTTCTCTTTTTCTTTTTCTTTTTCCTTTTCTTACCTTTTCCTTTTTCCTCTCCCTTTTGCTCTTTTTCTTTTTTCCCCCCCCTCCTGTTCATCTTCATCATCTTGATCCTTTTTTTTTTCTTTTTCATCACCATCACCATCTTCATCACCATCACCATCTTCTTTATCTTCTTTATCTTCGCCAATAGTATGTTTATTTCCAAACACTATTTGCTCAATAGTTAAATCAGCTATTTTCTTATTTCTTTTTTCTTTTAATAACATTTTATCTTGATTATCTTTAAATTGGAATTGAATTAATTTTACTATTTGTTCACAAATTATATTCCTATTATCATATTGAGATTCAAAAATGATGTTTAATAAATTTACAACTTTCCCAAAGATTTGGAAATTATTTGCAAATAACAAACTAATTCCTAATTTTGTCAATAAGGTATAACTATTTAAATCTCCATCAATTCTTTTTGATTGGGTCATTTGTGTTAATAAATTAATATATTCTAAAAATATATTCAAGTTTTGCGATACTAATGTGGCACTAGCAATTGAGATTTTTTCTACTAGCAATTTATTATAATCTTTATTTAACAGCCCAAATATTTTTAATGAGTTTATTGCAACCATTTCATAATCAACTTTTATTGCACAGTCAAATGCTATTTTTGACCAAATTGTTCGTAAATTTGGCGAAATGTTATCAAATATTTGTAGTATCTTTAAAATGGAATACTCAAAGGGGTTTTTATCCTTGGAATAATTAATGTTATAATGATCAGTAATTGTATTCAATAATAAATTCCCAGACACATTATCTTTCTGTAAATTGGATAGTAACTGAGAGTTATTGGATGGGAAAAAGGGTAAACTTGGATTATTAACAATTATTTTGGAATAAATTGGATCCAAATAATTTAAACATAGGAAATGTTGGAGACTTTCGGCCTTTTCAATATTGGTTTCATTTCGAATTGCAATAGAATTAATCAAATTTGAAAGAATATTATTTTTTGTTTTTTGAAATAGTTCATTATTTGATTCCCAAATGAATAAATTATTTAATAAAATTGGTAAATATGGTAAAATTTCCTTATCATTTTCAAAAACTAAAACCTCTAAAATGAAGAAAGTTGATAGAATATTCGTGTCACCCTTTTCATTAATTAAATTGACCCATTTAATAAACCCATTTATATCATTTGTTGTTTCTTGATAATGAATTAGATTTTTGATTAAAAATTCAAAAGCAAATTTCATATTATTTCGAGATAAAATTAAAAATAATTGTCTAATTAAATTGATTAGTTCATGATCCATTTTTTGTTTTTTTTTTATTTCTTCATCTTTTTCCTTAAGCTTTTCTTTTTTTTTTTCTTCTTGTTCTTCTTCATTATTTTCTGTTTTCCCTTCTTCATTTTCTTCTTTGTGAATTTCAATTTTTTTGCTCTTTGATTCAGAATCAGAATTGGAATCAGAATCTGATTCAGAATCAGAATCAGTGCCGGAACCAGAACCAGATGTCGATTTGGGTTTACTTTCAGATTTTTCATTATCATTTAAAACAGAATTAGAAATGGATTTATCTAATTTATTATTAATTTTATCTTTAATATTTTTTTCTAAAGATAAATTGTTATTATCAATTTGCTGATTAATTTTGGTTAAAAAATAATTATAAATTAATTGCGATATTGAGTTTTTGGTTTCCAAATCGTTAACTGTACTCAATAGACTATTCCAAAAATTGGATAATTCTAAATATAAAATATTGTTTTGATAACAATTGGAAGAAATAATTAACATATTTTCCAAAATATTAGTAATTACAATAGGCGACAAATCATTTCTTAATTGACTAAAATTAAATAAGAATTGTTGTAAAATTTTTAAAAATTTGATTTTCATTGTATCTTCATAAATACTAATATCCTTACTGACATGTTTTAATAAGTCAACACAAAAAATTGGGTATTTCTGACTGATCATTTTTGAATATTTAATTAAATTATTGTTTAATATATTTGGATTTTCATTAATCATTGGGTTAATTGATCGTAAGAATTGTTCATCAATATAAAATGAATTATTATTGAATTTTTTGGTTAATTGCACTAATAACTGATAAATTAAAGCACGATCTTGATTTTTTTCCGAAGAAAAATGCAATAAGATTGTATATAATATATCCGAGTGTCCTATGATTTTATTTGTTAACCATTTTTCAAGATTAATATTCAATGATTCAATAATAACTTTTAAATAAAAGGTAGATTGCTGTTCCAAATTTAAAAAATTCAATTGATTAATTTTTACATGCAATTCACTTTCAATTTCTTTTTCAATATTACTTAATTTCTCATCATTATCAACGGAATTGTCATTGCTTTCTTTTAATCTATTATTAATCAATAATAATTGTTTATCCTTTTTTAAATTCTCCCTTTTAATATTAATTTTTTGTTTTTTGTTTAAAAAGGATAGTTTAAACAATGGTTGAAATAATGTTGGGTTTTGATTAAGAAAAACAATAAATAATTTTGTTAATGGTTTTTGGATGAATTTCCCTCTTTTTATTAATTGCTTCATAATATCGAAAAAAAAATTATTAAATTTCTGATTTGCAATTTTTTGGGTTGATAAAATTTGAGTTAATACCTCAATGATAAACAAGTATAATTTATAATTATTAATTGAATTTTTATGAAAATCTTGTTTATTTAAAAGCAATTTCTTTGTTAAAATATCTATTTCATTTTGATTATTCTTATTTCTAATTTTTTTTTTTAAATTCTTGATAAAATTTTTATTTTCATTATTATCTTTTTTTAATAAATCTATCAAAATCTTTATTAAAATTTTCATTACTGCCATCCTATTCTTTGTATTTTTAAAATCAAATTGTGTTTTCTTTTCTTCATCCTCTTCGTCATCATCATCATCATTACTATCACTACCATTATTGCTATCACTACTGTTATCGGAATTAACGTTCTTTTTTTCATTGATTGTTAACTTTTCAGAATCCAATTTTAATAAATAAACATTTAATATTTTGATAATTAATAATCGAGTATTGACATCTTGTAATTTTAAAAAATTATTTTTGGAATCAAACCAAATCAAAAATAAATCAGTAAAATATTTATTAAAACTGTGCGTATCAACCAAATATTGAATTGAAATATTGGGCAAAATCTGCGAAATTAAATTCAATGTGGTAAATGAGCTATAATAATTGGGAACGGAATCTTTGTTTTTATCTTTGATCGATTTCTTTTTATTGTCGGGGTTTAAAAAAGTCAATTCAATTTTTCGATAAATTTGGAAAACTGTTAATAAAGTTTGTTCGTTCATGTTTGTCAAAGAAAAATTAAATAAAGTAATTAACTGGATATTCTTTTCATAAATAAGATTATTAAATAATGTTTTGAAAAAGATTTGTAATAAATATAAATTCTTTTTGTGTTGATAAATGTCAAATTCAATTTTCTTTTTATTTAAGTATTCAATAATTGTTTTATTTTTTTTATTATAAATGGTATTGACATTTGCTTTTTTTTTTTTTTTTTTTTTATTCTTAGTGTTTGTTTCTGATTTTTCAATTTTTTTAATTTCTAATGTTTCTGGTATTAAATTCATTTTTTTTGGAATGGTAGAAATTGAGCATAACATGCCAAATAATTGGAAATAAAAGGTTAAAATAGAATTATTTTGGATTGATTTGGGAGATTCCTGTATTTGGCTGTTTTGAATAAATTCTTGAATATTTAAATATATTTGCTCAGTAAACAATTGATTGGCAATGGTATTAAAAATCCAATTAAAGCTAATTTTATAATTATTTAATTCAATTTTGATCCAATTGGTTAATACATAATATTTTTCTTTTTCATTTTCCAAAAATCCTTTTTGTTCTCTTTGTTGCCTTTGTTGATTTTGTTGGTTTTGTTGATTTTGATACCTTTGTTGTTGTTTTTCTTGGTCATCTTCTTTTGGATGATTATTGTTATGATAATTATTATCTATTAGAAATTGGCTTAGTGATTTTATAAAGCTCATTGATTGTGTCAATTTATTTGTTTCCTCATCAAATTGTAAAACATTTTCTTCATTTTCATCTTTTTCTGATTCTTCCGAATCATTGTCCTTTCTTCTTCTTCTTCTTCTTTTCCCCTTTTTGCTTTTGTTTTTATTTTTCCGCTCTTGATCCCTTTTTTCCTTTCTTAATTTCTTTTGATATAGTTTATCGGTAATTGATTGGAATTCTTGATTTTGAAATTTCTTGAACAAATCCAAAATAAGATTTTTTAAATCACCATTATTGAAATTTAACCATATTAAGCAGCAACTTTGGAAACGAATAATGAAAGTTGACCATTCATTAAAATGAAAATCTGGAATAAAATTCTTTTTACAATTCTTTAGAAAGTTTTGAAAGCAATCAATTAAGCTGGTTAATAATGTGAACATTTTAATAATTAGTGTTTCAAGGTTTTGATAGACCAACACATTATTTGTTTGACTATTCGTCAAATTATTAAAATAATTTATTGTCTCGATACGATCCATTAGCGGGAAAACAGCGTTCATAAAAAAGGAGCCATCATTTTCTTCCTTGTACGAGAGATTTAAGTATCTTTCCAAAGTTTTTATAGATTGGCTGGAGATTTCTTCATTGTTTAGTAATGCTAAATTGACAATATATTTGATCAAGATTTCTTCGCGATCGATATCCTCACCCATAATTGTTGGAAAGGTTTGCAATATTTCGGAAATTAAATAATCGTATCCTTGGCTAATCAATTCTTGAGTGATCTTGGTGCCAATTAATATCTTGTCCAAGATGGGATATAATTGATCGCTAACTTCATACATGGAATCTGGATTTGTTTGGCATAGTTTTACAATGGATCTTGCAATAGCTATTTTATAGTCAAGCCTTAATTTTGGATTTTCAAAATTCTCCTTAATTAAATCAATACCAAAGCTAAAGCACTTCAAGCAAATTTGATACAAGATATCAGATATAAACTCGATTTCTTCAAAAATTAAATTTTGGTTTTTCTTTGTTGCATCGATTAGAATAATTGGGATCAACTCTTTAATTCTTTCAATGAACTTTGTTTCTTGATCCCTTAAATAGTCCACGTGTATGTTTTCAATCAAATCCCTGAGGACAATCAGGCAATAAAACCTTGTTTCCTTATTTTTAATCCCTGTCTGCAGCAAATTGAGGAAATCGGGAAACCCTTTTAATTCTGAGGATGTTGAGGATTCGTTTGAATAAAATTCCAAACTAGAAACCTGTAATAATTGTTCCAGACACTGGTAACATACAATGGGGTGCTTTGTTTTCTTTAGCCATTTCTTGACCGTGTCATAGCAGATCTCATATGCACCCATTAGAGACTCGTAAAGCTTTGATTGATTTTTGATTAATTTGTTTAAAAAATATTGCTTTTCAGACTCAAGAACGTCTTTCTGAATTTGTGTATGCTTTGGTAACAGCTTTTCAAATAAAGAAATAATCGTCACACAGATCTCCTGCTTCCTTTGCTCATTTGATACTTTTTTTAATAATTTGCAATAACCGTCCAGAAATTTGATCGAGATCTCAGAGGCAGTCTCTGTTGACAAATTGAAATTAATATATTTGAGTGCCTTTTCATAAATGGAAAGCCATGGCAACATCGATTTTTTGAATTTTTGTTGAAAAAAGTCCACAAATTTGTTGGGAATGTAACCTAAATGATTTTCACATTTTGTTAAAAAGCCTAAACACTGAATAGCTACAAACCTAACACCTGTCGGTTGGTTATTTACATTTTATATTTTAATTTTGTTGTTGTTATAATTTTATTTTGAAAAAAAATTAGAAAACAAAAGATTTTTGTTAAAAAATGATTTTTTTTTTCGTTTTTTTTTTTTTCGTGTTTTTTTTTTGGAATTTTAAATTGATGGTTGGATGTTAAGAAAAATTTCTAATCAAAAATTCCAATCAATTACCGATAAACTATATCAAAAGAAATTAAGAAAGGAAAAAAAAGGGATCAAGAGCGGAAAAATAAAAATAAAAGGAGCGTAGAAGGGGAAAAGAAGAAAGAGAAGAAGAAAGGACAATGGTTCCGAAGAATCAGAAAAAGAAATGTCAATACCCCAAGAATTTACAAAATTTATTTGTTCAAAAATTGTATCAATAGTCTCGTTCTCGATCTCTGCAAGATAATTTAAATTTTTATTCACTACTAATTTTTTCAGGGTAAGGTACACCATTTTCATTGCAAAAAAATGACCACTATTTTCTTCATGTTTTTCAACTCGGTCGAAATGTAGTTGATTTGTTGAAGGAACAGGCTTTGATTTTGACTTTTTGCTTTTCTTAATGCCAAATTGAGAGATTTCAAGATCGATGGAAAATAAGCTAAATGTTTCCATTAGCATCATTTGCAAACATCCAAATGTACTAAGTACAACAGTTTCTCGCAGTGAAAAAAGTTTTTCGTTCACCTCGCTAAGTGTCAGGTCAAGGGTACTTAACTAATTTTGAATGTGAGTTTCGAAATTGTGTCAAAAAAAAAAAAAAAAAAAAGGAAAAATAAAAAAAGAAAAATCTAAAAGGATCAAGAAAAAGAATTTAGTTTTTAAAAAAACCCAAATTTGAAAGAATAAGAAATAAAGTTTTAAAACACCAAACCTTTTTTACACCTTCAAAATATTTCGAGTGATCTTTTTGTAAAGAACCAAGATCTTCGATTTGGATTTTTTTTTCTAAGCACCCCCTATAATAGAGAAGCGAACCCATTTGTCCAACAAGATCCTTAATCATTAGATCTGTTGTAGTGTTGTCTTCTTCTGTCATACTTGAATAAAGAGAAAAATCGAAAATAAAAAAAAGGGAAAAAATGGAAATAAAATTGTCTTAAAAAATTTTTTCTTATTTAAAAAATAAATTGGCTATTTCGATGAGAGACAAAAGTTTTCAAGTGGAGGTAGTTTTTATGAAATTGTTGATTTTTAACTTGATCTGAAAACTATAGACGTTATTTGGGGAAAATAATCATAAAGATAAAATTCAAAATCATAATTCCAAAAAGAATTTACAATGAAAAAGAAAAACTTGATTTTTTTTTCGCACATTTAGATTTTATTCTATTATAGATACCGAAAGTACCAACTTTGAATTTTTTTTTAAATAGAATGAGTTTGGTTCTACAATAGTCATTAGGTAAAAAAATGCAGATCCAATCATAAAAGCCATCAAGTAGGTGGGTTTTTTTCTTTTTCAAAGTAAAACCAAGATCTTGATAAAAATTAAAGGAAATCAAACTAGAAGATGGTTAAAACTTAAAGTCGACTAATAGTTGTTTTTGATTTTTTGAATTGTTTTTCAAAGGATAATTTGTATTACTATTGAAAGGATCGTTTCATTAATAATATAATATGTTTGAATCACTAATGAGCCTGATGTCAAATTAAATCGAAAAAATATTTTCAATCCTGATTATTCAATTTTTAATCATTGAATTTTTGGTTTAGTAATCAGTTCATTCATAGAGCACCTCTACTGTTTTGAAAACCGAAGCAATATTAAATGTTGAGGTTTATAATTTTTTTTAAAATAATAAATAATCATTTTTAAATAATTAATTGAATGAAAAGTGGAAGAAATAATAAACTTTTATTTTTATTTTTGGTGTGTTTTTAAGATAAATTAAGTAATAAAATAAAAAAAATATCATTCCGGATAAAGAAGAAGAAATTTTGATTAAAAGTAGGTTTAAATGTGATTCTAATTTTCTTTTAAAATTGAAATATAAAATTTATTCTTTTGTTCATATCCCTTTCTTATATTTGGTAAATTATGTTTGATTATAATTATTTTGTCAATTTTAAAAAAATTATGACGTTCTGATTTATCTTTTATTCTAATTTCAAAAATTACTGAAAGGTAAACTTTACAACTCAAACAACAGTATAGATTTTTTTCTTGAATTTGTTTTTGTTAAAAGTTATTCTTACCTATTTAATCTGAAATTAGAAAAAGTTGATATTATTAAGAGATCTTTTTTACACTTTGGATATTGATTGTTATTGTATTATGACCAAAATTATGATAAAAATATAACAGATTTAGAAATTTGCATCTTTCCATGAATATGGTTACTTGGATTTTAAGTGAGTAGCAATCACGACATCTAACTTTCCACTTTTTACTAATCTTAAAGAGAATTAGAAAAAAAATACTGTAAACTTTCAAATGATTCTTTTACTTATTTTTAGTATTTAAATTACAAAAAAAAAAATTATTTATTGTTTTTTTATTGTATTTTAAGGAAGGAGTTTCAAATTCCTCTTATTTGTCTTTAGGTTTTCCAGAATTCTAAAGAATAGACAAAAATCTTTTGATTTTAATCCATTCTTTTGAATTATGGAAAAGAGCCGTTAGGTTTGATTTAATTTTAAAAATTAAAGGAAAATTATATGAAATATTATTTAATTTTAGAAAAAAATCGAAAATTTATGGTAATTTCGGTTTATTTCTCAAATTCAAAACAAAAACAAGTAGTTTTATGTTAATTTTTCCAGAATTTTAAAGAATTGAGCTCAATCATTGATTTTACTCTATTATTTTGAATTCGGGAAAATTGCCGTTAGGTTTTTTTTAATTTTTGAAATGTAAAGAAAATTTATTTAATTTTCTTTACATTTCAAAAATTAAAAAAAAAAAACCTAGGCACTCTACGGCACTTGACGACACTTTTTTCTTTACTTTTTCTTGTGTTTTCTGTTTATTCTGAAAATCATTCCTTTTCAGGATAAAACAGAAAATTCAAGAAACCCATCTTTTGATACTTCCCGAATTCCTAAAATAAAATTTAGAAATTTTTTAAAAGATTCAGACAATTTTTATTAAACCCTAGTTCTAATAAAGATATTGAATCTTATTATAAATAATATTTTTAATATTATTATTTTTGAAAATAATTAAAAAATTAATTGTTTTTTTTTTAATTCAGAAATCCAGATTTTACCATTATTTTCATAGGCTCGACAATTCCTGAGAAAATGATCCAAGTGTTCAATGATATCCAAATCTTTATTTATTTTACAAAATTGATATAAAATTTATTACTATTTTTTTGTTAAAGGGAAATGAAAATACCAAATAAAATTTTCAAGTTGAACTATCTGAAATACTGTGGGAAATGTTGAATAGTTTATCTTTTGTTACTATCTCAAAATTTTATTGTAGTATTTTATTTTAGGATTGAAAAAAAAAAAAAAACAAATTAAAAATTTATGCTTCAGTGAGGCACTTTTTATTAATAAAAATAAAACAAAAAAATTTTGAAAAAAAAAAATTCTGTTTTCTGATCTAAATTAAAAATATAGAAAAAAATAAAAATTTAGGCTGCTGATCTTTACATCCTGTACCTAAATACACTTACTCTGGAATTTCAAATTGGTACTATATGTTTTATCAATATAATAATAATAAAAAGATTATAGCAATCGACTGATCTTTCATTTTTTTGTTTATCTTTTTATTCAATATGATGAATTTAAACTATTCTTTTTAAAAAAGGAAAGAGTTAAGATAAGAAGTTTACCAAAGATAATGAAAAAATATAAAATTTATTAAGTGATTTTTTGTATTAATGAGTATTTTTAGTGTTGTAAAATAATTAGATTTTGAGATTCGGGGGTAATTTCTTAATTGTGAATTATTTTGTATGAAAATAATAAACCAATCTATTAACCAGTCGAAAAAATTGAAAAATTTTCTTTTAATCTGATCACTGGTCTAAAATATTTCTTTCATATGATTCAAAATTAATTGATTTTTTTTTGAAGATCTTTAGTTGATGAAATAATTATTTTTCTATTCTAAACTATTATTGAATAAGCTCAAAATTGATATTGTATTAAGGTGCAATTAATTTCAAAGTTTTAATCGTTATATCAATATCTTGATTTATATTGTATTTTCTATTTAAATAAACCCATAATCTCAATAATTAATCATTTTTGGACTTTATAAGGAATTGAATAAAAATGATAAATCATTCTTATACTTCAAAAAAAAAAAAATAAATATGAGCTAGATATTTATTTAAGGGAGTAAGTACATTTTTCATTATTTGGGTGCCACCATTTAAGTAAAAATAAATTCTTCAAATCATTTCTTTAGTCAAATAGATTGATATTTTCATAAATACAGAGTGGGATTAATCCTAGTCTAAGATATTTTCATATCCAATAAAAAAATGGAAATCAAAAAAATGAAAAGATTGATCAAAAAAAAAATAAATAAAAATCATTTATTACTTGATCTTATCTGTAACATTGGGCAAAATGACTTATTCTTTATTTGGTTTTATTTTTAATTCTTTATGAAAATAATTTTGTTTGTAAAATTTTTGATAAAAAATTACTGTTTATTTCGAAAGAATTTCCAAAATGAATTTAAAAATCCTATTTTCATTTATGTCATCTAATTCTAGTTTTGGCTCAGAAAATTGGAGATTTTTTAAATTCTTCTTGAGAATAAAGGTTTATTGGACAAATTCATTTGATTTTATAATTATTTATTTTCCATTAAAATGAGAACTCAAAATAATTCTGAATCTTGATTGAAATTTTTTCTTGAATTTTTCAATTATTTTGATTTGAATCTTTTGTAACTGTTTTTTGATTCCGAGAATTCAACCCCTTTATTTTATTTTTTGAAAGAGATTATCCTTGTTTGGGCTTTGTTTGATAAAAATATTTGAAAAAAGAATTCAGAAAGCAAATTTGTCACAAAAAGTTTTTTAAAATAATAATAAATAGTAATGGGGTGAGAAATTCTGGGAATAAAATAATTTGTATTCATACAAAATAAGATATTGAAAACCAAATCTTTGAAAATAGGTGTTGATCAGATTTTTTTTTTTACATTCTTGAGTTCAAACAATTTATTTGGAATGGTGATCGTTCGTGTTTGGTCTTCTAAAAGAAAATATTTTTCAAATGCACACCTTTTCAGGTATATTTTTTTGGGTTTACGGTTTGATTAATTTTAATAGTTCGTATAAACACATTTCTAGATACAAAACAAAATTTAATAAAACCAAAAATTTAATCCAAAAAAAATGTTCAAAAAATTGAAAAATGAAAGATTCAACTCTGAATTACTTTGATTCTTTTCACGAATAGACTAGTGAATGATGTTTTGGTTTATAAGTTTCAATATCTGGTGGCACTCTAAAAATATTTAATCAGTAAGGTTCACACAATTAAAAATTTTCAAAATGGTAAAATGTACTAACTTCCTTAAAAGTCACAAAAAAAAATAAATTCCAAAAATTGGGTATACTATTAAATATGGTTTATATTTTTATTTATCTAATTAGTTAATTTATCTTTTTATATTTTTGAGGTAAACTTGGAAATAATTATAAAAAGAGTTCAATCAATGTAATTATGGTAGTTTTAATGTTCTAAAAAATGAAAAAATTTAATTTATGATAATTAAAAAAAAAATAAAAGCATATATGACGATAATTTTGTCAGATAACAACAAAACATGGTTGTTATTATTTAATTAATAATACTATAAAAAGTTACTCAAACAAATCATCGAAGATACAAAAAATTGAAATCAATTAATTTTAAAAAAAATAATCTAATAATATCTAAAATATATTACCAAAGAAAATCGGTTTTTTAAAAAAGATATGATACTATTAGTTAAAACAGTAGGTAAAAATACTAAAGAAACCTGGAATTATCTTTCCTTAGGTTGAATTTTGAAAAAAGAATAATTATTTTATCCCTTTTTTTTTTCTTGAAATCTTCAAAATAGTTGGCTTTGTATAACATTTAAAGTAATAATCATGTTCATATTATTATCAAATAAAATAGAAATAAAATCTTAAAAATCTCAATCATAGGATTTATTATTATATCTAGATGAAAATAATAACTGTTAAACAATAAATAAATTTATCCAATTACCTTAATTTTTTTTGTTATTTGTTAAACATTTTTTTCTCAGAAATTTGAAAGGTGGATTAAAGTAAAATAAAATGTATTCCTTTTTATAATTTTTAAGAATATTTTTAGAGATTCTGGAACATAAGTGTATAAAATATCATTTTAAATCTACCATTACATATTTAAATTTCAGTTTGTGTTATGATGTTTTCACCTCCTGAAATTTTTAAAATTTAAAAACTTATTTATTTACTATATCCCAAAAATCTTAAAAAGTTAAAAAACCAAAAAAAGATCTAAATTGTACTATTTTACTTTCCTTTAATTAATTCACTATTAAATCATTTTTATTGGTTAATATCTTGTATTATAATTATCTAAGGATATAAAATTTGAATATTCCTGAAAACCTCACTTATCAATCTTTAGAAATAATCAGTATGAATACCTAACTTCTTATGGTTTTTCAATTTGATATACTAAATAGGAAATTTTCACTTATAACTCTGTTTAATTCATAATTTCAATAGAAATCGATACTACTCTACATTAAACACAATTCCTTTGAAAGTTGTATTTCGAATAGATCTAAAAAGAAAAAAGAAAAAAATAGATTAATGTATGGAGAAAATATTTTTTTTTAATCTATCAATATGAGTTCATGACCACAGAAATAAAAACAAAAGTAAGTTATTTAGATTATATATTACTAATTCGTTTTGTGACATCCTCCTTAAAATTATCACTATTTGGTGTTTATTTGAAACTATTTGTGAAAGGCTTTTATTCTTTAGTCAAGTAAACATTAAATTAAAAACTATTTTAATATCAATTTATAGAGATCTTTGTCTTTATTTATATTCTTTCAAAACCCACTTTAGCATTAATTATTAAAAAACAATATCACTGATTATTATTTTTAATTTTCAAACACTTTCCGAAGATATCTTTTTTTTTCCCTTATTTAATTCAAAATTCAATTTCGATTTTGGTCTTTTGATTTTGTATTTGTTGGAGTTAGAACTTTCTAAAAAGAAAAGAATCCCAGACACTGAGTCTATCAAAATCAAGACTTATCTAATTATTGATATCTTTTTCCATATATTGCCTGTAAAATGTTTTTATATTTGGATAATTCCATGACCCTTTTGAAAAATCAAATTGATTATCAAGTAAACTACAAAGTGAAAGAATTCACTCACCGAAACACTCTTAATTTTTGGAAAATTAAAATCAACTCTTTGCAATTTCAACACTCTCTCATACTTATATATTATATTATACTGTCAATTCCCTCATTAAAAAGAACATAAAAATTTTCATTTGTCTTTCCAAAAAAAACCACAGACACAGATCAAAGAATTCAAATAAAATTCAAAGTCCCTAAATCTAAAAAACAAATAAAAGTCTCCACTTCTTATTAGAATTTATTAATTTTCGATCGAACGTTTAAAACCTTTTGTACAAAGACAAATGAAAATTTTGTCCATTTTATCTTTTAAAAATCAGAATAAACCTAATCAAACAAAAACCAGAAAAAAGCTTAACAGAACCACTTTTAAATACAATGAATTTCTAACTCGAAGTTTTTTGACAATTTTTAATTTCATTTTTTTCTTTTTTCAATCGGATGAATTCTTATACTTCATTTTGGCTTGATCGAATTATTGGTAAAGAGGAAAACAAGAATTTAAAAGATCTCTCGACAAAGCTTTGTGTCGCTTTAAACAAACTCTTTCCAAATACTATTGATGACTTATCAACGTAACAACTTTTTCTTCCTTCTTTCTTCCATTTTTATTTCCAATAAGGTTAAAAAAGCAAAAGAAAAAAAAAAATTGATCCATTTTACTTATTCACTTGAGCACCCATACTTTATTTCCTTTTTGTTTTTAAAATAAATAAAAAAAAAAAAAAAAAATAGGGATTATTTAATAAACGGAAAGAAATTTTTAATGTCTTGCATCTCATTAGGTTTCAAAATACCAAACGATATAAACGCATCTAATTTAACTGATCAACAAAACAAGAATAGTTCTTTAGAGCAACTGCTCTTTGATTTGTCTCCAGAGCACATTTGGCGAGAAGGATTCAAATACCCATTTGAAGAAAGCACCTCAAAGAAATTGATTTCTGAATTAATAGAGCAGTTTGCCTTCGGGGAAAGTCATTTTCTTGTTGAAATTCGAGATCTTAATCAAGAATTCCTTCAAGGCGATTTGTATTTAAATAGGGACAGCATAACAATTTGCTCCAATCTGTTGAACATTGAGAGAAAAATTGATTATTATAAATTGTGCCAGAATTGCGTTTTTTATGATCAATTCCATTCAAACATTATTTCTTTATGCATTTTAAACAGCAAGAACAAGGACAACAGCAATACTAATATGAATAATAATAAAACAAATGAACAAGAAAATGACAAAACAACAGAACAGGAAAATGAAAATGAATATTCTTCAATAATTCTGAAATTTCAAGAAGTAAAACAAGTTTTCCAATTTGAAAAATTAATAAAATTATTCAAAACCTATTTTGGAAATTCTCTTGAAAATTATCCAATTTTAGGAAATATTTTAACTTTTAAAAAGGAACTGAAGGCAATAACTTTGCGAATTTTGTATAAAGAAGAAACAACTTTTAATATAAAATTTTTAGAAATTAAACAGACAACCAATAGAAAAAAAGAAACTATTTCTGGGCTAATTAAATTAAATAATAGAAATTTAATTTTTATAAAATTTAACAAATTGCAAAAAGAACAAAATCAATTTAATTGGAATGATGTTTCATTAGAATTGAAAAGAATTCCAAATGAACAAGATTTTAAAAAGTTATTAATTATTATAAATTTCAAAAAGGAATCGATAAAATTTCTTATCAAACCAATAAACTTTCAAAATATCTTTTTAATTGAAAATGTAATTCTAAAATTTTTTAACAAGAATTCTTCCAATGATAAGAAAATAGGAATAAATAACCAATTTATGAATAAAAATGATTTATTTCATCCATTTACTCTTGATCTTGATCAAAATAAATATCAAATAAAAGAAACAAGCAAAGAAACGGAAAGAAAGGCAATAAATAATAATAAGAATATTTATATAAGAGAATTTGATTTCGAAGGAAATTCAACAATAATACAATCAATTTTTACAAATATAATTTCACAAATTGAAAATTCGAGGTTATTGTATCTTTCAAAACCAAATGTAAGCCGTTTATTAAATCAACTAAATGAAAAAATCTTGAATAACAAACGGATCGATTTCAGTGTCTATGCGACTCTTTTAGAAAATCAAAAACAAATGAATAACAGCACCAATAATAGTACTATCAACAATAATAATAGTACTATCAACAACAATAATATTTTTTCAAGGTGTAAAATTACTTTTCTAAACAATATTGATTTAATTATTTTAACTTTACAAAATGGAATTCAAATGAAAATAAATTATTCATCATCAGAACTTATTATACATCCAAATTATGATTGTGCATTATTAATCAAACCATTGAACAAATCTCTTAATGGAATAAAAGAGAAAACAAAAAAACTCAAGTTCCCAATAATAATATTTACAAAATCTTTAATTGATCGGGAATTAATAGTTTCTTGTTTTTATTTACATTCTCTCAATTTAACAAAAAAAGAATTGGACAATATATCAAAAAAGAAAGAAATTCTTTTTAAAATTTCAAAAATTTGTTGCCAATTAAAAAAAAGTTCAACAAGTTCCAAAACGCAAAGAAAATTTTTTTTTAATGACTCAAAAAAAGCAATTAGTTTTAATAATATTACTAATTTAATTAGAAAAAATTTATATTTAAAAAATGCCTTAATAATTAACAAGAATAATTTTATCAATAACGATGCTGATTTGATAACAAACAATGCAAATACTCAATATAACATTGAACTCATTGATTCTTTTAATAATACAATTAAAGGTGACAACATTATAGAATTATCCGTAGATCGAATAATTTTGAAAAATTTTAACAAAACAGTGTTTTCAGTGTATTATATCTTTTACACCATGGGATTTCCTCGTAAAAATTCAATTATAAAATTGCATTTAAACGAAGAAAAATTTATTAAATTTAAATTAAAAAATAAAAAACAAGTTCAAATCTTTTTAAAAGATCTTTTAAATAAAAAAATTAATATTTTGAAAAACAAGAATCATAATATGAAAGATGAAATTGAAAAAGAAGAAAACTTTATATTGGAAAAATTTGAAAATATATTAATTAATGGGTTTAATGAAGAAATAAAATTTAATTTATTATTATCTAGTGAAGGATTATTAATAAAGCATCAAAATAATACAATTTTAACAATCCCAATAACAAATAATTTTAATATTATTGAGCATAATCAATATATTTATATCATTTTGAAAAAAATAATTGTTCTTCAAATTAATTTATTAAATAAAAAAAATATCAAACGGTTTACAGCAGTATTTAAGAATATAAAACGACATAATTTTGAAAGGAATAATTTAAAATTAATGAGAATAACTCCTATTTTCATTAATAAAATGTACTCATTAGTTTATCAATTCAATACATTTCTAGGTTTGTGTTCTTTTAAATTTATAAACAACTTTCAATTAGAACTATTTTTACCAAGCAATAATACTAATCATCATAAACATAATCATCACAGGAATTATATGAAAGGTAATAAAAATAAAACTCAAATAATAAATTTAATTAAAAGTCAAATAATAATCCATCCATCAAAAAGTACAATAATAAAATTACAACTAATAGATGGAAGTTATTTATTTTTTTCATTTATGAATAAAAAGCAATGTAATTTATTTATTACCACGTTTATAAAATTTCAAAATGATCATGATTTATTAAAAATTGCAAATAATAATAATAATAATGATGATGATGACAAACAGAAAAATATTGATAATCAAATAAAAATAAAAAATGACCTGATAAATAAATACAAAATAATATTAATCTCCCAATTGAAACAATCAAAACTTAAATTAGGGAAAGCAAAAATAATATTGAATCAAGATCAAATAGTGATTCGAATTATTAAAAAAAATGAAAGAAATCGAGAAAAAAAAAGACTCTTTAAGCAATTTTACTCAAAATTATTAATAAACAATAGCTTGAAAAACAAAAAAATTGTTAGAATTAGTGGTTTTTCTGGGAAACATTTTACTCTTTTCCTTCAATTTTCAAATCTTAAAAATTCAAAAGATTTTTATCATAAATTTATAACATTTCAACAAAAAAATAATTTTAATTCATTTAATAATAATAATAATAATAATAATGTCGATGATGTTAATGATGTTTTAAATAATGTTAATAAGAATTTCCCATTAATTGTAATTAAATATGTTCCAATTAAATTGAAGACCCTTCGCCCTTTAAATTGTTATCAATTATTACAAATTCCAAATAAAAATCAAGAATTAATTTATAATTGTAAAATTAAAAAGGTAAATGATTTAAAAGGTAAAAAAAACAAAAAAAATGTTCATAAGAAAAGATATTCGAATTTGAACTCATCAATTTATAACGATGATAATGCTTTTCAAAATAGTTTGATTTTTTTTGAATTAAATAAATTCATTATTTCTTCTCAATTAATGTTTTTTTCAATATCATATTTCAAAATAAGAAAATTTCAAAGTAATCAAAACAATTATAATATTATTATTAAATTTTTACAACAAAAAAAATACATTTCTATTGAAATCCAATTTGCAAATTTCTTTGAAAAAAATTCATTTTTAAATGACTTTAATAATTTTATAAAAATTAAAAAAAATGAAATTGTTACAATAAATAATCAAGAAAGGTTTAGAAATTTTAATTTTAGCTTGTTAAAAATTGATGATTTTCAAAAAATTGATGATTTTCAAAAACTTGATGATTTTCAAAAATTTGATAATGATTTAATTTCTGACAATAGTGATAATAACTTATCCATTTCTAGTTTTAGTTATGATTCTGAAACTAGTTCCATTTCTGGTTCGGAATCTTTTAATAATTTAAAATTAATATATAATGAAAATATTATTAATATTAAAAAGGAAATAAAATATCAAGAATCTGAAAAGGAAAAGGAAAAGGAAAAGGAAAATGAAAATGAAAATGAGAATGAGAATGAAGAAGAAAGTGCAAAAAATAAAAATAAAGATGATAATGAAATTGAAGATGAAAATGAAAATGAAAATGAAGATGAAAATGAAAAGGAAAAGGAAAAAGAAAAGGAAAATGTGGATAGATATTTTTATAAAATAACGTATTTGAATAAAAAAAATAATGAAATTGGTAAAGGTTTTGTAAAATTTAATAATAATGGAACAATTTCATTAAAAGCTTATAACCAAAGTGAAATTATTGTTTTTGAAAATATTCTTGAAATAAAATTTTTTTCTTTTGAAAAAAATTCCAACCAAATGAAATTAATTTCTAATAAATTCAATTACATCTTTCGAATAGACTCGAACCAATCAAATCAAATAATGATCGAGGAATTTTATATTTTTAGAAAACTGTATAAAAATAAAATAAAGAAGCAATTTAAAAATACAAAACCAGAAAAGGTATTGAAAAACGTTTTTAAAATTGAACTTTTCAAAGAAGATCAAATTTCTTATAAAAAGTCAATTAAGGGTCATTTACAAATCCAAACAAATCCTGACTTTTTAATATTCAAATTATTCGATGCTTATCAAGATGAGGACGGGGAAGGGGACGAAAAGAATACAAGAATAATTAAAAAGGAAATCACAAGCAATTGGGTTGTGTTTGGAAACAGAAACGATCAAACAAATATTAAAATACAAACTCATACAAATATAGAGTATATTGTCAAAATGGGTACTGTCGAGGATAGCATTCTTTTTACTTCACAAATTGAAAAGCTTATTTCACCACCACCCAAATATATCGTTCATATAACTTTACCTTGGAATAAAGATAAGCAATTAGCTCAAATAATTCTTGAAACAGAAGGTTTAAATATTCAAACAAATGATAACGAATTTAATCAAATTTTGCCCTTAAACGAAATCCGTGTGAGAGCAAACCCAAATAATAAATTTATAACAAAATTTATCTCTTCTCAAATTAGTATCAAAATTGAATTTAACGATTTGAAAGAAAGAGATGATTTATTATCTTTAATTGTAGAACAAAAAAAGGCAAATAAACTAAGAAAAAAATTCAAAAATGTAAGTAAAAAATCTTTAAATGGAAACAATGGTTCACGCTCAGATTCGGGCTCAGATTCAGGTTCAGGTTCGGGTTCGGGTTCAAGTTCAAGTTCTGGTTCTGAATCAGTATCTGGATCAAGTTCAGAAACAGGATCGGACACAGTATTAAAATTAAAGAACAAAATAGATCCCAACACTAATTTAAATAATTCTAATAAAAAAACAGAGTCAGAATCAAAATTGGAATTAAATTCTAATTCCAAAGCAAAAATTTTAATATTTGAAGTTAGGATATTAAAAAGCTCTTACTCAACAATAAAACCAAAATCTAAATATTCATTCCAAATTAAAAATAATAAACTTAAAGTTTCAAATAAAAAATTAAATTTCAAAATGTCTCATAATATCGATAAAAAAATCCAAATATTTTCTAATAAAATTAAACCTTCGATATGTAAAATACAGTTTAGTAGCAAAGATTTTCATATTTTATTATTTTTGAATGGCACTGAAAAAGAAAAATTTTCCAATTGCTTTTAAAAGAAAATTATACGCCATAAGAATATATCAATTAACAACTTTTCCTTAATCAAGGAAATTAACCTAATCTAATCTAAACTCTGTTTCAGTCAAAGGGGCCCAACGTTTTTTTCAAATATCTATTATTTTATATAATTGACCTTTGAAGAACAAATAAGAAATAAAGAGAATAATACACCTCAAAGAAATGTTGATACATGTCTGAAAGAAAACTAATTAATCAATAGCTTTTCTTAAAAATTGAAAAACTCAAATTCTTAGGGCCCTATTGAGAAAAACAAGGATGTTCGTTTTGAACTTCTACTGGTATTTGAATAATAAATATGAAACATTTTTCACTTCATTTTCTACACTTTTCTTTTAGAAATTAAGCCCCCAAACAAAGTTTGTTGGTAATTGTGGTCTCTATTTGAAAAAGGAAATGAAAATGAAGTGAAAATTTTTCACATTTATTAAACAAATATCAAGATCAAAGATCGAATTGAATTGCAATAGAAATCAATAGATTTCTCAACAATCTTTACATGGTTTCAATGACCTTAGAATAACACATTTTTACCAGGTGACTATTGATCTTGCAATAAATAATTTTTTTGCAAATGAATTAGGTTTTTAAAAAAAACACAAAAAAAAAAACAAAAATGTGCTAAAATGATTTCAATTTTGAAAATTTTCAAAATAAAATTTTTCTTCTAATATCTATGCAAACCCTTTAAACACGTGTATTATAACATTACAACTGGGCCCCTTTGACTGAAAAATAGTTTATATATATATATATATATATATATCCCTAAAACCCCAAATAAACTAATTACCTTTGAAATAAAATTTTTAATTTGAATTTTTATGAAAAGATTCTAACATATAAAATTTAATAAACAATTATCTTTAGAAAATTTTATAATTAAAAATTGTAAAGGTTACTACAATAAAAAAAAATATAACTTGAAAAAAATTTTTCCTTATTTTTTGTTATTTTATTATTTTTGATACAATTTTTGCCAAAATTTTTTTTTAATTTTTTTTTTTGAAAAGTCAAAGTATCAAAAATTTCTTAGTTTTAATGATTAAAGCACATCATTCTTTACTTTATATTTTTTTGGGGATTCCTTTGCGCCCCAACATTGCTTAAGGGAGTAGCCACGGTAAAGGAAAATTTTTCACTTGTTTGCAATTCTGAAGAGATCAGAAAATAACATTTTTTACTTTGGTTGTAACTCATTGATTTTTATTATTTAAAGTACTTCATTCATTAGATTTTTCAAATGTTTTTTTCAATATTCTCAAAGAAATTGCCACAATAGAATGTTGAGTTGAATTGTTTAAAATAGTGTTTTGAATGTTGAATAACTTATCTTTTATCCTTCTCTATACATTCTATTGTGGCATTTAATTTTCTTATTTTTGAATTTTTTCATCATTTTTGATTTTTTTTAATCATTACAACAAAAAAAAAATTAGAGATATTTTTTATCAGTGACATTTGGGATGAATGGATTTGTTTAAAATGAACAACAATATTACAATTGAGAGAATCACAAAAGAAAATTTAAATGGGACTTAAATAACTAGAAGAATTCCAAAAAATAATAATTATCACAAAATATTACTTGTTTAGGATTTTAAATCGTTGGATTTGGTGGAATTGGGGAAGTGAATATGATTATATATTATCAAAGTGTAAACCACAATATAGCTATAAGCTTTATTCTAAGAATCTGAAACTCTCTTCTCCTAAAAAAAAACTAAATTTCATTCCAAAAATTTGTTCACATCTAAAATCAAAAATAGGAAAACTAAAACCCAATTTATTATATTTTTCCAAACGTAATATAAAACCATATTTAAGTAACATATTATTAATGTTTTTATAAGTAATCATTATCATCCAAATAAAAGAAAACAATTTAAAACAAAAAATCAAAATCTATGTGTCCAAAATAAGGAAATGAGCAGAAATGAAGGAGTTATTGACAAAAAATATATTGGTAGATTTGTTAAAATTTCAGCAACGATTATTGATCGATGAAATAATAAGATACGATAGACCAATTATGTGATTTTCTAAATTTTACAAATATATTATTCAAACTTTTACCAACAACCAAATTTCTCAATATATATCTTGTTTATGAAGATTATTTTATTAACTTAAGACAATATTTAAAGTTATTTTTTTTATTTTTTTTTAATTTTAGAGTTGATTACTTTATTGATTCCGAATGAAATCTTTATTGATTTAATTCAATGTATTAGATGAAATTATTTTTCGAATTTTTTTTTTTTGGATTTTCAATTATTTTCTATTACTTAATTAATGATTTCAAAAATTGTTCAAATTAAATATTTAAATTTTGGAATAAAGAAATGAATTTAATCTTTCATTTAATCCAATATATATTGAAATTTTGTCTGGATAAAAAATAAAATTTCTCATTAATATATTTTTTTATTTATTTTTTTATTATAAAATTACCAACAGTATTTTTCTTAGTTATTATTAATAATTTTATTGGATTATGTATGGAATTACTATTATTATAATAAAATTTATTTATTTAAAAAAAAAATCAAAAAATAAAATTGAGAAATCTTTAAAAAAAAGTAAAAAAAAAAAATAATAAATATTTTTTTTCTTCAATATCATAAAAAAAATACCAAATAACATAATTACTTAATCTTGGAACTAAACTCCATTACAAAAATTTGGACATACCCAAAATTAAAAATAGGTAAAACAAAAACAGAATTTAGTATATTTTTCCAAACCTAATATAAAAATACATTTAAGGTACCAAATATTAATGTTTTTATAAGTAATAATTTTAATACAAATAATAGAAAAAAATATAAAACTCAAAAATAAAAATTGGTGTTTAAAAAATAATGAAACGAGTAGAACAAAAAAATTATTTGTATATTTGTTGAAATTTCACCAACAATTGTTGATCGATGAAAAGATAAGATACTATCTATCAATTATATTTGATTTTTCAATTTAACAAACTCAACACTAACCTTCTATCTACCATCAAAAAAAAAATCAGATTTAAAGAAACGGATTACGTTAACTGGAAAAATAAAGAAAATGTAAACAAAATAAAGAATACAAAAAATGAAATAGTTTACAAAATCAAAATTATTTCAAAATTGAATGTAAAATGTAGTATTGTTATTATTTCAACTTTTTTAACTATGTCGAATTTTTGGAATTTAGTTTATTTTAACTCTTTATTATAATCTAAATCTGGATTAAAGAAAAATATAAAAATAAATATATTAGTACATCAAAATCATTTTAAATATGTTTTTTTAAACTTGATGAAATGTAGGTGAATCATAGGGCTAAGGGATATTAATATATATATAAACAATTTCCCAGTTGAAGGGGCACGCTTTTAATGCATGAATCACAAGTTTTTAAACGGCTTAATGGATATTAGAAGAAAAAATTTATTTTGAAAATTTTCAAAATTGAAATCATTTTTTCTCATTTTTCCTTTTTTTTTTTTTTTTTTTTTTGATTTTTTTTGAAATGGAATTCATTGCAATTTATTAATTTTTATTTCAAGATCAATAGTCACTTGGTAAAAAAGTGTTATATTAAGATTATTGGAAAATTAAAAATTAATGTTGAGAAATCATTTAGATTTCTATTGGAATTTTATTCGATCTTTGATCTTGATATTTGAATAATAAATTCAAAAAATAATCACTTCATTTTCATTTCCATTTTCCAATAGAGATCAAAAATCCCAACCTACTTTGTTTGGGGTCTTGATTTGTAAAAGAAAAGTATGGAAAAGAAAGTGAAAATTGGTTCCTATTTATTATTCAAATACCAGTAGAAGATCAAAACACATTTTCTTGTTTTTCTCAATATATCACAAAGAATTTCGAGTTTTTCAGTTTATAAAATAATCTCTTGATTTCTTTGTTTTATTTGATATGGATATCACTATTCTCGTTAATGTTTATTATTCTAATTTTTTCTTATTTGTTCTTCAAAGGTCAATTATATAAAATATTTGATATTTGAAAAAAATGTTGTTTTTGGGATACTCCTGAAAAATAAGTTTATCTCTTCAAGGAAACTATTTCCTTTTGTCAGAAACAAAGATCTATATATTTCAGTTTCAAAATCATTGGCCCATTAAAAATAAAATTTTGAAAATAAATATTTTTGTAAATTGAAGTTATCTATTATTATAAAAAAAATACTATTTTATTATTGAGTTCTATTCACTTTAAATATTTGTTTTTTTTTCATAAAAATAAAATAAACAAAAATAAAAAATAATTAGGCTATTTATTACGTAATTTCATTTAATTGTAAAACCTCAACAACCCCATCTTAATAAAAATTTATTTCTGAAAAAGAATTTATAAAATATCCTATTTTCTGAACTGGTACTAGAATGAGATGAATTGTATGTAAATTTTATTTTTAATTCCTTTTGGAAATTCTTTAGAAATAGGTAATAATTTTTTACTCAAAAAATTTCCATAGCAAAAGTATTTTCATGGGTAAATTTTAATTAAAACCAAATTAAGAATTGGTATTGTATCAAATACTACACAAAAGTTATAGAAATAAATGATTTCTTTTTATTCTTACTTATCAATCTTTTCTTTTTTTTTGAATCCCATTTTATTATTTGGTACTGTAATCAAAATAACCCGTGCAAAAAAATATATTGCGTGTTTCAAAATAAAAAAGGGTGGTTTTTTTGTTATAGTTGACCTATAAATTAACTAATCAAAGAAACTGATAATAAACCCTAAAAAATATGGTACTGGTTTCTTAAAGTTCTATTATTTAAAAAGAAATTCTTAAAATGAAGGATCAAATTGCAAAATTTATCTCAAAAAATAGAGTAAATTTTTTCAGAAAATTTTTAATAATCAAAAAAATAAAGAATTTCAAAAAAATTGAGTAAATTATCGAAAATTTTCAACTATTTGCTTGAATAATTTAAATTTTACTGAAAATAACCAGACCTTTACTTTCAAAATTGATTTGAACTTAATTATACTATTTGTTAGTAGATTGGATGTTGCCTTGGTACAAGAATAAAAAAAAAGCTCAGATAATATTTTAAAACACGGATTATATTCGTTGTACAGGCTTTATTTTGATCAATATATGTAAATATATCAGACTATAGGATAATATCTGACACTCTTATATTTATTAAAATATCAATGTATTTGGCTAAAGAAAAATAATTTGAAATAGATCAGTTTTGTATAAACTTTGATAACTCAAAATTGGTAAAATGGACATACTCCCTTAGAACATAGAATAATTTCTTGTGAATGTTTGAATGTTCTGAAGATGATCTTTCAATCAAAATAAAAGATAGAACTTGTTAAAGCCTAATTGTTATACCATATTTTCATATTGCTACTTTTATATCAGTAAATTATTCTATTTTGTTTGTTTTTGAACAAATGTTTCTCTTAATTTTAATTCGTAAACGTAAATTCCCATATCTATCTAAATTGGGAATAATTAAAGATCTAGATAATTGTTTTCTCACCAAATAAGAAATTTAAATTGCAGAAAAATAATGAAAAAACAGCCGTTTGAAGTTGAGTTCATTTTGATGAAAACAATTTCAAGCTATTTAAAAACCAAAATTTTTCAAAGGACTAATAAACAAGACAAAAAGTAATTAATGATCTCAACTTTTGGTTGTTAGTCGATTCTGTAAAAAGAAAAAACATGACCAAGAAAGACTTTAGAAACAAATTTCAACATGTTTACAGACACTCACTGCACGTTTTCCTAACGAATTCTTCACAACGAATGTGCAACTTGAAAAAAAGTTGGGATGTAGGCATATTTTCCTGATAGGTAAGAAAAAGTTATGCTTAGAATAAATAAATGTCTTTGATTGAATTTCATTCATTTTTGATGTAATAATGTTCCCACAAAATTGTCGAAAGTTTCTAAAAGATCTTTTTTCTCATGTTTTACAGAATTATGTGTTTCAATACTCAAATTTTTTTCAATATTAACACTCTAATTAGTCCTTAATGTATTGGATAAATTATTTTAAATCAAAAAAAATTTGAATAAATTTGAAAACTCATTATTTGCCTGAGTGGTTCAACTAGTTTTGATATTATGAACTTTCTTGTGATCTGTTCAATAATTCAAATATTCAAGAAATATAAAAATTATTTTTGATTATTTTTCAAAAAAAAAAAAAAAAGTAAAAAAATTCCAGTTTTGAACTAATTGATGAACATTCATCATTAAAAAGAAAAATCTTTAATTTGTTTTCGTATGTCGGATTGTAAAAACTTATAGAATATTAGAATTGAAGTTAATCATTTTTTTTTCATCAAGAAAAATAAATTTTGTCTTATTTAAGCATTTTTCTATTTTTTAACCTTCATTTTTCGAAAGCTCAAACTACATTACTTTTAAAAAGGTAAATAACCATTCCTTATTTCTTCACTTTTTCACAACTAATTCACAAATTATATTTTACCCTTTTTATGTATACTAACTCAAAAGGATAAAAATGACTGTTATCCCCCCTCCAACAGAAATTCTCCAAAAATTTGATGAATTAAGACAGGAACAACTTGAAAGATTAGATCTTTGGAGTACTGAAGAAGTAAGTAACTTTAGAAATATTTAACCTCATTACTCAAAAAGTGATTAACAACAGTTTGATAAGAGTGGCTCTAACCAAACCTGTTTTATGCATTTTAGAGAAAACCTTATATAAACTTTTATGTTCTCATTTTTTTTGAACTGTTTTTTGGTTAAATACTTAATTATGTCGATTGGTTATTCTTTTATTTTCTACAAAATTAACAATTAGGATAAAAAACTCAAACAGTTGGCAAAACATCATAAAAAAAAAGACTGGGAAAAAATAGCGAATAAATTTGAAAACTATAATTCAAAAGAATGTTTGCTTCGTTTCCGTAGTGTAAATATTTATTCTCTTTTATGAATTTTTAAGCATTTTTTTAATTAGCTACAATATAGGAACCAGTAAAAAAATTTTCATTTATATCTCCTAATTCAGACTCAAGTAATACTTTACAACCCAATTCAAAAAAAAAAAAAAGGAGAACTAAGAAATTAAAACTTGAGATATAAAAGAATTCAACAAATATTCGAATGCTAAAAAAAAAATTACTAATATCACTGATATTATTTATATCATTAACTCATCAATTCTATTATAATTACTAACATTTACATGTTGAAAATATTTTCACTTCATTTTCTATATTTTTTTTGAAAATAATAGAGTTTTCAAAGAAATTATTTGATTTTTAAAATAATAATAACAAACTAATTTTATCACTTTTATTTTTTATAAAATTAATTGATTAATAAAAAAATAAAAAGATCAAAATTTTCATCAAGCTTTCCAAAAAAAAAAACATAACAATAATTAAAACAAACCATCAAAATTTTCCACAATTTCATAAAGGTTGATTAATAATTTAGCTGGATTTTAAGGATTAAAAATTTGAAATTGTTTCAAGATTCGAAAATATAATTTTGGAAAGCTGAATAAAAATTATCTTCCATTTATTTTGCAACAAATAGTATTACCAATACAGGTATTTACAAGTTGAAAATATTTTTTTTCATTTTCTTTTTACTTTTTCAATTAGAAGACACAAATCCCAACCTGCACATATACAAAAAGTGATGTCTTACTATTTTAAGTTGATTTTACTAAATTTGTAATTTTTCCAAAAACTAAATCTTTTCCAATGTGTACAACCTAAGAGCATGGGTTTTTTTTAAAAAGAACTTGATGTTTCTATTAGAAAAAAAAAAAAAATTTAAGAAAAGAATAAAAATGTTTGAGGAAGAAACAGAAATTCAAAAATAGAAAATAATTTTCAGAAAACAAAAAACAAAAACAACCCCAAAGATTTTTATTTGATCATTAAATTGTTTTTTTTTCTAATAGAAATCCCAGATTCCTTATAAAAAAACCCCTCCCGTCTGGGAGACATTGGAAATTTCTAGTTTTTGAAAAAATTACAAATTTAGTAAAATAAACTTAAAATATTAAGACATCACTTTTTGTATATGTGTAGGTTGGGATTTGTGTCTTCTAATTGAAAAAGTAAAAAGAAATTGAAAAAAAAATATTTTCAAATTCCTTTTTCAAATATGAATCGGAAAATTCCAACCTTCTTCTTTGAAAACTCTCTCTATAAAAAAAAAAATTGAAAAAGAAAGTGAAAATTTTTGGCATTTATTATATAAAGACCATTAGTTATTAATAATATAAAATTATTTAAAAAAAAGTTTATTAAAAGAAATTTATTAGACAAGATAAAAGTAATTTTCTCTATATAAAAATAATAAATATAAAAAAATAAAAATAAAAAAATAATTTCTTAAAAAATAAAGAATGTAAACAAGTACAATAAGAGATTTTCCAATTAATAAAAAATATTTCGTCCCCCCACCAATTTCTTTCAGAAAAAGTATAATTAAATAAAAAAAAAAAAAAAAAATATTTTTCTCCAATATATTTGTCAAGATCTTTGTTTTTTCAAAACCAAACGGAAAGAAAATGTTGTTTCGAAAATTCAACAAAAATTGACATTCCTGAATTCGTCAATAACAATAGTTATGTGGTTAACAAAACTTATTGAATTGAATATTCCTTCAAATTGAATTTGATCTCTAATTTCCATTTAAATCTTCTTGGAAAGAATGTTCTAAAGAGACTAGTCTCTATTAGTTTTTTTTTATTTTTTTATCCAATTTCTAAATAAGGATACCTTATCTAGAAATAAGTTTAATATTGAAAATAAACAGGGGTTTTCAAATCTTAGTAATTGGCAAAAAATTTTCTCAGTCTCTATTAAATTTAGATAAAAAAATTTAATAGTAATTAGTCAGTTAAGTTAAAAACTTTTATTTATTACAAAAGTAGACGGAAGATTTTTACCTTTTCCAAAATTCACAAACATATAATTTTATATCTAATTTATATATTAATTAAATTTATTTAAATCTTTCTAAATTATAGATTACGCATTTGAAAATTCAAAAAGGGCCTTGGAACAAGGTTGTAAAAATTTCAATTTTTTTTTTTTAAGGGAATAAATAATCCATAATTTTTTTTTGATCAAGAAACCAATCATTTTTTTTCTTTCAAAATATAAAACAAAAAAACTATGTAGGAGGATCAATTTCTTATTAAAGCAGTTAACGAACTTGGGTTATCGGCTTGGTATCAAATTGCCGAGTTGGTGCCAAGTAGAAATGCCAAACAGTGTCGAGAAAGATGGAAAAACCAATTAGATCCAAGCATTAACCGTGGCGAATTCACAGAAGAAGAAAAAGAACTTTTAAAACAAAAAGTCCGAGAAATCGGCACACGATGGAGTATTGTTTCCACGTTTTTTAAAGGAAGACCTGAAAATATGTTAAAGAATTATTGGTATTCGATTGTTATGCAATCATCAAAGAAAGAAAAAAGAAAAAAAAAGAAAATTCCCCATACGGCTTCAACTTCTTCCAAAACAGGAAATATTAATAATGAAAAAACAACTGAGAATTTCAAATCTATTTCCTTACAAAAACCTAGAAATAGATATCATAATTTAAGAAAACGTAGTAATTTATCGTTCCACCAATTAAAGCCTAATAGCCAAATTTCGTATAAATTATTAAAAAGTAACAATCAAAAGATCAATAGAAACAGAATTACAATTACACAGAAACAAACAAACATTAAACAAGATAAGGTCAACGAAAATACAAACAATCATGAATACAAAGAAAATAAATCTAATTTAAAAACAGACAATAACAATAATACCTGTCTTACAAATTCCAATAGCCAACAATTTTCACAACCAAAGTTGATTTCATCAAATTCACCACAAAGGCCGGGGCTTTTGGAAAATAAGCAAAATAACAATCGAAAATCAATACAAAAACAAATTGAAGAAATAAACTATCAAAATGAAAATCTTTCAATAAATTCAGACTTTACAATATCAAACAATTTTGAAGATATCACCTTTGAAGGATTTGAAAATAGATCCTTTTCGAAAAACTTATTATACAATAACCAAGAAATTTTCCTTGATCAAGTACCTCAATATGATGAAACTATAATAGATTTAAATAATTTGTGGCCAAATATTATGGAATCAAATGTTTCAGTATCAGATTTCGATTTATGGGCATTAAATCATAGAAGTGAAAATTTAAATAATATAATCCAATTCTTTTAAACTTTTTTGAAAGTTTGAAGATTATTTTCTCTTTCCAATTTTTAATAATTTATTTTATTTTGTTGATATAAATTGGTTGTGTTGTATTTTATTGTTTTGTTTTTTTTTTTAAAATAAGAAAATATTTTTAATAATAATTATATCTTTTTTTCTCATATTTTAAATTCATTTTGTTTATAATTTTATTTTTACATATACACATGAAACCCCAATATTTATTCTTGAGATAACGAAATATATTTTAATAAACCCCAATTCAAAATTTTAACATACCAAAATTCGATTTGTTAAAAAAAAATCGTCTTATTTAATCAATTAGAGATGAAATGCTAAATTAGAACCATTTACTAATTGGAATGATAACAATCTAATAATCATTTATAAATTATAATAATTACAAAAATAAAAATAAATAATTATCAATACAAATAAATCATGGTTGTGTTAAAAATTTTCGAGAGAACAAAACATTAAAATTGATTAGTATATTTGTTTAAATTCTATAAGTAATATTGATCGATCAAATGGTTAGATACTACCAATTAATTTTATTTGAGTTCTTTTATTTGGAACAACTTAACTTTAACATAATATCAATTTTTGAAAAAAATTTTGATCGAACAAAACAATACCATAATTAGAAAAATGAAATGAAAACCAAAAACTAAAAGATGAAAAAAATGATTTTCATATTTTACAAAAATCAAAATTATTTCCAATTTGAATGAAATGGTATTATTGTGATTGCTTGTAACGTTTTAGTGGCGAGGAACATTTTGGAATTTTATTTTAGACTAAATGTTCATGTTTTATTGGTATTATAATTTATATTATTTTATTATTATTTGATTTTTTTAAAATCTTTGTTATTGATTTTTAACTGATTTGAAATTTGTGATAAATTACCCAGTTACAATTTAATTTTTAGGATTAATATATTTTGAAGGGAAGTATACTAATTTACTATTTTTTCTGTTGACAGATAATAATAAAAAAAAAAAAAATAGAATTTTGTACGTAAAAAAGTGAAAGAGAAGAATATTTTGTAAAGATTCAATTGTTATATCTCGAGAAAAGTCATTTAGAATCCTCTAAGCTTCGTAAAGATCTACGTATTATTTTTATTTACAAATTTTTTTTCTTCAAAGAAAATCATTGATAGATTTATTTATTTTAATAACGAAAAATGACAATAAAAGAAAGAAGAAAGAAAAAAAGAAGTGGATCAAAAAAAAAAAAAAAAAAAAAAAAAAGGGGTTAAATTCAAAATATCAAAATTAAACTCTTTTTCAAAAATTGTGACTTACCTCAAATAAAAAATTGAAAAAAAAAAAAATATCTTTTCGGATTCAACAGCAATTAATAACTAAATATGATTGGTAATTCACTTTTAAGTCATTCTAAATATATAAAAGCCCGATATATTAAAAAAAAAAAATAAAACCAAATACTAAAAAAAAGTGAGTCACAATTTTTGAAATGAGCAATACGAATTTTTTATTACTGAACTTTCACTGAAAAAAAGTTGAACAACAAGATTTTGTATACAATAAAATAATTCATTTTCAAAGACACTATATAGTCACAATTTTCATAGTGATTATTTGTCTTTTCGAAGATCTCTTTTTTTTTCTACATGATCTTTTCTTTAAAAAAAAAAAGAAAAGAAAAAGAACAAAAAAAAAGAACAAAAAATAAGAAAAAAAAAAAGAAATCAAATAAAAGAAAAATAAAAAAAAAAGAAAAAGAAAAATTTGAAAAAGCAAAGTTAAAATTTGACAAATTAGAAAAATTGATTCTTATCCAAAAATTTGAAAATATTTTTTTGTAAAGAATACTGGAATAAACCCTCAAAACAACTCCCATTAACATTATAAAGTGAGTCAAAATTTATGAAAAATAGTTTAGTATCTTTACCAATCATCCATATTTTGATTATTTGAAATTTGAGTTAAAAATATTTAAACTCAATAGTTGTTTTTATAAAGATAAAAATAAATAATTTTTAAAAAAATTAATCTAAACTATTTTTCAAAAATTTTGACTCACTTTATAATGTTAATGGGAGTTTTTTTGAGGGTTTATTCCAGTATTCTTAACAAAAATTATTTTCAAATTTTTGGATCAGAATCATTTTTTCTAATTTTTCAAATTTTAGTTTTGCTTTTTCAAATTTTTAGTTTTTTTTTTTTTTTTTCTTTTTCTTTTTCTTTTTTTTTCTTTTTTTTTTTAAAAAGATCATGTAGAAAAAAAAAGAGATCTTCGAAAAGACAAATAATCACTAAGAAAATTGGGGCTATGTAGTGTCTTTGAAAATGGATTTAATTATTCATAAAAAATCTTGTTGCTCAACTTTTTTTCAGTGAAAGTTCAGTAATAAAAAATCGGTAATGCTCTTTTCAAAAATTGTGACTCACTTTTTTTTAGTTTTTGGTTTTATTTTTTTTTAATTTTTAATATATCAGGCTTTTATAGATTTAGAATGACTTAAAAGTGAATTACAAATCATATTGAGTTATTAATTGTTCTTGAATACTAAAGGATAAATTTTTTTTTCAATTTATTATTTCAGGTGAGTCACAATTTTTGAAAAAGAGTTTATATTTTTAAAAAATAATAACTAAAAATGAAAGAAAACTCGACCATAGAAAAATTATAATTTACAAAATCGAGTATAAAACAATCAATCTTTTCTGATTTGATATTTACAAAGAGTTAATTTTCTTCAATTTAAAAACAATTGTTTTCTTGAAGGATAAATTCGATTGAATTCGATTTAATCTAAGTTTTGGTTATATTGTAACTCTCTATATTTGACAAAGCAAGTATTTTGTAAGATTATAGAAAGAAAATAACTGAAATGCAAAAAAAAAAATTAAAAAAAAAAAAATATTCGGTATCTCAAAAAGTACCAAAGATCAACACTTCAAAACTTGGACAGTTATTTTTTAAATTATAATTTAGAAAAATTTAAATTGGATGCCGAGTATCATGCTTTGGTACTTTTTTAGAAAAATATCCTCATTTTTAACTGTTTATTTTTAGAAATTTATCACACTTCACATGAATGGATAGTAACTGATTGCTTGTAGAAACCCATTAAAATTACAATTTTTTTTTTAATATATTTCAGAAAACTATTTTTAGCCAATGACTCAACCTGTAAGTTGTTATCCTCGACCATAAAAAAATAAAAATAAAAAAAAATAATGTTGTAATATAAATGAAAATCGTATTAGTACTAATTTTTTTCAATCTCTCTAAAAAATGTTTTTTTTTTAAAGTAGTACATTTTGTTAATCTTCTTAATTAAAAAATGTTCTTATATAAGAAAACTTAAAATATTAAGACATAAATTGTTGCACTTGTGTATAGAGTTTCCCAAAAATTTAAGAAAAAAATATAAATTTCAAGACAAATTTAAATCTTGATTCACCAATACGTAGACTCCAAAGTTGAAAAATATCTTTATTAAATTTATCTCGGAATGCAGATTTTTTGTTAAGAATTTCATTTTTTTAATAAATATTTAAATAATTTAATCAGAGATTATTTTGAAAAAGAATTTTCCTATATTTGATATATTTTGATATTATTACTAGTATAATTGAAAGGAAACTAAAATTATTAATTCTTTGGGTTTTTTTTTATTATGATAATTATTGAGTTGAATATTGAAAAAGAAACAATTGCAAAAATATTTACTTTTGGAATTTCTAAAGATGAAAAATTAAATACAATCATAGTATTATTTTGATTTTCTATTTTTAGGATTTGGAAAGAGTTATTATTAAAAAAAAAAATTCCAAAATTACCTTCTTAAATTATCATCATTACTAAAAAATATAATTCTTTATTTTTCAGTGATATTTCTTATAGTTTTTTTTTTGATAAAGTAAAACAATGGGTCACCAATATTATTAACACCTAACCACAACACGTTTGAATTCTAGATCAATCTCTACTGGCAAGAATCCCTTAAGGTAAAATTTACTAATACATTTTATAATTGAGTTTTCATTTTTAGAATTTCTTTACCATCATAGATCTTTCTGAAACCAATAAAGATTATGTTAATGAATGTTTGTTGTCTATTTTTTTTTCGATAGTTTAATATCAAAGTCTTCTTGAAAAAAATAGAAGTATGTCTATTAATTTGTACTACTGTTTACCAAGCAATTCTGGGTAATTGATAATAAGAAAAACAAATACCTTTTTTTTATTTAAGGTTACTTTAAATCTTGACTTTATTCTGAGAAGAGACCCAATTTGTACTTTTCTTTCCAGCCTCTTCTAAAGAAAGTGAAAAATCTAACTTCAGTCTCGAGTTCCAACAGAAAAAGTCTTCCAAATACATAATAACCTTAATTTATAAATTTATTTTTTTCAAAATCATTTTTCTATTTGAGGACAAATTAAAAAAAAAACAGAAATGGAGCTAACTTCAATACTGTTAGGTTCTCAAAGTAATAATGAAAAGGAACGAGATCAGTGTTTAACTTTATTAGAGAATGCACAATCAGAAAACTTATCACTTTTCTTAAAGCATTTATGTGAAGAATTGAATAACGAAGAATCACCGATCGAAGCAAGGCAATTAGCAGGTTTAATCCTGAAAAACAATTTGTACTCACACGATGAAAACCGTCGAAAGGAATTAGCAGACTTCTGGGTTTCTTGTAAAGCCGATTATCGCCAAGAGTTAAAACAGCAATTGTTTTTTGCGCTTAACAGCAATTCGAAACAAATTCGAAGGACATCTGCAATATGTGTCAGTGTCATTGCGTCTGTTGAATACCCAATTGGAGAATGGAAGTCCTTATTTGAAGATTTGATACAATTGATTGAATATTTCAAGAATTCGAAGCAAGTAAGTGAGGGCGTCTTGGTTTGTCTTTCTTTTATTTGTGAGGAATTGGGCGATGAAAACGAATGCTCTGAAATTTCCTTAATACTCGAGCCCATATTAAATATTATCCAACAAAATGAAGAAGAAATTGAGATCAGGGTTGCTTCAATTACAACTTTATTAAACTCACTTGGCTTTGTTTGGGAAATATTCGAGTCAAAGGAGGATACCCAAATCATTTTTAATACGATTTTTTCTTGTATTAAGAATTCCGAAAATGAACAACTTATCGATCTTTCTTTTCAATGCTTAGTAAAAATTGCTTATTTATATTACCCCTCTTTGGACCCTTATATGGATGATATCTTTCAGGTTTGAATATTTTCTTTTTGTTTATTAAACTTTTTTTTCTTTTTTTGAAAAAAATAAAAAAGAAATTAAATCACGTAATAATCTTGCCAAAATTATTTTTTGTCTTTGAAAATCGACACAGTATAAGAACAATTTAGCCCTTTGAATTAAAAATTAAACTTTGAAAGCTGGAGGGATATTAGTTCAATCAAAATTCATTTACACCATTTTTTCCTCTTGTCATTTTTCCAAAAAATAATGCAATAGCATCATGGTCAATAAATGTTGTGGAAAAACAGTGAACGAAGAAAAAAAGGTGTTTTACTTTTTTTTTGAATTGAAAACATGAAGAGAATTTCACAAAAACCACAAAAATCTGAGCATAATAAAAAAGGATCAATACAGTGATTAGCAACTCTTACTGTTTTCTTTCACCATAGGTAATAGAGTGCTTATTTACACAGTCGTATGATTAAACCCGAGGTGCAAACTTATTTATCAAATTTAAGAAAAATGAATAATCATTTTTAAAAGATTCCATTTTTTCCAATTAAATTTTCAGTTAAAAGATTGATCTCTTTTTTGTTTGAATTTTTGGATCAAATACCAAAAAGGAAAAGTTGCAAAACATTTTTATTTTTATGATGAAATCCCACTTTTAGTAATTTCTGATAATTTTTCTAGAACAAACAACCTTGGAACTTTCAATCTTATTTTAAAAATACAAGAAAATAAATCAAATATTAAAACCTTGAAGATCAGAAAAAATCGATCATTTATTTTATTTCATTCACAAATATTTCTATTAAATTTCAAAAAATTTAAAAGATTAGTTAATATTCTTTTTCATTTATTAAGGGTATAAACAATGGACTGTTATTATTAAAATCAGTATTGATAATATTTCTAAATTTTTTTATTATAATTATCATTTTGAATTGGTTTTATTTGTTTGAAAATATTTTAAAAAATTGAAAAATAAAGATAAAGTCTATTAATACATTTAATCATTTTCGTTTTTACCGATTCACTGAAATAATTAAGATTGTGCTATTAATTATTGATTAAAAATAATCAAATTATTTTTTATTATTATTATTAAAGAGAGGTGATTCAACAAAATTACCTCCTGTTTGACGTTCGGTTTTTTTTAATTTGAGAAATAAAACGAAAATTTATTTAATTTTCGTTTAATTTCCCAAATTAAAAAAAATCGCCGTTAGCTTTTCCAGAATTTAAAAGAATTGAGTAAAATTATTTAATTTTTCTCTATTCTTTTAAATTCTCGAAAAGCTAGGCACTTGACGGCACTTTTCGTTAGTTTTTTTTTAATTTTTGTTTTGATTAGAAAATCAATAGATTTTTAAATAAACAGAAAACCTCAAGAAAGCCTTTAGCTTTTCCAGGGGTTAAAAGAATTGAGTGAAATCAAAGATTTTTCTCTATTCTTTTGAATTCTGGAAAACCTACACACTTGACGGCACTCTACGGCACCCCCTGAAACTCTAAAATTGTATTTAGAGTTTTTTATCCGAACTATAATGTAGGCAAGATTACAGCTCAGAGGATATCTTTTCTTTAAAAAATGAAAAAATTTTATTATTTTCTAAAAAAAGACAAGAAACAGAGAAAGAAAAGCTGGAAATGAAAGAGAGTAAAAAAATAATAAAAAAAAAGTAAAAACTTCAGTGAAAAGTTTAATTTTGCACCCCCATGTGTTGAATAGGTTGGTGGTTGTTTCCTTTGATGTCGATTTTTTTGGATCGCCACCATAATTTGTTTTAATAAAGAGTTCTAAATATTTGAACAACTATAGATCAAATTAAATAGGCCACTTTATTAAGTTTTGATTTAGAACTTTATAGATGGGTTGAATCTATAAAGTGCAAAGTTTTTAAGAATAAGATTTGGTTTTCAAAATTTTCTTTTGAGTTGTCTAAGTTCAGTTCGATTCGTTTTAGATCTGATCATGAACAAGTTTGGTTAGGTTAGTCATTACCAAGTCAACCAATTCTTATAATGATTTTTTATTCCTTTTACCTTTTCCAAACACCTAAAAAAAAACAAAAAGAGGAGGAATCGAAGGAACCAAAATAACCAAAGTAACCAAACTAATCAAAGGAACCAAAGGAGCCAAAGGAACCTAAACAACTTAAAAAGGTAAATTTGGAAAAGTTAAAAAGTATAAAAAATAAAAATAATCCAATTAAAAAAGTTTTTCTTTTGGTTATAAGTTGAATTTTCCAGGTTTTAAAAAAGTATTTTGGGGGAATTTTTAATTTCAAGGTATGATTTTTTTTCTCTGATTTTTTCGTTCAAATAAAATGAAAAAATTGATTTGAACTCTACTTTGAATCAACAAATTATATTTTTTTACAAGTTTCAAATAATTATTGTAATTTTTTTGAAACCAAGTAGATTTTTGATACCGGGTTATTTTAAAGAACTTTTAGGTTTCATTTTTAAAGTGTAATTTATTGTAAACATTTCCTTCACGAATAATAAGATTTCTTTCTTCTTCAAATAAAATAATTTTTTTTTTGAAATAATCATTGGAAATATGTTGAATTTTGAACTTTTCAAAAATGAGAAAAATTAAGATCAAACTTTTTAAAGCAATGATTCATTTCGGAAAATAGCTTTAAAAGTAAAGTTTGGTATTGTAGTACTCAGATTTTTACTTTGTTTTTCAATTTCAAGATTCTAGTAATTTTATTTTGAATTTGTTATTAATTTTAATAGAAGATTTTTTTTATGTTTACTATTACCTTAATAAAAATATTTTGATTAATTCTTTCATTAGTTGATTAAAATTAGGATTGAAAATTTAATTTTAATAATATCTATCTATTTTTTGTTATTAAAAATATTTATTTAAATATAATTGGAAAAGTAAATTTTAATAATTCATAAAGTTATTTATATTTAACAAAAAATGATCTTTTTCAATATTAATAAAAAAAGTAAACAAAAATTAAAAATTCAACTAAAAGTGAAACAAAAGAAAGCAAAATAAATATCGATAATTAAATTACCATTTTTAAAAGAAATAAATATAAAAAAAATAATTTCAATTTCTGAATTAATATAATATTAAAAATTTACAAACAAAAAAAAATCTTTTAAAATAAAACTTTGAAAAAAAAACAATCATAAAAAAAAAAAATATTAATTAATTAGTTAACTCTTGTAATTTTTTCAAGTAACATGGAAAATGTAATTTTACAGGCAATCGAATTCTGGAGTACTATTTGCGAAGAAGAAATTAGTATTTCTGAGGAAAACGAAAAAATAAAAGAATTTGGGGGTGAAATAGAACAAGTATCAAAAGGATATATTTCGACTGTATCCGAAACTTTATTACCCGAAATCTGTAATTTATTTGTTAAGCAAACCGATTTCAGTGAAGAAGAAGAAGGGATTTGGAATATCGAAAAGGCAACAATAGTCTGTTTAACGATCTTTTCAACAATCATTGGAGATCAAATATTCACCATTTTGGCAAACTTTATAAATGATAATTTAATTTCTGATGAATGGAACAAGAAGGATGCAGCAATTTTAACGTTAGGTTCAATTATTGAAGGTGTTGAAACAGATAATTTCCCAGAGATCATTCAAAATGCAACAAAAATATTATCGCAATATTTAACTGACAATAACATCAAAGTCAGACATTCAACAAATTTTACATTTTCACAACTTTTTACTTACCATTTAAGACCTATTCTTGAAATCACCACAACGGATAACAATAGCAATGTAAACAAAAATGAATTATTAATCAAACAAATTGTTCAAGAATTATTAAATTCATTATCAAATGAGCCATATGTTGCATCTAATTCTGCATGGGCATTGCAAAGTTTAATGATTGGTAAAAACGAATGTCAAATTGATGAAGAATCATTTTCAATGAATTTTTTTTCGGATATGTTTATTCAAATTATTGAAAAATTATTTGAAACGACAGAAAGAGAAGATGCTGATGAATATAATTTAAGGTGTTATGCTTATGAAGCATTAATTTCAATCCTAAATAACACGCCAAAAAATTGTTTTAATATCTTAGTCGAACTTATTGAGCCATTTTTATCAAAACTAGAAAATTCTTTAAAAATAGAAGTTCTATCTAAAAAAGAAGAAATCATCTTATTACAAACCCAAGGTTATTTGTGTGGTATAATACAAAGTGTAATTTCACAGCTACAAAATGAAATATTAGATTATTCTGGAAGGATTGTGCAATGTTTAATTTTGGTTTTTAATAACAAGCATTCAAATTCTCACGAGGAAGCAATGATGTGTATAAATTCTTTGATTTCGGCACTAAAATTAGATTTTTCCAATTTTTTACCCAAAATTCATGATTACATTATCGGTGGGATCCAATCTTATCATGAAATTAAATTATGCACTCTTTCTTTAACAACAACTACAAATTTATTCCGTAATTTTAAAAAACAGTTCCCAGATGAATACAAAAATAATTATATCGAAATTTTAATAACTTCAATTAATAATCCAAAAATTAATCGGGACATCCACACCTCGATGATTGAAACCTTTGCAGATATCGCCATATCATTAGAAGGGGATTTTGAGCCATATTTGGAATATATTTCTTCAATTCTAAAACAGCAATTGGAATTAAATATAGATTTCAAAATAGAAAAAGACGTGCATTTCTTGGCAAGAAGAAGAAATTCCATTTTGGATTTATATACTGCAATGATTCAAGGGTTTAATCGTGATAAAATGGGACATTTATTTTTAGATCTAATCCCAGATTTATTAATATTTATCCAGCAGATCGCAAACACACCCGATGAAGACCGTTTTGATAATATTTTAATCACCACCGTTCAATTGATAGCAGATATATTGCTGATTTTAAATAAAAAGGTGATTCATCTATTTAGAACAAACTATGTTTCCCAATTAGTAAAGGAATGTATAACTGCAGATGATAAGGAAATGAATCAAGTTGGGTTAAAAGTTTTAAAAATATTTAAAAAAAATTTTAAATAATCTTTTTATTGTTATCATTATTATTATTTTTATTTTGGCTAGTATTCGAATTACTTGAAATTTAACTATATATATATATATATATATATATATATATATACAATTATTTTAACTTTATCATTTAATCACGTTGAAAATTTGGATTTAAATTTGTTTATAATTATAATATCTCTCATAAAAACTTTGACTTATTATATGGTGAGAATTTTTTTTTAAAAGTAAAATAGATTATTTAAATTTAATTGTTTTTTTTTTTTTTTTTTGCTGTAAATCTCGTAATGTTTATACAAAAAACTTGGAATGATTATAAAATGATTTTTTTTTTATTTTTGAAGAGAAGTGATTCAACAAAATCACTTCCTGTTTTTTGTTAGTTTTTTTCTTTAATTTGAGAAATAAACTGAAAATTTATTTAATTTTCGTTTAATTTCTAAAATTAAAAAAAACTGCCGTTAGGTTTTTTTGAGTTTTCTGTTTATTTGGAAAATCAATAGATTTTTGTTAGGTTTTTTTTATTTTGAAAAATAAAAAAAAGAAAATTTATTAAAATTTTCTGTTTATTTCAAAAAGTAAAAAAAACCTGGAACCCTATATAAATAAAATAGAAAACCTCAAAAAAACCGATAACACTGAACAAATAAAATAGAAAAACTCAATAAAACCTAGGCTCTTGGAGGCACTCTACGTCACTCCCAGAAACTCTAAATTTAGGTAGGATTTTTTACCCTATCTTTAATTTAGGTAAGATTATAACTCATAGGATAACTTTTCAATATGAAAATGAAAAAAAAAAAATTGATTTTTAAATAAAGACAAGAAAAATAGAAAGAAAATCAAGAAATGAAAGAGAGTCTTTATTGATAAGGGTTAAGTGCCCCAGAGTTCTTAATCTGTTAAAGAGAGAGTTTTGAAGTGACTAAATTTGTGACTCCTAATTCAAAGAGTATTCAAAAGAACCTTTTAATTACATTCATTAGAAGTATTTAAAACTCAATTTAGTTTTCGAAAAAAAAGAAAAATTAAAAGAGAAAAAAATGGAAAGTGGAAAAAAAAATTAAATAAAAAAATTAAGATATACAAATAGTCGTAGTATTGAGAGGATATATGTTTCTGGTAAGTTGAATGACTTGCTATTTAGACTTTTATTTTAATTCATTTTTTCTTATAGAGTGCTTGGTCATATTAGTCAGAAAATATTCTATTGTGATGTCATATATTTCTTTTGTATTCATTTTTTTGAACAACTCATCAGTATCCTCTCAAATGAAAGAGAGTAAAAAAATAACAAAAAAAAGTATAAATTTAATTTCCTACAAAATTTTTTTTTGTACCAAAAGTTTTGAATGGGTTGGTGGTTGTTTCTTTTTATGTTGATTTTTTTGGATCGCCACAATTGACTGAGAAAATATTTCATTATCTTTAGTTATTATTGTTGTTGATCTAAAAGGATCTTTAGGTTTGTCAACCAAATCAAAAAGAAAATACAACAAAACTCTTTTGATCTGATCCTTGATTGAATCAAGTATCTTTTTTGTTGTTTTTTCAAGAATAATTTTTTTTCACATAATCTATTTTTTTGATAAAAAAAATTTTTTTTATAAAAATATTGCTCAATTAACCTCAAAGGCCCAATCAACATTTATATCGCGATTACTTTTTAATCGCGATATTTTGGTATTTATCATGATTTTTAAATAATTATCGCAATTTTTTAAAAATTATCCCGATTTGATAAGAATAATCACAATTTTTGTAACTTTATCGTGACTTAAGCATAGATATCATCAAAACCTCTAATAAAACGTTGAAAATATTTTTCTTTTTTTCCCATTTTTAGTAAAAGATTCTGAGGTTTGTTGAAGATAAATATTAAATCAATAATTAAAATTAAAACTGTATTTTAATCGAATTTAGATAGGCATTTATTTTCCGTAAAACAAACTTTTCAAATAAATATATTGATCCAATATATAAAGATATATAAAGAAAAACTTCAAAATATTAATGATAATAATAACGATTAAAAATTTTATTTAAAACCTACTGATTTATAAATTATTTTTTGAAAATTAATTTAAAATTTTAATTTAAATCAATTAATAAAATTTATCAATACATATATAATTAAACGTATTATTAAATTACTTTCGATTATTATTAAAGTTAATAAAAATAAATGTAATTTGGTGTTTAAAAGAATTATTCTAATTCTCCTTCTCAATTTCGATCTTATTTTGGTTTTTTTTTCTTTCTTTGTTTTTTGAATTAAGTCTTTCAGATGGATCATATTTTGGTACTGATCTGTGTATTTCAAATCCAAAAATTTTTGGAACAAATTCACTTTCTTTGGTATATTTTGGTTTATATTGTGGAAATATGGACAGGAAGAAGTGCGGAAAGGATGTTCCAAAAAATGCGCCATCAATCGAAGAAACATATTTTGGTGAATGGTATATTTTTTGACAGTTAGGACAGTATAATTTGACAGAATTCTATTTTTGGAATTTTTGAATAATGGGAATGTAATTTAAAAAGCAAAATGAATAGTTGAAGAAATGTAAAGGATAGAAATTAATTGCTTAAAATAAATAGCTGATTATAAAAATAATTTTTTACTTTTCCGGGTGTATCATGGAGTCCAATGGGAATCAATGATTTATTTTTACATTGGTATCGAGTGCATTTTCCAAAAGTAAAATTTTTTAGTTTTTTGATCATTTCTTTCATTCCTCTCCTTGTGAGGATATATCTTGCATGAATCAAACCATATAATAAACCTGCTTCTTTATCCAGTTTCCCTTTATCTTTTTTAGAAAGTGATTCTTTAGAAAATATAAATAAAATAAAAAATATAAAAAAAAAAAAAAAAATGAGAATTTATTTATTTTTTTTTATTTTCTTGAATGGAAATCTTGTAATGTTTATACAAAAACTTGGAATAAATTATAAAATGATTTTTTTTTTATTTTTGAAGAGAAGTGATTCAACAAAATTACATCCTGTTTGATGTTTGGGGTTTTTTAATTTGAGAAATAAAACGAAAATTTATTTAATTTTCGTTTAATTTCTCAAATTAAAAAAAAAATGCCATTAGCTTTTCCAGGATTCAAAAGAATTGAGTAAAATTATTTAATTTTACTCTATTCTTTTAAATTCTCGAAAAGCTAGGCACTTGACGACACTTTTCGTTAGGTTTTTTTTTTTTTTGTTTTGATTAAAAAATCAATAGATTTTCGAATAAACAAAAAACTCAAGAAAACAGCCTTTAGCTTTTCCAAAATTTAAAAGAATTGAGTAAAATCTTATTTGATTTTTCTCTATTCTTTTAAATTCTGGATAAGATAGGCACTCTACAGCACTTGACGGCGGGATTGTTTGTTGACAGTATTATTATACCTAATAATTTTCAAATATTCTTGACCTTTCGATCAAGAGCTATTGTTTGTTATATTTTCTCTAAATTTATAAAGATTTACCTTCGAGATAATTTTAAATTATCTTTTTCCCAATTAATATTTTCATGATCTTTTTTTGAAAATTTTTGTTTTCTTGATATGTGTTTGAATCCAAGAATTTCTGATTTCTTTTTGAATTTAAATCTTCTTTTATAAATTGAAATTCTGACTTGAAAAATTTTTGCATTCAGTTTTATAAATTATTCTTGGAGAATGTGGATTAATTTTTAAAAATTTTGTGGCTTTTTTATTTATCCAAGCATCTATCCTGTTGAAATCGTTTTGGGTTAGATTAAAGATAACTAATCCATAAAATAATTGACTAATTCGTATTGATTTAAACATTTGTAATTATGCTCCATTTGATAATTTTTGTTGGTTAAAAATCATTTTTATTTTTTTAAAATTAATTTTTACTTTTTTGAAGTTTATTTGAAAATGTTTTTCTTTTTCAATTCAAAATTCTAAAATATTTTATTTCTGAGATTATTGGTTTGATTTTAAAGTCTTATCAATATTTGGGTTCATTCCAAATTCTTGGATAATTTTATAAATTATTTTTAACTTTTTGTCAATTTCTGGAATAGGTACTTTCATTATTTAAATTAAGTCATCGGCAAAAATTGGAACACGGAGAACTAAATCTTTTATTTTTTCAATTAAAAAAGAGTTAATAAATCCAAACATTAAGGGAGAAAGAGTATCCCCTTGATAAACTCCTATTCCTTCTTTTTTTATAATATTTTTGTGACCAAATTTTGATTTTTTATTTTTAATATATTTATTTAACTCATAATGGACTAATGCATGACTAATTGTTTTGTAAAATTTTTTTAATGTTGGTTGTAATAATAATAAATTCTGTATTTTTATATTTCTTTTTGAGTTTTTCTAGTTCAAATAATAAATTTAGCTATTCTGAAATTCATATATATTTTTTTGAAACCAAATTGAGAATTTGAAACTAGATTCCAACAGTATTCTATTTCTTTATAAATAGGTTTTAGAAAGAAGCTTGCTAAAGTGTTGTTAATTGAGATTGATCTATAATTTAAAGTAATTCTTTCATCTCCAGATTTATGGATAAAAAAAAAACATTTTTCTCTATTTAGTTTTATTTTAGATCCTAATTAAAGGCTTTTTAAAAAAACGCAAGTTCAAGAAAAAATTCTATACTGTTGTTTGATTTGGAAGGTTTTCTTTCAATGATTTTTGAAATTAGAATAAAAAAGATAAATCAGAACGTCATAATTTTTTTAAAATCCAAAATAATTATAATCAAACATAATTTACCAATAATAAGAAAGGGATATGAACAAAAGAATAAATTTTATATTTCAATTTTAAATGATTATTAGAATCACATTTAAACCTACTTTTAATCAAAATTTCTTCTTCTTTATCCAGAATGATATTTTTTTTATTTAGTTTTTAATTTATCTGAAAAACAAACCAAAAACAAAAATCAAAGTTTATTATTTCTTCCTTTTTCACTCAATACTATTTAAAAACGATTATTTATTATTTTGAAAACAATTAATAAACTCAAACTAATATTGGTTCGATTTTCAAAAGAGTAGAGGTACTCTATGAATGAACTGATTACTAAACCAAAAATTCAATCATTAAAAATTGAATAATCTTTGAAGCAAATATTTTTTGGTTAATCTGACATCCAACCCTTGGTGACTCAACCAGTTATTATTTTTGAAACTATCCTTTCAATAGTAATACAAAAAAAAAAAAAAGAATAATTAACTTTGGAAAATATCTCCAGGTTTACGTCGGTTTACTTTTGCAAATGATCTTGGTTTTACTTTGAAAAACACAAAACACATCTAATTAATGACTTTTATGATTGGACCTTCTCTGTTGAATGATGATTATGGTTTTACCAAACTCGTTCTATTTGATAAAATTTTTAAAGTTGATACTTAAGGCATCTATAATAGGATAAAATCTAAATGTGCGAAAAAAAAAATCAAGTTTTTCATTGTTTCTGTAAATTCTTTTTGGAATTAGGATTTGAAATTTTATTGAATATGAATGTTTTCCCCAAATAACACCCATAGTTGTCAGAGCAAGTTAAAAAGCACCATTTTTGTGAGAATGTTGCCTATTCGAAAATGGCCATCTTCTCATGAAAATAGTCATTATAATCAATAAAGTGTTAGACAATTCCATGTAAGGTTACACTTCCATTAATTTAATTGAAATAAATAAAAAGTATAGCAATTTTAAAAATCTGAGGACTTTTTTAAAGCTTTTTTGAAGTTTTCTATTTTAAAATAGTAAAAAATTTTTAAGAATTAAAACTTTTTGAAAGTTATCTATTTTAATTAAGTGAGGATCATCCTGTAGATGTGGGTTAGAGTTTGGAGTGTGAAGGAAAGCACTTTAAAAAAAAAAAAACGTTTACACTTTAATAGCATGAAAAAATAAAAATGGGGAAAAAAGTTTGACAAAACTACTACGTTCATTAACATTTCACCTTTAATAATAAAGTTTATTCGCAATATAATCAAAAATCCAGAACTTCAAATTTATGAGACTATTTTATTTATTGTTGTTAGATAACCACCTATTTTAAAAGTCTCTAGTCAAGAAAAAAAGGTGTTTTTTTTTTGGGGGGGTAAGAAATTTCAAATAAACTGAAGAATGAAAATTAGTTTAATTCAACTTGGATATATTTACTTTGATAGATAATAACTAATAGTTTTGAAAATGTTGTACTCATCCAATAAAACTGAAATAGAAAAAAAATTGCTTATGATATTATTCAGTGTATTAGGTTTTCCAGAATTCAAAAGAATAGAGAAACATCCATGATTTTACTGGATTCTTTTGGATTAATAAAAAAACCTAACGAAAATGTCTGCCAAGTGCCCCAATTTTTCGGTATTTAGTAAAATTAATAGATTTTTCAGAGGTTTTCTATTTTATATGTAAAATCTATTGCTTTTACAAAGAAAAGTGTCCAACAAGTGGCGTAGAGTGCCTAGCTTTTCCAAAATTAAAAGAATAGAATAAAACCAAAGATTTTACTCAATTCTTTTAAATTTTGGAAAAATAAACGAAAGTGTCCTAGGTTTTTTTTTTGCTTTTTGAAATGAACTGAAAATTTATTTAAATTTTCAGTTCATTACAAAAATTAAAAAAAACCTAACGGAAAATCAAAAAAAAAATATTTTTTCCAATTTATATCAAGAAATAATTCTTTAATAGTCAAAATAATTGGTTATCCATTAGAAAGATATTTATTAAATTTAAAATGCTTTTAAAATATATGACTATAACCTCTTAACTAGAAACAAAAAATAATATTCAAATTTTTTACTATTAAAATTTGAAAAATAATCTTAATATAACCTGGAAAATTGGATTTTTCAACTTAAATTGTAAAATATCTTGAAAAATAAATTTTGATCAAAGATCATTTATTAACCAATAGTGTTTATTATAAGTGAGGTTCTCAAAAAGTAAAAAATTAGCAAATGGTTAATCTTTTTTTCAAAAAATTTTTTCATGATCGTGTTTACTAAAACTGAAACTTTAAAAAAGTTTTAATTCTGATAAATCTCATAAAAAAAAAAACGTTCTCACTTATTTAAAACGGCTGTATATTTAAAACTGTTTTAATAATGTGAGGAATACAAGTTTACAAAAGTCTGACTCAAACTGTTTGATTCACTCTTTTAAGCAAATAGCTTTGCTCATTTTAAAACTTAAGTGTTCACTTTTTAAAAACCAGCTGATACATGTTAAATGTGAAAAAAAAATTTCCTTCATTTTGATTTTCTTTCAAAATGGGGTTTTCAAAGAAGTTGGTTGAACTTTATGTGTCTATTTGAAAAAGGAAAATGATAATTAAAATGAAAATGAAGTGAAAAGTTTTTCACATTTATTGTACATATACTGGTATGGCCAAAGTTCACATTTTGATTCTTTTTTAAAAATAAAGTCAAATAATTCTTTTTTTGATTCCATGGAATCAAATGATTTTTGTTTCTTCCAATGGTAAGTCTCAGCTGATTTCTTGTTTGCATTCATTTTTACAAGGAATCACATCATTCTCAAAATTTAATAAATAATTATTTTTTTTTAATATCAAAAAGAATTTAATATTTCTCAAAAAAATAAATATTTGAGGTTTTTCTTATTGTGATTTGAGTTTTCATCATCTTTTCGTCAATCATAATGTTTTTAAGTTTATTCCTGATCAGAAAATTATTTTACTTTGAAATGGAATCAAAAGAATCTTTTTTTTTTTAATTGAGTTTGATACCAAATAAAAAATTCTTTTTTGGATTTTAACGGGATCAGAATAAAATAATTTTAAATGTTTTTGAAAAAATTATACCTCAAAGGGAGTTTAACAAGCGGAAAATGTTTGATAAAAATTGATTCCATGGAATCATTTTAATATTATGATTCCAAATTTTAATTTTTGAGATTCTAAAAATTCCTAAAATGGAATCCTTTTTGGAACTCTGTGTATGGCTACAATCCGATACATTTTGCTTTAAATACCTGAAAAAACAAAAATTCCAGCAATCTGTTGATTAATACTATTATTTTCCAATTAAAAAATGAAAATTTTAAGTTCAAATTCTTCAAAATATTTTTCTAATGTATAAGTTGAAGAAAAACCCAAAAGATCTTTACAACATCATTTAGAAATGATATTTTTAGACAATAAATTAAACTTCCTGATTTAACTCTAAGACAAAATTTTTACTCTGGTAATTTGATTGTAGCAGTAATAATTAATCTTCATTTTGGAAATTGAAATAAAAATTTTCATTTATTATTTGGAAAATAATATTATTTGGTGCAAAATTAATGGAACAAAATTTTCATTCTAAAATAAAATTTTATAAAAACTGTGTAACATTTCAACGTTTTAATTCTTAAAATCAGTGTAAATTATTTATTTCCTTTTTAGAATTGGGGGTTTGAAGATTTGTTTTAATTCTTGGGAGGTTTGATTTTTTTGAAAAAGCTTTTATGAAAATTTTGATCTTTTAAATTTACAATTAACAGTAGTAAATCCACCAATATTTCTTGAGTTGCACAAATTTGATATTTTGTTGTGTTAAATATTATTGTTTTGGTTAAAGATCCCTTTACAAGTTGATTGGTATCTGAATTTTTAATCCAAAGGGGGGTTAATGACTATATTTTACAGCTTTGATCCAAACCAACAAAAAGCTTTGTTTCAAAAAAAAAAAAGATAAAAAATTTATTCATTCTTTCTTTTTGTTTTTTGTCGAAACGATATTTTATTAAAACAAAAAAGTTTTGGATCGTAAATTTCTGAATTAGTTATTTTTTGGGTCGTTCTAATTTTTTTTTTTGAATCTCTTGTTGAGTGCAAATAAAGAAAAAAAAAAAAAAACAAAGAAAAAAAAGCAAACGTGATTCTTCATTGTCTATATCACGAATCGTGTCCAAAGCTAAATGGTAGTGGGGGATATACTTTGATATACCATAAAAATTAAAATCATCCATTAAATAATCGTCGTTGATTTCAACAAACCATTCGTTTCCTTCAAGATCGCAAAACCATTCTGGCCATCCTATCACATCGGATTCTGAACTATTTTCGGATCCAGATTCTGATTCGGTTTCTGTTTCTGTTTCTGTTTCTGTTTCTGTTTCTGATCTGGTTTTTAATTCTTCGTTAGAATCAGAGCTTGATCCTGATTCCATTTGAATATTAGATCCACGAACAGATTTGTTTTTATTTGTTTTTTTTTGAAGAGACATCCAAAGTGTTTATATTTTGAGTTGGAAACAATTGTGATTTTATTTTAAAAAAAAAACAATTAAAAAGTTGGTGAATTGTTAAAAAATGAGTTTGTTAACTTTTTGAAAAGTTAATTTTTTATTTAAGTGGATTGGGTTTTTGAATGTTGACCCATTATCTTTTGTCTTGTTTAACAAAAAACTTTAAAAAATTTATCCTATTTATTCCATGCTGAGACAAAACTGGGGTAATGATATTGGAATTTTATAGAGGACATATTTTCATCTTGTAGTTGTTTTACAATCACTAAAAATCTGTTATTGATGATTTTTATTTCACAGAAATTGATTTTGAAAAATTGGATCAAAAAGATATTAAATATACCAACAAAGGTGTCCCAAATTCTTAATCTATTCTAGAAAAACTAATTTTTCGAAAAGACAATTAAAATGAAAGTGAAAATTTTGTTCCAATATATTATATCTAATACCAGTATTTGAATGTCTAATATTTTTTTAAAAATTATATGAGATATTCAGTATTTAAATTAAAGTTGTATTTCATGATATCTTTGAGGTGGCAAAGATAATAAGAAAAATGTCTATGAAATAGCACAGAATAAGAAATGAGGATAATCTATATGCTTAAGGGGGTAAGTACATTCTACAAATTTTGAGTGTGAAAGTTTAAAACAAATGGAATCAACAAAAATTATTTCTTTGACTGAATATAGATTTTCCAATTCTACCTTGAAATTTTATGCCATATTAAATTTTAATGTTCGTATAGATTTGTAATAAGTTGAAAATAAGAATAAGAAAGCTCATATTTAAAATTTATCTTGATATATTAGATCATAAGAGAAATTATCCTTTGATATGATTAAAAAAAATCAATTTTTTTATATATTGATAGAAAAAGTGTAAATTGCAATCTAAATGTTCTTTTACTTAAATTTCCTCAAATATAATTTAATAGTAAAATCATAGATTCCACAAGTGTTCAAGGGATAGACATACCCCAATTTTTTTTATGTTTAAAACGAAAAAATAAAAAATTGAAATAGAAAAGGGAAAAAAGCAAAAGGAAAAAAAAAAAAATTTAAAAAGTGTTTATCAGGAATAATTGGTAAAAAATCAAAAAAAAAAAAAAACAACAACCAATGCTATCATTTAATTAAGGACTCTCAAAACCACAAAAATGATACTTGTGGTTGATTTAATAACCACTAATTGATAATGAATGTTCACTTGGGGATTGTTTTTTAAGTTGTTTATTTTTCTTTAGATTTTTTTTTTATCTGATTTGATTTAAACCTTAGGTAATATTGAGCCTTTGCTTTTTCATTTTTATTTTCAAGTTACTCATACTTTCCTTTTACCGTGTCATGTTATTAGCAAGTAATAAATTGATCTTTTTTCCTTTGTAACTCTTCATCACAATAGAAGTAAGATTTTATTGATAATAATTTGAAAAAAATAATAATAATAAATATCAATTGAAAATTTCTTGATCAAATTGATCAATTACTTTGAGTTTGGTAATTTAGATGTTATTTTTGGATATTCTTTAGCTGAGTGAATATTTTTCAAAATTATTTTAAAAATTGGTTGAAATTTTTGCATTTTTTTTTTATTTCTTTGTTTAAAAAAAATTTTATAAATATATTTGTTTTTTTTTCTCTCTGTTTCTTTTTTAATTTGTTTTTAATTATTGGTATTAACTAACCCAGTTCGAATAATAATTCGAGTAATTTTGTTCATTTCTCCTAAATAAGTAAATTATAATTCTCAATTGGTGATATTTATTATATCGAGAATAATAATCAACATAAACTATATTTCAATCAAAGTGGCCAAGTAAAAAATGAAAAAGTTACTTTATTTTTAAGAGTCAATTTAACATTGATTGTTTAGAAATAAGAGATATAATAAATTTCGTATTTGATTCAATAATCATAAAAGAAAAGCCTGAACAAATCAAAAATTCCAAAAGAAAAAAAATGTTAAAAAAACTTTTGGGCACTTTTCATTAGAATGTATCATACAAATTTTCAATTTCTTTAGGTTATTACAATTGTTGGCAATAAGATTTTTTATTTGTAAATGTATGAATTTTAAAAGAAACTACAAATCCTCGCTTTTCTTAATGTTAATTCCTTGTTTCAAACATTTTTTTTCAAATTGACTTTTAAAAAAAAAAAAAAAAAAATAAAAGTATGACAGAAAAAAAAAAAAAAAAAAAAAAAAAAGGAAAAAAAAATACAAAATAAAAAAAAAGTACAAAATGAGAAAAAATGATTTTGATCTAAAAATTGTATTTTTTTTTTTGAGAAATAAAATGAATTAAACTCATAGCGTGTGTTATATTTCTTCAATAAAACTGGTCCCCTTTGACTAAAAAAGAGTTTATTTTTTTTGGAATTCACTAAAATAAAACAAGTTTTTTTTGTTTTGGAACCTAAGTGAAATAAAATAACAAAAAAAAATTTTTTTTCTGTTGCGTTAATTTTGGTGATTTTTAGCCATTTTAAATTCCTTCAAGATCGTCACTGCTTCAATTAAAAATAATATTTAAAAGTTGACTTTTTTTTCACGATTAGAGTGATATTTTTCTTTCAAAATAATTTAAATACCATATTATCCAAAAAAGTATTTTAATTATTGTGTCAAATTCAAACAAATAACGACGCATTTTTTTAATATATTCCCGCATTTTTTTAGTAATTGTTTATATATATATATATATATATATATAAGAATTTTTTTTTTTTGATCCTTTAAGATTAAAAACAAAAAATATAAAATTAAATCATTTGATAAAAATTGAATATGATTAAAATAACAAAAAATAAAGAATTAATTCATTTTAAAATTAATTTAAACAATAAAGAACCTTTTAATACTTTTTTTTTCTCCAATTCCAAAAGTAAAATTGTATTATTTTTATTTTTTTCTACGAGTTATTAATAATACTTTTTATGTTAGTAAGGGTGTAAGTGTATTTTTCATTTTTAGAGTGCCACCATTTATGTGAAACTGAATTCTTCATATCATTTTTTTAGCTAAGAAAATCGATATTTCAATAATTGTAAGAGTGGGATATACCCTAGTATAATATATATTCATTCCAACTAAAAAAATAGATTCAAAAAATTAAAAAATTGAGCTTGAAAAAATAAATAAAAATAATTTATTTATTGAGCTTATCTGTAAAATTTGATACAATTCGTTATTCTTTATTTATTTTGATTTTTAATTCTGTATGAAAAAACTTTTGTGTGTAAAATTAACGAGTAACAAAATTAATTTCTATTTCTAAAGTATTTCTAAAATGAATTAAAAAATCGAATTTTCATTTAATTCATCTAATTCTAGTTTTATTTCAGAAAATCAGAGATTTATTAGAATTCTTTCTTTAGAAATAAAGGTTTATTGGACAAATTCATCTGATTTTAAAATTATTTATTTTCCATTAAATTAAGAAATCAAGATAATTCTGAAAATCTGATTTTAATTTTTTCTAAATTTTTCTTTTATTTTGATTTGAATCTTGAGGAACGGTTTTATGAATCTGAGAATTCAATACCTTCATTGTAATTTTTTGAAATAGTATTCTTTATTTGGCTTTGTTTGATAAAAATATTTGAAAAAAGAATCTTGAAACTACTGTAATCAAAATAAAGCGTACAAAATAATTTAATGTATGTTTCAAAATAAAACGCGTGTTCTTTTGTTATAGAAAGCCTATACATCAACCGATCAAATAAACTGATAATAAACCCGATACAAATATGGTATTGGTTTCTTAAAGTTCTTTTATTTTAAAAAAAGTTCTAAAAATGAAGAATCAAATTGCAAAATTTCTTTCAAAAAATAGAGTTAATTTTAATAAATTTTTTAAACATGAAAAAAACAAAAAAATTTCAAAATACTGAGAAAATTATGAAAAATTATCTACAAATTTCATTCCTAATTTAAATTTTACTGAAATATCCAGATGTTTACTATCAAAATTGATTTGAACTTGTGTATACTATAAGCCAGTCTATGGTGTGGTGCCTGGAACAAGAAGAGAAAAAAGCTGGGATTATATTTTGAAACATGGATTCTAGTTTTTTGGCATGCATTATTTTGATCACTGTAAATTGGTAATAAAATTCATTGTCAAATAATAATAAATAGTAATGGTGAGAGAAATTCAAGATAATAAATTGTTTCGTTCTTATACAAATTAAGAAGAAAAAAGAAGAAAAATTTTTGGAAAATAGGCTTTTAGTCGGATTTTTTTTTTATTATTCATTTTTTCAAATTTATTTTGAAAGGTGATCTTTCTTGTTTGGTCGTCTAAAAGAAAAGATTTGTTTCAAATATACACACCTTTTCGAAGTCTATTTTTTTCGGTTTATTATTGGGTATTTCACTCATTCGTATAAACATATTTCTTGATCCAAAACCTTATTTAAAAAAACCAAAAATTTTATCTAATAAAATGTTGAAAAAAATTCAGAAATTTGGATTCGGCTCTGTTTTATTTTGATTTCACTTTCTTTTCAAAAATAGATCTAAGAACAATGTTATTATGATTTCCAAGTTTCAATATCTGGTAGCACCCAAAAAATCATTTTGGTAATGTTTTACTCAATTAAAAATTTTCAAAATGGTAAAATGTACTTACTTCCTTAAATCGATAATGAAAAATTATAATCGTTTGAAATTAGAAAAACTTTCTTGGAGATCATAAATATTAAAACTTTTCGAAAAGTTGAAAACGAAAGAACAGAAAAGTATCTTTGGAAACTACTAATAAGTTAAAAAGAATAGTTTTTGGTTTTTTATTACAAATCATTATTTTTTTCGTTACCAAAAGATTATTGTTGACCCTCATCTCTTTATAAAAATAATTTCCCAATTAATTCTCTATTTTACAGTATTTAAAAAAAAGTCGATACAATAAGAGTAAAAAAGGATAGCAATTGTTTGAATAACCTGTAGAGACCGGTTGAAAAAAGAATTATGAATTATTTTTGTATTATGACTTTAAGAAATAATTGTAATTTCGAATTTGGAACAATCCAATTTGGTTCATTATAGCGTTATTATATTCAAAACCCATCTTACAAAACAAGAAGATCATTATAGGAAATTTTTTTCCAAAAAAAAAGAAAAGTTTGTTAAGTGTGGATAATTGCTTACTATTAAAAACTTTTTATCAAGAATTCAGACTTTGACATGATCTTTACAATAATCGATCAATACACTCAAACACCCAATTTTTTTCTATTCTTTGACATCTTAGTTATTAATTATAAAAAAGGGTTTTCGAATTTTTTCCCAACTTTTAATAAGATGAAAAAAGTATTTCACTTAAAAAAGCATGTTGTGAAGTTTCGATTAAACTTACACAAGAATCAAATTTAACTCTATTGTATTTTTAATTTGAGAAAAATATTGGAATTGGACAATTTTTCATGTTTGAAAAGAATTCAGTACAAAAATCACAAAAAAAAACAAAAACTCTTTGTAAAAAGTAAAAATTTTCAAATATTTTTTTCAAGTGATCAAATCAAAATAATAAAGAATATAAATCACGAAAAGAAAGTGGAGTAAAATAAATTAATAAAGGTGGAAATTAAATAAAAAAAAAATAAAAAATAGTAATTGACAAAAAACAATAATCAAAAAATAAAAGAAAAAATACAATCAAAAAGACAAGAAAGTTGATGTTTTACTTTTGAGTTAAAACAAAAACAAGTTTTTTTCGTTCATATCGGGTTTGTCGGATATAACTGAGTCTTTTCAAAAACTCCTCAATCCCACGCGAGGTTGATTTGTAGAATTTGAGAAACTCTTTTTTGGTGTTTGTTGTACAGGCAAGCGTTGCAACTTTGACTAGGATCTTTTTATTCACGATAATTTTTGAGGGTTTGAGAGAGTCCCGTCTTTTGGCCAAGCTCGTTGCTAGCCCTTTTTGCCACCCAATGATATACCTTGGATTGTACATATAAAAGAATTCAATCCTTTCGCCCCATGACGGCTTTGGTTTTCGGTTTAAAAAATCTGACAATTGATTCTCGGTAATTGATGGTTCATCTTGCTGTTTTTTCGAAATCTGATTTTTTTTTTTCTCCTGTGGGTTGCCGATTTTGGCTTGAATCTGGTTGACCTTTTTCCCCCTTCTTGTCGTTGTTTTCCTTGGCTTGAGGTGTAAATTAGCAAGGAAATACAGATTTTCAAAATTTGAGGAATATTGTTTGTGCTTTTCTTCTTGCTTGTGACTTTGCATACTTTTTCCAATTTTCTGCTTGCCGAGATATCGCTGTGATCCCAAATCAAGTAAAGCAAGGCACAACTGTAATTTGGTGTTTTGATCAGTAAATTGTGAACTCATCATTCTCTTATATTTTGAAAAGTTCAAATGGTTTTTTGAAAAAAGTTGATAATTTCAAAAAAAAATACAAATTTAGCAAGTATTAAAAGAAATGAAAAAAAATGTCAGCAAAAAGGTAAAAAAATATTTGATGAGTAGAAACTTTGAATTCCCACACAGCTTGGTCAAATGGTGTTTCAAAAAATCTAACAAATATTTTTAAAGAAGGAAACTAAAATGGTTTTTTTTATAAAAACGAATAAAACTTGACTTATTCACAAAAAGTTAGATTTGGTCGTGCATTTTCCAATTCAGAAGAGAAAATATGTATTGAAAAAGATGAAAAAAAAATTCTTGAATATTATTTCGAGATTTGGTTCGCAAATCAATTCACAAAAACAATACGCATATAGATCCCTGTGACGGATTTTATAACTTTTCAATCTTCTTTCAATAAGATTTTGCCTTTTTTAGCTAATTCATAATTTCGATTATTTTCCATGTTCCAATAAATAAAATCTTGTTCAAAAAAACGAAAAATAATTGTAAAACAAATACTACTATTTGTTGCAAAATAAATGGAACAAAATTTTCATTCAGCTTTCCAGAGAAAGATTTTTCAAGATCAGATAACATTTCAAATTTTTATTCTTACATATAGCTTAAAATTATTAATTAAACTTTGAGACATGGGGTGACTTTGGTGATTTATTTTGTAATTATATGATGGATTTTTTGGAAAGTCGAAAGAAAATTTTGATTTTTATATTTTACAATCAACAGTATAATTTCTCAAGTGACTTTGACAATTTAGAGCTGAATGACAAAAGTTTTGTTATTAATCAAAAATCTGAAAATTAGTTTTGATAATTGTTGATTAATTTACCTTTATCAAAATCATTTTATATCAAAAAAAGATTTCCAAAATCCACCTATACCTAACAATCCTTTTCATTTTAAACAAAACACCCTCTCCCATGTCTTTTATCCAAATCAAATTATTACAATTAATACAAAGGAACATGACATTAAAAAACAATTAACCAATAGATATTGGTTAAAGATCTTATTGCTGTTAAATTCTTATTAATAAAAATAAATTTAATCTCAAAGATCACTGTTGAGAGAAAATTGTTGGAAATCGAAAAATGGTTGGACACAATTTTTAATTGGGAACATTAGTAAAATTGAAAATCAAATCCTATTGATAACAAGGTGAATTTTATATAAATCCAGGTTTAAAGGTGTTAAAAGTTCATTAATCTGTGGTTTGTGTAGAATACTCATTTGAATGGATGATAACTTCAAGTAGATCATGCTATTTTAAGAAAAATCCTAGTTTTGGTAAAGTTTACTATTAATTCTGAAAATGGTAATTTTTATACTTGCTTTAGATTATAAGAGATCAGGTTTTGAAAAAGTAGAATTACATTAATCGTTATTTAAATAAGCAGATTATTGTTATTTTCTTTAGTTATTTCACAAATAAAAGAAATTAAAAATCATTTTCAGTAATGTTCCCAATTAAAAATGGTGCCCAACTATTTTTCTCGGTGTAACATTTTTCTCTCAACAGCCAATCAGGAAACATAAATTTAATCTGAAGAGTTTTATTATCAAATGATCTTATGAAGATCTTTAGATTTTTACTACTAATTTACAGAAACAATATTGGGCAACTTGAAATTACAATTATCTTTTATTAATTAGAAAATGATAATATTCATAAATTTAGGGTATTATTGTCTACCCAAGAGAAGTCTAAAATAACAGTCTGTTGTTGGTAAACAAAAATTATATCAGAAATCAATGACCCGAATCTCTCTCAAAATTTTGATCTCTGAAATGGTATAAAAAGTTGATCCTCATCAATTAATAATGATTCTTATTTTAGTAAAAAAACCAAAGAGTTTTAGAAAAAAACCAAACTTTCCAAGTCCTAAATAAAATGTCTAGACATCATCCTAAAGAGGCTAAAGTTGGAAAATACATCTTCTAAAAAATATCTTTAATTTACAAAGTTCAAACATAAGTAATTTTTCTTTTCAATAAACAAAAAATAATTAAAATATTGCTAGGGAATGGGGATAATTAAAAAGAAAAAACTGATTGAAAATTAGACTAACAATATTATACAAAACTAAATCCACCATTCTGGAAAAAAAAAATGTCAAATTGGTTTTAATTGAAAGAAGGTACACAACATCATAACTGGGAAAATTTCTTTCAGAAAATTCAATAAATTTGATATTTTTGAAATACACTCACACAATAAAAATTTATTCGAAATAACAATTTTGAAAAAGGTTTACAACTTTATTAGATATTAATGGGAATTGAAAAAAAAAAATGAAAATTTTCAGTAATATTTTTTTCATTTTTAATTGGAAAATTTTTGAAATTTTAATTTGACTTTGTGTTGAATGTATTCTTTTTTTTTTTAATAGTATATAACGAAACATATTTTCCAATATTGATCATTTTTTATGTGTATGCCCTTCCTATGAAAAAGATAGATTAATTTTTCACAATAAATTAAAAGAAATAACTCTTAATGAATCAATTTTAAGCTGTGATAATTTGAAATTATTTTCATTATTTAATAATAGTGAAATCTATGATTTTATACTTAAATTTCTGAAAGGGAATTTAAGTCTAAGGACACCTAGAGTGTAATTTACACTTCTTCAATAATAATAATAATAATAACGTAACATATTTTTTCAATTTCAAAAGAAACTCTTTTTCAAAAATTGTGACTCACCTGAAATAATAAATTGAAAAAAAAAAATTATCCTTTAGTATTCAGGAACAATTAATAACTAAATATGACTTGTAACTCTCTTTTAAGTCATTCTAAATCTATAAAAGCCTGATATATTAAAAATTTAAAAAAAAATAAAACCAAAAACTAAAAAAAAGTGAGCCACAATTTTTGAAAAGAGCAATACCGATTTTTTATTACTGAACTTTCACTGAAAAAAAGTTGAACACCAAGATTTTTTATGAATAATTAAATCCATTTTAAAAGACATTACATAGTCTCAATTTTCTTAGTGATTATTTGTCTTTTCGAAGATCTCTTTTTTTTTCCACATTATCTTTTTAAAACAAAAAAAAAAAAAAAAAAAAAGAAAAAAAAAAAAAAAGAAAAACAAAAACAAAAGAAAAACAAAAATTTGAAAAAGCAAAACTAAAATTTGCAAAATTAGAAAAAATGATTCTGATCCAAAAATTAAAAAATATTTTTTGTAAAGAATACTGGAATAAACCCTCAAAACAACTCCCATTAACATTATAAAGTGAAGTCAAAATTTATGAAAAATAGTTTAGTATCAAACGTTTCTTTCAAAAGACATCGGTAAATTAAATTGTAAAAAGGAGGTTTTTTATCCTTTTTGGAAAATTTTTTATGATTTTATTGTTTTTTTCATGTCTGAGTTTTAATATTTATTCCCTTGTTTTTTTTTTCAGCAAATTATTTTAACATTATTTATTTTTCATTTTTAATTGCAAAATCAAAAATTCATTCATTGTAACTTATTTCAAGAAAAAAAAAAAATATCCCAAAAATAGATGTTTTTTTCCAAAAGTCGGTAATTTTGATGAAAGTGGATATTTGAATCTTAATAAGTTTAATAGCTATCTTTACTTAATTACATTAAATTATAACAGGTTTGGAAAAATAATTTATAAAAGGTGTATTACTGAAATACTGCCTGTATTTTTGGCCAAATTTAATTTTCAGAATTTATTTTTTCCAGATAGTATAGTAAAAAGAAAAATTTTTCAATTATTATTTTACTTATTGTTCACTTATCAATAAAGATATATCGAATTGAAATTTACCAAATTTTATTAATACCAATTGTTAAAATATTAAAGCAAATTTCGGGTGTTTGAAATATTTCCGAAAATACCCGAAAATCGAAAATACCGGAAACATTTTTTAACCACTAAAAAAGACTTTATGAACAACCTCGAAGAAAATCTGGTGTCAATATACTCAGTTTAATGGTATAATAACAATTTTCAGAAAAAATATATGTTTTGAATTTTCTACTTTGAGCCACTCTAAAGATGTTTTGGTACCTTTTGAGTATTTTTGAGTAATTGTTAGCACTTATTAGTTAAGTGTAAAATGTATATCAGGACATTGGTATGGGTTGTTCTAGGTTTTTTATGATGTGGGTTTGTCTGTTTTGGTTAGTCCAGCCTTTTATGGAATGATTATTTAACTAAAGTTTGGCTTGGGTCACCATGTGTAGGATATGGGTATGTAAAGTACGATTAGATATTACTCAGTTATTTTTATATTGTATTTAAGATTACAAAATTATCGGTAATGATACACAAATAGAAATTTTCTTTAAAAGTAAATTTTCTCTCATTTAGTCAATACCATTCCGAAATGATCAGAAATGTTACACTTATCTTAGATACCAAGCCCTTTCACACAAAATGGGTTGAATACTATTCCCAAAAATTTATATTTTTTGAATTTTTTCAAAGAAAAAAAAATATTCTACAATAAAATTTCAACTATACTTTAATCTGAGTATATTGTCGCCAGAGTTTCTTAGAAATTGTTCATAAAGTTTTTTTTTTTGTCGTTAAAAAAATTTGGGGGTATTATCGATTTTCGGGCATTTTCGGGAATATTTGATCGATTCCAAATTTCACAAGAAGGGAAAAAACAGAGAAACAAAAAAAAAACAAAAAATTCATTTTTACTAATACTTTACATTTTAAATCTCAAATTTGATTGATAGAATATTCTTACATTTTGGCTTTATATGTTTGATTTACTGAAGTTTAAACACTTTTTCAGTTAAAGTGGGCCCGTTTATTGAATGAATAGAACATATTATATGATTTTAAATCATTATTCTTCTCAAACTACAATTATTACTTTTTTGATCAAAATCATTTTATCTCATTTTGTATTTTTTTTTTTGTATTTGGCTTTTTTTTTATTTTATTTTATTTTTTTTTCTTTCTTCTTTTTTTCTTTTTTATTTTTTTTTTAAATTTTAAATTTCAAAAAAAAAAATTTGTTTTGAAAATCCAAATTAACAACAGAAAATTTAATCTTTGTAATTCCTTTTAAAATTTATACATTTTAAATTACAAAATCTTATTGTCAACAATTTTATTTTTCTAATGAAATTGAGAAATTTTACAGGAGACTTTACTCTGAAAGGGTCCCAAAAAATTTTTCAACATTTTTTTTTTTTTGAAATTTATGCTTTGTTCAGGGGTTTCTTTTATAATTATGGACTCTTATAAGAAGTTTATTATTGCTCTTATTTCTAAACAATCTTAGTTTGGCTGATTCAGAAAAAAAAAAAAAAAAAAAGTGAATGTTTCTTTTTTGACTGAGATCTTTTGAGTGGAATGGAGTTTATTTTAATTCCAATAATCAATATAAATTTTGGACTTGTCATTTATTCGAAAATGAACAAAAAAAAGGTAATAGATATCCGAAAAAGAGAACTTTATCAAACAATTTTACAATTCAAACCAAAAATGACAATTTATTTCCATAATGACAATTTTTTTCTGTTTGACAATTATTTTCTTGAATAATGAGTTCTAATTGTAAAAAAAAATTCTAGACAATTAAATGCCAAGTAATAAATCAACTCCATGAAGTCAAATAAAAACTCATATATATATATATATATATATATATTCTAGTTTAGAATATTTATTCATATTAAACAATTGCAAAATCTTTTTTTTTTATCTTTCACCTTTTAATTGTTTTTTAAATCACTTTATTGAAAATAAAAATATCAAAAGAATTCTTTATCAATCAAATATTTTTAATATCTTTTATTTTTTTTAAAAAAAAAACAAATAAATAAATTCAGATAAATTTTATATAATAAATAATTTAAGAATATTTAATCCTGAGGTTTTGATTAAGTAAATTTTCAGGTAATTCAAATTGTGATTTATTTGGCCACTGTTCATTTGCTAATTTCTGGAATTCTTCATCAAATCTAATTAATTGTGATTTTTTTGAATATTCAAAATCATCGTTCATCGCTATAAACTTCATATCTTTCTTATATCGGATAACAGCAAAAGACGGTTTTATTTGGCTAATTGAATTTAGCATATAAAACCCGCTATCTCTAGTCTCCTGAACAGTTTTAAATAATTGTAATTTCTTGTTACCTTTTCCAATTTTTTGATTATAATATTCCACAAGTAAAGGGATTTTTTCTAATATTTCACAATGTACCTTTAAATCCAAAATTGGGTTTTCAGAATCATGATTTGTAGCATGTCCATTATCAGAAGTATCATGATCTTCAAATAATTGTTTTTGCAATTCCTTTGCTATTTGATCTGAAATCATTGAAAAAACGCTCTCCGCATCTTTAGAAAAGAATTTACTAATTTGGTCTGAAATTGTTTTGATTTCCCAAAGATCAAAATGTTTATCATTATTCTTATCAAAATACAAATTAAAATAATTACAAAAATTTAAATTGATCCAACTATCCTGAATATAATTTAAAAATGTTGTTTGATAATGCATTTGGCTTCCGATACGAAATTTTGCCTTTGCTGTTTGTTCCATTTCATTTGGCCATTCATCCCATATTCTTTCCATTATTTCTCTATCAATTAAAGTTGGTGCATGTTGCGCGGAATATCGCCCCCTTTCCCCAAATGTTATATCAAAAATTGTATCTGTGTATTTGAGTGATTCAGTATAAATACAATAATTTGTTTTACTTAATGTTTCTTTTGTCGGGGTTTTTTGATATATTTTCAAATCACTCTGTGGAACACGCCATAAAGTCCTTCGTTTATATTCATTATCTGCGGTTATAAAATCACTTGGCCATATTGGTTTTGTTAGAAAAAAATCATCATTGAAATAAAGAAATAGTCGGGATAATCCTTTTATTAAATGTAATTGTGATTCTAAAGCTGGTGATGAAAATGTTGGTAATGATTCAGGATATTTGACAAAATCTGATGGAACAACTATTTCTACTCTATTGTTTGATAGATCTAACCAATTTGGTATTTGATTGTTTGTTACAAGAAATATTTTTCTGATCCATGGTGCAAATTGATCAATTTGTCTTAATAAATATTTTAATTCATCATGTTGTGAAAATCTAATCACTTTTTCTTTCTTGTGTTTTTTTGGACAACACCAAGGCATTTTGGATTTTGGGTATTTACAAGTTTTTTCTTTTTTTTTTTTAAATAGATATTTTTTCAAAGAATTAGATTTAATATTTTTAATTTAATTATTAGAATGAGAATTATATTTTATGACAAATTTCATTTTGATTTTTTGGAATTTTGACTTTTTTTCAATTTATTTTCAAGTTGTTTCAGTTCCTTATCTCTCTTTTTTTTAAATATGTTTTTAGGATGGAAAAGGTATCAGTATAATTATAATAATAGAAAACTTGCTCTGATTAGATCTTATGCAAATTGGATGAAAACGAAGCCACAAAAAGCAAATTGCAGTGAACTCGGTGATTTTAAAACAACTGAAGTGAATTGAATCAACCTTTCCATACAATCTGCCCAGTTGATATCTTGTATTGGACAAATACTGTTGAGCTTGTATTTTGTGAAAACAAGATTTGAAAAACTGGGGAAAATAATCTTAATATAAATCAAAAATACAAAATAATTAAATAAATAAATAAAAAAGCAAAGAACTCAAAAGAAAATTCTTAAAAACTCAGTGGTTTTTAGGTTAACTCTCAATAAAGTTCTAATTAAAAACTTAATAAAATACCATCTTTCCTTTGGCCAATAGTTGGTTGGTTATTTCATACTATTTATTGAGACAAATTATGATTTCGATCAATAAATTTTCAAATTAAAAGGAAACAACTAACAACATATTCAACACTTGGGGTACAATATTAAACTTTAAAGGAAATTAAGTTTTTACTTTTTACTTTTTTTTATTTTTTTTTTAAATCTCTTTCATTATTCTCTTTATTTCTTGGATAAAAACTTTTTCTTTTCATTTTTTTTTGAAAAACTATCTTATGAGCTATCTTCTTGCCAATAATATTGATGGGATAACTAAACTTTAAATAGATTATAGAGTTTCAGGGGGGGTACTGAAAGTGCCATAGAGTACCGTCAAGTGCCTATCGTTTCCAGAATTCAAAAGAATATAGTAAAATCTTTGATTGTACTCTATTCTTCTGAATTCTGGAAAAGCTAACAGAAAGTGTCCGTAGAGTGCCGTCAAGTACTGTAGAGTGCCTAGGTTTTTTTAAATTTAAGAAATAAACAGAAAATTTCTGAAATTTTTGGTTTATTTCTTAAATTAAAAAAAACCTAATAGCGCTTTTCTTGAGGTTTTCTGTTTTAATAGTAAAATATATCAATTTTCGTTAGGATTTTTTGAGTTTTCTATTTATTTTGAAAATTAATAGATTTTCGTTAGGTTTTTTTTACTTTTGAAATAAACCGAAAATTTATTAAAATTTTCGGTATATTTCTAAAGTAAAAAAAACCTAGAACACTTCACAAATAAAATAGAAAACCTCAAAAAAACCTAGAACACTTCACTAATAAACTGAAAACTCAAGAAAAGATAACGGCGATTTTCCAGAATTCAAAGGAATAGAGTAAAATCTTTGATTGTACTCAATTCTTTTAAATTCTGGAAAAGCTAACGGCGTTTTTTTTTGATTTGAGAAAGAAACCGAAAATTTTTAAAATTTTTTTTTTATTTCAAAAATTTAAAAAAAATCTAACGACATTTTCAATATGAGTTATTTTTTTAATTGATTAATTCAATAATTATGCAGTTCAATTTCTAATTCTTAAAAATTTTGAGATTTACAATTGATATTTTCAAATTCTTTTTCCCTAAAAATAAGATAGATGATAAATTAATTTGTCAAAAACTTACAAATTTTAATTTTTGAATTAATTTGAAATTTCTTTTTAAAATTGTGATCCTAACAGAACCAATTTTTGCCTCTGTTTTATAAAAAATCTTGGGCAATGTGGAAAAAATATTTTCCTTTTTAAAACTTTATATTTACTGACAAACCAATAAAGACACTCGGGGTTAAATCATAATGTATAAATTTCTAGAAAAAAAAAATGAAAAAAAAAGAAAAAATTATGAGAAAATAAGAAAAATACATTCTGAGAAAAAAAGATCAGCAAGATTATTAATTGGTAACCTTAAAAGAATCACAGAAATCACAGAAATCACAGAAATCACAGAAATCACAGAAATCACAGAAACCAGAAAACAAAAAGTTAGATCAATTAAAAGAAGAACAAATTAGCTTCAAAAAATAATCCATTATATTTATTTACGATTGAATCAATAAAAACAACAATTTCGATGTACCTTTTTGATATCAAAATTCAATTAGTTAATTTGGGAGATCTCAAAAAAAGTAATTTTCTTCATAAAAATTTTTAATGATAGATCAGAAAAAAAAAAAGCCCACATCCAAAAAGATAATATTAAAGCAAACTGTTATTGGGTTGAATCCACCATTTTGTTTTTAATCATTGGTTTTTTCTTTTATTAATAGATCTTATTTTTAATTTTTATGATTATGTGAGCGTACAAATTAAAAATAGTGTTGATCTTTTTTCCCAAATATATAGTGTTTTTTGAGATTTTTTTCTTTTATTGATGGATCTATTCTCAAATATAAAACGATGAGTAAAGATTGTTCACCAATGCCTGTAATGGGTATGTAATTCATAACAGAATTATTTTTTGGGATTTGTTATGAGTTACATATATCTTAAAAAAATGAGTATTTTTTTTTTTTAGAAGGTCAGAACTAAAACTAGAGGGATTATACTCACAATAGATTCGTGAGTAATTAAAGTGAATTATATTTAAAATTGAAAAGACTTTCTTAAAAAGAACTAATTGTACTAGTAACTCTTATTTATTTCAAATCCCAAAGATAATATAGTAATTCTTTTCGTATGGATATGATTAAGCCCGATAAAAAGTGTATTTATCAAGTTTTGAGAAATGAATTATCACTTTTTAAAACACAAGTTCATTTTTTTCCCCAAATAAATTTTAAGTAAAAAGATCTTGATCCTTTTGGTTTGGAATTTTTTAGATCAAAATTAGAAATTGAAATAATTTAACAATAAAATGTTATTTTGAAGATATCTCACTTTTAGTAAATTTCCTGAGAGTTTGTAGGACAAATAACTGGTTAAATTTAATCTTATTTTAAAATACAAGCAAAAAAAATCAAATATTGAATCCTTGAAGAAATAAAAAAATTGATCATTTATTTTATTCATAAATATTTATTACATTTCTTGAAATTTAAAAGACTAGTTAATAATCTTTTTCAAATGTTAAGAATATAAATAATGAACCATTATTATCAAAATCAGTTATTTGATAATATCTATTATTTGTTTTTTATTAGAATTATTAATTTGAATTCATTTTATTTGTTTGAAAATATTTTAAAAATTTGAGCAATAATCATAAATCATTTTAATAAGTTTAATCTTTGGGTTATTATTAAACCATTGAAAGTATTAACGACGACGTTTGCAATTGAAATTTTAAGTATCTGTGTATTTTGAAGAGGTTTTGTTGGTTTGTAAATCTCACAAATTTTTATTCAGTGAGATCTGAGAAGGAAAAAATATCAAATTTTTCCTAAAAAGGTCTGAATTTTTTAGGCTCGTATCTCAAAATAACAAAGAAGGTTGCGAAAAATCGACTTTTTGAAAAAATGACCTTCTATGTCATTTTTTAAAACCCTTACACATTGTTGACCATCGAAATAGTTTATTTTTCTGATTCTGAGATAAGCTGAGAAGGTTTTAAAAAATGTTCATAGAGCGTCAAAAAGGAGAAAAGTGAAAAATTTTTGATGAAAAAGTCTGTTGTTTTACAAGAAAGACATTTTTTGAATAGTGTGTTCGATAAAGTGTTTGGAGTTGGATTAAATCCACTAAAATCCTCATTTCCCAAAATTGAATGATCATTTTTTCTCAACTGACGTTATTTTTTTTTGAAATAAAAAAAACTGACTAATTTTTGCAATTTTATTTCCCAAAAGATCCCAACATTAAAAATTCTTCAAAACCTTTCCCACACAACCTCAACCCAATTTCTCTTGATACAAGCAATTGGTTTTGAGAGAAAAGATCAAAACAAAAAAAATTTTATCAAAAAAGCACAAAAAATGTTGAAGTGTGTTTGGCATGGATCATGTTGTTGCACAAACAATTCGAAGAGATACTCTCCTCTTATTAATGGCGTGAGATTTAATTCAAGGAAAAACAAATAAACAAAAAGTAAAATAATACATAATCACATTGCTTTGTTAATTAATACAGCTTGTTCCAGCACTACCGTGAAAATTTATAAGACCTTGAAATTGATTTTCTATTCTGAAATTTTATTTTGTACAACAACCAGTAAAAGGGTTATTAAAGCTCATCATAAACTATAAAATTTAAAATAGAAGATTAAAAACAAGTTATCCTTTTTTTTGCCATTTTTTGCTTTGGGAAATTGACAAACAAATTCTAAAAAATACTATACCTTAACGTGGATCTTCAATTTCTAAAATTGTTAAAATCTCAGCTTTTTACAATTGAAAAACAAAGATCGAAAAATACTTTCAAGTTTCCATGGTTTCTGTGATTTCTGTCATTTCTGTGATTTCAATTCTTGAGAGAAAATTTAATTTTTGTTTTGGTTTTTACAAAAAAAATAACTCTTGGAAGCAAGAGAAGTTGAAAATTTTGATCTTATGATCGAAATTGAATTTTCTATTTCTATATGAGAGAAATTGAATTATCTTAGACAACCAATTTAGTTGTCTTATAATAATTCTCGGGGGGGCTGAAACGGGTTAGTTGTTTGTGGAGACAATGTAACAATTCAAAGTAACTCAATGATCAAAAATCTTTGACAATACAATCATTTAGATTTAAAGTTGTTTATTCAGAAGAGTTTTTTTGTGTAAGAAACTCGTGGTTATTTTTCTTTTTCATTTTCACGTTCCTTAACAAGGTGTTCGAGTTCACCTATCTCAAAATTTCTTTTTCATTTTTCATCTAAAAAATGACACAAAATGATTTTTTGATCCAAATTGGACAATATTTTAAAGATCATGAGTTTATCATAATATAAATGAGATTGGAACATATTGGGTTGAGAAAAATTGTTGAATTGCAAACGTAGTCCTTAAGATTGAGATAATTAATTATTGGTTAAATATAATCAAATAAAAAAAATTATTTCTTTCGATTATAGTTGAATTTTGCAGGTTTTAAAAAAGTATTTCAGGAGAATTTTTAATTCGATTCTTAAGTTTTTTTTCATTAGATTTTTGTTCAATAAAAAGAAAAAATTGATACTAATTGTTCTTTGAATATAAGAAATTTTATTTCTCAAAGTTTCAAATAATTATTGTATTTTTTTTGAAATAAAGTCTATTTTTAATACTGGGCTATTTTAGAAATGAGTTGTTTTATTTTTAAAAGTATTTCTGTTACAATTCCTTCAAAAAAAATAAAATTTCTTCTTCGTTTCAACGAAAATATTATTTTTTTTAAATAATTCCGAAATATATGTCCCTACGACCCAAAAAACACTAAAAATGAAAAACTGATCAAATACTTTCCATTAATACAATTAAAAAAACAAAATGATAAAATTAAAATAAATAAAGTTTGAATTTAACTTTTTCTTGAAAACATGTTTTGCCAAAATCATTGAATTCGAACTTGAAATTATGTATATTTTTAGATACACTCTCTTGTTTTAACTCATTTACAAAAACAAATTCTAAATTATGTGAATTTTCTTTTCACAAAAGGCACTAATTTGGTCTTCAAATGTTTTTTTTAGTTTTAAATGGTAAAATTAAAAAAAAAGTTCAACTAAAAGGATAAACTCTCTGGAAAAGCATTCTAATTTAATATATTAACTTATTCTTTGATTTCAAACTTTTCTCAACCCCAATTTTTCAAAAAAAAATAAAAAAGCGAACAGTAATTTCAAAAAATAGTTTCGATATTCAATAGTTGAGAGTGTTTTTATTCGAAAAAAAATTATCACAGTGGTTAATGGAATTAAGTTATGAACTTAATTTCGAAAAATATTAATCAGAAAAAAATAGTGCTTAATTTTATTAAGGACATATTGGATTTTGAACTTTTTAAAAATGTCGAAAAAAATGGATCAAACTTTTAAAAACAATAATTCATTTGGGAAAATAGCATTAAAAGTAAGTTTGGTATTGTAGTAATTCTCTTTTCACTTTCGTTTTTCAATTTCAAGATAATAAAATTTTTTTGAATTTTTTCTTAATTTTAATAGAAGATTTTTTTTATTTTACGAATTCCTTTACAAAAGTTTTTATTCTTTATAACTTAATAACCAGACAATATCTTTAAAGACGAAACAAAATTGGAACCAACAAAAATTAATAAATTGAGAAAATGAAAAATGGTTTTCTATTTCGTAAAAGTTTTTTAACCCTACAAACTGAAGAAAAAAAAAAAGAAAATCTAAAGAGATCAAAAACTAAAAAAAAAAAAAAAAAAATAAACATACCACAATTATCATAGTGTAAAAATCCGTTTTCTTTTTCTTTTTGAAAGATTGGATCTGATCCATTTACCCACATAACCACCATGTCAATTGGTGGGTATCCTTGTGCTTTTGGATAAACTTTTCCACCAATATTGTCTTTTGTTTGCAAAGTATTTTTGTTATCTGAGTTGAGGAATTTATTAGGCAACGATATAATACCCGAACCAAGTTCACGATTTCTGAAATAGTTTGGAACCCATGATAATTCTTTATGATTCCAAAATCCTTTTGTCCTACCGCTATTTTCTTTTTCATTATTTAATTTTTCCCCACCCATATTTATTTTTTCATTCTTGAAATTTAATTTTTGCTCTTCTGTTAATTTTCGATCTTCTGGTAATTGTTTATTTTCTGGTAATTTGCCTTCATTGAATTTTTTTTGAGTTGTTTTAATGTTTGTGTTGTTACGTTGAAACAGTACAAAAAAGAAAAGTAATGATAAGGCTAAAAAGAGTGTGAGTATTCTGAAATACTTGAATCTTGTCAGACGTTTTTGGAAGATTTCCATTTTTAAAGAAATTTCTTTTGAAGAGAAAAAAAAATGAGAAAATGAAAAAATTAAGAAATGTTTTTATATATTGATTCGTTGAGTAAAAATATGACTCTTTCAGATTTTTGCAAAATAGTCTTAATGAAGTCATATTGTATTACTCAAATTTGGTCATCCCACTTCAAATGGTATTTTCAAAATTTTTTTTGATCGAGGAAATGACTTGAAAAGTTTTTTAATGGAAGAAATTACAACCTACTTTGAAGAAAACTTGTTTAAAAAAAAGACTTGAAAAAAATGAATTAAAACTTTTAGATTTTTTCCATCCTAAACCAGAAAAAAATTTTTTGTTGAATTCCACTTGCGATAAGCTCAACCAAATTATTTCACATTAATAAAATATCAAAATTCTTTTTATAAAACACAAAAATATTAAAGTTCTCCTTTAAACTCAACTATTCAAGAATTCAAAACATACACTAATTGCCTTAATAGGTTATTACTATGTAATCATTAAAAAATCAAATATATTTTGTCCTTCATGTTTAAAGTATGAACAGAAGATAATTATAGAAAATATTGTTCATTTTTTAATGGGTATGTCCTTCCTATGACAAAAATAGATTAATTTTTTATAACAAATTAAAAGAAATAAATCTTAGTGAAATAATTGTATTTTGTGAGAGTTCGAAACTATTTTTATTATTTAATAATCGACAAATCTTTGATTTTGTGCTTAAATTTCGGAAAGGGGATTTAAGTCTAAGGGCATCTAGATTATAATTTACACTTTTTCCTCAAGAATAAAAAATCATAACAAAAAGTTAAAAAATTTTTTTTTAGATTTTTCGATAGTTTTCTGTTCTAAAGACAGTTTTCAAAGAAATGTGTTGTAATTTGACACTTTATTAAAAAAGGTAATCAAAAATGAAGTGAAATTTTTTTGGGATTTTCTTATTCAAATACCATTTTTCCCTATTTTACTATTTTTTTTAATCCTAAAATTCGTTTAAAAATGTTCCTTTTTTGGGAATATTTTTTCTGAAATTTTCTTTATTCTGTACATTAAGGAGTTTTATATTTTTATCAAATTTACTTTCAGTGATCAAAATAATGTGTCACCATCAACCATAATCCTATTTCACAATATAGTTCATGTTTTTTTTCTTCTTGAATTTCTTAGGTAAAATTTAATTAACTCCCTAATTGTATACCTGAGATTAAATTAGTTTGGAAAATAAAGTCCTTGATGTTTTAAGTGAAATATAAATTAGGAAGACAATTTGTTCATAAATTTCACAGGAAATTTTTAATTTTTTTGTAAAGTTTACTTTTTTGAAAAAAATTATCCCCAACCATAAACTCTATTTTGTGGGATAAAACTTTTCAAATTTGATCAATTGTTTTTTTTTCAAAACAGAACTTTGCATACAAATACCAGATTTTCTAATTTTTTATTGAAAGTTCGTTTGATCAGTTTAATGAATAGGTTATCTTGTTTAAAAACGAAAAACACTTTTTATTTTGAATCAGGTATCTAAACGAGTCTTAAAAATTATTTAGGCAAAGGGCGTAAAAATTGCATTTTGAGACATAATTATGATACAAAATTCAGTCAAACCAAGAAAAATCATTTTTAACAGGAATACTAATTTCCAATTAATAAACAAAATTTTTTTCATATTTTGTCAAGTAAAAACCCATTAATATCAACACATTGAAGAAACAATATTTTAAGAAATTTTATTTACTGTCAATTACCGAACAAATAGATCAATATTTTCATATCACCTTTCTAAATCAAGAATTAAAAATACTGTTAATTGCAAAATAAAAAGATCAAAATTTTCATTTAGCTTTCCTAAAAAAATTCCTCTTATAAATATAAATCATCAAAGTTCCCATTCAAAAAGGGAAATTAATAATTTATGCTGACTTTAAGAATTAAAAATTTGAAATGTAACAAGACTTTGAAAATCTTTTTTTGGAAAGCTGAATGAAAATTTTGTTCCATTTATTTTTCAACAAATAGTAAATCAACCCAAGTTCACAATTTTAAAATGGAGAATTATTGATTTGAGCTTGTTTTTTGAATTAAAAATTTGAAATGTTACAAGACTCATAAAATTTTTTTTTGGAAAGTGTAATGAAAATTTTGTACCATTTATTTTGCAAACAATGGTAACCTCCTTATTGGAGCTTGTGATGAAATTTTGATTAGAATCTATTCTGGTTTTAACAGTATTTGAAATAAAGTGGTAATGAAATTGTTTATGTTGATGAAATGTGTCGATTTTGGTGCTTCTGTGAAATAATTTCAAGAGATTAATGTGGTGTCAAAGTCAGAAAGAACAACATATTTGATATTCTTTTCTCTAATTTTTTATGTCTAATCAATATACAAAGATTGATAGAATATGAATAAGAAGAGAATTTTAAGATTTTTTTGAAAGTTACGTCTTTTTGATTGAATTTGGTGTAAATTATATGTCTGAAAAAAATACCTGTCACAGAAAATAAACCCTGACAAGATTTTATCTCGTTAATAATAGCAAAATTGTTTTGGAATTTCTTAATAATAGGAAAATTGTTTTGTGAATGGCAATTATTTTGAATAAAATCCTTTTTAATACAAACCCATTTCTTTATGTTTCCAAACTAATAAACAGATCCTATGTTCATTAAATTATGGCAACTAAAGAGTATTTCTTTAATTGTTTGATAACGAAAGTCGAACTCCTTTTTTTGGAAAAAATAGATTTTTTGAGAGGTTTGCTATGTATTTATGCGATCATATTTTTTATTCTTGTTTTTTGATCGACGGAATGGTGTTTTAAATAACATAAATTTCCTTTCGGATTATCAAAAATTTAGAAACTATTATTCGTGTATAGTTCAAAACATGGCTGAAGTATGTACTTTACGTCTTTAGATACAGAAGAACTTGATAATTTTAAATTTTATAGAATTTTAAATTAAACTTGATCATATTACTCATTTTTTATTACAATTGTTTTCCACAGCCCATACTATTTTTGATAAAACTAACTTTTGTCAAAGAAAATTATTGGAAACTCGATAATCTATTTCCTTTGAATAAAAAGAGTTGGATATCAGTTTTCAGTAACAATTTACAATTAGTACTCTAATCAGGTAGAATTTACAATTCCGAAAAATTTGAAATTTTAAAGTTTTTCTGTTTCTAAAGACGTAAAGTACATACTTCAGCCATGTTTTGAACTATACGTGGATAATAGTATCTATATTTTTGATAATCGTGAAGCCCCATTCGATAATTTGAAAGTTCTTTTGGTATTGGAGTGTAAACTGGAAAAAAAAATTTCACTTCTTTTGAAATATTTTGCTTTCGTAAATTAAGTTCTTAAAGAAGTAGTTTTTAGTTTGTGTATCTATTTCAAAAAGGAAATTGTAAACCAAGTGAAAAATTTTCCCATTTATAATACAAATACCAGTATTTCGAAAAAGTTGGATTATTTATAAAAAGAATTGCATATTAAATAAAAGCAATTACTCATCAAAATATCCAAATACCAACAAAATAAATTCTGTACGTAATTTTAATCATGTCAGGTATTTTTTTCAATAATTTTTTGAGATTGATCAGAAGGAAAACTGTTTTAAAGTTTTATGTTTTATTAAAGACTTTACTCATAATTGAAATTGAAAATATTATGTGTTTTAATCAAGGTTTGGTCATTGGAATTCTCATAAAATATTTGTTCTGTAAGATTTAAAAAGGAAAAAAAGTTGATTTTTAACTAAATTTATTTGTACTCTATTTCAAAAAATTAAAACGAAGGTTGGGAAACAACCACTTTTTGAGAAAATTACATCTTGGTTGAAAGTGACAAACTTTGAGATATTGCCAAGAAGTTGTTATTATTTATATTTGATATGTGATTGAAGTTCCAAGGGTTTTTCTTTTTTCCCAAAGTGCTAAAAATTGAATAATTTGGTAAAAATTTACATATTATTCTTTTTAATTGTATGGTAAATTTATTATTTTCAAAAAGACAGGCAATTTTTTTTAGGGCAAATAGAATTCACCAAAATACTCATTTCCATTCAAAGAAAGATCATAATTTCTTTTTTATATACAAAAAAATTTTTTTCGTCAGAAAAAACTTTATTAATTTTTCCAAATTTAATTTTCATTTTGATTTTTGTCTCTAAAATTCCACAACACCTTACCTACAAAACCTCTATCCCAATTTCTTTTTTAAAAAAAGAATCAATATATATTAGTAAGAAATAATTCAAACAAAAAAAATTGCCACCAAAAATAAACCAAATGTTTTAGGTCTCGGTAATGTGAATTCTCTTCAAAAATCAAAGAGAGTAAATACCAGACTTGAAAGAGTTCTTGGGAACTCCAATCAAGAAAAAACAGAAAAAAAATCAAGAAAAAATCAAAAACAAAGAGATAATCATAATTCCTTTTTCATGGAATTATTTTGATCTGTGTACGACATTTAAACAATTCTGGTAACCCCATGGTTAAAACTAATATGCAATGTGATCTTCAATAGTTAGATTTGTTTATTGAGTATGTTTGAAATCAAATTAATTTTTTCTCGGTAAGAAAATCATTATTCTGTTTCTTTCCCAACACTTATCTTTTTTAGTAAGGATGTTCAAGTTCATATATTTAAAAATTTCTATTGAATTTTTCTTATGAAAAATTCACTTAAAATGATTTTTTTTTTGATTCAGATTGGACAATATTGCAATGAATATTACTTTACTATTTAATAAGATTGTATCTAAACATTTTTTTAGACCGATTAGTAAATTGTAAAAGACTTTTTATGCTCAAAAAAGCAATGTCTAAAATATTTCCTAGTTTAGTTTCAACAAAAAGTATGAAAAAATGATGTCTGATTTTTTTTTATTCTTTATATTGAGGTGAAGTGTAAATTACACTCTAAATGTCCATACATTTAAACCCCCTGAAAGGAAATTTGAGTGTAAAATCTATGATTTTACAATTATTAATTGAGGAAAATAATTTTAAACTAGCAAAAACCATGTCTTGGAAACAACTACATTAATAGTTCCAAAAATAACTCAATTGAATATTAATTCAATGGAAAAATTTTTTTTGTGTAACAGTATCTAAGTTATTATTATAATGGTATTAGAAATTAAAAACGGTTATAATTTCAAATAGGTATTTTTTTTTATCTAGAAAATATTGTATTGTTTAATATTCTTAGTTCACTCAAAATATCAACCATTTTTCAAATATAAAATTAAATAAATAAATAAAAAAGTGAAGAGAGATCCCAAATTACAATCCACTTGTTTGAAATTTTCTTAGTTAAAAAAATAATTGAATATACAGTCAGTTTCACTTTTAAGGCACAAACTTTCAACGGAATTTAAGGCACAATAAAAATCTCAAATTAAGGCACAAATTTTGGAAATTTTTTTGTTTTACAATTTATTTTACTAGAATCTGAATTTTGTTCCTTAATTTGAGATTTTTATTGTGCCTTAAATTTCGTTGAAAGTTTGTACCTTAAAAGTGGAACTGACTGTAAAGATACCCCATCACTTATATACCAATACCAGTAAAGTACTAAAAAAGATTCCTTGACAATATAAATGTTTTTTTCATACAAATGGGATTTTCCTAAAACTATACTTTTTAGATACAAAAAAATTTTTATAAAAATTTCGTCTTGTTGATTATCACCAATTAAAAAAAAAAGATATTTTTACAGCCATTTCCACTTTTAGGATACAAATTACCAAAAAAATTTAAGGTACAAAAAAAAAATCTTAAATTAAAGCTCATTTATTGGAATTTTTTTTTTACACAAATTATTTTACTATAATCTGAATTTTATGCCTTAATTTGAGATTTTTTTGTGCCTTAAATTTCGTTGAAAGTTTGTGCCTTAAAAGTGGAACTGACTGTAAGAAATTGTTTTTAAAGTAATAAAGTTATCCTAGGTTCACATTTCCATCATCCCCACCATTCTCAATTTAGATCTTTTAAGAAGGAATTTTTGTTAAACAATTGTTACTTATTAATTTTATTCAAAAATAAATAGATGAAATCCTTAGAACATCTTATAACCTAACTACATTTGAAATAAAATGATTAATTTTAATTGTGAAGATAATATTTAAAGATCTTAAAATAGTAAACAATTATCTTTTGAAAAATTTATAATTAAAAACTGTTTAGTTATATAAAATAAAAAAATAACTATAAAAATTTTTTTTAACAGTTGAAAAATATTTCTTTTTCTTGTGATTTTATTATTTTTAAGGTAAATTTTGTCACAATTTATTATTATTATTTTTTTTTTTTGAAAAATTTGTCAAGTCATCAAAAAATACCTAGTTTTGATTATTTAAACATCTCATTTTTGCTTTAATTGTTTGTTTCCCAATATTACCTAAATAACTTTAATAAATAATTTATTCATTAGTAAAAATTACGCAATAGTATATTGAAAATTGGTTCTATCCATTGAAAACCATTCAATGACTGTATATTTATATATTCTTAGCACCTTATATTTGAAGAAATTTCATCAAGTTTAAAAAAAAAGATTTTAAATGATATTGATGTACTAATATATTTTTTTTTCATATTTGCCTTTAATCAAATTTGAATTATAAGAACAAGTCAAAATATTTCAAAGATAAAGTAAGTTACATTTTTGTATTATTTTTTGTTTTGAAAACAAAATCAATTATTATCTATTATTACATTTTTATTAAAGATTTTTATTTTTATTTTAATTTTTTAAATCAGAAATTTTATCACAATAAGAGTAATTAAAGTCCCAAAAAATTGATTTATTAATAATAATAATCAAACAACCATGTTAATTTTATGATAAAAAAAAATAAATAAAAACATATATTACTTGATAAATTTTCATTGTTTTTTTACTGAAACAATTTCAAAAAATATCCAATCAAGAGAAAAATGAAATTTATTTCTTTATGCCAAAATTAAAATTTTAATGTGAATATTTTTATAAAACTTTTATTTAAACAATAGAAAATACTTTGCTGAAAAAAAAAAATGCTAAATAATTCAATTTATTACACTTGAATTAAATAAATAAAAACATTTTTAATAGAAAAAGTAATCAGCCCTAAATTTGTAAAAAGAATAAAAAATAATTTTTAAATACTAGACAAATTTAATAAAATAATCTTCAAAACCAAGAAAAAATTTTTTGAATTTTTTTATTAGTAAAAATTCAAATAAGATATTTGTAAAATTGAAATTTTCAATCTAAATCAACTTAGATCTTGGAAAATAATTTTTGATATATGGTGTATTCTATAATAATAGTGTTTATTTTATGTTTCTATGTCAAACAATTATAAATTAAAAAATTGTAAAAATTAAAAAAAAAAATGAATTATTAATCTGACTCAAACTATTAGCCAAATAATTTAAATTTGAAAAACAATCTTTTGAAAAAATTACCAAATTTCACAATAAAAAAAATATTATTTTTTTTTATTAAATTAAATTTAAATTTTTTATTTATTTTTAAATCATTTAGAATCAAATAGACATATAATGCTATTGAATGGTAATTAACTGATAAAATAAATTTTCTAAGTTATACCACAATATTTATCGTTTTTTGTACAAAGTTGAAAAAATAAGCAATATATTTTTCTGGAGAGGGTGATATTTAAATCACCCAGAAATAAAAATACTCTACTTGCTTTCTAAACAATGGTTCAAATTTTGTGAGATATTATTTGTTGAAATAGTGCAGATTTTCAAGCAAAAAAAAAAAAATAAAAACATAAAAAATACAGTCAATTCCACTTTTATGGCACAAACTTTCAACGAAATTTAAGGTATAAAAAAATTCTCAAATTAAGGCACAAAATTTGGAATTTTTTATTTTACAATTTATTTTACTGTAATCTGAATTTTTTTACTTAATTTGAGATTGTTTATTGTGCCTTAAATTTCCTTGAAAGTTTGTGTCTTAAAAGTGGAACTGACTGTAAAAAAAAAATTTCTTTGTAGTTTAATATTCTTTTTAGATCTTAAAAGCTAGATGAATTTTTATATTATTTAAAACTGTTTTAAAATAAGAGACTATCAACTAAAAAAGTAATTGTTTCCCAATTTCAACCTTTTTAAAAAGTTATTTTCTTCATGCCTTTTAAAATTCTCAAAATAACCAACACTCATTAATAACAACACATTTTAAAATTTATTTATTTGAAGAAAATTATAACTGGTTAATTAAGATCTTGAGAAAATTCACATTTCTTCTATTCCCCCACCTCTTCTGTTTTTAATATTAAGACACCATTTACAAGAATTGAAATATTTATTTCAAAAAAAAAAAAACAAAAAAAAGAGAAAAATTCAATAATACTCATAATCAGTAGAGTATTATTTAAAAAAGATCTTTTTACTAGAAATAAACAATATAAATATGACTAGAAAAAAGGCTATTTTATTATTATTTTTTTATCTTAGGTTCCAAAAAAAAATAACTTTTGTAATGAATAAATTATTTAATCAAGCATTTTATACAATGCTGGGGTACAAAGGATACCCAAAAAATTTTCAGGAAAGAATGGTGTGTTTAAATCATTAAAACTTTGGATAAAATGATGTGTAGAAAAACTAGTTAAAAAAAAAAAAAAATTTATTTGACAAAATTTCGAATGAGAAATATAATCACATTTACCAATAAAAAATTCCCAATGTTGAAAATTTTTTTTTCAAATTATTTTTTTATTGAATACGTAACTACTCAATTTTTAAAAATAAAATTTTCTTTCCAAGATAATTTTTTATAAATTTTATATCTTAGAATCCTTTGCTAACAATTCATTTTAAAGCTTTTGTTTTGAAGGCAATTAGTATATTTGGGGTACTAATGAAATAAACCCCAATTCAAAATATTTAATACACCGAAATTCAATTTGTGAATAAAAAATCTTATATAATTAGTTCATGAAGAAATACCAAATCAGAACCATTCACTAATTGAAATGTTAGAACTTGTTTAAAAATTACAATACTTACAAAACAAAAAATAAATAATTATCAATACAAATACTAATAAATCAAGGGTGTGTTAAATATTTTGAAAAGAGCAATACTAAAAAATCTATTGCTAAATTTGTAAAAATTCTATTAGAAATCATTGATCAATAAAAATGTTAGATACTTTCAACTAATTTTATTTGGGTTCTTCTATTTGAAACTTGACTTTAACCTAATATCAATCATTGAAAAAAAATTTGATTAACTGAAAAAAGTTAGGTAATTTATAAAAATGTAATGAAAATAAAAAACTAAAAAGAAGAAAAAATGGTTTTCATATTTACACAATAATAAAAATTATTTCCAATTTGAATGAAATTGTATTATTATGATTGCTAGGACCATTTTTAAACTGTGTGTAAATTTTTGAATTTGAGTTTATAATCTCTTTTCATAAAAGGGTGCCTATTTTTATTAAATAAAGAGAACATATTATTAGGGGTTTAATTCATTATTCTACTCAAAAGTAATTTTCAATTTTTATATCTGAATCATTTTATCTAATTTTGTCAAATTTCTTATTTTTGTTTTGTGATTATTTCTGTACTTTTTTTTTTTTTTCTTTTTCAGAAAGTATAATTCCAAAAAAAATCTTTGATAATTTAAATAAACGTAAAGAAAATTGAGGTTATATATTTCTTTTAAAAATACATACACTTACCATTAAAAAATCTTCTTGTGGACAATTTTTAATTTTCTAAAGAGATTGAAAAATGTTGCATGAGATGTTTCTATGAATAGGTGTACAAATATTTTTTTAAAAATTTTTTTTTTGAAAATTTAACGATTGTTCGTATATTTCTCTAATGTATTATATCAACTTTTATCTGGAATTTTTTATTTCTCTTATTTCTAAATTATACTTTTTTGGCTGTTTCTTCAAAAAAAGTGAATTTTTCAGTTTTGGCTGGACACTTTGAGTGGAACGGGGGTTAGAAAAAAGAAAAGAGGATAAACCCAAACAACTTAAAAGGGATGCTTGAAAAAGTAAAAAGTTTACCAAATAAAAACATTTTTATTAATTCAAATAAATAATTTAAACAGAAAAGAGATAAATAATTTATAACATGTCATGAAAGATTTTTAGTTTAATATATTTATATATACTGCAAAATTAACCCGATTGGAAAGATAATTGTACTATTAAGATGTTTTCAAGATATTAGAAAAATATTTTCTTTTTTTTTATTAGTTAATTTTTGATTGTGTAAACGAATTATTGAAAATGTGTTTCTCAATTTTCCCATTTTCAACAATTCAAGCTCGATAAAGCCACCTAACAATATTTTCCAGATCATGGTCTTTTTAAAATATGTCTATATCTACAGTCGGGGGGGGGGGGGAAAAAAAAAAACAATGTGGTACCAATATCCAAAAATCCCCTGTATTTGAGGACGATTCTTTTCAGCTCTGTCGGGTGCATTTTAAAAGCCAACTTAATATAAAAGTTTATGTTTTCAATCATAATTGTATTACCAAAAATCTGTATCTACCCAAATGGGGGATGGTCTCCGTATCTTAAATGTTTCGGAAGCTAGAACGGTTTTTCTTGTTTTCTTTTGAATTTTATGTGAATTTTTAATTTGCTTAATTCGAACATATAAATTCGAATAATTGGATAATTTATAAAATTCTTTAGCACCTTTTAATTCATTTAAATTCACCAAAGGTATATCATATGAAATTTGGTCAGTGTATAGGAATCCAATTAAATTATTTAGAGCTTCAAAGCTAATTTTAGTATAATCATGTATTTGGTTTATTGATTGATCAATTATATTTACGAACAATTCTCTGAACAAATCCGAACGTGCCTGAAGTATCAATCTGTGAGCGTGTACTTTGTCTTCCAAAATATTTTTTTCTTCTTCTTTGTTGTCTTGCATATTTTTTAATTTCTCATCATCTAGAAGAATAGTAAAATCTTTAGATTTTTGATCTAAATATAAATTATTTAAGTCATGAACCAATCCCAGTTTTCCTGTTTTTTTTTTAAACAATTCTTTTGATATTCCAAATAAATTAATAACATCGTATACAGATTCCCCTTGCCTTTGGGATACAGTTCCAGTGTAAATCCATTTGATAATTATTTTTACTTGATCATATTCTAATGGTGATAATATTTCTGTAAATTTATCAAAATCTATTTGAAATCCTAATCTACATTTAATCATTAATTTATGAAGCCAGAAATGTTTTTTTTTATTTTGCAATTGTAATTCAAAATCACAAGATTCTTCTAAATTCATCAACCTTTCAAAATCAGACACAATACTATTCCAGAATTTAAACCCTTCTTTAATTTGGTTATTAGATGTTGTCTCAAAGGGAGTGAGTTGGGTTTGTTGATCAGGTAAATACGGATTGGCTCCATATTGTAATAATAATTTAATTCCTTGAATATTTTCCTCCCTTAAAGCATTCATTAATGGAATTGTATACTGTTTATTATTGCAGATATATATATATATATATATATATATATATATATATATATATATATATATATATATATATATATTATTACCATATTTAAAATAAAAGAAAATAAATTTAATTAATCAAACAAACAATCAATCAATAAAAAAAAAACAAATTAATTAATCAATAGATTAATAACATAAATACAAAACAAGAAAATGATTTACAGTCAAATAATTATTTGGATCAACCCCACTTTTAAGACAAGTTTCTAATAAACCCAAATGTTTTTTTTCTTTTTAATAATTTGTTTAGAGTTTGTACCTATTTAATTATTATAAAGAATAATTATAAAATTTTACAGATCAAAAAAAAAAAATACAAAAAAAAAAATAAATAATAATAATAATAATTCATGTAAATTTATACAATAAATATTAATTAAATGTCTTTTGATACAATTTATTTCTATTTTAAATTATTTATGGCTCGTTAATCATATAATCTAATAATTTTGAAAAAAAAAATTATTTTTTTTTATCATTATTTAATAACATTTTATTATTAATAATAAAATTATTCTAATTTTGACAGAATAAATGATTCAAAATATATTGAAAATGAATTTATTAAATCTTTTAATAATTATAAATAACAAAACAACACCAAATAAATAAATAAAAAAAAAAAAATAAAAAGTAAAAGAAAAAAAAATAAAAAGTAATTGAAAAAAAAATAAAAAGTATACGAAAAAATAATAATAAAGGCCTAGAGGGGGCAACTTACATTAGAAAAAGGATAATGAATTGGAATATAATGTTTGGAAAACATTGTAATAATATCTGTCGACGCATGTTTTTTTAAAATCAAATCCAATATTGTGGATATTCTATCACCTTTTGAAAATTTTGCATTGTTTTTTATTAATAATTCGATTATCCTATCTGAATTATTTTTCAGTAGAGCCATTTTAAGAATACTTGTGCCATCTGGATAATTTTTATCAAGTTTTTGACCCTCTTTAATTAATATTTCATTATGGTGAAAAAGATTATTTTCAATTGTATAATGAAGCGGTGTATAGCCATATATATCTGGAACTTTAAAAGGTGCGCCATTCTGGATCAAGAATTGTAAAATTTTTACTGAAACCCCTTGGAAAATTGCATAATGGACCATTGTTATATTGGGGCAAATGCGACACAACTTATTGGCCCTTTTAACCGTATAATTCAATGCACTCCATTTGATAGTTTCAAGAAATGATTCTTTTGTGGTCTGGTTAATACTATGGATAAAGTTTAGCTTTGGGCAGGTTGTGGTAATTTTAAATCCCTTTTTTATCAGATACATGAGGAAATTTGTATTATTTTTTCTTAAAGCATAAACAAAAGGGAAATAGCCTAAAATATCAGGAGAATATAAATCTGCACCCTCTTCGATTAAAAATTTGGCAACATTGATTTCTGGATATTGACGTAACGCAGTTATTAGCGAATTATATTCTTTTGAGTTGTCAACAACTGCACCCTTTTGGAAAAGTTTCTTAATAAATTCATAGCTACATCGATTATTAAGTGCAGTATATAAAAGATATTTGTGAAACATTGGTTCTCTTTCCAAATAAAACTGTGCCAGCATTTTTTTTAAAAATTCTTCTTTGTGTTCATTTTTTGCAAAAATTTGAAAAAGATATTCATCACTTAATAATTTTGCAATATAGTCTTCAAGTGGTAGTTTCTGAGATGAATATTCATATTTTTTTTGAAGCTTACGATATTTCTATTCATAAGGTCATATAATAATAATAATAATAATATATCCAGCAACAATTAATTTAAAGGTATTTACGAAAGAATTTTCTTGAAGAACCAGTACTTTAAAAGTTTTCATTTTACAAACACTGGCAAATTTAAAAAAAGCTTCATTTTTTTTTTTTTTTTTAGTTAGTGTTCTTTTTTGTGAATTTTTTTAAATTACTAGTTTGACAATTGAGAAGAAAGAATTTTATTTCTTTCAATTCAAAAAAATTAAAAAGATAAGTTGATTTTGGAAATCTTCTTCTATTGAAATGTTTGGAAAGTATACTTTTCAATTTTAATAAATCACAAAAATGAATAAAAAATTTTGTGAAATTTTTTTGAATTTATCAGTAATTTAAGTGTAAAGTGTTCATTTTAAATATTATATATCATTAGATGATATTTTATTAGATAATAGTGTATGCATTTTTTTTTTTTTTTTTAATTTTGCAAAAGATAAAAGAATTAAAAAAGTATCCAGAAATTATCAAAAAAAAACTAAATTTCAAAAATTTTTGACAAACCTGGAAAAAACATTTTTCTTTACTACTTTGATTAATTTTCTCTGATTAATTTTTAACAGGGATTTACTTTAATATTTATTGGTGTATTTCGAAAATCAATTTTTATTTTTTTTAGAATTTAAGATTTTGCCATTTGGGAAAAAAAAGGTTATATACCATTTTTAATTGGAAACATGAATAACATCTGGAAATGTAAAAGTAAAATCAATTAAAATAAGAAACAAATCAACTTTTAAGAATAATTTCTATAATATTATCAATTGAATCAGCAAATACAATTTATTTCTCCGTTTGTATCAAAAGCTGATATGTGGTTTTTAAGATTTCAAAAATAAATTAAATTTTTTCATTCAAATTTTATAATAATAGAACAATCCAAGAAAAATTCGCTTTACGAAAGGATAGTATTATCAAAACTTTTATTGGGATTAATCCTCAGTTTTGTCTTTTATCATTTATTTTTTCTTTTATTAATTGATCTTATTTTTCATTTTTAGTTACTATTATTCGAGTTAAGTTTCCAATTAAAAATCGTGTTTAACTTTTTTTTTCACAAACAGTGAGATCGTGAAAAAGGACTTTTTTTTATTCAAAAATGAATGATAATTTATAAAAAGGTTCAGTGTCACTGTTGTTAAATGTAAACCATAAGGCTTTGACGCTTAATTACAGAAGATCACGTCGAAAGTTAAAAAGAACAAAAATAGTACAGTCAGTTCCACTTTTAAGGCACAAAGTTTCAACTAAATTTAAGGCACAATAAAAATTTCAAATTAAGGCACAAAATTTTGATTCGAGTAAAATAAATTGTAAAAAAAAAAAAATTCCAAATTTTGTGCCTTAATTTGAGATTTTTTTTGTGCTTTAAAATCCCGTTGAAAGTTTGTGCCTTAAAGGTGGAACTGACTGTAATCTTTTGAATTGAAAATTTTCCATAGCAGAAATTTGGCAACTGTCTATTAGAAAAGCAACCAAGCCGAATCTTTTTTTTGGTAGGGGACTAGTAACTCTTATTCAGTTTTCATCACAAAAGTAATGAGTAATTCTTTTCGTAAGGATACCATCAAACCTCTATATGCAACTTCCTATATCAACTTTTGAGAAATGGATTATCATTTTTAAAACAGAAAGTTCATTTTTCCCAAACACATTTTGAGTTAAAAAGATCTGATCCTTTTTGTTTGGGATTTTTGGATCGAATTAGAAAAATAAAAAATTTGCAAAACATTTTTATTTTATGATATCTAGCTTTTAATAATTTCTAAAAGCTTGTATGAACAAATAAACTTGAGTATTTTAATCTTATTTTAAAAATACCATGAAAAATAAATCAAATATTGAATCCTTGAAGATCTAAAAAAATAGAATTTTTTTTTATGAAATATTTATTAAATTTCTTGAAATTTAAAAAATTAGGTAATATTCTTTTCCAAATATTAAGGGTATAAACAAGGAACTGTTTGTATTAAAATCCGTTATTTGATGATATCTATTATTTTTTTTTTTTTATTATATTTATTTATTTGAATTAATTTTATTTGTTTGAAAATATTTAAAAAATTTAGAAACAATAATAAATCTATTGATACATTTAATCTTTGAGTTATTAATAACACACTTAAACAATTAAGATTGGGTTATTAATTATTGATTGTAAATAATCAAATTAACAAAGTATTTCTTTTACGGTTATCAGTTGAATTTTCGGGTTTTAAAAAAGTATTTTGGAGTATTTTTAATTTAATGATTTGGTTTTTTTTACTAGATTTTTTTGTTCAATAAAAATATAAAATTGATTAAAACTGTGTCTTTATCAAAGAATTATATTTTTTTCAAGTTTAAAATAATTATTGTAATTTTTTGGGAATTAAGTTGATTTTTTTTAGACTGTGTTGTTTTAGAACTTTGTGGTTTCATTTTAAAGTGTAATTCGGTACAATTCCTTCATAGGTAATAAGATTTCTTTCTTTTTTTCAATGAAAATACTTTTTTTTTTGAGATAATTAGGAAATATGTTGTATTTAGAACTTTTTCACAAATGAGAAAAATAAAGATCAAACTTTTAAAATCAATAATACATTTAGGAAAATAGCATTAAAAGTAAGTTTAGTTGTAGGAATCAGATTTTTACTTCTTTTTTCAATTTCAAGATGTGGTAAATTTTTTTTTGAATTGGATATTAAATTTAATTAAAGATTTTTTTTTCTTTTTTTTAATCCCTAAAGGAAGTAAGTACATTTTACAATTTTGAAAATTTTTTATTGTATAAACCTTACTGAAAAATGATTTTTTGGGTGCCATCAAATATTAAAACTTTGAAAGCAAAATATTATCCATTATTCTATCCATGAAAAGAAAGCGAATCCATGGTAATTCAGAGTTGAATTTTGAATTTTTCGATTTTTTTCAACATTGTTTTTTGATTAAAATTTTTGGTTTTATTAAATTTGGTTTTGGATCTAGAAATGTGTTTATATGGTTGACTGGAATTAATCATAGATTAAACCAAAAAAATAGACCTGAAAAGGTGTATATTTGAAACAAATATTTTCTTTTAGAAGACCAAACAAAAAAGATAACCATTCCAAATAAATTTGTTGAAATCAAAAATGAAAAAAAAAAAAACGATAAAAGCCTATTTTCCAATGATTTTTCTTCTTTTTTCTTCTTAATCGGGATGAACCAAAACAATTTGTAACCTTGGATTTCTTGACCCAACACTATTTATTATTATTTTACAAAACATTTTTGTTACAAATTTAGTTTCAAGATTCCCTTTTCAAATATTTTTATCAAATAAAACCAAAATACAGAATAGTATTTCAAAAAATAAAATAAAGGGGTTGAATTCTCGGAATCAAAAAACAGTTCAAAAAGATTCAACCCAAAATAAAAGAAAAATTTTCAAAAAATTTCAATCAAGAATTCAGAATTATTTTTAGTTCTCATTTTAATTAAAAAATAAATAATTATAAAATCAAACGAATTCGTCCAATAAAACTTTATTTCGAGGCAAGAAATTTATAAATTATCCTATTTTCTGAACCCAAACTAAAATTAGATGAATTAAACGAAAATAGGATTTTTAAATTCATTTTGGAAATTCTTTAGAAATAAAAAGTAATTTGTTTCTCAAAAATTTTACAAACAAAAGTATTTTCCCTGAAGAATTAAAAATCAAACCAAATTAAGAATAATCAATTGTATCAAATGTTACATATAAGAGCTTGAAATAAATGATTTTTATTGATTTTTTCTTGATCAATTTTTTCATTTTTTTTAATTCCCATTTTTTGCTTGGATATGAAAATATATTATACTAGGAGATCTGACACTCTCGTATTTATGAAAATATCAATGTATTTGGTTAAAGAAATGATTTGAAGGATTCCTTTCACTTAAACGGTGGCACTCAAAATTTGAAAAATGAGGTTCCTTCCTTAAAAAACAAAAAAATGTTGGCAACTGGTTACAAGAATAAATGGTAAAAAGTTTTCAAGTTTGTTTTCGTTTTCGTTTTCGTTTTCCTATTGTTTCTTACAAAGAGTGATTGAAGGTATTAAGTTGTAATTTGTGATCGTAATTTATTTGTTTGGAACTTTTTTTGAAGACAATTGTTCTGTTGAATTACAAATCTGAAAGGAAACAAAATATTAAACAAAAAAAAGAAAAATAACCATTCGAAATTTTAACCCATTCAAATTTTAAAAATCAGTGAGTTTTGAAGCGTACGAAAGTTTTTTCACTTTGGCAACGCATAGGTTGTTTTTTGGAAAAAAAATATCAAGAAAAAAAAGATTTACTCTCTCTAGTTTTATTATATAAAATTCAGTTTCAACAATGATTTGGTATTCTTTATTTTGGACAACTGGAAATGATTTGAGATTTAAGTTACTGTAATTCCAAGTCTTTAATATAAGTTTGTTCTTTTGTAATTTAAAATTGTCTTCCATTCGCCGATTATGTTTAGTAAATAGTTTGAAAAAATGTCGTTTGTTTGGAAAATTAAAAAAAATGAAATATTTTTCCGAATTTGGTTCTTAAATCGTCCCAGACATTAGTAGTCTCATAAATAACAATTTATAGTCACGGATTATTATTTTCAACCGACGTAATTTTTATTCAAAAAAAGTTCTTTTTTTATTGGATTCCAACAAAAAATTAGTCAAAAATTCGAAAAAACGTTTTTGGCTTTTTGTTTAATTGGATATTTATAATTTTTGTAAACTCTGATTGAAATATCTCATTTGATTTGATGAAATAAAAAGAACCCACATTTTATTTTCTGTTTGCTCAATATAATTTCATTTGAAATATCCAAAAGTGAAGTTATCAAATGTGGAAAAGAAAAAATGTCGAAAAAAAATTATAACATATTTTTTTTTTTGCTATTCTTCGTCAGCAATGGAATAAAAAATAATAACAACTAAATGTTCTTTTCAAAATGACTCGTGTCAGTTTCAAGATTAAATTCATTACAATCAGATCAAAATGAATGAATTAAGTTTTCAGAGAATATTTTCTCTTTATCTAAAAGAAAAAAGCTTTGATTTAGCACTTCTTCAAAGGACTTTTCAAATTGGGTGATCAACCTAGATTGCTTTTGGGAAGAGCAATTCAATTATTGAATTCTAAAAAAGTTTCGTTTTACTGTCGTCAAAATAAAGCGTGCAAAAAAATATAAAGCGTGTTTCAAAATAAAAAGCGTGTTTTTTTGTTATAGAAAACCTATACATTAATCAATCAAAGAAACCAATAATAAACCCGAAAAAAATATAGGTTTGGTTTCTTAAAGTTCTATTCTTAAAAAGAAATTCTAAAAATACAGGATCAAATTGTAATATTTATCTCAAAAAATAGAGTTAATTTTTTTGTAATGTTTTAAATATAAAAACAACAAAAAATTTCAAAAAAATTGAGAATATTATCGAAAATTTTCAACTAATTGCATGAATAATTTAAATTTTTCTGAAAATAACCAGACTTTTACTTTCAAAATTGATTTGAACTTAGGTATACTTTTGGTAGTAGATTGGATGTTGCCTTGGAACAAGAATAAAAAAAAGCACGGATAATATTTTGAAACACGGATTATAGTCGTTGTGCACGCATTATTTTGATCACTGTATATCTTTGTGAATATAATGGTTTTTCTTAAAAGTATATGAGTGTGTCAAAATATTTATTGAACCAATTTTGCAATTAAACTGACCCTCTGTCGGTCAATCATTTTTCTTGAACTTTGGAAAAACAGGTTTATCACTTCACTACAAGGAAAAAAAAATTTTTTTTACAGAGGTATTTTCTAACTTTTTCAAACACACTTATTATGTGTTATATAAATTTATTTTTTAAAAGAATCTTCTACCCAAGAAAAAAAAAAAAATTGAAAATTGAAAAAAAGTCACTATTAAAAAAAATTTTTTTTCCTAAAATTTTGATTAGTAAAAATTCATTTTTTAACTGAGAAGTTTTTTTTTTTTTTTTTGTTTAAATTTCATTTTAATGATTTTTTTGAAAGTTTAGGATATTTGTACTGAATTTCAGCGAAAATAAATTGTATTAAAGTAAAATAAAAAAAAATGACTTATTCAATTTTTTTAAAAATTTGAATTTTTGAACTTTTTTTGAAAATTTCAAAAATTTTATTTAGAATATTTTTCTCTATGATGGCACTTGAATATCCGTTCCCGGTTTTAAACAAATATTTACGACCGGGAAAAATATTTTTTCACCATAAAAAGTGATTTTAAAAAAAATTGATTTCAACTTTTTAAATTTTTTTTTAGTTGAAAAATCATATTTTTTCTAATAAAAAAAAACGATTCAAACTTCCACACCTTTTACAGATAAACTGCATGGAATTAGAAACCGAGTCGATAAACCAAGAGTTTTATTAGAGTCATACTTTCATTTTTTTAGATTTTTTTTAAAATCGAAAGTACATTTATACTAATACTATTTATATATAAAAAAATTTTCAAAAAAAAAAATAATAAAATCAACTAAATAAATACACTCGACATTTTGAGTTCTCAGGCATTTTTAAAAAAATAATTTTCAACAAAAATAAAAATAAAGATATTCATTTATATATTTTAATATAAAACTTCATATTTAACCCAGTAAAAAAAAAAAATAAAAAACAATAAAAAAAATCAAAAATAAAAAAAAGATCAGATCTTTCATTGATCAAACCCAATTTTTTTTTAACACTATTGATTGTGTCTCAATAGTTTTTCAATTTCAAAACTTTATTTGAACTTAATTTTTTTTTATTTATCAAAAGTAATAAACATTACCAAAAATTTTATCCAATATTTTTTCGATTTTAATTTTATTTTTTTTAGTTTTTTCAATTTTCTAATTTGAAAAGTGACTCAACTAGGAGTCTATTCAATAAATAAAAAATCAATCCCAAACCAAACTTTTTAATTTTTTTTTTTGTTTAAGAGTTTACTTGGATTTAATCCAATTTTGTATTTTTTTACCGAGTTTGAAAAAAAAAAAAAAAACTAAAGTTGATCACTTTCTTATGATTGTTTGAGTAGAAGATAAGATTCGTTTATTTTGAGAGTTGAAATGAGTTATTTTAATTTTTATTTATTTAAAGTAATTGAGTTTTTTTTGGTAACTAGCGATTTACTAAAACAATAGAGATTTTGTCAATTTTTTTTTTCAGTATTTGAATTTGAATACAGTCAGTTTCACTATTAAGACACAAACTTTCTACGAAATTTAAGGCACAAAAAAAATCTCAAATTAAGGCACAAAATTCAAATTCTAGTAAAAATTAACTGTAAAAAAAAAAATTACAAATTTTGTGCCTTAATTTGAGAATTTTTATGTGCCTTAAATTTGGTTTTAAGTTTGTGCCTTAAAAGTGAAACTGACTGTAGCCAAAATGGGTCACACTAATGTTACTCTACCAGTTTTTCAAATTCAATTGAATTTTAAAATTTTAAAATTTTTTTTTTGAGAGTTTGAAGGTTTTCTGAAATTTTCACTGTTTGTGTGAAAATTCTAATTAGAAAATTTTCAAGGTTCGAGTTAGTGAGATTCCAAAAAACACCGGAACGTGTTATTTGAAACATAAAACTCACGTAACTAGGAGTTGGAAATTTTTCAAAAAAATTCATTGATCTTGTAGTAGTGGATTTGGTAGTATTTTACTACTACAAAGACTAGTGAATTTAATAGGAATTTTTTTTTCAATGTTGCCACCTCCTAGGTACAACATATTTCAACACCGGAGAACACATTTTTCAAGTTCAATTGCATATTGAAAAATTAGTCTTGGGTATAATGATACCCCATTTTTACCGTTTTTTAAGTTTTTTTTATAATTTTGAAATTTTTTTAATTTTTAATCATTTCCCAAATGAATTTGAAAAATCGATTACAATTTATCTTGTCTCTTTAGATTGAAATAGGTTTTTAAATTCGCAATATTATAAATTTTTTTTTGATTTTATTTAAGTCTACTGTACCAGACACAAATCAACGATATCTCAAAATAAATTACAAAAATATTTTTCATTGATCAACTATTTAACATTGTTTGTTAAATTAATGTATATTCAATATTATGTTCGAATCGACAATAAATTTGAACAATCGAAATAAAATATTTTATAGTTACTATTATTATAACTCTGTAAATTACAATTATTTTTCAAAACGAATTTAAATTGATCAGATCAGTTAAAAATTTTTAATTCTTAAATATTTAATCTTCAAAAAGCGAAACTATATTTTTTGTGGGTAGGTAACCACTTAATATCTTTGAAAAAAAATTGTCTTTATTTTATTAAAACGATGAAAAATTTAGTTGATAAAAAATTTTTTTCGAACAAATAAACTAAAATAAAAGTCATATCTGACTATCAAATATATAATTATCGTTAGTGGCACCTTCATAAAAAAATTATGAATAAGAATACAGTCAGTTTCACTTTTAAGGCACAAACTTTCAACGAAATTTAAGGCACAAAAAAAATCTCAAATTAAGGCACAAAATTCAAATTCTAGTAAAAATAAATTGTAAAAAAAAAATCCAAATTTTGTGCCTTAATTTGAGATTTTTTTGTGCCTTAAATTTCTTTGAAAGTTTGTACCTTAAAAGTGAAACTGACTGTATTTTGATCATATTTGATCAATGAAAAATTGTAAATAAAAAAAAAACTAAAAATTTTGTAATTTAATTCCAAAAATTATTGGAATATTTACAAAAATTTTTATTTTATTCATATAACCATTTCGAATACAAAAATAATAAATTCGAGAATTAAATTTACAATTAATGTTATCGATTATAATCTAATGAAAAAATTTTAATATTTTTATAAAACTGTGTTCCTTAGTAAAATTTTTAAGTAAAAAATATTAGAACTACAGTCAGTTTCGTTTTTAAGGCACAAACTTTTAACGAAATTTAAGGCACAAAAAAAAATCTCAAATTAAGGCACAAAATTCAAATTCTAGTAAAATAATTTGTGAAAATTAAAATTCCAAAAATTGTGCTTTAATTTGAGATTTTTTTGTGCCTTAAATTTCGTTGAAAGTTTGTACCTTAAATGTGAAACTGACTTTATATTTTTTTTTTTAAAATTTTAAATACATGTTTGAAAGACTACAGTCAGTTTCACTTTTAAGGCACAAACTTTCAACGAAATTTAAGGCACAAAAAAATCTCAAATTAATTAACAAATTTGTAATATTTTTTTTTACAATTTATTTTACAGTCAGTTTCACATTTAAGGCACAAACTTTCAACGAAATTTAAGGCACAAAAAAATCTCAAATTAAAGCACAATTTTTTGGAATTTTAATTTTCACAAATTATTTTACTAGAATTTGAATTTTGTGCCTTAATTTGAGATTTTTTTTGTACCTTAAATTTCGTTGAAAGTTTGTGCCTTAAAAGTGAAACTGACTGTACTAGAATCTGAATTTTGTGCCTTAATATAAGATTTTTATTGTGCCTTAAATTTCGTTGAAGTTTGTACCTTAAAAGTGAAACTGACTGTAGATTTGTTAAGAATGAATATAATTAAAAGAATTTTAATCCAAGAAATTTGTTAAATAGACTTTATTTTGAATTTTGTATAATAATATACAGTCAGTTTCACTTTTAAGGCACAAACTTTCAACGAAATTTAAGACACAATAAAAATCTCAAATTAAAGCACAGAATTCAAATTCTAGTACAGTCAGTTTCACTTTTAAGGCACAAACTTTCAACGAAATTTAAGGCACAAAAAAAATCTCAAATTAAGGCACAAAATTTGGAATTTTTTTTTTTACAATTTATTTTACTAGAATTTGAATTCTGTGCTTTAATTTGAGATTTTTTTTGTGTCTTAAATTTCGTTGAAAGTTTGTGTCTTAAAAGTGAAACTGACTGTATATTTTAAACTACTTAAAATTAATGACTCAAAATCATGAAATTCTAGGTATAAAACTGCCTGATGCTCGATTTGGCAATTTACGAAACCGAACAACTAAAGATTTGAAAGCTTGTTCAAAACAAGAAATTTTATTCATTTATAATGTGCTTAAGAAAAATTCCAACTTCAATTATTCGATTTCGAAGGAAAATGTAATTCAACATCTACAACTCGTCCCTATTAAGAGTAATAAATCTCGTTTAAAATTATTTTATCTCTTAAATTTAACAAACAAAAGAAAACATAACCTACAAGTGAAAAAAAAACTCACAATTTTCAAATTCGCTATTGTAACCTTTTTAAAAACAAACAAAATTCGACTGTCCAAAATTTTCAAAAAGTATTCTATTCCAGATTTTTTTACACTGCTTGGGGTACAACAGTATCGTACCTCAAGTATTTCTGTAACAGATTTTATTGAACAAAAATTTTCAAAAGATCTAGAAAATTTGTCAGATTTCAACAGTTCGAGGGAAGAAAAATTTTCGTTTTCTTCATTACAGTCAGTTTCACTTTTAAGGCACAAATTTTCAACGAAATTTAAGTCACAAAAAAATATCAAATTAAGGCACAAAATTCAAATTCTAGTAAAATAATTTGTGAAAATTAAAATTCCAAAATTTGTGCCTTAATTTGAGATTTTTATTGTGCCTTAAATTACGTTGAAAGTTTGTGCCTTAAAAGTGAAACTGACTGTACATACCTCGTTTTCTGAGTCGAGTCAAGATGAATTACTTTTGCAAAATCAAAATTCCGAGGATGAGAATTCAGAAGATGAAAAATCTCAAGAAGCTAGAATTGCTTATGACCAATTGAACAATCAACAATTAAACTCATTAAGGTCACTTGCAATTTATCCCCTCTTTAACGAAATCATATATTTACCTTTTCCACCAGCTGAAGAAATTCTCAACAAAATTCAATACACAAATTATGCAGGTTGGATGATTTGGAAGCAGCTTTCAACACCACAACTCAAAAGAATCTTTTACGAAGAATCCATGACCCTTTACATGAACAAAAAAAAATATAAGGAGATTCCATATAAGTTCCTTTGAAAGCCTGGACCGATTAAACCAAACAAACGTGATAGAAGAATTTCGACACAACAAAGAACTCAAGAGGAAGTTCCGCTTCATTCATAAATATTTCAATCAAAAATCGGATGAACTTTTCAAAGAGGAAGAAAAAGAAAAAAGCAAAGAAAAGGGAAAAAAAAGGGAAAAAAGAAGAAGCACAAAGAAAAGGACAAAAAGGAAAAGATTAAGAAGAAAAACTACAAAGAAAAGAAGAACAAGAAAGCTCAAAAAAGGAAAAAAAAAGAAGATTAAACTAAAAAAAGAAAGCAACAAAGTAAAATTTCTTTTAAACAATTCTATCCGTTACCATTTAACAACGAAAAAAAATTTTTTTTTTATATATTTTTATTTATTTAGTAAATCGACTATTAAATAGAGTAATAAATTGAAAATATTACAGTCAGTTTCACTTTTAAGGCACAAACTTTCAACGAAATTTAAGGCACAATAAAAATCTCAAATTAAAGCACACAATTCAAATTCTAGTAAAAATAAATTGTAAAAAAAAAAATTCCAAATTTTGTGCCTTAATTTGAGATTTTTTTGTGCCTTAAATTTCGTTGAAAGTTTGTGTCATAAAAGTGAAACTGACTGTAAAATAAATTTATTAAATCTATTATTAATTTAGCAATTAATTAATAAATGCAGGATGGGAATATAAACATTATTTTTTAATTGGAATGATAGCCAAAAATTCACCATTATAGCCAAATAATTTCTATTATGTGTGTATCTGTATGTGTGGCGTAGTGGGGAGGAGTTGTGTGTGTGTGTGTGTGTGTGTGTGTGTGTGTGTGTGTGTGTGTGTGTGTATGTGGAATAAGTTTGGTTAGTTGTATTCCAGTTTGGTTAGTCTCAACTCTGGAACACACCAACCTTGATAAAATAAGAGGCCAAATGAGGCAAAATTAGAACTACTAAAAACATTAGGAACTATTAAAGTCCCTAATGTTTACCTGAAAGTTAGATCAGGTTTTTTTTTTTCAAATTTTTTTTAAAAGGTTTAAAAAAAAACAAAAAAGAAAGCATTTACAGTCAGTTTCACTTTTAAGGCACAAACTTTCAACGAAATTTAAGGCACAATAAAAATCTCAAATAAAGGCACAAAATTTTGGATTCTAGTAAAATAATTTGTAAAAATTAAAAATTCCAAATTTTGTGCCTTAATTTGAGATTTTTTTGTGCCTTAAATTTCGTTGAAAGTTTTTGCCTTAAAAGTGAAACTGACTGTATTAAAAAAAGAAGAAGAAGGTACAAAAAGAACCAAAGACTAATTTGACTTACATTTAAACAATTTTATATTGATGAAATTAAATGTGTTGAAAATAGGTGTATTTGCCCTCCGCTAAGGAGACCCTTTTTTCTTGATATTTGTAATTATTGTTGAGAATCATCAAGCCAGAATCAAATACACCAATTACTAGACTCTTTTCCTACTATGTTTGTTCTATTTTTTTAATTGAAAAATAAAAAAAAGTTAATGAAAAAAGAAATTAAAAGAAAAAGAAAAACAAGAGAAAATGAAAAAAAAATAATAAATAATAATAAGTGCCAAAAGATTATTTTATGAGTTAGAATAAAGTTAAATTGATTAAATTGGGATTAATTTAATCTTTTTTTAACTTAATTCCTTTTTATCCTTTAGTAATACAGTCAGTTTCACTTTTAAGGCACAAACTTTCAACGAAATTTAAGGCACAAATTAATCTCAAATTAAGGCACAAAATTTGAAATTTCATTTTTTACAATTTATTTTTACTAGACTTTGAATTTTGTACCTTAATTTGAGATTTTTTGTGTGCATAAAATTTCGTTGAAAGTTTGTGCCTTAAAAGTGAAACTGACTGTAATAAATATTGAATAATTTTTATGTCTTCTCATGGTAGAGAATCGAGCAGCGTCACCAATTGCAATACTTCAAAAGCTAATACGAATAGTGTATATGCCTTTGAGACCATTGAAGAAGAAGAAAAGAAGCAGAACTGAGGAATTTGATCATTGAAGATCTTGGCAGGGAAGACCCGAAGAAATTTCATGAGAAAATAAAACTTAATAAAACTTAATATTTTTTTGTAGATTTTCTTTCTTTTAGAATTTTTTTTTCAATTTTTATTCTTGAGTTTATTTTTTCCAATTTTTTTTTCCATTTTTTTTTCAATTTGTTGTTTGGATGATTTTTTTATTCTTTTAAATTATAATTACTTAGATTTTTTGAATATTTTATTTTTTTACAGTCAGTTTCACTTTTAAGGCACAAACTATCAACGAAATTTAAGGCACAAAAAAAATCTCAAATTAAGGCACAAAATTCAAATTCTAGTAAAAATAAATTGTAAAAATTAAAATTCCAAATTTTGTGCCTTAATTTGAGATTTTTTTTGTGCCTTAAATTTCGTTGAAAGTTTGTGCCTTAAAAGTGAAACTGACTGTAGAAATTTTTTTAGTTTTTTTTATTTTGAGTTTAATTTTTTTTATTTAATTGAGTAATAACATTGAATTTTTAGATTTTCAAAAATTCAATTTAAAATATTTTTATTTAAGGGGGTAGTACCGATTAATTTTTTAGGTAAACCTAATAGATATTTAGAATTTTTTTTTTGCCAATTACTTAGATTTGAAATCCAAGTGAAAAACTTCTTTATATATTTATGAAATCTCGATAAAGTACATTCATTTAATTTAATTATTTTTTTTTTATTGAAATAAAAAAATTGTCCATTTTTTCACTTTTTTGTAAGTTTCAATTTTTCAACTTTTCATAAGAATTCAAAAAAAAAAAAAAATGAGCAAGAAAGCAAAACCTTGTTGTGTTTGTATATTATCTACAAAAAATAGTTTGAAAAAAATAACCTGAAAGGTTTTCTTTGGATTTTCATGAAAACATTGTTTGATTCAAAAAAAAATATAAAATATCTGCTTTACTCTTAATAAAAGATTTTCTTTCTTTTCTTGTACCATTCTTTTTCTCGATGAATCTACTTTTTGAGTTTACATTCTTTTATTTTTGTTGAATTTGAAATTTATTAAGTGTTCCCAAATTATCATTCTAAAATTTTTTGTCATAGTTAAAAAAAGAAAAGAAAAGAATAAAAACTATTTTTTACAGTCAGTTTCACTTTAAGGCACAAACTTTCAACAAAATTTAAGACACAAAAAAATCTCGAATTAAAGCACAAAATTTATATTCTGGTAAAATAATTTGTAAAAAAAAAAATTCCAAATTTTGTGCTTTAATTCGAGAATTTTTTTTTGGGCCTTAAATTTCGTTGAAAGTTTGTGTCTTAAAAGTGGAACTGACTAACTCATTTTTTTTTTTCAGAAACAATGTGAACCTCATACAAACATATATATATATATATAGCCGTTCCAACCCTGCCGTGAAATCTATGATAATCAAAAAATTTATTTTCTTTATCATTCTTGACTTTTAATGGCTAGATTTTATGGTTATGTGATAGCCTATTACAAATGATAAAATTTTATAATAGATTAAAAATTTCACATCGAGAAAATATGAGAATTTGAATTTTTGAATATAAACTTTCTTAAATGATCAATAATTTTTAAAACAATTTTCAGGTTTCTGGTGGAACTTAATTTCTAAATACCTTAAAATCAAAAAGCAATACTATTTTAAAGAAACCATCAAATTTGATCTTCGATCTTTGGAAACTTTATTTTGGATTTTTAAATTTGTTTCAAAAACAAGAATATTTTTTAAAAAAAATTTCTTATTTGATAGACTAGAGAAAAAACCGATATCAAACCATAAAATGTATATGATAGCGTATAACTGAAGATTTTTTTTTGTATTTAAGTGGGACAAAAAATAAATTTCTATGTCTGTCAAATTTCACCGTAGGTTTGGAATGGATATATATATATATATATATATATATATATATATATAAAAACTCTGTTTTAGTCAAAGGGGCCAAACGTTTTTTTCAAATATAAATTATTTTATATAATTTACCTTTGAAGAACAAATAAGAAATAATCAGAATAATACACATCAAAGAATTGTTGATATATCTTTGAAAGAAAACTAATTAATGAATAAATTTTCTTAAAAATTTCAAAACTCAAATTCTTAGGTTACTATTGAGAAAAACAACAATGTTCGTTTTGAACTCCAACTGGTATTTGAATAATAAATAGGAAACATTTTTCACTTCATTTTCCATATTTTTCTTTTAGAAATCAAGTCCCCAAACAAAGTGTGTTGGTATTTGAGGTTTCTATTTGAAAAAGGAAATGAAAATGAAGTGAAATTTTTTCACATTTATTAAACAAATATCAAGATCAAAGTTTGAATAGCATTCTAATAAAAATCAATAGGATTTCTCAACAATCATTTCCATAAGTTTCAATAACCATAGAATAACATATTTTGACCTAGTGACTATTGATCTTGCAATAAAAAAAATTTTTGCAACTGAATGACATTTTAAAAAAAAAATCGAAAAAAAAAAGCAAAAATGTGAAAAAATGATTTCAATTTTGAAAATTTCCCAAAATAAAATTTTTCTTCTAATATCTATTCAAACCCTTTAAACACATTTAATGCTCCCATTACAACTGGTACCCTTTGACAGAAAAATAGTTTATATATATATATATATATATATATATATATATAACGTATTTTTTTTATTGTAATGGATACATACATTAATAAGTTTATTAACCAAAAAGAAGAAAGTGGAATTTTCACTCTTATTGGTGATAGATCAAAAAAAAAAAAAAAAGATGAAAAATTCTAGTCAAGTTATATGTAAAATCTAAAGATAAGAAAAAACCAAGAAGAAGAACACACAAAAAAAAGAATAACAAACAAATTCAAAACATTTGTGACAATTTCGACGAATATGAATAGGTTTATTGTTAAACTGGTAAAAAAGGAAATCAACTCCTTCCAATTTTTTTACAATTAAGAAAATTATTTTCAGAAAAATAGACTCGTTAAAGAACTTGTGAAGGGTTGTTTGTATGACCATTCTTTTTTATAGATTATAATTGATAATACCACAATAGAAAGATAAACTTATCATTTTTCTTTTCGTATTAATAAAGTTAGTATAAAAGGATCGATCGGCCTGCCAGGAAAATTAAATCAAAAGACTAAACAACTGTTGATTTGATACTTTTTTTAATTATTTTCTTTTCTATTGTTTTATAAAAAATTAATTTTTTTTTTCAAGGATTTATTTTTTATCCAAAAAAACTTTTTCTTTACAAAAATATTCCTTAATTAGTCCTAAAATGATCAACTAATCCATCCTAATTAATTGTTGATCACAATAAACTATTTTTATACAATAATCAAGTGTTTAAAATGATTTTATAAAATATCATCGTTTGACTACAGTTATAGTAAAATAATGTGGAATTTTTTCAACTTTTTAATTGTAAAAAAGTGATAATTTTTTTTTGATTAAAATTTTTCAAAATAATCAAGTTTTATAAATGTGAGGAACTCAAAAATCTCCAAAGTACTTTTCTTTACACTCCAACCTTTACCTCTGCTTTTAAAAGTTTCTTTATTTCCTTCTATTAAAATAGAAAAGTTAGAAAAAATGTTTTTTCTTAAAAATTACTTATTTTTTTAAAACTTTTCTTTTTGGAAAAAGTCTAAATTGATGCAATCTAAAACAGGAACAAGTTGCCACTTTTTGAAAATAATTGTAAAAGAATATTGTGATTTTATCAATTATCACGATTTGTATCATGATCATGTTATTATTTATTATCGCGATTTTCTAGGATATCGGGATTTGATAAAAATAATCATGACTTTTGAAAATTTTTCGTAATTTTATAATATTAATTGTGTTTTTTCACCTTTATCTTGAATTGATAGAGATGTCATCAAATCCTCTAAAAATTTAAATAAAAAATACAGAAATTGTTACTAAACATATCTAAAAATAAAGAAATTATTTTTAATTGGAATTTATTTTATTTATAAATTTTTAAGAAGCAAAGATGGTATCTTTTTTTTTTTTTTTTTGTTTTTTTTTATTTTACTTCTTTTAAAATCATTACAAAAAACTTTAAAAGAAATAATTTTATTTGAATATTGGATTATGTTTTTTCATTCAAAAAAAAATATGAATAAAATTAAACTTTTTAATTATCAACTGTTGTATTACAAATTGGACATTTTTTATGATCATTGAGCCATTGGCTAAGACAGCTAATATAAAGATAGAGATAAATAAAAAGAGAAGGGTACAGATAAAGAGAAGGGTACAGATAAAGAGAAGGGTACAGATATTGAGAAAGAGAAAGAGAAGGACAGGGATAGATCCAAATCATAAAAATAAATGTAAGATCAAATAAGTGGGGATATTTAAACAAAAAAACAAAGGAAAAGAAAATAAAAATATAAAAAAAAAAAATACCTTTGATGAAAAAAATGAGAACATTTAAGAATTGTCAAAGACTCGTCAATTTCAAACTCCATTAAACAAATGACACACTTTTCGTCTTTATACTTGCCCAAAGAATCTTCTTTTAAAACAATTTTTTCAAGAGAGTTGATTTTGTTCTTTGAAAGGCCTTGTGATACTTTGCCTATTGAATCCCCTAACTCAAGAAGTTGGTGGTAATCCATTTGATCAATATCTAACTCATGCGTTTGGTATTGAGAAAATGAAGGTGTTGCTCTTCTTTGTAATACAGGAATTGGGTTCGGTGGGCGTACAAAATATCGACGGTGGTGATTATGAGATATTGAAAAAGGATTTTGAATTAGATCCCTTGGTAATTCAGTTCCTCGGTTGATATAATGAACGCCGTTTTGTGGCCTTATATGGTTTCTTGTGTTATGGCCATGGTTTCTTGTGTTGTGGCCATGGTTTCTTTGGTTTCTCCTTGGGTAAGTTAAAAATGTATTATTTGTTGTTTTTCGATTCACATGTTTTTTTTGTTTTGGATTTGATCTTCGTCGTTTTAAAGGAGACTCTTCTTCGTCAATTAAATCAATAATTTCTATTTTTTCTTTTTCATGCTCTTTTTCTTGTTCTTTTTCTTTTTCTTTTTCTTTTTCTTTTTCTTTTTCTTTTTCTTTTTCTTTTTCTTTTTCTTTTTTTTTTTGATTATGCTTTTGATTTTGATTTTGTTTTTGTTTTTGATTTTCATTTTGATGCAGTTTTCTTATTCTTTGTGTATTAAAATTAACGATATGCTTTCCTTTCCATTTATTATTCAGATTTTTTGTGTTTGTGCTCAACAAGCTGAATGTGATTGGTTTAGCACTCGTACTTTTATTTTTTTTTTTATTTAAATAATTTGCTTGTAAATTGTTACTGTTTGCTTCATTGTTTTTTTTAACTAATTTGTAATACTTACTAAAAGGAGACGGGAAGGAATTGAGAAGTATTTTTTCATTATGGTGTAATTGGTTGTAATAATTGAGATTATTTCTATTCGTTATTTCTTTTTTTTTTTTTAGTTTTGGGATTTGAAAATGGATTTCGATTTTTTGGTTTTGTTTTGGTTTGGGTTTTTGTTTTTGTTTTTCTTTTTCTTGGTTTTTTTCATTCTCTTTTTCTTTATCTTGATCAATGTTATTTTCAATAGACTCTTCATCAATTATTATTTGTCCTTGGTTTTCAATTTCTTTTTCTTTTTCAATTTCTGTTTCTGTTTCTTTTTCTTTTTTTGTTCTTTTTTCTTTTTTTTTGATTTGAATTTTTTCAAAATGATGTTTTGTTTTTTGTTTGTGAATATGAAAACCATGGAAAGTGTGATTTTTTTTCTTTTCATTGCTAGTTTTATTAATTCTGAGTGGTTGTTGTTTTTGGTTTTGATCAGAAAACTTTCGAAAAGATGATGTTTTTTGGATTGGTTGTGAATAAAAATTGTGATTTGGTTTGCCTCCCCATAATTCGTTTTGAAGTTGAATTGCATATTGCTGATCGTAGTCAAGCTGTTGAGAATTAGATCTCATTAAAATTGGTTCAGTCATTTGAAAAATAAATAATTGATAAAAAATAAAAATTATTTTTGGGTTTTTAAAATTACAAAATAACACTTTGAAAATTAAAAGAGTTTTTAAATTGATCTCTTTTTGGTAAAGTATTTTGTCAAAACTTGAATCAATAAGGTTCCTTACTTGAGTTCTATGTCCAAATTTCATTTAATGAGAAAGAAATAAAAAAGTTTTAAACTGAGTGTCTCTTCTTTGCTTGAAATACTGCTAATCGAATTTTTTATTTACAAGTACTAATTAACTATAGTGTTATAGCTGTAAAAATGAAACAAAATAAATCGAAATATAAAGATAAATTGGTGTAGTTACTTGTTTTGTCTTGAAACATTTTTTATTTATTCAAGAAAATCACAATTTTAATTGTCTTTTAATTGTAAAACACAGAATTTTACAAAAAATAAAATGTAATTTAATAAATTTCATTAAAATAACAGAGTGGGAGAATTTTGTGATTAACAGTGAATTTAATTTATTTCTTTTTAAGATTGGTACAAATAAAATCACCGTTTTTTGAATCAAATAATTTGATAATTTTTTCAGGGACTAGTAACTCTTATTTATTTTTAATACTCAAAAGGTAATAGAGGAATTATTTAAACTAAGGTACGACTAAACCCGCTATGCAACTCCATTTATCAACTTTTGAAAAATGAATAATCATTTTTAACAAAGTTCATTTTCGACAAATAAATTTTAAGTTAAAAGATCTGATCTCTTTTTTAGTTTGGATTTTAGGATCCAAATTAGAATTGAAAAAGTAGAAAACCATTTTTATTTTTTTGAAAAATCACATTTTTAGTAATTTCAGAGTCTGTATGAACAAATAACCTTGAAAATTTAATCTTATTTTACAAATACAGTAAAAATTATTTAAATATTGAATCCATTGTATTTTGAAAAAAATTGATTATTTAAATTATTCACATATATTTCTTAAATTGTAAAAAAATTTAAAAGATTAGGTAATTTCCTTTTCAAATATTTAGAGTATACTATTTGTTGAAAAATAAATGGAACAAATTTTTCATTCAACTTTCCTAAAAAAGGTTATATAAATCATGTATAATTTCAATTTTTTAATTCCTAAAGAAAAGCTTAAATGATTAATGTACCTGATATAATTGCGACTTTGATGATTTTTTTAATACTTGGGATGATGATTTTTTTGGAAAGCTGAATGAAAATTTTGATCCTTTTATTTTTCAATTAACAGTAACAAGAAAATCCCATTCATATTTTAATCAGTTATTTGATAATATCTGTTATCATTATTTTTATTACAATTATTAATTTGAATTAGTTTTATTTGTTTATAAAACATTTAAAAAATTGAGAAATAACTGTAAAGTCTATTGATTAGTTTAATCTTTGGGTTATTACTAAATAATTGAAAAAATTAATATTTGGTTATTAATTATTGATTATAAATAAACAAATAAAAAAGTATACCTTAGATTATAAGTTGAATATAGAGGTTTTAAAAAAGAATTTAAAGGGGAATTTTTATTTCAATTCGTTGTTTTTTTTTTCTCATCTTTTTTTATTCGATAAAAAGAAAAAATTGATTCCAACTGTTTTTTGAATCAAAAAAAATTATTTTTTCAAATTTGGAATAATTATTGTAATTTTCAGAAATTAATTTGATTTTTTTATACTGGGTTATTTTAGATCTTAGTGGTTTTATTTTGAAAAGTTTTTTTTGTACACTTCCTTCTCTGAAAAAAAGATTTCTTTTTTCTTTTCAAAGGAAAAACAATTTTGTTTTAGATAATTTGACAATATGTTGGATTTTGAACTATTTAAGAATTTTGAAAAAGGGATCAAAATTTTAAAAGCAATAATTCCTTTTTGAAAATAACATTAAAAGTTAGTTTGATTTTACAGTAATCATATTTTTATTTTGTTTTTCAATTTCAAGATTTTTAAAATTTTATATTGGATTTGTTATTAAATTTAGGAGATGATTTTTCGAATGTTTAATAATCACTAAAGGATGGTTAAAACTGATTAAATTGAAATGTAATACATAAAAAGTAAATATCTGTATTTGTTAAAGAGATTGAAATCAGAAATTGGAATTAATAAAATTAAATTAAAGTCAGAAAAACCCTTTCTTGTTGTGTAAATAATACCGGAAATCAAAAAAAATACCTGAAAAGATTTTTAATTCTTAATATTCGGAAAATTGGTTTGTAATTCAAAATCAAATCCATTTTATAAATAACCAAATTTTTGATGAATAAAGTAATAAACCTACCTAAAGTTCATTATAGTATGATTTCTATATAGTGCTGAAATAATTTTTTGATAACTAAGTAGATTAACTGATTTTTTAAAAAAATAGAGTTTTTTCTATGGAAATGCCTTAGAATATGAAAATAATCACAAAATCAGGATATCTGAATTAAAAAAACATTAATATATCGAATATATTAAATTATAATAATATTTCTAATATTATTATAAAAGAGGGCCCAACTGCTTATTATCATAATGGGTAATGAAATGATTTTTGAGGCTTTAATAAATTTTCTAAATAAAAATTAATTAATTCATGTAAATAAGAGGGGTTAAAAATTCCTCCCTTAAATAATAATAATAATAATAATAAATAGATTTTTCTTGGGGCTTGTAAGAGTTTGGAAAATGATAATTTTTCTTTGTTTTTTGATTGAGTTGAGATTTTTTTGAACAATTCAAATTCCATTGATCGTCATTTTAATAAGTGGGTGAGTTATAATTTGAAAAATTTTGTAACAAAAAAAAAAAAAAAAAAAAAAGATTTCTTACTACATAAATGAAATTATAAAACAATTTTCTGAATATTAACTTTAAAAAATCTTGCCACGTATTTTTTTCATTAAATGGATTTTTTCATTGCAATGTAACTTTTTTTTTCATTTTAAAAGCTTTATATTTGAAAAAAATTTCTTGTTTTTTTTTTTTTTAGTTATAAAATTATTATTTTTTTAAGTTCTATAAGAAGGAAATAATAAAATGATTATCCCCTTCAAAATAAACATGTTCTTCAATTATTAAAACCACAATTCAAAATTTTTAACACACTGAAATTCAATTTTTAATAAAAAAAATCTTATTAAACCAATTAAAGAAGAAATACCAAATTAGAATCCATTCGATATTCAAAATATGAATACTTGTTTATAAATTACAATACTTACAAAATAGACAATAAATAGTAATCAATACTAATAAATCAAGACTGTATTAAAAATTTTGGAGAGAGCAAAACAAAAAAAAAAATACAGTGGTGAATGTGTTTAAATTCCTGTTGGTTTATTGATCCGTAGAAAGGTTAGATATCAAAAATTATTTTTATTTGAGTTCTTCGATTTAGCAGAAATCAACTTTAGCCTAATATTAATCAATTAAAAAAAAAAAAATAGTTGATCTTGTACAAAAAACTTAGGTGATTCAAAAAATGAAATGAAAACAAAAAAAAAAAGATGAAAAAATGATTTTCCTATTTTTAGAAAAATCAAAATTATTTTCAATTTGAATGTAAATATATAAATGTGATTGTTTGAACCGTTTTAGATTTGTGGAAAATTTTTAATTTTAGTTTAATTTTTTTAACTAAAATAAAATTTTTATAATTTATTTAAATGTCAAGATAAATTTCCATAAGATAATATTCAAATCTTAAGTCTTTAAATACATTATAATCCTTTAAATTTGCATCAAAATGTTTATTTTTTCTGAAATTATAACGTTTTCTTTGAGAAAAATAGTATTTTTTTTTATTAATAAGGCCAATTTTTAGTACTATTTGAAAATTGAACTTTTAGATAAATTTTAATTGGGGGTTACTGAGGTTAAATAGATTCAAAAGCAATATAGACTAATTTTAGACTAGTCCATCTTAGATCTGATAGCTGAGGTCATTTTTAAATAAGAATATTCTTTATGAGTAAAAAATATCCGTTAATCAACTATTTTTCTGTCGAAGAATAATAAATAAAATATGTGAACTATATATTTTCATGGGATTTCAATGAATAGTAGTAGAACTAATTTTAATTTTAAATTTTCAAAATTTATATCATTTTTTCACATTTTTCCTCATTTTTGGTTTTTTCTTTTTTTCTATTTTTTACTTATACCTAATTCTTTTGTAATTTTTTTTTATTACAAGATTATGATTCACTTGGTACAAAAACTTGTTATTACAAGATTATCAAAACAGTGAGAAGAATTGTTCCGAAATCATATTGGTTTATATTGGAATTTTATTTGAAATTTAATTTAAGATTGAAATGAAAAATCTTTTTTTCTCAATAAGTGAAATAAGAATTGAAAATTTTCAATTTTAAAGAAAATCTATTGATTAATTCGACTATTTCATTCGAGATATCAACTATTCCCTAATGCACGATATTCTACATTTTTTCTTTTTAAGTCTTCAAGGGTCACTTTGGAGTAAATAATTGAAATTTGAAAAAAATGTTCAGTAACTTGAAGCGAAACAAAATTATTTTCATTTATGATACACATATAATAAGCATTAAAAAACTAACATTAATCAATAAAAGGAATTAAAAAATCCTTCTCTGACAAAAAATTTTGAATTTGAAAATGAATACAGCAATTCCGCTTTTAAGGGAGTGGCCACGGTAAAGGAAAATTTTTCACTTTTGTGCAATTCTGAAGAGGATCAGAAAATAACATTTTTTACTCTGCTTGTACCTCATTGATTTTTATTATTTAAAGTGCTTTATTCATTAGATTTTTAAATTTTTTTTTTCAAAGTCTCAAAGAAATTGCCACAATAGAATGTTGAGTTGAATTACTTAAAATAGTGTTTTGAAAGTTGAATGACTTATCTTTTATTCTTTTCTCAACATTCTATTATGGCATTTAATTTTTTCATTTTTTATTTTTTCATCATTTTTGAGATTTTTTTAATCCTGAAAACATAAAGCAATTGGAAATTTTTTTTTATTTGTGGCATTTAGGATTAATGGATTTTGTTTAAAAAGAACAACAATATCACAATTGAGGGAATATAAAAGGAAACATAAATCGGACTTAAATAGCTAGAAGATTCCAAAATTAGAATAATTAAGTCAAATTATTACTTGTTAGGATTTTAAATCGTTGTTTTTAGTGGAATATGAGAAGTGAATATGATTATATGTTATCAAAGTTTAAACCAAAGAATATCTATAAGTTTTATTCAAAGAATCTGAAATTATCTTCTCCCAAAAAAAAAAAACTAAACCCCATTCCAAAAATTTGGACACATCTAAAATCAAAAATAGGGAAACAAAAACTCAATTTACTATATTCTCCCAAACGTAATATAAAACCAGATTTAAGTAACATCTTATTAATGGTTTTTTAAGTAATCATTTTCATCCAAATATAAGAAAACAATATAAAACAAAAAACAAAACAAGTGTATCCAAAAAAATGAAAGAGTTTGAACAAAAAATATATTGGTAGATTTGTTAAAATTACACCAACAATTGTTGATCGATCAAATGATAAGATACCATACACCGGTTGTTTGTGGATTTTTCACTTGAAGAAACTCAACTGTAACCATCTATCAACCATCTATAAAAAATTTTCAGATCTAACTAAACCGATTAAGTAACTGAAAAAAAGAAAATGAAAAAAAACAAAAAACACAAAAAATTTTATAGTTTGTTGAATTAAAATTAATTTCCAATTGGATGTAAATCATGTTATTGTTATTTTCCAACTGTTTAAACTGTGTCCAAATTAATGGAATTAAGTTTATTTTAATAAAAAAATACTAATAAAAAAAAAACTATTTTATCAATATAATCTCTTTTTTTTTATTGTTCAACATTACTAAAAAAAAAATATCAAATAATTTTTTTAAAAAAATTTTTAGAGAATCTACGATCACACCCCACTAAAATAAAATTTTCTTATCTCATCTCTCTCAAATTTTTATCAGGCCTTATGGTGTAGCTACTCCCTTAAGGCACAAACTTTAACCAAAAATTAAAAATTATGGCACCTATTAAGGAATTATTTGTTATATAATGTTTCTTTTCAGATAACTCAAAATCTTTACATTAGTTTGGTGTAATTCTATGGCTTAATTTTTGGTTAAAGTTTATAACTTAAAAGTTGAACTGTTTATATTAAATTCTCTACAATCTATTGTATGGTTTTTAGTTATTTGTGTTGTTGTGAGGTATTTTAACCCCTTTTGAATATCAAATTTTATTGGATGAAATTCAAAGAAACTTGAAAAGTCAGTTGATTTTGGAAATTGTCTTCAATTTTAATGTTTTGAAAAGAGAGTTTCCACTTTTAATAAATCACAAAATTGAATTATAATTTTATTAGGTTTTTCCTATCTCTCAGAAGAAATTATATATTCTGAAATAATTGTAATTCAAAACTTTGAAAAACCGGAACAAAAATGCAGAAAGAATCATGATAGAAATTCATATTACAATCCTAATTTTCATTTTTTTATTAATTTTCTCTGTATTTGTAAATAACAATTTTTTCATTTTCAAAAATGAGTAGAAGAAAGAAACAACAAAAGAAACAACAAAAAGAAACTGAAGAAAAAAAAATGGGTCCTTTGGTAAAGGAAGGTGAACTTGTTTTTGGTGTAGCACATATTTATGCATCTTGGAATGTAAAGATCAAACTTTCTCTCTTGTTATGCTTTCTATTTTTTTAATCTTAAAGTTTTACTTTTTTTGTTTTTTGTTTTGTTCTTTTCTTCCACAAACCTAAATTAAAAAAAATTTTTTCAGGACACTTTCATCCATGTCACTGATCTTTCTGGAAGTGAAACAATTGCAAGAGTATCAGGTCTGTATTTTTTTCTTTGTGTAACATTGTAATTTCCCGAAACCTTTTTATTAGACTCAGTAAAAATATTCAAATAACAAACAAATTACAAAAAACAATTATATTTACAAAACCTATCTTTTCAATAACTAAAGGTGGACAAAAAGTAAAAACCGATCGTGACGAGTCCTCCCCATACGCAGCAATGCTTGCTGTCGTAGACATTATTACACGTTGTAAGGTATGTATCTACTTGTCCAACAAAAATATTTTTTTTCTTTTTCTTTACTTTACAAGGCAATTACTCATCCCAAATAAACCCATTTTTAAAAAACCAATCCTTCGATCGAATATTGATTGTTCATAATTTTCTTTTTTGAAATTTCTAAAATAGGAATTAAATATCAACGCGCTTCATATTAAAATCAGAGGAAGAGGTGGAAACAGAAGAAGAAGACCTGGTCCAGGAGGACAAGCAGCCATGCGTGCTCTTGCAAGAGCTGGAATGAAAATTGGAAGAATTGAAGACGTTACACCAATCCCAACCGATGGAACAAGAAAGCATGGTGGAAGAAGAGGAAGAAGACTTTAAGTCAATTCTATTTTTTTTTTTTCTTTTAGACTTCCCATACCCAAAAAAAGATCAAACCTTCATCTTGTGTGATCAAAACCTAAACCTTTTAATTTTTTTTTAATTTGTACTTGTTTTTTTTTGTTTTTTGATTATTCGTTTTAAATAAATTTTTTTTGATCAACATCACATCAACAAAACCATATTTACTTTTTTAGTTCATTTTATTTCGATAATTTCAAGATACTTCAGAATCATGACTTTGAATAATAATATTTGGCCCTTGGCAAAAAAGTGAAAGCTGCAAAAAATGCTCAACACGATTTTTAATTGAAAACCTTAATAAAATCAAAGAAATCACCAGAAATCACAGAAATCACAGAAATCACAGAAATCACAGAAACCTGAAAACAAAAAGTAAAAACAATTAAAAGAAAAAACAATTTGCTTCAAAGAAATAGTTCGTTATATTATTATCAATAGAATCAAAAAAAAAACATGTAAACTCCATTTCAAAATCATTGGCCCATTAAAAATCAAATTTTAAAGAAAAATATTTTTAATAATTGAAGTTATCTATTATAATATAAAAATTTCGGTTTTAGTATTCAGTTCTATACTCAAGAGATATTTGTTTTTTGTCTAAAAATAAAAGAAAAAAAAATAAAAAAAACAGTTCAAAAAAATTTGGCCATTTATTTTGAAAAAAGCATTACATAAAAAATAGAAATTTTAAAAAATTAATAAAAACCCATTTGTCGATTCTCCTTCCATTTGAATAACTACATCTAATCTCTTTTTCATATTTGAAACCAATTTTTTCATTAATTCATCTGTTCTTTCCAATTTTTCATTTTTATTTTTGATTTTAACAAAACACTGTCAAAAAAATAAAAAAGAGAAAAAATGATTTATTTACAAACTTTTCATTGTGAGGGGAAAAACTTCAAAACGATACAAAAGCAATTCAAAATTCAAATATAACATGGGCCGTTTATTATGAAATTTAGTTTAGATCTCCTTTTTTATTGAAATCCGATTGTGACGTTTTGGGGATCTCTACAAAATTCAAATTTTTCATCAAATTTTTAATCATTAGCTTTGTATTTGGCAAAGGTATCCCAAAAAATTTTTTTCAAAGTTCAATTATAAATGATAATTGACCCTTGAAAAATAAATAAAAAATAAGGAGAATAATACACACTAGAGAATAATTTATCTCTTGAATGAAGAAAAACTAATCAATCAATAAATTTTCTTAAAAATTGAAAAACAAAAATTCTTTTTTAGTGGAGGGCCTATTGAGAGAAAACAAGAATGTTTGTTTTGATCTCCTATTAATGATCGAAAAAAATTCCAATAGAAATAAATATGTTTTTTCTACAATCATTTTTACTGTTTCAATAACAATAGAATAACAAATTTTCTAGTTAGCGAATATCGATCTTGTAATAAAAAATTTGTAAATGAATTAACGTTTAAAAAAAAAATTGGAAAAAAAAAGGCAATGTCCAATATTAATGATTTCAATTTTGAAATTTCCAAAATAAAACTTTTTCTTATCTAATATCGACTCAAACGATTTAAACAGATCTAATGCCCTCGCTGTAGCAGGGTACCTTTAACTCAAAAATAGTATTTTTGAAAAAATGTCTTCCTTATTATTGTTTATTATTTTTTCATAAAATGATTTTTGAATATATTTCTACATTTGAGAGGAATTGGGGGTTATTATTCCTTCAAAATATAAAAATTTATTAAATAACAGTTTTTTTTTTCCCATTTTTTTTTATTCTTTCATAAAAGATCGTAATCACTTAAATCAAAATAATTAGTTTAAATTTTTATTATATATAAATATTGCTCATGTGTATTCTTCCTCCTAAAAATCCTCATTTTTCATGGAAATTTTTGAGCAATAATTTTGTTTTAATACTACTCACTTAACATGTATTTGCCCCATGCCCAACTCGCGGCTTTATACTAAAAAAAATATTTTCACATTACAATTCTTTTGATCGGAAAATTAAATAATAATAATAAAAAATTAATCAAGCTCTTCACAACAAATATTAATAAGTTTTAAGGTTTTTTTATAAAAAAACAATTGAAATAACAAAAAAACAATTAAAAATCACACTTTCCTAAATTACTCTCGAAATAAAGTTCAAAATTCAAATGGCAAAAAATAAATAAAAAACAAACAAAGGTATAAAAGGATTTTCAATTTACAAAAATTCAAATAACAAAAAAAATCTTAGGATCTCAATTTCAAAAATTACTCTCAAAAAAAGTGCAAAAATCAAATAACAAAAAAGAAAAAAAAAAAAAAAACCAAGGTTTAAAAAGATTTTTAATTGATAAAAAGGTCAACTTAACGTTCACATAGGATTTTCAAAGAAAAAAAATTCAATTTCAAAAAAAAAACAAAATTCAAAAAGAATTCTTGATTAAGCAAAAAAAAATATCATTAATAAAATTAAAGTTTTGTACGGTTCTCAATTACAAAAAATCCAAATTTAAAAACAAACATACTTTTATCTTATTATGTATAACCAAAGGGTGAATTTTCGTCAATTTGGTACAAATTGTCTTCTTTAAGCACATAATCAATTTAATCCAATTTAGTCTAATGTATGGTTATTTTGTAATCATCTTCATTTGACAGAGTGAGTATTTTTGTAACATTCTTTAGAGAAAAATAACTTATTTGAAAAAAAGAAAAAATTCAAAAAAAATCTTCAAGAATTCAAAAAATACCAAAAATAGAAACTTCAAAAAAAATACCATTTTTTTCAAATTTATAATTTGCAGCTATTTAAATTGGAAACTGAGTGTCATTTTATGCTATTTTTTCTATATATGACCAACTGTTGTCAAAATAATGTGTAGAGAGAAGATTAATATGTGTATCAAAATAAAAAGTGTGTTTCTTTTTTATAGAAGACTCCACATTGAACTATCAAAGAAACTGATAATAAACCTGGAAAAAATATGGTATTGGTTTCAAAAAGTTATATTATTCTAAAAGGGAATTCTAAAAATAAAGGATTAAATTGGAAAATATATCTCAAAAAATATAGTAAATTGTTTTAAACATCAATACAAAAAATCGAAAATATACATAAAAACCTAGAAAATTACTGAAAAATTTGAAAAAATTTCATGCAGAATTTAAATTTTACTGAAATCTTCAATAAATTAACCTTCAAAACTGATTTGAACTTTGGTATAATACTGATTAATAAATTGGATGTTACATTGGAACAGAAGAAAAAAAAGTATGGATCATATTTAAAAAAATGAATTATAGTCTTTGGGTATACATTATTTTACTCAAAGAAGCTTTTCGTTGTTGATTATTTTGATCGATCGCTTCGCATATCGACAAGTTTTTAACCTGTAATAGGTTCTCTTATAATAAATTACAAATAATTTTTTTCCATTTCATAAATTAATTTTTCATAGTACAGCCAGTTGCACTTTTCAGGCATTAATTTTCAATGTAATTTGCTACACATAAAAACCTCAATTTAAAGTACATTTTTTTGGATTTTTTTTTTTACACAATCAATTTTACTAAAATTTGAATTTTGTGACTTAATTTGAGATTTTTATTGCGCTAAATTCTGTTGAAAGTTTGTGACTTAATATTGGGACTGACTGTAATGACTAGACCCTTTAAAAATAATTTTGATTAAAAGGGTACCTCTTGTAAAGAATTCTACAAGTTGGTGAAAAGGAGTTGATTTTTTAAAAGTTTTACTTCATGCACAAAAGCAGAATATGAAAATGATGAAAAATCTTGATTGGTGTTTGGCATTTGAATATGACAAAATATAGCCTCTTTTTCTTTTTTAAATTTCAAAATATTCATTTCTTCTAGAATTGTTCCGAAACTCCATATATACCAAAACGAATAATAGAAAAGTACCTATCTCAAAAAATTATTAAACCTTTTCAATTTATGAATTTGAAGGGGGCAGATATACCATAAGACATGGTAAAAATTTGAGAGAGATGAGAGAAGAGTGTTTGATTCTAGTGGCCTATGATCGTAGATTCTCAAAAAAAATTTTTTAAAAATTCTTTTTTATTGTTTTTTTAGTAAGGTTAAACTATAAAAAATTGAGAAAAGAATTGATAATATTGGATTTATTTTTTTTTATATATATTTAAATATTTATTTTACCGAAAAAATAATTTTATATTCATTGAATAAAACTAATAGCTGTTTTGTGATGTAGAATTTGAAAAATTATAATAATCTTCACTTCCCCAATTCCACAAAATCCAAGTGTTTTATAATCCTAAACAGAAATATTTTGCTATAATTATAATTTATTCAAATCCAACTAGCTTTTAAAACCCAATTCGTCTTTAGTTTGATGATTATCCTAATTGTAATGTTATTGTTCATTTTAAATAAAATCCCTTTATCCAAAATGCCACTTAGAAAAAATCTTTCTTATACTTTTTGTTATCATTATTAAAAAAATTTAAAAATGTTTAAAAAATACAAAATGAAAAAATTAAATTCAACAATAGACTGTTGAAATAAGAATAAAAGATAAGTCATTCAACATTCGAAACACCATTTTAAGCAATTCAAATCAACATTCTATTGTGGAAATTTCTTTGAGACTTTGGAAAAAAAATTATAAAATCTAATGAATCAAGTACTTTAAAGAATAAAAATCAACAAGTTAGAACCAAAGTAAAAAATTTTATTTTCTAATCCTCTTCAAAATTACAAAAAAGTGAAAAAATTTCCTTTATCGTTACTACTCCCTTAAATTTATTGATAAAGAAAGAAAAAAAGAATAAAAGATATAGAAACCCAATTTGTCTTTTGTTCCTTAAAAGACTTTAATTCCCAATTGATAAATTACTACAAATATCGTACCAAAATTTTTCTCTTTAAAAATCAATTTTTTTTTAAAAACTAGAAATTTGGTAAAAATGCTTAGAAAATAAACCTGAGTCCCAAATTGAAATTTATTGATAATTTCTTTTCTAGTCTACTTATTTGAACTGTTGATATTTTCGAAGCAAAGATTATTTTTACCAATAAATCGATAATTATTGATATTGTGCCCAATTTGGAATAAAAAACTCTCCTGTTGAAATTAATTTTCCGTGAAGGGATGTCAAAAAAGTTTCTGAATATATCCTTTTACAACTTTTTGCTTCTTTCAATCTTCAACAATCAATCATATTTTTATTTTTAAAAACCAAAATTTTGGAAAAATATTTCAAATTAAAGTAAAACTTACGTTTTATTTTCTAAAAAGAAACATAAAAGAATTCTAAAAAATAAAATGTACTTTACAAGAAATGTCAAAAGTTAAATAATTTTCACTTCTAGGTTATTTTTTAAAAATGTTACTTTTGAAATTATCGATTCTCTAAAACAAAACCCCTGGATAATTACCCTACCTTTGGGTCAATTTCTCAAGAATTCAACTTCTTTCCAAGCTAAACTTTTTTATTTTTTTTAAAATTTTATTCTTCTGATTATGTCTCTTTTTTTGAGAGTATTTAATAGTTTAGAATTTAAGAAAGAACAACTCCCAAAAAAGAAGCTTAAATTGTTCAAAAAGTTTTTTAAAAAGTCATCAGAAGTTGTTATATTAGTTGATCTTCAAAAGTCAGGGGTGATTGTTGCTTCAACTCTAAAATCTGTAAAGTTTTTTGGTTGCTCAAGTCAACAAACTTTTCATAAATACAATTATGAAAATCTGCTGCCTACCAGACAAAAGCACTTAAATTTATTGACCCAAACAGTTTTTATCAACCTCATTCAGGAGACAATTAAGTAAGTGCTTGTTCATTTTTTTTTTCTTTTTTGTTCTTGTTTGGAAACGTTTAGCAATCAAATCAAAATTATTGATCAGAAAAAAAACTCCAACAAAATTTCCACTTGTTATTCTTTTCTTGAAAAACCCTTCCCAACCCACCTTTTTTTTTATTTTTTTTAGCAGACTTTCTCACCACAAGATTATTTTTTATCAAAATTAAAAAAAATTTCTCGATTGTGGAATTTGTTCAACAAAATTTGATTTACAAAACATAAACTTGATCACCATTTGTCTGCCAACCGACTCACCTTTAATTTTTTCTTTTGAAGGAAACAAAGACAAAACCTTACAGCCAGTTCCACTTTTAAGACACAAACTTTTAAGGAAATTTAAGGAACAAAAAAAAATCTCAAATTAAGGCAAAAATGTTCAGATTCTAATAAAATCATTTGTGTAAAAAAAAAAATTCAAAAAAATGTGCCCTAATTTGAGAGATTTTTTTGTTCCTTAAATTTCCTTGAAAGTTTGTGTCTTAAAAGTGGAACTGACTGTAATAAATAATTTGAAAACGTTTGCAATTTTGCTTTTGAGTTGATGAACGAATTCTTCACAACCGAATTTTTTCTGTTGTTTCCAAACTTGTTTAATTTTTCTTTTTATCAACGAAAAATTTAATTCCCCAAACAAGATTATGAAACCACAAAACAAAGACAATTTTTTAGTAATTATTTCTAAAGTTTAATTTCTTAGAAAGGAGCTTATAGAAAAGTTGTATTTAAGAATTCGTTTTCTTTGAATTACCCATAATAATTGAAAGAACAATTCCCACAAAATTTGATTTCTTCAAGACTTCTATGGAATCCATTCAAAATCTGATTGAACATTTTCACGAGAAGGTGGTGATTTACAAACCAGCAGTATGATCACACAAACGATCCACCATGATACACTTTATGATAGAATCACAAACAAGTTCCTAATGACAAAATTATCTCTAAATAACAACACTTTTTTCTCTGGTTAATTGTATTTCCCATTTAAAATAAGAACTTCTTACAAAAAAAAAAAAGTTCAAGAAAAAATTTAGATTGGTGTTGAATTGAGAAATTTCAACAAAAGAGGTTTCAAGAATTGAACTCAAGAGATAAATCTACAACCACTTGTGTGGTTTTTTTCAATCAAAAATAAAAAAAATTCAACTGCTGTTATTTGAATATGAAATAGGAAGAATATTCACTCCCTTTTCATTTTCCAGATTTTTTTTTTTTCTATAAATAGACTTTTCAAGGAAAGTAGGTTGTAATTTGTGGTTTCGATCGAAGTTTGAAAAAGGAAATTGAAAATGAAGTGAAAATTTTTCCCATTTAAAACTCAAATAACAGTAATGTAATTTACCAAATATAAGAAAGGTCTATGAACAAAAGAACGACCACTTTCGCGAAAAGATGTATATTTTGAATCCGTACATATTCTCGTAAAAATAATCATTTAACCCACATTTTAACTAGAATTAATATATTTAAAACAAAAAAAAAATTTTTGACACAATGAAGAATAAATCAAAAAAAACAAGAATTTCATAATTTGAAAAAAAGGTATTTCATTTATTATTTCCATAGATTTGATCTGAATATTTTAAATAACTTTAAAATCAAAAAGAAAAAAAATAAAATCACATGCATAGAACACGAAAGTTTCACAAAAAAGTTGGTTTAAATCTGATAAAAAATCATTTATCATTGAAACAAAAATATATATTATTTTGTACATAATGTCTTTTGTGTATTTAGTAAATTACATTTATTGCAAATTTTTTTTGAATTGTAAAGTCTTCATGAAGTTCTATGTGCATCCCTTGAGTCTAGTTTCTTAAACTCTTTGGTTGAAATTTCTCACAAAAACAACAACAATGTAAATTGAGATCTTTAATTTGCTTTTTCGAATTGGTCATATATTTTAAATCAAAATAAAATTGACAGTTAAAAAAATAGTTTTAAAAAGAGATAATTTTGCCTTTATGAGATAAAATGCTATTAGATTATGGGATGCGCTGTTTAGAGCCTTTTTGAGAGAATATTTAGCCAATTTACAATTGGTCACCTTCTCGCGAAAATGGTAAAAACATATTTTTATTTCAATTTTGAATGATTATTAATCACATTTATACAAACTTTTAATGAAAATTTCCTTTTTCTATTTATCAGAATGATATTTTTTTTATTTTATGATTAATTTATCTGAAAAAAAACCAAAAATCAAAGAGTTAAAGTTTGGAATTGTTTCCCCTTTTACTCAATATTATTGGTCAAGATTTTAAAAACAAACAATAATAACCAAACTAAACATTGACTAGATTTTCGAAAGATTACAACTACTCTAAGGATGAACCGATTACTAAACCAAAAATTCAATCATTAAAAATTGAATAATCATCAAGAGAAAAAAAATTTTTTTCGGAGTTCTGAAACCCAATCTCTCTCGGTAACTGAAACAATTCTTATTTATGAAAAGACAACCCCAATAAAAATTTAAAAAAAAACAAAAAACACAACAACAACGTATAATAACTTCATAATGAACCTTGTGTTGGAAATCATCTTCTTGTTTGATTGACTTTACTTTTACGAGAATGATCTTGATATTACTTAAAAAAAAACAATAACACAAAATGCATCTTCTCAACTACTTTTATGATCGAATCTTCGTTGCTTGAGCCATGACTATTGTTTAACTAAACCCATTCTATTTGATAAAAATTTTAAAGTTGGTACTTAAGGCGTCTCTAAAAGAATAAAATCTTAAGGGTACATAAAAAATTTGCATTTTTTCTAATTTTAATTTTGAATTTTATCCAAAAGATTTTTCCCCAAATAATGCCAATAGTTATCAGAACAAGTTAAAAATGACCATTTTTGCGAGAATATGACATGTATTTTAAAACGGCCATCTTCTCATAAAAAAGGCCATTTAGTTTTATCTCTACTGTTGTAAAAATAACCCACACATCCTTGGAAAACCCATGTTTCAAATTAAAAAGTCGTGTTTCTTTTTTCCAAGAAATCTTACATCACAAATGATCCAAGAAACAGAAAATAAACAATAAGTCAAAAGGATATTGGTTTCTTAAAGTTTTTTCGATTAAAAAAGAAATACTCCAAAATAAATGATTAAAATGTGAAATTTTTCATTAAAAAAATAGTCAATTTTAGAGAAAATTTTAGGAATAAAAAAATAAAAAATTTCTTAAAAATTGGAAAATTTTTACAAAAAATTTGCAATTCATAATTTAATATCCCATCAAAATACCAACAAGTTAACGATCAGAATTGATTTAGCCTTGGGCACCCCTTTGAATACTAAATTAGATATTCTATTGAAACAAAAGAAAAAAAAAAGCACTTTCTTTATTTGAAACCTGGGCTTTGTGCTCTGTATACGTGTATTTTTGACCACTGTAAGGTTATTTGGAAGAGATCAAATTCAACAAACTTCAATACTTAAACTTTCATGAAAAAAAAACATAAACAACTTTTTTTTTGTATCTCACTTTTTTTGCACAACGGTAAATGAAAAAACAAATTGACAAAAATTTCAATCCAAATTCCTCAAAAATATCTTTTTTAGATTTTTTTACAATAACAGAAATCACATAAAAGAAACTACAGCAATCAAAATTCAAAGAAAAATTATTTCTAAAAGATAGTCTAATCAATTTTACTTTTTGGAATATGAAATGAAATTTTTACCCCATTTATTTTTTTTTTTATTCTAATTTTTATGTGAAGATCGTTTTATTTTTTCGACTAATTGCGATTAAACACAATTTTAGAAATTGAAATCAATTTTTTTTCATTTATTTTGGATCGGTAATTACCATGCATTTTCTTCATACTCAATGAGTAGCTTACTAAATAAAAATGATATTGTGAAAGTGCACTTATTGTGGTTGAAAAAAATAAAAGAAATTATGATAAAGTTTCCAAGATTTTTGAGATTAAAAATTCCAAAGTTTTTAAAGAAACAGAAAAAAATCAATTGATCTTTTTCTTGGGTTTTTATTTGCAAACGCTTAAATTTCTTCGATTTGGAACAAATTGTTTTCTTTTAGTACAAAATTAATTCAATCCAATGTAATACGACTTGTGGTTGTTCTTTAAATGGTTATAGATTACAAAGTTTTGATTTGGCTCGATAGTTTTTGGAAAAATAACTCATTTGAAAAATAATAAAAAAAAATCTTTGAGATCTGAAAATAGTACCAATATTAACGACACTTTGAAACTGAAACAATTGTATTCATAAATTATAATTCGCATCAATCAAAATATGAAATAGAGTATATATCTTTGGTACTTTCTTACAAAAATACCAGTTCTTTTCATCTTTGATTTTGAGAAATCTATCAAACATCACATCCTGATTTATTTTTAATGGGAATTAGCCACTCAGAAACAAAGAAATATGGAATTTTTTTTTTTTATTTCAAAGTCTATTTTACACCTGAATGTCTGTATCCTTAAATGAAATCATTTTCCCCGTTTTAAAAATCATATACAAGCAACCACCAATGAAACATACCCATTATAAATCCTGTACGTTTATCTCAAAATGCTTTCAAATATGAAAAAATCTTCTAAAATATAATAGTTCTTAATCTAAATAATCACCTTTTCGCCACATTTAACCTAATATATATATATATATATATATATATATATATATATATATGTCCTTAATAAAATTAAGCACTATTTTTTTCTGGTTAATATTTTTCGAAATTAAGTTCATAACTTAATTTCATTAACCACTGGGATAATTTTTTTTAGAATAAAAACACTCTCAACTTTTGAATATCGAAAATATTTTTTGAAATTACTGTGCACTTTTTTATTTTTTTTTGAAAAATTGGGGTTGAGAAAAGCTTGAAATGAAAGAATAAGTTAATATATTAAATTAGAATGGTTTTCCAGAGAGTTTATCTTTTGAGTTGAACTTTTTTTTAATTTTACCATTTAAAACTAAAAAAAACATTTGAAGACCAAATTAGTCCCTTTTGTGAAAAGAAAATTCCCCATAATTTAGAATTTGTTTTAGTAAATGAGTTAAAACAAGAGAGTGAATCTAAAAATATACATAATTTCAAGTGTGAATTCAATGATTGTGGCAAAACATGTTCTCAAGAAAAAGTTGAATTGAAACTTTATTTATTTTTATTTTATCATTTAGTTTTTTTAATTGTATTAAGGGAAAGTATTTGATCAGTTTTTCATTTTTAGTGTTTTTTGGGTCTTAGGGACATATATATATATATATTATAAAATAAAATCAATGAAATTTGAAGCACTTTATTAAAAAAAATTCTTTCGATTAATATTATTTTCATCCAAATTGATAAAAGTAATGTTTTTAAAGAAGTTTATTATTATTTTTCTTTTTTTTAAGAAAAGCTATTTCCTGAGTTTTAATCTTGCCTACATTATAACTAGGATAAAAAAAATCACAAAACGAATTTAATGCTTCAGATAAACTGTGAATAATTTTGTTGAATTACTTTTTTTTAATAATAAAAAAAAAGAGTTTTTGATTTTTATTTTTATTTTTTTATTTAACTTTTCTTGTGAATTTTGGGGAGCTGCCTTCAATTGATGTAGAGTGCCTTCAAGATCCTAGTTTATGCATGATTCAAAAGAATAGTGAAATCTTGGTTTTACTCTTTTATTTTTATTTTTTTTTATTTTTTTTTTTTGAAATACTGGAAAAAATCATGGTGATTTTCTTAATTTTTTCTGTTTTATTTTGAAAATCAATTGATTTTGAAAAATAAACTGAAAAAATAACGGTTCCTTTTTTTAATTTGAGAAATAAAAAGAAAAGCTAACATCAGTTTTTCCGGATTCAAAAGAATTTGTAAAATCAAAGATCATACTAAATTCTTTCAAATTCTGAAAAAACATAGATAAAAGTGCCGTCAAGTGTCGTCAAGTGCCTAGTTTTTTTCTTAAGGTTCAATAGAATTGAGAAAAATCAAATATTTTACTAATTCTTTTGAATTCTGGAAAAGTTAACTGAAAATGTCCGTAGAGTGCCATAGAGTGTCCTCAAGTACCTAGCTTTTCTTGAGGTTTTCTTTTTTATCTGTTGAGTGTATAGGTTTTCTTGAAGTTTTCTCTTTTATAGATGAAGTGTAAAAGGATTTTTTGAGTTTTCTATTTATTAGTGAAGTGTTCTAGGTTTTTTTTACTTTAGAAATAAACAGAAAATTTATTAAAATTTTCGGTTTAACACTAAAGTAAAAAAAAACAGAACGAAAATCAATAGATTTTCCGAATAAAATAGAAAACCTCAAAAAAACCTAATGAAAATCTATCGATTTTCCAAATAAACAGAAAACATAAAGAAAACCTAATGCCAGTGGACAAGTTTTTGATTTGGTTATGTAAATTAGATTAATATTTTTTTATGATAATATTGTAATTCTTTTCTTTTATTTTGATAAAATAATCTTTAATTAACCCCCTTCTCCCAATAAATAAATAAATTATAATGAAATTTAAAATTATTCAATTTTCCTTCAATTTTATTTTTAAAAGTGGGAAAAATGAGCATAAATATATCTATCATCAAACAGTCTACCAAAAACCAGTTTGCACAAGAGCATATTACACACCGATAATTATTAATGGAAGGCTTCATCTCCAATGTTTATTAAAGGAACCGGAGCATGAGCAAAACACATGGAAACAAGAAAATCAACCAATTTTAACCAAATCAAAATCAACACCTCCTCAAGATTTCAAGAAAAAAATTGAAGAAATGGAAAAAGAGAACAATATCAAAACAAAAAGAGGACATAGTATGGGAATGGAACGGATAAGGCATACAGACACGGATGATGAAACAGAAACGGAGAATGAACAAATTGATATTAAAACCGAATTTGAAATGTTTTTTGAAAATATTAACGCGCTAATACATTCTCCAAAAGAAAATAAATCAAAAACAAATGGGAAAAGGCAATTACAAAATTTTCAAACCCATTTCAATACATATTTTGACGAAGAACAAATTAAAAAAAGACACTCAATAATACAAAAGGAAAGAGATCAATATAAACAAGCCACAAAAGCGTTTAAAAAACACATAAAAGACACAAGTGAATCATTAGATATTTACCTGGGTGATGTATGTAGTCAAAAAGAAAAAAAGAGAAAACTCCTAAATAAAAATTTCAAATTAAAACAAGAAATCAAAAAACTAAAACAAAAATTGAAGTAATTTTTTTTTTTGAAGAAAAAAAAAAAAAATACAGGTATTAATTATTTAATTATAATGATATTTTTTTAAACCAACACCTTTTATTTATTTTCACTGTGTTACAGCAATTTCAAACCTGGTGCGCACGATTTAACTTAACTTAAATTTTCAATTTTCATTAAACTTTCTTTGAATGTCAAGATCTGTTAAAACTAAATCAAGGTTTTAACACCAAAACTCAAGAATATCTGAATGACAAGCTTCGTAAACAACTTTTCACTTTTTCTTACAAACTTTTTTGAAATTATTTTTAAAAAAATTCCATTTTGTAAGAGATCTTGGATATTAAGGACAATACCAGAAGATTTGAGTCCAAAATAACAATCGCCCTTTCAATTGAAAGGAGTTTAAAGAAAGTTTAAGGAAAATTTAAATGTTAAGTTAAATCGTGTGCACCATGTTTGAAACGGCTGTAAAATATGTACACACTCAAGTGTAAATGCATATACTTTATTAAATATTTTTCAAAAAAAAAAATAAATAAATAATAAAAAGAATAAAAGAAAGAAAATATACAGAATACGTGCACATTTTCTAAATCCTTTTTTAATAAAACCGAAAACATTTTTAATTTTTTTTTTATTTTTGTTTGAAAATTTTTGTTAAGAAACAATATAATTAATGTAATAAACCTTATTGTTAAATTTAGAAATGAAAGAAAATATTTTATTTAACTTTTAGAATAATAAATCCTTGAAACCTTATTTTAATGAAAACTTTTGTAATTGAAATTCAAAGTATTGTATGTTCTTATTAGGTGTTGGTGGTTGTTAAATCTCCGGAATTTTTCTTCAACAAGATCTTGGTAAGAAAAAAATTTGTATTTTTATTTATTTTTTTACCAGAGAAAGGAGCTATTAAAGAAAATTTCTCAAATACAAAATAAGAGAAGAAGAAAAATAATTGAAATATATATAAATGATAATATTATATAAAATAATACTATCATTTTAATGACCAAATAGAAACTATCCTTTTACTGAATACAAAAATTTTGTATTTTTAGAAAATTTATCTGAACTAGTATCACAAAATGAAAAAGAAGAATTGTGGAAGATTTTCTTTTTGAGAAAATTTTACTCTATGTCAATTTCTAAACCTCTTGCACCTTGTTGAAAAGGATCTATGATTTTTTTTTACCTTTGTGAGTAAAGCCGATAGGGTTTTAATAAAAGATATAAATGGTCAAAATGGAGGAAATGATTGAAAATTTTTAGATGACTGAATCCTTTTTTATTTTTACAACAAATAACAATGATTTTGATAAAGGAAGGATAATTGGTTATGTATTGTTCTGAATGCATAAAAATCCCCATTTCCAAAAAAGAAAGAACCTCTCTCAAATATTAATTTTTTTTTCAAATAAAAAAAATTGTACTAGTTTTTGCAAGATTTAATTCCCCTTCGATTGTTTCATTCAAAATTCCAAAAAACCTTTCCAATATCCCAATTTAAGATTAATAATTGTGTTTTAAGGGATTACCCTCACCATAGATTTCTCTATAATCAAAGTGTGTTGTGATTGGGTGTAAATAATATTAGTGAAAAATGGATCAAATAGCTCTAAAAAATCTATTATAAATCTTATTGCACAATAAATTATAACATTTTTTACTAATGATCACAATTAAAAAAGTTTCATTTTGAAAAAATTTTTTTTAATTCCTTTTCCAAACCTAAAAATAGAAACCAAAATAGAGTATTCTAGTATTTAATAATTTCGATTTATAACTTTGAAAAGTAACTATTTTTATAATTTTTGAATTTCAAAGATTAGCTTAATAATCATCAACACAAAAGCACAAAGAGTGATCAGTTTTGTTTACCTTTGATAAAAATACTTGTAATATCAATATATCCCCATGATTTGAGAAATAATTTGTCAAAAAAATTTATTTTTTTATTATTTAATTTTTAAAAAAAAACACGATTTTTTTAGTAACTAATCTACATTTCGCCACAAATTTAAGAAAGATATTTTGTGACTTTGTAGTCTGAATATTGATAATTCAACCTTTAAATTTATGGCAAAATGTGGATTTTATTCTCAAATTCTTGGGTTTTTTACTAATTGAATGATCATTTTTAATTGTTGAGATCATCAAATATTACTACTTGACTAATCGATTTTTAGAGACATTTGAACCATGTAGCACTAATGTGGTTTAGGTCCAATAACTACATACTTTGATTTTAGGCTTCTCCTTGGTAGACGCTAACCCCTTAAGATAAAAAAGAATTAAATAAAATAATTATATTAAAAAAGTAATTTTAAGTTACATGGTATTTTGCAATGGAGATTCTGTCCAAAATCTCAAATAGAGTAAATACAATTATGGAAAATGTTTTTGGGAGTTTTAATTCAAGAAGAATCATAAAGAATTAACACAAAAACTAAAAAAAAAAAAAAAAAGAAAACCACACCCCCTTTGTAATAATTAATCCTATTTAAAGAGAAAATAGAACAATTCATGAGACCCAATGTTAAAAATTAATGTAAATATGATCTTTTAAAGTTAGAGTTATTTATTGAGAATTTTTGGAAGGATGAGTGTTTTCAGTTTGAAATTCATAGTTATTGTTCTTTTTCATTTTCATGATTTATAATAATTGTTTTCAAGTTCATATATCTAAAAATTTGTTTTTATTTTTTCATAAATAAAAATATATATAATAAAAAATGATTGTTTGATCCAAATTGGAGAATATTTTAAAAACAATTCATTCAAATTTTATTTTATAAAGGTAAAAAATTGTACTTATATAATTTTGGCGAATGATAAACATCTTCGCTAATTTTTTTTCTTCAAATAAAGTGTATAATTTTTCTGTATTGTAACCTTTTGAAACTTTTCTATTTTTGAAAAAAGAACTTTTGTTTTACTTTTTCAATTTTTTATTCTTTTCTTTTTTTTTATTTTTTTGATTTTTATAATTTTTTTAAAAAATAAAGTAAAGTCAAAAAAAAAAAATTACAATTTATTTTCTTTATTATTGAAGAAGTCAAAATTACATCTATTTACCCGAATACGTAATTTTCATTTAATAAATATAAGATTAAAATTGGTAAAATTTACAATTTTTAATTAATGAATATAATTTCAACCTTTCTTAATTTAAAATTAATTCATTATAATTATTTATTTTAATTTATTTTGAAAAATTCTTATTTAATTTCTCAAGGAAGGATATATCAGAAAAAACATTCAATATTTTTAATAAAAGCCTTATTTTCATACTTTGAACTTAAAAGAAAACAATTATTTGAAATTTTATTTATTGATCAATAAAATTTAACAAAATAATTTGGAAATTACCTAAAATTTAGGATTGGTGAACTTGATGGATAAATTAAATATCTTAGGAGTTTAAATCATAAATTTTAGTAATTTTATTAATGTGGATTATTATTTTGAAGTTCCATAAAGTTCCTTAGAGTATAATAAAGTGCCATAGAGTAAATAGATTTTTAATTTGAGAAATAACAAAAAAATTTTATTTAACTCAATTCTTTTAAATAATTGAAAATACAAAGATGATTTTTATCAATTCTCGTTTCCATTTCAAAAATATATTGATTTTCAGAATAAAAATACAACTAAAAAAAACTAAAAGACCCTTTTCCAGAATTTAAAAGAATAATGTACAATCTTTGATTTTTTTTTCTATTCTTTTGAATCCTGTAAATCATCTATTAGATTTTTTTACCTTTTATTTAAGAAATAATAAGAAAATTTTTAAAATTTTAGTTTTTATTTCACATATTAGATAAATATATCAAGGCAAATTTCTAAAATTAAATGGATTACAGTCATTTTCACTTTTAAGGCACAAACTTTCAACGAAATTTAAGGCACAAAAAAAATCTAAAATTAAGGCACAAAATTTGGAATTTTTTATTTTACAATTTATTTTTACTAAAATTTGAATTTTGTGCCTTAATTTGAGATTTTTTTTGTGCCTTAAATTTCGTTGAAAGTTTGTGCCTTAAAAGTGAAACTTACTGTAAGTAAAATCTTTATATTTAATCTATTATTTTCAATATTAAGAATTCAACAAGAAAACCTTGCCAATTTATGGAATTCAATAATTCTAAAATTATTAAAATTATAATTATAAATTTCTTATACAAGAATCTATAATTTTTATGAAATATAAATAATAATATTATTGATTCTAAGTTAAATTCTATTAATTTTTCTATAAAAGAAAGAGATAAATTTTTAAATTTTTTTTGAATTTTTCAATTTTTTTTTATTGAACGAAATTGCCATATTAACCATTTGGAATTATATTTGTAAATAAGAATTGGTGTATTTCTGTTTATTTTACATATTTCAGTAATAAATGAATTAATCCAAGAATTCATTTAATAATTTCTATTTTTTATTTGATAATTAAAAATTATATATTTCCAAAATATTTATAAATTGACTTAATATAAAAGATTTGAATTAAATTATTTGTAAATTATGGTGAGGTGATTTTTTAATAAAAAAATTGTTTATAGTTACACTAGTCGGAATTGAAAATCAAGGATCTGAAAATTTTTTTCGCATAAATAATCTCATTTTTATTTGGAGATTTCATTTTTGATGTCCATAGCTCTCTAGAACCTTTATTTAAGGATATATTGCCCATTTTTAATTTTTACTTTCAAAAAATTTAATTGGGATATTTTTTTGATATATTGGCAAATAAATATAGAAATTAAGGATCCCATCAAAAATGAAAATTAAAATTTGTTTTTAAATATTTTTAGTAGGATCTTTCATAAGTTTAAACTCAATTTTAAGAATATTTTTTTTTTGAAAAATAAAAAAAAAATTTTTTTTAATAGTAAACATTAGTAAATTATATTTTGACTAAAACTTCTACTCTCTCTACTGAAAAAAATAATTTTTTTTCAGATGTTACCAGAAAATTGGTACTTAATTAATTGGTGTTCTTTCAAAAAAAAAAATTTCTAACAAAATTCAAATTAAACTCAGCTTGTAAACTCAGATACTTTAAATGATCTAGTTTAAGAAATTTTAAAAAAAAAATAAAAAAAATAAGAAATTTTTTGATACTACCAGATCTCGAACTCGTGACATTAGATTTTTTTACTCTAGATCTGGCGCTCTACCGTTGAGACATTAGACTATTTGTTGTAAATTGAAAATATTTTTTTCTTCAAAATTGATTTTTTTAAAATTTTTAAACAAGTAATATAACCAAAAAAATTTACAATTTTCCTAAGTTTTTAATTTAAAAAAATTTTTTTTTTTTAAAACTACTTTTTTCTATTAACATTAATAATATAAAAGAAAAATCTGATAGGAAAAAAAATTTTTTTTTAAATTTTAAAAAAAAAATTATTAAAAATTTTTTATATATAAAAATTTCAATTTTTTTAAAATTTCCAAAAAAAAATTTTTTATATAAAAAATATTCTTTCAAATTTTTATAATGAAAAAAATATTATTTGAGTTTAATAATAAAGATTTTTTAATAAAATAATTTTTTTTTCTAATATTTTTTAATAAATTATTATAAAAAAAAATTATAAAAAATTTTTTTTTTATTTTTCTTAAAAAAATGATAAATCAAAAAAATAACCAAAATAAAATTTTTGAAAATAATAATTTTATATATAAATTATTTTATAAAATAGATTCAAATAAAATATTTGTAAATTTTTATATATAAAATTTGCTGTTAATATTTTTATTTTTTTCTATTTTTATAATAATTTTATTTAAATATATATGAAACGAATATCATCAATTAAGACTGTATAATTAAAATTAAAATAAAAAAAAATTTTTTTTTTAGGTATATATAAATTATTTTTAAAATTTGAAATAATATATAAGTATTATTTTTTTTTATTATTTATAATATATATGACCAAAAAAAAATTTTTTTTCAAATATGTTTACAAAAAAAATTTAAAAAAGTATTTTTTTATTTTTTGGCCTTGGGCCCAAAATTTTACCAAAAATAATTTTTTTATAAAATTTTACTCTAGTGGGAACAATTTAAAATTATCTAAAAAAATATATTTTTTTCTAATTTTGCACAAATAAAAAAAATAAAAATTTCAAAAATAAAAAATTATTTTTTTTTTTTTGAAAAAATGAAAATGGGAAATATCTTTTAAAATGTAGAAGATAGAATACTCTAAATTTCAAAAATCAAATATTTAGAGTATTTTTGATGGTTTAGGTAAAATAATTTACCATATTTCTCAATATTTTAAAAAAATTGATTTTTCAATTTATACTTGTGTATTATATTTTTCTTTATTTTTTTTTTAAAATTAAATTCAAAATGTGAAATTTTCTCTAAATAAATACACAAATAGTTAGTATTTTTTAAATATTTTAATAACTTCTGTTTTTTCTTTATTGTGCTTTTATAAAAATTAATTAATAATTTTATATCTTCATTTAATTTTATATTTAAAGAATTTTTATTTCCTTTTATAATTCAGAATAAACAATCAGCAAATATTTTACAATATTGATTAATAATATAATTTGACATAAAATAAAACCAAAATTATCACAAATAAAAAATTACAATTTAGATGAAAAATTGAATAATTTATTATTTCAAAAAATATTTAAAAAGAAAAAATAAATTTGCAAAAGTTAATTTTTTTTTTTTGATTATTTATACAATTTAAATTGTTTAATAATTTATATTTAAACATTAAATAATTTATAATTGGGGTCAATGTTAATATTTTTGAATTTTTTAATGTTTTTAAGAATGGATTTAATCTTACAGAATGTTGATCAGAAATAAAAAAAAGTTCTAATTATTTTTTTTTTTTTTATTGTTGAGCAGAGGTGATTCAACAAAATTACCTCCTATTTGCCTGAAACTCTAAAATTGTATTTAGGGTTTTTTTATCCTAACTGTAACGTAAGCAGGATTACAGCTCAAAGGATATCTTTTCTTTAAAAAATGAAAAGAATAAATTATTTCGGAAAAAAGACAAGAAAAAGAGAAAGAAAAGCAAGAAATGAAAGAGAGTCAAAAAATAATAGAAAAAAAGAAAAAACTTTGGTGAAAAGTTTTTTTTGTGCCCCAAGTGTTGAATGGGCTGGTGGTTGTTTCCTTTTATGTCGTTTTTTTTTTGGATCGCCACCATAGGTTGTTTTAATAAAGAGTTCTAAATATTTGAACAACTATAGATCAAATGAAAAAGGCTGTTTATTAAATTTTGATTTAGAACTTTATAGATGGGTTGAATCTAAAAAGCTCTGGTTTTTAAGAATAAGATTTGGTTTTCGAAATTTTCTTTTCGGTTGCTTTGCTTTTTTTTTTTTATTTTTTTTTTGTGTTATTTTTTTTTTTATTATTTTATTTTTTTTTTTTTTTGTAAGTTTCCCAAATCTTGTTTTCGCAAAATCCCAGTACAAGATACCGACTCGACAGCAAAAACCCAGTCAAAGTAACGACTCGACAGATAGTACGGAAAGTTCAATTCGGTTCACTTTGGTTGGTTTCAGATCGCATTCGTTGGATTCAGTTCAGTTGCATAAGTCCTCGTCGAAGATTTGATCATGAACAAGTTTGGTTGGGTTAGTCACGATCAGGTCAACCAATTCTTATAATGATTTTTTATACTTTTTACCTTTCCCAAACACCTAAAAAAAACAAAAAGAGAAGGAACATAGAGCCCAAGCAACTTAAGAAGGGAAATTTGGAAAAGGTAAAAAGTATAAAAAAATAAAAGTTCTAATTATTGTTAAATCCAAAAAGTTATTTACAATGTAAATACTATTAAAAAACTTTTGGAAAAATTTTGAACTATAAATTTTTTGAATATCTTATAAAGATCTTAATCATTTTTTTATATTTTTGAAAATATTTTTTTTAATAATTTTTCAAAATATTACAAAATTAGATGTAAATCAAAATAACAGTATTCCAGTATTAAATACCCATATTTAGAAACCAACAAAAGTAACTATTTTTTTTTTTTTTTCAATTTCAAAGATTTACTCAATTATGATATATGAAAAAAATAAAGATTAATATTAATGTTCCAGTATCTATGAAAATTTATCTAATTTCAATAAATTTTACCTCTCTAAAATTATTATACAAAATAATCTCTAGTTTAATTAGGCAGTGAATTCAAAAAAATGATTTTTTTAGCAACTACGCCATATTTCAAGAAAACTTTATAAAGATATTTTTCAATTTTGATATATAAATATTTATGATTCACATTTTAAAAGGGTGGCGAAAGGTAGATTTATTTCTGAAATTCTTAAATCTTTTAGACTATGGAAGAATCCTTTTTAATTAATATGTCAACTTAAGTTAACTAAACAATTTTTTTCGAACACTTCAAACTTTGGAGAACTAATATAATCTCCCTATGTTCACAATATGATTTAATTAGGGACTTAAATATGACTTGGCTTTAATCAGACAAAATTTTTTTTTTTTTTCATATTTATAACTATGTTTTATAATAACTTTAATAAAACTATTAATTATATAACCCTTGTGGAAAAAAAGTAAAAAAGCGAAAAAAAGTGAAACACAGATTTTAATTGTGAACATTACTGAAAAGGAAAAGTAAGATCAATTAATAAAAGAATAAATAAATAAATAAATAAAGACAAAATGAAGTATTCAGCACAACGAAAGTTTTTTAAGACTATCTTTTGAAGGGATTTTTCTTTGATTAATCGATTATTAAAAATTTGTTCATAAAATTGACTATTTTTGAGATCTCCAAAACCACATCAACAATATCGATAATTAAAGTCGATTAAATTTGTTTTTTTTTTTGTTTTCATTGGAAATAATATAAGGGATTATTCTTTGGAGTTAATTGGTTTCTTCTTTTAATTGATTTTAGTTTTCTTTTTCAGATTCTATTAAGTTTCCCAATCAAAAACCATGTTTCACTTTTTTTACCTAAGGATAAATTCTATTTTAACAAATTTTTATTTAATCTCAAAGTTTTGAAAATATCATCCAGATTAATTCCTTAAAATACTAAGAAAAGTTAAAAAAATTGTTGGTGAGACACAGAAATTTATAAAGCTCTCATGTAATTCTTTTTTTAATTCTCTAACTTTCTTTAATCTTTACTAAAAGCAAAATTAGCTCTTTTCATTGATTCTCCCTTTTCTAAGAATTCAATAATTTAAATAATAATTCCCAAACATTTTGTGTTAATTTCTAAAATAATTTAATTATTCCCTTAAAATAAAAAAGTAAAGAAGTATCTTTTCAAAATAACCAAAGTTACTAACACACCACAACCAGTCCTAGTCTACAATTAATGTCTTCTGTCAGAGGGTAATAAAAAATCATTTTTTTCTTTTCATTTTCACAAAATATTCTTCTTCAAAAATTAACAAAAAACCACCAAATCTCAACCAACGAACCATCAAACAGACAACTTATTTGGAATGAATAAAAAAACAACGATTACGATTTTCCCTTATAACATCAATATCCCGCAAGTGATCAAGGATCTCCAAAACCTGCCGCCTGATTATTTTGTTATTCTCGGAGATTTGTTATCTTCACAGCTTCCTGTTAGGAGGCCAAAAATTGAATCCGGAAGAGGAAGCTCAACTAAGCTTGTCCGTTCTTTGTCTACAAACTCGCGAAACATTTTGGATGAATTTTCAAAGGCAATCCAACCATTCCAGCCCAACATTCGCTTTGGAAACAAAAAAAAAACGGACAAGCCAAAAGAGATTGTAAACAAGGGCCAATTAAAAAGGTATTCAAAGGACTTGGTTTTAAACTATGTAAGAATTAACATTCAACAAAACCGTTCTGCAAAAAAAGAAGGAAAGAGCACGACTAAGGGCCAGAACGAGCGTGTTGATCTTCGCAATTATATCAATTCCAATTATTTTGGAAGATTTTTTCGGAAATTAAAAGTCATCGGCAGAGGAAGCTCAGGCATTGTCTTGCTGTGTGAACATGTCTTGAATCAAATCAAATTGGGATCCTATGCGGTAAAGATCTGCCCGACCTCTGAGAACTCTGAATGGTTTTTAAAGGTTTTGCAAGAGGTGAAGACGTTAGAAACGATCACCGACCACTATAATGTGATTGCCTACAAGCATTGCTGGATCGAAAACTTTCAAGTTTCAGACTTTGGCCCTGTCACCCCATGCCTCTTTTTGTTGCAAGAGTATGCCAATAAGGGGAACTTGTACGACTTTGCGATCAATGCAAATACCCCATTAGACGAAGAAACGGTCTGGATCCTATTTTTTGATATCTTGGCTGGCTTACAGCACTTACATTCCTGTGGTATTGTCCACTGCGATTTAAAGCCACAAAACATTTTATTAAAAACCGAAGAAGAGCGGGTCTCCAAACTGAAAGCGCTCTTATCAGACTTTGGCACAAGCAAAAATATTGGACAAAAATATGACCGCACAGGATGCACGGGCACAGTTGAATTCACTGCCCCCGAATTGTTAAAAGACGAAAGGCAATTACCCAATTTTAGTACAGACATTTGGTCTTTGGGTGTAATTTTATATTTTTTATCCTTTCAAAAATTGCCCTTTAATGAAAAAAAAATTCCAGACACAATCAAAAAAATTATCAATTTTGACGATATTAGCAAACAATGTGAAATCGAAAACAGTGAAGCAAATAGAAGAAAGGAAATCATTCAATTGATAACAATCCTAATGGATAGGGACCCCTCAAAGCGCCCCACGGCTTCCAACATCTTCCAATTGGATTGCGTTAAAATGAAAATGTTGGACAATATAATTTTACAAAATGAGATTGACAATAAAAACAAAAAAAGCAATCGTTTTAATACAAATGAAAAAATTTTGAAAAGCAAGCACATTGGGGTACAAAATCAAGATGGCGATGATGACAACAATGTTGATAATGATGATGATGATGATAAGTTAACCAATGAAGAAAATAAAAATTTTTTAAATAGAGATGATGATTTGGATTTAAATGAAAAGGTGAATCTGAATTCTTTTGAAAGTACAATCGTCAGGTTACCATCAGAATATGATTTATCATCAATAAGTCAGCAAAAAACGAATTACGATTTTCGTTATGAAAAAAGTGAGCATTTTAACTATTTAGAAAAATCAATAAAAAATATTAATTTTCAAAATAATCAAAAGAAGATTATAAAAATAAACTCAGAAAAGGATGTGGGCGGTGAGAACAATATTGGTGATAAAAATAATGATTTGGGTGGAAATATAAAAAAAGACCAACCATTAATGAACGAAATTCAAACAGAAGTGCAAAAAAATGAATCAGAAATTAATAGTAATAATGTTGATGTTAATGGAAACGGCAGTGGCAATGCTAATGACAATGCTAGGGGTAATACTGATGTTGATGTTATAGGCAATGATAATCAAACATATCAAAGACAAGTTCTTAAAAAAAACTTTTTTGGGATGACCATTAATTCATTTATCAACATATTTTTATTATTATTCAATATAATTTCGATTTCAGTATCTTGCCATTTTAATCTTTCTTTTTTCAATTTATTATGGAACTCATTTTTATCAATACTTATGATGCAAATACAATCAGAATTTTTCCATAATAATAATTATACAAATCTTTTAAAGTTTAAGATTTATTTATTTATTAGTATAACTAAATTAGTGATGGCAGCCTTTTTTAATCTTCTCCAAGCTAAAAACATTTTAAACAATGTTGTCTGTTTAAAAGCGAATCCAGACTTTTCCATAATATTAATATTATCATTAATATCATTTGCTTTTGAATTTCTTTTAATCATTCAAACAAAATATGAAAAAAAAATTGCTTTTGGAAAAAAAAATAAATAAATTTGATTTAACAATTTGTAGAATTTTTACTTATTTTTTTAAATCCTCTTCTTATTTTATTATTTTAAGGGGGGGGGCGGGATTGATTTCCTCTTACAGCCGTTAGGTTTTCCAGAATTTAAAAAGAATAGAATAAAATCATAGATTTTACTCTATTCTTTTTAAATTCTGGAAAACCGCCGTTACTTGTCGTTAGGTTTTCTTGATTTTTCTGTTTATTTGGAAAATCTATTGATTTTCTTTAGGTTTTTTTTAATTTTAGAAATAAACCGAAAATTTATTTCATTTTTGGTTAGGTTTTTTTGAGTTTTCTATTTATTTGTGAAGTGTTCTAGGTTCTTTTTACTTTTTGAAATCAACAGAAAATTTTAATAAATTTTAGGTTTATTTCCAAAATTTAAAAAAAACAATTCTATATTTTCAAGAATTTTAAAGAATTGTGTAAATTCTATGATTTTTCTCGATTCTTTTGAATTCTGGAAAATCACAAGATAATCTAGGCACTCTACGACACTCTACAATACTCAAAGTATTTCCCTAATTTTTAATTTTTTTTTAAAGAAATTTCAATCAAAAATCATAATTTTCTTTATCATTATACCAATTATAAGAGATATAATTGATTCTTTATTTTAAATAATATCAAATATATTATTTTATTTGTTTTTGTTTATTTGAATTAAATCTTTAATCTGAACTTTTTGATTTTCTTTATAGAATAGACAGTCACATAAAAAATGATAGATATCTTTATCTATTTCTAAGTTAATTTTTTTTTTTTTTTACATATATCGAACAAGATTTTCTTTTTATTTTATTCCAATCATCGACATAAGAACATCTGTTTAGGTGATTTGTATTTTTTTTTAGTTTTAGTATGGAAGAAGAACACTTCCATTTGAAATATTTAAGTTCGGTATTTTTTTTTTTTACTTTGAGAAATAAATATAAAATTTTATAAAATTTCTGTTTATCTTTGAAATTCAAAAAAAAAAAAAAAAAACAAACACCGTTAATATTTTCCGTATTGAAAAAAAATTAATGAAAATCCTTGATTTGTCCCTATTCTCTTGAATTCTGTGCATGTTAGGCATTATTATACATACCGATTTATTGTTATTGTTACTATCTTTAATATTTTTACAAAAAATTCTTGAACTTTCCATCATGAGATATTGTTTAATAGATTTTCTCGAAATTGGTTGAGATTTACCTCCAGTAATTTTAAAATTTCTATTCTCTAATTAATATTTTGGTTATCTTGGTTTTTTGAAAACTGTAAATTTTTGTATATATATATATGTGTGTGTATAAAACCATGTGATTTGTTATTTTCTTTGACATTTTTGTCTTCTTTGATAGATTGAAAATCTGACTTGAAAAATTTTCAACTGGGTTTTAAAAAAATAGTCTTGGGAAATATGTATTAATTTTAATAAATTTGTTACTTAATTATTTATCCAAATCTTAATTGAGTCAATATATTTTTGAATTACATTAAAAATAACAAACCTAGAAAAAAAAATTGATGTATATTCTTTTAAAAAACTATAATTTTACTTCATTCGTTAATTTTTGTAGGCTAAAATTTCCCAAATTTAGGAATCCAAAACTAAAGTAAATATATATATATTACAGCCAGTTCCACTTTTAAGACACAAAATGCAACAATTTAAGGCACAAAAAAATATCAAATTAAGGCATAAAATTGAGATTCTAGTAAAATAAATTGCAAAAAATAAAATTCCAAATTTTGTGCCTTAATTTAAGATTTTTAGTGTGCCTTAAATTTCGTTCAAAGTTTGTGCCTTAAAAGTGAAACTGACTGTATTTTATTCATTACTTCAGTTATTCTTCAAAAATGGGTTTACAAATTTTTTAATTTAAATAAAAAAATCGTACCAAATCAAAAAATAAAAACTATCTGATTTGTTTTTTATTTTTGAAAAATTTTATTCAATTCAAATAGTAAAAAAAAATAAATAAAAGTAGATATAATTAAAAAGAATCAAAAATTTATAAATTCTTTTAAAGTTTTACAAAAAGATATCATGGAGTTTTGGTCTAATATACAATTTTTTTTTAATACTTAATTCGAAAAAAAAATTTTTTTTAGATATACTTGATAAAAAAAAAAAAGAAAACTAATATATTTTCTAATTTTAAATTTGTTTTTAAAATCAAACTATTTGATACCACTTAAAAGAATTTCTATAACAATTTAATTAATTTTTGGAAGAAAAATTTTGAAATTGAATTATTTGATTAAAATTGCTCTATTCCCAAATCTCTTCAATAAAATATTATATTGAAAAATCAAATTTCATGTTCAAAAAATATATATAGTTTATGTGCCTAATTTGTAAAAATTTTGAAAATTTAAATCGGTCTAATATTCTTCTTTTTTAAAAAAAGATAATTTTACAATATTTGAAAAAAATACCTTCTTTGGTTAACAAATAAAAAAATCCTAAAAAAGATAAAAAATCACTTTATTAATTTCCTCATAACAAATATTATTTATTGTACAATATTGATACAATTGGTAATACACAGTATAAAAACAATTCTCCCAGTGAGAACATAAACATTTTATTTTTTTGTTATTTTTTATAAAAAATCATAACAAGAAAATTTCATTTCACAATAAAAATTTTATCTTAAGAGCTGATTCCATGATGATATAATTATTATTATTGGTTCAAACTTCTCATAGAAAAAAAAATATAGAATTAAATAATACTATATAAAATATATTTATTTCTTACAATACTTGTCCCTTATAGTCAAATTCCTAAAAAAGAATTTATTTTGATTTTTAATTTAAATAACATTCTTTGTCTAAATCAAAAAATCAACTTTCATTAGAATACTCATACCAAAATTTTATTTTATCCTTCCTTTAAAATTATTATAAAGTAATATTAATTTCTTATCTTCTGCTTTTGCTCTTTTCACAAAATATATAAAAAATAATTTTACAAAGAGAATATAACTTTTTTTTTTTTTTGACAAAAAGTGAATAATGTCAAATATGTTTAATAACAATATTTCAACTTTATTATTTCTCAAACTTGTTTTATCATATAATTAGATAAAAAAAAAAAATAGAATGATTATAAAAAAAAATATTGATGAAAAAAATAATTTAATATTGATTTTAAAAAAGATTAAAAAGAAAATGATCAAATAAATAAAAAAAAAAAGAAAAAGAAAAGAAAAGAAACTGTATGAATAAATGAAATTTTAGAATTTAAATAAAGATTTTTGTCTTTTCCTTTTATTTTTTTTTATTTTTTGGATCTTTAGTTTGATTAGATACAACTCTATTCTGAGAAAACCAATCAAGGGCTTATTTATATTCTTGAGTACTTTTGAATTCATTTTTTAATTTTGAGCAATATTTTTGGTCCATTATGGTATAATAAATCTGGGCCAAATTGAAAAATGGTGCGCCTGCAAAGTTAATGATGTAACTTTTAAACAACCTGCTAAATTTAGTATGATGTAAATTGCTTTCAAAAAAGGAGGAAATTGCTCTCGAGTCTTTAAGATACGATTTTAAAGGGTTTGCTGTGTAGTTTCTTTTATATTGATATGACTCATCACTTAGGAATTTCATTTTTTCACTTTGTTACATATTGAATATTTTATTAAGGTAATATAATTGGTTAATGACGCCAATGCCGGAGCTTATGGTTAACAGATCAACAAATTGTTTTAGTAATTGGTTATCTAATAAAAATGGGGTTGTTTCAGAATGGTATAAAATTAATTGATAGAATAATTTCCAAGTGGTTTTGTTTAATTTAAAATCTCTTATTTCAGAACATAATTTAATTAAATTTTCAAAGATTAAACCGTTTTGGTATACTTCCAAAAAAATTGATCTTACTCTTAATAAATACATTTGAATCTTAATTAAAAATCTTTTTAATTCAAAGGCATCTTCTGGGGCATTATTAATCAAATTTAATATTTGTAAAATTTTATTTTACTTGACTACAATTTGGTTTACTTTGAGAAAGTAATTTTCTTGGACTTTTATATAATCCTTTTCTTTCCCCTTATTTTTATTTGGATTATTAGATTCCAGATAAAATGTTTTTAAATGACTTGCATTTTCTTTCCCTCTATCATTTAATATTGATTGTAGTTGCCCCCTTTTTAAACTTAGTCTTCTAAACATTCTTCTATGCCTTTTCTTTGTGCTGTTCTTTTTCTTCATATTTTGTTTTGCTTTGTGACTTTCTTTTCCCCTTTTCCTTTCCCTTTCACCTTTCCTTTCTTTTTCTTTTTCTTGCGCCTTCCCTTTCCTCTTTCTCCCAATCTTTTCTTTTCCCTTCCCCTTGTATTTTTTATTATGATGGCCTGATTTATCATTTTTGCCCTATAATTGCAGTTTTTCTAACACTTCTAAATGTTTTAAATTTTCATTTTCTTTTTTTTCTTTTCTTTCCTTTCTTTTATTTTTATTGATATTATTTGTATTAATTTGATGCGTCCCAACAGTTAAATCCCTTTTAACTAAGCACTTAACCATTTGAGATAAAAAGGAGGCGATCAATATTAAACTAGGTGAATGCTTTTTAATATTTTTTTTTAATTTTGCAATTATTTCATTATAAAGCTTTTCAGATTAAATTATTTATCCAGATAGATCTATTAATTTTTTATTATTTGGTAACTTTTTATAAATAAAATTAAAATAATTGGTAACCAAAATAGTAATTGATGGCGGATGGCTAAGGATATTGTTTTGAGTCAATAATCCTTTGTTTTTCAAGTTGCTTGTTCTTGATTCATTGTCATCTTCATATTCATATTCATCAAAGATTTTTTCTTTTTTGGCATAGCTATTGATTTCATTCATCATTCCGCTTTGCAATACATTACTATTAGGAAAAGATACAAATTCTAACATTGGTGAGTGTGCAAATAATTGCCCAATCAATAAATCAAAATCCATTGAATATCCCTTTGCAAAATTTTTAATAAATCCATCCTTTTGGAATAATTTTAAAATAAATTTTGCTGTGTTTTGCGAATGGATAAATTTTGATAAACCTAATAATTCAAATTGATCAATAATGGCAAGTTCATCATTGGAATTTGGCAGAATCAATTCAGAATTGATTTTAAATATTCTTATTAATAAAAATAGAAAATACATTGAAACATTTGAAGATCTTAAGGAAATACCTATAAATATTATTTTGTCTAGAAGGTCTGGTTCCTTTTTGAATAGATAAATTAGCCCATTTGAAATTTCACTTAATTTATCTTTGATTAACTTTTGACAATCGTCATTAATTCTATAATTACCCTCACTATATTCAATTAAAATCACTTGTAAATAATAATATAAATGCAAATTTTCTATTAATTCATCATAATATTTGAATTCTGGGAAAATCTATTTATTCATTTTATTTATTTATTTATTTTGGGTAAAGAATTTTATCAAATTTTATAATTATTAAATTAAATTTTGCTTGGAATTAAAAAAAGGAATTTTATACATTAAGAAAATTTTGGATGTGTTTATATGTTATATATAATGAGAAATATATGTGGAAACATTCCAAAAATTAAAGAAATAAAAGATGGAAATTAAGAAGGGATTCTTTTTTTTAAGTGTAGTGTTATTTTTATTTTATTTATTACTTTATTTATTTATTTATTTTTACAAAAAGAAATAACTCTTTGGATACAAAATAAAAATCTCAAAATTAACTACTAGTACATTTTTATTTAGTTTTTATAAAAAGAAAAAATTCAATTTTTTTCTAGTAGAATAGCATTTATTTTCATCTGGTTGAAAAATGAAGTTTTTGATTGTAAAGGATCAATGAAATTAATTCGAATAATAACAATGAAGCAAACAAAAATTTATATTTATGAGCATATTTCAAACATCACTTAAAATTCTCTTATTTGTTTAATTATTAAGAATCCTATTACATTTCAAGATTATTATTAGGCTAGATTTATTCTTAAGATTTGCATTAACCGTTTTTTAAAATATTTTTTTAAAAAATTTTTATTCAATTTTTCAGTATTCAAGAAGGTTGTTTACGAGAATTAAATTTTATTCTTGGAAATTAGTTAAAATCTAATGGAAAATTAAACAAAAAATCAATTTTTTCAAATCAAATCAATACAATATTCTTTTTGGTAGTTCTTATTTTATTTTTATTTTTATCATGTATTAAAGTTGAAAGGGGAATAATTATATAAATTTATTTCTTTTTTTTTTTTTATTTTTTTTTGAGGAAATGACTAAATCGAAAACTATTACCCTTATATGAAAACGTGTTTTTTTTTTTTTTTTTTTTTTTCAGAAACTTAGTTGTTGGTTTGGATATGTATTAATAAGTCATTTTCCAGTCAAGGTGATCAAGTTATAATAGAGTTAATTACATATGTTTAAAAGACTTGAATGGATATTAGAAGAAAAAATTTATTTTGAAAATTTCAAAATTGGAATCATTTTTTTTCATTTTACTTTATTTTTTTTTTTCAATTTATTATGCTTTTTTTTTATACTTGTTCATTTGCAAAAATTTGTTTTTATTGCGAGATCGATAGTAACTTGCTAAAAACATTTTATTCTAATTTATTGAAACAGTGAAAATGATTGTAGAGAAACCCTATTTATATCTATTGAAATTTTATTTGATCTTCGATTGAGGATCAAAATGTATCTTGCTGTTTTTCTCAGTGTTACATAAGACTTTGAGTTTTTTAATTAATAAGAAAATATATTTATTTATTAGTTTTATTTCCTCCATACTGACATCAACTATTCTTTGATGTGAATTACTCTATTTATTTTTTATTTTTTCTTCAAAGGTAAATTATACATAATTATTGATCTTTGAAAAAAATGTTTTTTTTTGGATACCTCTTTGACTGAAACAAAGTTTCATTTGTGCTAGGTAGTTCTTTGTAAGTATTTTTCTTCTTCATTATTTTATTTATTTTTTCATGAATTTTCTTTTTTTGGATTTTTTCATTTTATTTCCTTCAGACCTTTTTTTGTTAGTTTTTTTAAATTTGATATATTCAAGTTTGATATAGTCTTTTAATCACTTTGCACTCACTTTTTTATAGGCCGGGCATTCCCATCGCATGTGGTGTATATTTTCAATTGATGTATCACAAAAGATATATTTATCTGTTTTAAAATGTTTTAAAAATCACAGGTATATCTATGTGGACTCTTACTAAATAGTTTAAATTTCAATTAGATTGAAGAATATTCATGTTTTCAGTATCTTTACCTTTTATATATGCTAAATTCATTATATAAATGGAAGATGCAAGAAGATTCCAAGTGGTTCAAACAATGGCGGTTTTGATTTGTTTTCACTTCAAATGCGCCTCGGGTAGTTGGTATGTATTGTGATAGATCTCATGATTGTAGTTGCTTGGTATATGAATTTAATTTATTTAATTTTATTCATTTAAATAAAAAATAAAATAAAAATCCATCATTTATATTTTTAAATGAAAAATAATTGTAAAACTAAAAAAATAGGATTGTTTTCAATGTGTAACAAGGTTCTTTATGACTTTTCCCAGTATTCGAAAACTTGTTCTTTGGAAAATTTTCTTCTTTTTTTTTCTTTTTTTAGTTATAAATTATTTTTTCTTATATACACACACGAAACAAATAGGGAGTTTTTCTTCTAAAAAAAATCAATCAATTTAAAGTAATTCTTTCTAAATTTAAAAAATATCAATTAATTAATGATTTTATTTTAAGAGGGTATTTTTAACTTTTTATTTTTCTTTAAATAAATATAAATAAAAAGTAAACTCCATTTCACTCAAAGTTGCAGAGTCAAAAATGAAAAATTCACTTTTTTTAAGAATCAAACAACATCCAATTTTTTAGAAATACGAAAAATAATAAACTTTCAATTAGAGTTGAGATTTATAAAAGAAATACCGGAACAAACTATAAATTTTCAAAAAAATAAAATTTTAAAAAAATATTTAGTACCTTTTCATTATTACGTCTCGTGTAAAATTTCTCAATTTCTTTGGAAATTTTAAATTGTTGGCAATAATATTTTTAAAAAGTATATGTATGAATTTTGAAATAAATTATACAATCCAGATTTTCTTAATGTTAATTTGGAATTTTAAAACAGTTTTTTTTTCGAATTGACTTTTTTAAAATAAAGAAAAAAGAAAAAGAAAAAACTAAAAATAAAAATACCAATTAAATTTAAAATACTTTTGATAGATAATAAAATACCCTCTTGACTAAGAAAATTTTTTAAAAAAAAATCTTTACTATTAAAATTTCATAAAAATATTTACGGAACCTCCAAATTTTATAATTTGTCAATATCACTTAACTCATATCATTAAAAATAATTATTGATTTAATTTCTATTATTAACTAATAATTTTTATTCTAAATATAGATATTAACAAATAGAAAATAATGAATTTGTTTTTCAAAAAAAAAATAAAGAAAATTTTCATATGAATTGAAAGAAATAATTCATAAAGATCATTATTTTAATGATGTTTTTGTATGTTTAATCTTTTAATCACAATGTAATTTCTATGATTTATATGAATGTTTCAGATTTTTTTGTAGTTGGAAATTTCTCTTAACGTTAGGATTTTTTTTTTTTTCAATAATTATTAAATTTGAAAAAAATACAAAGTAAAAATAAGAATAAATTAGATAACTACAGTCAGTTTCACTTTTAAGGTACAAACTTTCTACGAAATTTATGGCACAAAAAAATTTTCAAATTAAGGTACAGAAATTCAGATTCTAGGAAAATAAATTGAGAAAAAAAAATCACCAAAAATTGTGCCTTAATTTGGAATTTTTGTGTGCCTTAAATTTCGTTGAAAGTTTGTGTCTTAAAAGTGAAACTGACTGTAACCTGATGAATTAAATATTTCTTTTCTTCAAATACGGGGAAAATGGAAATTGGTATTGTTTTAAAATATTGTAAAGAATACATAATGTAATATAAGCATTTTAATTTTTTTTTTTTCAATTATTTTTTGTAATATCTTTGTAGCTTTTTTTGAGTAAATAATTTTTGTAATGTAAAATGATAAATTAGCATGAACAAATTGATTAGCTGTTTCCTCAAATATTGAAGTCAATCCATGGAAATTATTAGAATTAATTGAATTGATTAAAGTTTTTTTATATTTTCTCATTGGCTTTTTTTTTTCAAATAATATTTTAAATTCGTCATAAAATTGCTGATACATTAAAATTTATTTTATTTTTTTGATATTTATTTTTTTTTTTTGTAAAATCTTCTCTACTTTTTTCATAATTTGTTGATTATACTATTGTTGTTTGTTTGTTTAATTTAAATAAATTTTGAAATATATAGTGGTTTGAGTTTTATATATAGATACAATAAAATTTTATAATAAATAAATAACAAAATACCAATTTAAAAAAATTTTAAAATATTAGTGACTAATATGGATTTATTATATTCTCAAAAATTTCAATTTATAGGTAATCATAAGATTAAAGAATATTAATTCATATACATCCAGTTTTTTTTTTTTTTTTTTTTTAACTATTTTAAAAAAATTTTATAATTTTTTTAAAAGATTAAAAATTAAATATAAAAATTTATTTTTCTTTAATCGGAAATTTTCGAAGAATTTTTAATTTTTCAATATTTGTTTCAAAGGGGGTAATCGTTATTATTAATGAGATAAAGGATAATTAAAAAAAATTTTCAAAATAAAAAAAAAATAGAAGAAGAAAAATTATTTTAATAGTTTAAAACAAAAATAATAATATCATTTCCAAGACAAAAAGAAAAATTATAAAAAGGGATGGCCTTTTTGACATAATAAAATATGATTTCGAATTTGTTTCTGGGGAGCTGATATAAAGTTAAAAAAAAATTATTATATTATTTGTGGATGAATATTAAAAATAATAAAATTTTTAATTTTTTCCTTTTTTTTTTTTTTTTTAATCTCCAAAATGAAAAAAAAATCTCTAATCTTGTCTTTAGGAATTTTGAAAAAAGTGTGAAACTTTTTTTATATTCCAGATAATAATTTCTTTTGTGGTGTTCTTCTATTTGTAAAATTCGTAAACTAAAATTAAGCTTGACTTTAATACTGATTAAATTAGTACCTACGTGTAGATATTTAAAAATATATTGATAAAAATATTTCATAAAAATGAAAAAAAAAATATAACTTTTTTGGGGAAGACAATGAAGTACAATTAGATTCAATAAAAACCGGAAATATTTCCAGATATAAACGGTTTTTGAAACAATAAAATACTATTGTCGATTTTTTTCACTTCTTGTGAAAATTTTGTCAAGATTAACCCACGTTAAGAAAACGATTTTTTCAATAAAAAAGAAAAAAATAATGAACAATTTCCAACACTAATAAAAATGATAAAAAATCAAGACCCGAAACTTTTAATATCTTTTATTTAATATAATATAGCACTAACAAACAAATTGAATTATTACCAATAATCAATTTATGATAAAGAGTAATTTTGGATATTTAGATAGTAATATCTAAATTAAGTAAAATAACGAGATTTTAAAATATATTTGCCCTGCTTTTTGGGAAATAACTGATTTGTAAAAGATGAAATAATTTAGATAGATTAATTATCAGAAATGACCAAAATTCGAAAATTTTTGAAAAAAAATATATATAAAGTTGAATTTATTTAGATTTTCTTTATTAAATTCTATTTTTCTGCAATTTTTGTATTATTTTACAAAATGATAAACGAAAAAATATAAGAAACTTATAATAATTCCAAACCATTTCTAATAATAATTTACAAACAAATAATTTGAAAATTTGATTATAAAAATCTTTGATATTAAGTCAATTAACATATGGATTGGATATATATAACTATAAAATTGCAAACTTAAAATATTTAAATTCATGGATTAATACATGTATTACTGAAATATACAAAATAAACCAAAATACATTAGTTCTTATTTATAAAACAGAATTTAAATTCGAAAATTTGGTAATTTTGATTAATGAAAAGAAATTTAAATTCAAAAATAAATTAAAAAATTTATCTCTATCTTATCTAGATAAACTATAAAAATTTAACTAAGAATTAACAATAAAATTAGAATTCAAAGAATTTAAAACTTCTTAAAAACGAAATTTATTGTTATAATTATAATGAGTTATTGAATTCTACCAGTTGGAAGTGTAGTGGTTTTTTTTTGAAAAAGAATGGGTTAAAAAGAAAATATCTTCATTTTTCTTTTTATTTCAAAAATTCCAAAAGCAGTTGTTATCTTTTCCAAAATTTAAAAGAATAGAGTAAACTATTTTCCAGTCAAAGAGGCCCAGTTGTAATGGGTGAATTGCATGTTTTTAAAGGGATTGCATGGAAATAAGAAGAAAAAAATTCATTTTGGAAATTTTCAAAATTGAAATCATTTTTTGAAATTTTAAACATTTTTTTTTTTTTTTTCGATTTTTTAAAACTCAATTCATTTGCAAAAAAAATTTTTTATTGCAAGACTAATGTTCGCTTGGTAAAAACCTGTTATTTTAATAATATCGAAACTGTGAAAATGATCGTTGAAAAATCATATTGGTTTCTATTGGAATTTTATTCAATCTTTGATCATGATATTTGAATAATAAATATGAAAAATTTTCGACTTCATTTTTATTTACTTTTTCAAATAGAGACCACAAATCCCAACCTACTTCATTTGGGGAATTGATTTCTTAAAGGAAATGAAAATGAAGTAAAAAGTGTTTCCTATTTATTATTCAAATACCAGTAGAAGTTCAAAACAAACATTCTTGTTTTTCTCAATAGTGACCTAAGAATTTGAGTGTTTCAATTTTTACGAAAATCTATTGATTAATTAGTTTTATTTCAGATGGGTGTCAACTATTCGTTGATGTGTATTATTCTGCTCATTTTTTATTTGTTCTTCATGGGTCAATTATATATATTAATTGATATTTGAAAAAAATGTTGAGACACTTTGACTGAAGCAAAGTTTAAAATCAAAGATTTTACCCTATTCTTTTGGATTATGGAAAACCGCCGTTAGGTTTTTTTTGTACTTTTTGAAATGAAAAGAAAATTTATTTAATTTTCAATACATTTCAAAAATTAAAAAAAAAAAACCTAGTCATTCTACGACACTTGATGGTACTTGACGACACCCAACAAGAATATTTCAAAAAATGAAAAACCAAAAAAAAAATTATTTATTAATTAAAAATATTTAAGTTGTTCATCAAAATCAACAATTCTAAAATTCAGAACATTAACTAACTACTTAAATAGATACTACTATATAAAAAAAACCCAAATAAATTTTTTCCTTTATGTTTAAAATATGAACATAAGGAAATAATACAGTCAGTTTCACTTTTAAGGCACAAACTTTCAACTAAATTTAAGGCACAAAAAAATCTCAAATTAAGGCACAAAATTTGGAATTTTATTTTTTTCAATTTATTTTACTAGAATTTGAATTTTGTGCTTTAATTTGAGATTTTTTTTGTGCCTTAAATTTCGTTGAAAGTTTGTGCCTTAAAAGTGAAACTGACTGTAGAAAATATTGATCATTTTTTATGGGTGTTTCCTTCCTATAAGCTTAATTTCAAAAATAGGGGCAAATTTTTGATTGAAAAAAAATTGTAGTTTCTCATTTAGTGAATACCAAAACTCAACCCAGAAAAATCAGAACTTAAAACTAAAAAATAACTGTCTAAAACACCCTTTTCTGTTTTAATTATTATTTCTAATAAAAGAGTAGAGAAAAGAAACCCATAAAGAAAAAAATAAATCTGACCCTATTTTTTAAATGATTTTTCATCTTAAAATTATTCATTTAAGATTCACCATTGCTTCCAAGAACCTTTTGAAACAACTTTCCATAAGAGTTATCAGATTTTTACTATTTACCCATTTGGTATCAACCCAAACTTTCCTTGATACCTTTTTCAAGATAAAAAGAATCTCAACAAAAGAAAGAAAAAGAAAAAGAAAAGAAAACGAAAACAAAACCAATTTTTTGAATGTACAACAAAGAACTCAAAGATAAAATGAATACGATCACATTCATCACAGTGTCTCCAAATGAAAGAGAAAAGAAGATCTTATTCGATCTTGCTATTTCTTCACTTTTCAAGGAACCATTGTAACTCATTAAAGCAAATTTGGTTGATACTTGTTTTCAAAGCAAACACTTCTTGGGTGTTTTACTTTCTTTGAATTTTACAATCCCTTTCTCCAATGCTAATTAATCTCATCTCTTGAATATTAACGGTTTTCAAAAATGTTCTTGTTCATTCAACATAAAAATAAAAATATGGAATCATTTTGAAAGAAAAATTGCAAAAAATGAATTCAACTTTGGGAAATTTTCATTAAAAGAAGATTGTTTCTTGATATTAAATATTCAATAATAACTTTTAAAAGATATTGGATTCAGAATATTTGGTTAACACAACACACATGCCAATAATTTAGAAAATACTAATGATGACCCTATTTTTGAAATTTAGCTTACAAAGGATACAGTCAGTTTCACTTTTAAGGCACAAACTAGCAACGAAATTTAAGGCACAAAAAAATTTCAAATTAAGGCACAAAATTTAGAAATTTTTTATTTAACAATTTATTTTACTAGAATCTGCATTTTGTGCCTTAATTTGAGATTTTTATTGTGCCTTAAATTTCGTTGAAAGTTTGTGCCTTAAAAGTGGAACTGACTGTAGATTGATATTTTTAAATAAATTAAAAGAATTAAATTCTAATGAAATAATTTTAAATTATGACATAGTTTGAAATTATTTTCATTAATTAATAATCGTGAAATCTATGATTTTAGGCTAAAATTCATGAAAGGTAAATAAGTAAAAGGATACTTAGAGTGTAATTTACACTTCCTCCTCAATAAAAAAAATAAAAAAAAAATATAGAAAATTATTTGTTGATTTTTTTTCATTTTCCAACAAGTTCTGAAAAAGTTTATTTGAGGTTTTTTATAGGTTTTCTTCAGTAATTATTCTTTTTTCATTTTCTTATTTTTTCTATTCTTTTTAGTGGTTGTGTTGTTTGTGAAAAAAATAAATTAATATGAAATGCCATATTTTTTCACAATTTAATTTGATTTTCAGGTTAGTTCTTTATGTAGGAAAATAGATATTTTTCCTTATTCAATCAACCAATTAAAAAATAATGTAAAATATATTTTCTTAAAGACAATTAAAAAAAAATCAAAAATGTCAATTATACTTACAAGGAGGATAGCGATGATAATTATGTCTGGAATAAATTTTTTTAAATCTATATGAAAGATCTTGAAATATAATTGTTTCTTCATATTTTTGATAATTTTCTCGTGTTTTTAAATGTTTAAAAGGTATTGGTTTTTGTGGATCATATTTTGGAATATCAAAACTTAGGTTGATATCTTCAATTTTATCTGGACAAATATATCTTTGCTGTTCAATATCTTTTTTAATATCAATTCTTTCATAACGTAAAACACTTTTTTTCTCTGTTACTTTTGGAGAAATAGATTTTTTATTTGATCTCTATTATTAAAATATTATATATATATATATATATATATATATATATATATATATATGTGTGTGTGTGTGTGTGTGTGTGTGTGTGTGTGTGTGTGTGTGTGTGTGTGTGTGTGTGTGTGTGTGTGTGTGTGTGTGTGTGTGTGTGTGTGTGTGTGTGTGTGTGTGTGTGTGTGTGTGTGTGTGTGTGTGTGTGTTTGTCAATAGTGTTCATAAAAATTGAATTAATTTATGAAATAAAGAAAGTTAAAAAAATAAAATTAAAAAATATTCTTCTGATAAATAAATAATTAAAAAAAAAACACCAACCGCTTTAAATGGTTTAAATCGTCCAAGTAATGGGGCATGTGAGGATTCATATAATTTTTCATTTGTAGAAATTTTGGAATAAAATTTGACAAATGCTGTTTGAATTTGATCTTGTGTTTTTTCATTTAATAATGGCCAAATTCCATCTGTTATGGATTTTTTTTTTTTCTTTTTCTTATTAGGGTATTTTCCTTTGTGTTAATTTTATCCTTCTTTTTGTTGTTGTCATTTTGCACATTTATTAATTTTTTAACTAAGGGGTTAATTAGATAAGAATCAGTACAGTCAGTTTCACTTTTAAGGCACAAACTTTCAACCAAATTTAAGGCACAAAAAAATCTCAAATTAAGGCACAAAATTTGGAATTTTTAATTTTTGCAATTTATTTTACGAGAATACAAAATTTTGTGCCTTAATTCGAGATTTTTATTGTGCCTTAAATTTCGTTGAAAGTTTGTGCCTTAAAAGTGAAACTGACTGTAATTGAAAATTTTTTGTTATTTAAAAGATGTTTTTGTTTGGATTCAACATTATAGATGATATTTTCTCTCCAAGTTGAATAATTACGAACAAAATCATTAAATTGCTTGTTTTTTGTTTTTTTGTTTTTTTTTTATATGGCTTTAATAGTGCTTGCTTTTCCAATTGTCTTACATGCATAGGCATATCCTTAAGTTGCCAGACAACTATCTGGGACCATCTTCTACATGCTCGTTCATATTCGCCAAAGGGTTTATAATAATTTAGTTTGGGTTCCGCTGGTAGTAAAGATGCGTCCCATGGATCGGAGCTAAGTAATACTTTTTTTAAATCAACAGAAAATTCGTCTTTTTCTATTTTACTATATAATTTTGTTTATTTTTTTTAGTTGGTTTATTTAATTTTGTTGATAAATTAATTTTATTTTGGTTTAGAATCAATTGGTTTGATTGATTGGTTAAATATATTTAAAAATTTCAAGGAAATACGTCTAATAAATATTGTAAATTATTTCTATTTCTAACATTTTTTCATTTTTATTATTTTGTAACATTTTATAAATTTGAAATTCTTCATTCATTTTTAAAATTGGTTTGTCTTCGTCAATTTTCATTTCAGGAATAGATTCGTCGTCATCATCCTCATCTTCACCATCGTCATCATCTATTTCTACATCATATTCAGTAATTAAATCATTTTCAGTAACCAGATCAGTTTCTGTTTCTGTTTTTCCATCAGTTTCTGAAAAATGTCTCTTTTTAACAAATAAATAATGTTAGTAAAAAAAAAGAATAATTTTAAATATTTTTTGGTATGTTATTTTCACAAATAATAAAAGAAAATTGTTTTTAAAAATAATTTTTTAAAATTATTTGAATTTTAATTTGTAAATTTTAAAGTATTTTTATATGTTAAAGCTGTAATTATTTCTTTAATTTTTTTATTTTTAGTTTTTTTCTTTTTTATACTAATAAATTCGAAAGAATTTAAGAATATTTCACAAAACTCACTTTTTTATATAAATTTCCATTGAATAATTTCTAAAGAAATTTAATTAATAGTTATGGGGTTAATGATGCTCATTAGAAATTAATTGTATTAAAAATAGTAATAAAATTAATTTTCATAAGTAATTGATTCCATAATTCGTTATCATTTATTAAATTATTTGAAAACTTATGGAACTATTTTTATTAATATGTTTGTAGAAAAATATTAAAGATTTTTTTGATAATAAACAACACAATGAAATTATCTTATATTGGAATAACCAGTGGTTGGATGTTTTTTCCACTTTCCATTAAAAAAATTTTTAATAAGTCTTTTTTTGGTTTTTATTTTATTTTTTTTTTTTTTTCGATAATGTACTTTTATTTTGTATTTTTTTATATTGTTAGAGAATTTTTCTTGTTTGTTATTCGGAAAAAAAAAAAAAGACTGTAATTGGTCAATGTCTACTTTAAAAAACCTAAAATTAAAACATTGTATTTTCAATGAAATTTTCCATTTAACAATAAAAGGAATTATTTTAAAGTTGTATTTGATTAAAGGATGAGTGAATTATGAAAGGATTATTAAGTTGAACGTTTAAAATGAATGGTAATTTATTCCTTTTTATTATTGTTTTTTTTTTTTTTTTTTACAAATAATAAAGTTTTTTATTTTATATACAGTTCAAGAAGATAATAAATAAACAAGTTTCACAATATTTTTTTTTATTAAATCAATTTGTTTAACTACTGATTATTTTTTTGGTTTTTGAATTGTTATTAAAATTGTTTTTTAAATTGAAATAATTTAAATGTTTTTTTCTTACCAGGTTTGAAATAGGGATTTTTGGTAATTTTTTAAATAATATAAAATATAAATATTATATCTTTTTTTTTTATAAATATACAACTAATCACTTAAATTAAAATAGTAATATTTTAAAAATCGCAAAATTACAAATATAAAAATAAAATTAATTTTATTCATTGTAATTCTAAGACTTTGAAAAAAAAAAAAAAAAAAATTGGTATTTGAATTACAAATGGGGTTAAATTTCAGTTCATTTTCAATTTCCTTTTTCAAATAAAATGTTTAAATTCCAACCTCAACCTACTTCTCTGGAATCTCTATTTGTACAGAAAATTATAGAAAACCAAGTAAAAATATTATTCCATTTCGGATTCAAATACCAGTATGTAGTTTTAGACAATTAACGTACTTTTTTTTAGAAAATTATTTTTCAGGATTTTGTTTCCATTGAGAATTTAAATTAATTTATGAATAGTTCGACCTTATCGAAAATGGTTTAATGTTTGAAATTTCTGATCATTCAAAATTGGATTTTATGATTTTCAGATTTATTAAATTTTAAAGAAAAATGTAAAATTCTATTTGATAATTTTACAAAATATTGAGAAACTTTAAAATATTTTTAAGTATTAGAATTTGTTAGGTATCGTTTTTTAATCTAATGTACTTTTAATATTTTTGAAAATAACTTTTTAATTAAATTTAATTTTAAAAAGTAGGAATTTTTTATCGTAACATTTACCTGAAGGAAAATTGACATAATTTTTCAAATATTTTCTCTATTTTAAGTTTTAAAAATACATTTTAATTAATTAAAGTGACTTTCTTACTGGTAGTTGAATTATTAAATGGGAAAAAATTTACACTCATTTTTCATATTTTTCTTTAAATAAAAAGAGTTCTCAAAGAAGTAGGTTGTGATTAGAGCAAGTTCCACTTTTAAGGTACAAACTTTCATTTTAATTGAAGGATTATCTAAAATAAAGTCACCACGGGTGCTCTTACAAATTAAGGCATCAGTGAATTAGACTCTTTATTGCAGTAGATCGAGAATAACTATTAAATTTCAAATTTTTTGGAAAAGCTAATTTTGCCAGATCAGATAAAGTAGCTTAAATAACACGTGTTGAAAACCTTTAACCCATTTCAAAAATTTAACTCCTGTTTTTTTTTCAGACTGAGGTATTAGAAGATAGGAAGACACACATATATTCTTGGTTCGGATTTAAATTAAATTTAGAGGTTAGATCTTTGATTAGTCAAAATAATTCAAAAATATTCAATGATTTTGTTTTCAAAAGATTTTTGCTTATTTTTAGAAAAATTTGAAAGATTAAATGATTTTTCTATAAAAATTCAAAAAATGATATTTTACTCTTTATTATTTCAAAAAATTACATTTTAATCTTTCCATATCTTCATAATTCTTTTTTAAAATTTATATAAAGAACTCTAGTTCATGTTTATATACTGTTTCCACCCCCATTCATTTGTTTCTTTTATATCTAGAGTCAGCCAATATTTTTTGCAAGGGTTAAATTTTAGTAATAGGTGAAAATCAAAAACACGGGTTATTAACACCACTGTATGGAATTGGAAGATGTCTAAAAAACCCACAACCCAATCATATTTCTTCAAAGTCCTTTTTTTCAGAGGTTTTTTATTGGAAGCCAGACAATACCCCAATTAGAAGAAATTTGGTTTGGTTGTACTAACATCTTTTAATTAAGTATATGATCTGGCAAGATTATCTATTCCTAAATTTTTCGAAATTTTATCGTTCTGGATCTCAAGAAATATAGAGTCTAAACCACTGATGCTTTAATTCGTAAGACCCCCGTGGTGGCTTTATTTTAGATAGTCCTTAAGATACAAAAAAAATCTCAAATTAATACACAAAATTCAATTTCTAGCAAAATAATTTGTAAACAAAAAAATTCCAAAAAATGTTCTTGAATTATAGATTTCCATTGTGCCTTAAATTTCCTTGAAAGACTGTGTCTTAATGGTGGAACTGATTGTAATTTATTATGTGTTAATTAAGGGACTAATTTCTAGTATTTTTTTTACCTTAATTTAATAGAGATTGAGAGATTTTTTTTGCCAATTACTAAGATTTGAAAACCCTACATATTTTCAATATTAAAGATATTTTGAGATACGGTATCCTTATTTAGAAATTGGTCAAAAAAAAAAAAAAAAAATAGAGACTAATCCCTTAAAATTAATTGTCCGACAAAAATTTAAAAATCCATACTCATTCTATTTTACAATTAATATGAAATCTTGTGAAGAATGTCTTGTTTTGCCTTTCAAAATTGCTTCAGAAACAAAATATTTATGTAAAAAATAACAAACCCCCCCTCCCAGTACTAAAATTTTTAATTACTTTATATTCTGAAACTATTTCATGTAACAGATGAATTGTAAAATCAACTAGTTTTGAAATTACTTCGAATTTGGAGGAAGACATTTCTACCCTCTCCACAATCTAGCATCATGTTGTTATTTAATAAAAAAATATTTAAAATAAACTTGTTCCAACTTTTTATAAATTGAAATTATTTCTTAAATGTAAAAACTTTAGATTTTTTTCATTAAATTTTCATATTAGAAATTAATGGTTTAAAGTAAAAACAAGTTTTAAAAAAGATAAATAGTGTGGGCTACGAATCTGGCCGTTTCCCTATTCAATAAGTTATCTTGGTTATATTTGATTTTGAAATGGGCTTGATTTTTGATTAAAAATTTCCAAATTTGAATAATTCAATTAGTTTTCCAATTTATTTAATATCTGAAAACAAAAAAAACAATAAAAATAATTTGAATATCTATATTTATACAATTTTTTTTAAGTTGTGAATTTCAAAAAAACAAAAAAATAAAATAGAAAAAATAGTTATTTTTTCAAGTTTAAATCAATAAAAATTGATATTTTTTTTTGAGTTATAAACTTTAACCTCATTTAATGAATCTGTTTTTAATATACAACTTATATATATCTTAAGTAGTTTAATCTATATTAGAAGAAAAACCTTTATTTTGAAAATTCCAAAATTTAGATACTTTTATCAGATTTTACTTTTTTTCAATTTTTTATTTTATTTTTTTTACATTATATTCATTTATATTTTTTTCTATCCTACTTGTCTAGTTATTAATTAAAAAAATATTAATTCAATGTTATTGGAATAGTAGGAAAGATTTTTGAGAAAACAAAAACTGATTTCTAATTGGATTTTATTTGATCTTTAAAATTGAAGATCAACATGAACATTGTAAACAATTTTATAATCAAAGGGGTTCAATTATATGGGTGACTACAGGTGTTTAAAGTGTTTGGATGGGGATTGAAGAAAAATTTATTTGAAAAATTTCATAATTGAAATCATTTCTTCACAGTTTTTCCTCTTTTTTAATTTTTATTTTACACCTAATTCATTACGAATTTTTTTTTATTGCAAGATCGATAGTTACTTGTAAAACAAAAAGGATATTCTGCTATTTATTATAAAATGAATTGAACAAAAAATTCATTCATATTTCCAAAAACAGATATTTAAATTATGTTAAATTTCAAATTTTTAATTCTAAAATTCAGCATAAATTATTAATTTACCTTTTAGAGAATAGGCAACATTGATTATTTTTTTTAATTATCGGCATATGTTTTTTTGAAAAGTTGAATGAAAATTTTAAGCTTTTTATTTGACAATTAACATTAATGTTATTGAATCAGTGAAATTCATTGTAGAGAAAGTATTTTGTTTTCTATTGGGTTTTATTTTGATCATCTATTTGAATATCAAAATGAACATTATTCTTTTTCTCAAATTGAACACTGAAGGGAGTAACTATATAATAAGACATGCTAAAATTTTGAGGGGATGAGAAATGGGTATTTTACTTAATGATGTGTGATTGTAGATTCTCTAGATTTTTTTTTTTTTAAATTATTTTTTATTGTTCATTTAGTTATTTTAAAAAATAAAAAAAAGATATAAGAATTGATAAAATTAGTTTGATTTTTATTTTTTTTATAATAAATATTTTTTTGGGGAGAAGATAATTATGGATTCTTAGAATAAAACTTATAACTATTATCTGGTTTACAATTGGGAAAAATATAATCATATTCACTACTTCGATTCCACCAAATCCCAGGATTTTAAACCCCTAACCAGATATGTTTTGGGATAATTATTATTATTTGGTTTCCTTATAGCTATTAAAGCCCTATTTAGTATCCCCTTTTCTGATTTTCTGGCAATTATAATGTTGTTGTTCTTTTTAAACAAAATCGATTTATCAAAAATGTGACTTATAAAAAAATATTTCTTATATTCTTTTTGTTGTTACAGTCTTTCTAAGTCTACCATAAAATTTTAAATAAAATACTATTGATTTTTCTATTCTTATTTTCCATTTTCAAAAAATTCAGAAATATAAGTTATTATTCAAAAAAAAATTTTACTAAATGAGCTAATATTAAAATTTTGGAACATCAAAAAAAAAATATTTTGAAGATTCTTGAAGCAAATTAAAATATTGTTCAAAAAAGATAAATTTTTAAAGATCAGTAAATATTGATATTTTTTTTGAGCGGTTTTGTGACCGATAATTATTAGGTTTCTTGGGATCTTGAATATTTTTTTTCGATTTTCCTAAATTCTAATAATAACCCATTTATTGAAATTTTTTTTGGAATAATAACTCATATTTCCGAATTTTTTGAAAATGGAAAATAAGAATAGAAAACTCAATAGTATTTTATTTAAAATTTTATGGTGGGGTTGGAACGTCTGTATGAAAAAAAAATTCAAAAATTCTAAAAAAATATCCATTGAAAAAATTAAATGAAAAAAAAAATGTTGAGATAAGGATAAAAAAAAAGTCATTCGCCTTTGAAACTCTATTTTAAGCAAATCAACTCGAAATTCTATTATGGCAATTTCTTTGAGACTTTTGAAAAAAAAAGTTAAAAAATCTAAGGAATGAAGTAATTTTAATAATAAAAATCAATAAGGTACATCCAAAGAAAAAAAAATTTATTTGCTGATCCTCTTCAAAATTGCAAAAAAGTGAAAAATTTTCCTTTACCGTGGCTACTCCCTTAAGACTTTAGAGTTTTTCCATTTTTAAGAAAATCTATTATTTTTTTATTTTTATTACCTATGGATATCAACTATTCCCTTTGATGTGTATTATTCTACTTATATCTTATTTAATCTTCAAATGCCATTGATAAACAATATTTGATATTTGAAAAAAATATTGAGACCACTTTGAAAGAAACAATGTTTTTTTTATGGTGAAAATAATATTTGAAAAGTTCTTTTTTGAGGGATATTGAATTCTATGAAGATGCTACAACCTTAAATTTAAAATTATGAAAAAAATAAACAAAAATTGAATATCAATTCATTATTTTTTTCAGAATTTATGAGTCTAATTAAAAAAAGGTAAGATTAGATGTTAGTTTTTTATTTATTGATTTTTTTTTTATCATTTTTTTTTTTTTTTTTTTTTTGTTTTTCAATTTCTAAACAATCAAAAGTTTGAATAATTGTTCAATAATTAATATTAATTAATGAAATAGATAATATTAATAAATAAGTAAATAATATTTAAAAGAATAAAAGTAAATATTTTTAAAAATGAAAAAAAGAAGAAAGACAGAATGAATGAAGAAAAAAACACAAGATCAGAAGAGATCCAAATAATAAATTAAAAAATAATACAGTGCTGATATTAAATATTGAAAGATTTTTCATATTTTGATGAAAAATACATTAATATGTTATATCCGCACTATAATAATAATATGTAAATATAAATTTCAAGACTTTCAAAGATTTTCAAATCAAAATCATCTTTTAAGTTTTTTTAATTAGATCGATGGTTAGTATTATTAGCTTGTACACTCTCACAAATTTTGGATTACAATCTTTATTTATCAAGTTTCATCTGAGAAAACATTCCAACAAAAAGTGGGAAATTTAAAGTTACCATGTTGCCACCTTGGCTCCAAGAGCTGAATACATTTTTAGATTGCTGTAAGTGTATACAAAGGTCAATGAATTGGGCATAGCTGAGGCAGTACTCGCCATTAATTTTGTCTCCAAACTGTCTCAAAAGGATATTGACAGTTTTCAGTGTCATCATTCCAAACCCTGCATTTTTGAGTGCTGGCACTAATTCGTCAATTTCTAAAGTGCCAGAGCCATCGGTGTCAATAGTCTTAAAGCTTTTTTGCATAGTTTTCATGAACTTGTAGAGCGCCACAAATTGTTGAAAATTGATTCCTCCGAGTTTTTGTCGATCAAAGAGCCTAACTAGCTTTTCGGCTGTAACCTCATCAAATTTTTCAAATGAGTGACTTAGTGCTTTTGACAATTCAGTTGCATCAATTAAGCCAGACTAATTATTTTTTTTGTTTGTTGTTTAGTTATTTATTTTGGTTTTAAAAGTAACAAGTAAAATCAAAAAAAAAATTTTTTTTTTTTGAAAAAGAAATCAAAGAATTAGCTTTCGTTGAAACATTTTAACAGGTATCAAAATTGAAAAAAAAAAAGTCAAAAAAAGATGATTTAATACAACACAACAATAAAAACAAAAAGGTGCAAAAAAAGATTTCTTTTTCAATTTAAATGATCCAAACTTTAAAACAAAAAAAGAAATCTTTTTTTTAATTTATTGATCCAAACAATCAAGCTTTGTTTTAAATTTTTGTTTTATTGTATTTTTTCTGAAAAGTCAGAAAAAAAAAAACAAGGGAAGGGCGAAAATAAAAAGGATCTTACGTTATCTGTGTCTACTTGTTTGAACCAAATTTGCAATTGGTTGTTCATCATTCTTTGTTGAATCATTTGTTGTTGCCTCATTTGTTGTTGTTGTAGCATCTGTTGCTGTCGTAATTGCTGTTGTTGTAACATCTGTTGTTGCCTTAACTGTTGTTGGTAATTGTTTTGGTTGTATTGACCACCGTTGTTGTACCTTTGATTCCACATTGTTAAATCTGCAAAAAAATAATTTTTCTTTCAAAAAAGTTTGAGAAAAAATAGAAATTTAGAACAAAAATTTATTTTTGATCATTTGTTTCACAAAACCCCAAAGTCCAGAGTTTGCTTTTAAAACCTTTTAAGTTCGAGTTTCTGTTCCTTTGTATTTGGATAATTAAATTGTTGTTGAGGATTTTTTTTCAAAAAAATTCGTTTTAGTCCAAAAGGATCTTTTTTTCTTATTCAAAACACTCTCTTTTGATATTTTTTTTTGATTTTTTATTCTCAAGTTCCGAGGTTCTCTTCTGTTTGTGAGTCAAAAAGCTTCTAAATTGTTCAATTTCCTAAATATTTTGTAGAAAAAAAAGAATTTTTAAGTTCAATTGGGTTTAAAACAAAGCCAATTTAGTTTTCCAAGAACCAGTTTTCTGTATTTTGAGTCTTTCTGTCAAAATTAACAGTATTCTTAAAAAGATCCTTGTCTTTTTTTGTGTTTTATCATTATGGTTAACTTTTTCTTTTCTAGCATAAAGATCTCTCTCAAAAAAAGAGAGTTGAATTATTAAAATAACAGGACTTTTATGATCACAATAGATATCAAAAAAAGACACAAAAAAAAAAATCATAGAAATTTCAATCAAGATTAATTGGTCATAATAAAAGAGCAATCTTTTTTTTTTTTTCAACTCAAAAATAATCAAAAAAAAAAAATATTTGTACTCTTTTTTAGTAAACAGGCTATCAAAATAATATTTGTTTTAGCTATAATGAGGCATCCATTTTTGGTTGGACAAAAAACTACAAAAAATTATGTAATTTAAGTCAAACAGAGGGTAATTATGTTGTAGCACCACAACCCAATTAAAAAAAAAGCAAAAAAAAGTTCATTAATTCATATTTGAATAATTAGAGTTTGTGTTAAAAGTTGCACAGGCAACATTAAGTCGAATTTATTTATTTTTCCAAGATAATAAGAACAATTCTATAGCCAATTATTTAATTAAACTTGAAAAACAAACCCCTTTATAAATTTTCAAGAAATAAATGAACAAAATAAAAAGTATTAATTTTTTTTTATTTATTTTCAATAGTTTTTACAAAATAACAGGTGGAGATCTGAAAACTCAATTTTTGAATTTAAAAGCTGTGTTTCTTCTTCTTTTTTTTTTTTCGAGAAAGCTTATATATCGTTTATTATCCCTCTCTTTGATCATTTAAAGTGTATATAATATATTGGTAACTTAAAGTTATATTTTTTTAATAAAGAAATTCTGAAAATTTTTCTTCAAAAAAAAAGAGGTAATTTTAAATGTAATATATCCCTAAAAATAAAAAATATTAAAAATAAAATTCTAAAAATGAACTCTTAAATGTAAAATTTTTACAAAAAATGGATAAAATATTGTGAAAAGAATTTTACCTTAAGGAACTAGTCTCTATTAAATTTTTTTACATAAATGTAATAGGGATTGAGAAAAATTTTTGCCAATTACTTGGGGTTGAAAAATCTGTTTATTTCCAATATTAATCTTATTTCAAGTAAAATAATCCTTATTTAGAAATTGGCCAAAAAAAAAAATAATATAGACTAGTCCCTTAAATAAAAAAATTCTAAAAAAAAATAGAATAATTATAAAAAAATTTCAACAAATTCAATTTATAATTTAGAATATTTTCAAAATTTCAAAATCCCTTTCTAATTGATTTAACTTTGGGTATATTCTTGGATATCAAATTGAATGTGATGTTAAAGTCGACCAGTTTTAGAAAAATGTATTTGTTTTATTTAAAATATGGGTTTTAATGCTCTTAAGGAGAGTATTATTGGGTATTGTATGATTGACTTTATTATCATAATAATAAAAAAACAGTTTATTTTTCAAAAAAATGTAAATTTTCAAGCCAAATTTAGTATTGGAGGAGACCCCCCATCCACCCATTTAATGGAACAATGGGAGAAACAAGATTTTCTTAATTGAACATAAATTAAGATCACTGTTCAAACTGAATTCTTCAGATATATTACAAATACCACTTTTTCATTTTATTTAAGAGAAATCTTGTTTTATATTAAAAGATTAAGAAATTGATATTTTATTGTAAAATGTTATTTATTTATTTATTTATAATGAGAAACAACAATTAAAGAAAATTCCACCAAATATAAAAAAGAGAGAAGAAGAAAATTAATTAAAATATATACACTTAATTTCAAAAAGAGTGGAAGTTTTTTCATCAGAAAAACATTTTTTTTTTTTTTTTTGAATAATATGATATTGCACTAACATGTTTAGAAATAATAACCAATATATATTAATAAAGAAAAATATAGTGTAATCATTTTAGTTTTTAAAATGTAAATGAAATAATAATAAAGTTTGCATAATAAAGTTTGCAACTAATTTTGAAATTTTGCTTATATAAAAAATAATACTATCATTTTCATGACCAAATTAAAAACTATACACAACCTGAATACATGGAAGGAGCGAATATCTTTCGAAAGATTATCGATTATAGATAAAAAATTCCACAATATTTGATTTAAAAATTCTCTTTATGAAATTTGTTTTGGTTTTTATGTTAACCCCACGTATGTGAGGTTCTTCACATAGAAATTTTAAGATATTCACCTCATTAGTTTTTTATTTGAACTGATTATTAGTAAGCGAATTTGAACAACTGGAGAAAATTTAACAATTTCTACATGTATCAGTACTCATATGTTGTTTTCTGATATTTAAATTGGAACGAAAAAAGAAAAAACTAAAGAACTCTATATTTTCATTAGATGTGATTTTTAAATAGATAAAATCCCAATCGGTTATCTTAAATCAATTCTAATTATTTATTTCATTTAAAATTCATAGTTCATCCCACTAAAATATATAATAGAAAGGAATCAAACAAAGTTAATAAATCTCACAAATTATAATCAATTTATTTGAAACCTTGAATGGTTAAAGAAAAAAAAATGAAAATGAAATGAAATGTTTTTACCACTAATTATACAATTACCTATTCAATAAAAACTCTTTTTCAGTCAAAGTGGCCCAGTTTTATTGATGAAATATAATACTCTAAAAGTTTAAAATTTAATTCTCCTCATATTAAAATTTCAATTTTTAGATCTGATAATTTTTTTTCAGTTAGTAAATTTTTTGTTTTTTTATTTTTTTTTTATGTTTTATGTATTTTTTCCTTTCTTTTTATTTTTTCTTTGCTTTTTTTTTTCAATTTTTTTTTTTTTTAAAAAGTCAATTTAAAAAAAAATTTTTTTTGAAACTCCAAATTAACCACAAGAAAATAGAGTATGTGTAATCCCTTTTGAAATGAATACATTTATAATTAAAAAACCTAATTATCAAGAATTTTATTTTTCTAAAGAAATTGAGAAATTTTGTATCAGACGTTCCAATGAAAGGTGACCAAAAATTTTTACAGCATTTTTTTTTTGTTTTGAAATTTAAGGTTTGTTCAGGTATTTTTTTAAGAATCAAAACTTTAATTCAAAGTTTATTATTGTTCTTATTTCTAAACAATCCTGAGTTTTTTCTAAAAAAAGGCAAAAAATGAATTTTTCATTTTTGGCTGTGTCCCAGCAAGTAAAATGGAGTTTATATACATATATAAACCCCATTTCAAAAATTTTTACTCACCTAAAATAATAAATTGAAATATCTATCTATCTATCTATATATATATATATATATATATATATATATATATATATATATATATTCCATTAGTATTCAAGGGCAATTGGTGAATAAATCTGATTTGTAATTCTCTTTTAAGTCATTCTAAATGTATAAAAGCCTGATCTATTTAAAAGTAAAAAAAAAATAAAACCAAAAACTAAAAAAATTGAGTTACAGTTTCTGAAATCAGCATTACGGATTTTTTATTACTGAACTTTCACTGTTAAAAAGTTGCACAACAAGATTTTTTATGAATAATTAAATTCATTTTCAAAGACATTACTTTCAATTTACATAGTGATTATTTGTCTTTTCCAAGATCTCTTTTTTTTTCCACATGATCTTTTATAAAAAAAAAAAAAGAAAAAGAAAAATTTGAATAATCAAGACAAAAATTTGCCAAATTAGAAAAAATGATTCTGATCCCAAAATTTAAAAATATTTTTTTATTAAGAATACTGGAATAAACCCTCAAAACAACTTCCATTAACATTATAAAGTAAGTCAAAATTTTTCGAAAAATAGTTTATATATATATATATATATATATATAATAAATATAAATATCTTAGATCATAATCACTCTAATCAACATAAGAGGGTGAAATTTTTTATATATTTGAAGAATTAAATGGAACATACCACTTAAAGATTGAAAACTTTCAATAATGATTTTAAAGAGTTGAATTTAAGCAAAATCATTTTGTAATGTTTAGGATCATAAAGTTAACCTAAAAATACAATGTATTTTGATTTTTTGTCTCTCTCAGGTGTTATTTTGGATACATAATTGGGTTTTTATTCTATTTTCTATAGATATTATTTTTAGAAATATAATTAAACCCAAATCGGAACCCTCGTTGTGTTTCAATGATTGAAAAGAAAATTAGAACCCAAAATCGTCTTTACACACTTTTTATTAATTGCTGATTATAATAATGGAACTTAACTCTTTTCCTTTTCAATTTCTAAATAGCAACCTTAAGATGAAAAACCCTTTCATTTTTTTCGAGTTTTCAACAGCAATGGAATCATATGAAGTTGAAGAATTATTAAAAGATCCACTAGGAACCGAATATTTACGAGAACACTTAACAACAACAACAAACAGTGAATATTTATTTTTCTACACAAAGGTTGAAGAGTTGCACAATAATGATGACAACGATGAGGTATTTCCATTTTAGCCGTTTTTATTTTTTTATTGTTTTGAATAAAAAAACGCTCAGACTCAACTTAAAAATAACTTCCAAAGAACACAAGTCTGGTTAAACTTGTTTTTTTCATTATTTTTTGATCTTTTTTTTCCAAACAAGAAAAAAAGAATAAATCAATAAAAGCCTTTTTAATTACTGACAAAGTTTACACAAACTTTTTGAGAATTTAGGTACACACAATCTAATATAAACCCAACTAAAAAAAGATCCACAAGACAGAAGATCTTTAAGAATAAAAATATTTCCACTTTATTTTTTGATTTTTTATCATTAATTCTTGAAGCGATCAGAGTCTTTAATTTAGTTTTGAAATTATATCAACTTTTTTTTGCTGTTTGATCAGATTTTAAATCATGCTTGCTATTTCCCATCAAAAAAAAAATCGATAAAAGTCTCAGAAAAAATAAATTAATCTTGTGTCTGTATTTGCTAAACTCCTACGAAGGTTCTTTTTTTTTTTTAATTCAATGCCATCACATTTATAAGAGAAACGAAATATTTAGATTCTCTTTTTGGTATTTCAAGAACGATCCAAAGACTTTTTTTTTAAAAAGCGAGACAAAAAAAGTTTGTAATATTGTTATTTGTCTTTGGAAGGAGAAATAATGTCCATTCGATCTCTCTGGTTTTTTCTTTACTAAACTCGTTTCAACCATACCACAGAAATTTAATGTTACACCGAAATTGATTTTCGGTTTGTCAGAAAATAACACAAATCTTCGAATAGAAAATTCTTTCTCAAATATGAAATTTTAAATGACTCTTGAGAGAAAAATGTTGGACACATAAAAATGGTTGGACAGCAATTTTAATTGGGAACATTACTGAAAATGATTTTTAATTTCAATCGTTTGTGAAATAACTAAAGAAAATAACAATAATCTACTTATTAGAATAACGATTAATGTGATTCTACTTTTTCAAAAGCTTATCTCTTATAGCCTAAAGCAAGTTTAAAAATTACCATTTTCAGAATTAATAGTAAACTTTACTACAACTTGGATTTTTGTTAAAAATGCATGATCTACTTTAATTGTCAACCATTCAAATGAGTATTCTACACACACCACAGATTAATGAACTTGGAACACCTTTAAACCTGGATTTATATAAAAGTCACCTAGTTATCAATAGGATTTGATTTTCAATTTTACTTATGTTCCCAATTAAAAATGGTGTCCAACCATTTTTCTGTGTCCAACATTTTTCTCTCAACAGTGAGGGGAGAAAAATATATGTTATCAAATTTTTTGGCTTTAAGGGAGTAGGTACATTTTACTAATTCCGAGTATCTCAATTTATTCGAAATTGAATTCTTCAAACCCTTTCTTTAACTAAGTACATTAATATTTTAATAAATAAGTGACTGGGATATAAAATTTAAACTTTTTGGATTGAAATTTAATTGCATTTTAAATTGTTATTATTTATTAAATATAATAGAGATTTTAATCATAATTTATAGCTATTTAACCCTTCTTATGCGATTTTAACTATTTCTAAAAATAATATATAAATTTATTTATTTATTATATTTATTCATAATATTATATTACATTAATTTAATTATTTACGAAAAGGAAGTAAAAAAATTGGCAAATAAAATTTACAAATTATTTTTTCAAGAAAAATCGACTTTTTATATCCAATTTACACAAGAATTGATCAGCACAATAATGGAAGATATAGAAGAAGATATTTTTACTTCGTTTATGTATGATGACGCTCAAGAGTATGTTGTTGAGTTTATCACAAATAACTGCATTCAGTCCTTTTTGGAATCCGATTCATATAATGAATATAAAACAAGAAAAGAAAATGATCCTAATCTTGAAAAAAAATTTGCAACCCTTGAACAAGCAATTTGTATCTCAGAACGCAATTCAAATACTTTAAATGATATATATCCTTGTAATTACAAACCAAGAAAACCTTTAATTGTGATGAATGATCTTCTAACATCTTTAATCACAATATTAAAATTGAATTTTTCAATAAATTTAAAAAAAATTAATTTTGAAAAAATTAAAAAATCTTTTTCTTATCAAAAATTTACCAAAGCCACTTCAGAATTACAGAAAGTAAGTCAATTAACTAATATAATTCCTTTTTTCTTTCTTTTTTGTTTTTTCAATTTGGATATGTCTTTCGCTACAATTTCAGTATTTTTTATTTTTTTTAATTTCCAGTAATTTGACACCAAAAATAATATTAACTCTTATGTTATATTTAAAAATTGAATGGAAATTGTTGATCAACTAACTAATAAAGAAAAAAAAATCAACGATAATAAACTGAAACATTTTTCGCTTATTGTGACAAAACCTTATTAAAAATCTATTAATTTGGAATTGAATGAAGAGTTACTCTGTCGAAATTTGAATTTAAAAATGTTAAAAAAGTTTAGGTACTCGGTTTTTTGATCATAGGAGATTTATCCAAAATAAATTTTTTTTTGAAAAACTAAATACCTTGAAATACAATAATTTTTCGAAACATACGAAGGTTTTTATTTTTTTTTTTTGAATAATTTTTTTGGAAAACTACCATTTTAATTTCGAATTCTAAAGGATAAAGCGTTATTTAGTTTCGAGTAAGACTGAAAAACGTATTTAATTGCTTTTTTTGAAGTAAAATTTTCCATTAAAAAATTAAATCTTTAATAGATATCTGGGTTTTCGTACTCATTTTCATTAATGAGATTTACTTTTTGAGATTATTTATTACCAAGTGGGTTTTAAAAATGACAAATACACATCGGGAATAAAATCATTTGTAGCTTGAATGTTTGGTAGTAATTATATTTTATCTTTTTTTGGTTGAAGAAAATAATAAAAAAGAGAACATTATTTTCTCAACTCATAGAAAGAATAATTTAATTTCAATTTTGGTTTAAAAATCGTTTTTTTTTTTGGTGGTGTGTGTTCCACTCGGTACAGAAAAAAAGGAGCTGATTTTTTTTCAAGAAAAAAATTTCAATGAAATTTCAATTTTTCCAAAAAAATAAAATGATTTTCTTTATTTGTTCGAATTTCTGATAAAAAAAAACAAGTGGATTCTAACCCTTTTGACTGACCTTTAAATTAATTTGATTTTAGTAACTAAAAAAAATAATAAAAAGTTCAAAATATTTTTATTTTTTTTCAATTTTTAGCAAAAGATTCTGGGGGAGGGGGGGGGGTGTTGAGCCAAAATAGTGAATTGGGAGTTAGGTTTTAACACTATTCTAATCAAAATTAGATGTTTATATTAGTTAAAACAAATTCTTTTTAAAAAAATATTATCAGCATATATTAAGACATATATATGTTTGATCTAAACTAAAATTCAAAATTTTCCACACAGCTAAAACGTTCCAAACAATTACAATAATACAATTTCATTGAAATTGGAGATAATTTTGATTTTTGTAAAATATGAAAATCATTTTTTCATCTTTTAGTTTTTGTTTTCATTTCATTGTTTGAATTACGTAATTTGCTTCGTTGGATCAAAATTTTTCTACAAGGTTTATATTATGTTAAAGTTGAGTTGTTCCAAATAGAAGAACTCAAATAAAATTAATTGGTAGTATCTAACCTTTGATCGATCAATATTCCTAATAGAATTTAAACAAATTTACTAAATGTATTTTTTTGTTTTGCTCTCTCCAAAATTTTTAACACACCCATGATTTATTTGTATTGATAATTATTTATTTATTGTTTTGTGAGTATTTTATTTTATAAAAAGGTGTTAACATTTCAATTAGTGAATGGTTCTAATTTGGTAAATCTTCGAGAAGTGGTTAAATAAGTTTTTTTTTTCACAAATCGAATTTTGGTGTGTTAAAAATTTTGAATTGGTGTTTATTTATTAATTAATGTAAAAAAAAAAATAGATATAGTAGTTATAGTAAAACAAAAATTTGTCATAGAATAGACCAAACCTGATTTTTTTGGAAATTCTTTAAAAATAAATTCAATTTAAATAATATTTTATATTTGATTTTATTAGATAAAATATTATAAAAATAAGAATAAAAAAATGTCAGATCTATTATATTGTCAAATTATTGTCCAAAAGGGTCAAATTTCAAAATGTAAATAATTCGCAGATCTCAAGAAAAAACCAATAAATTTTAATTTTATATGATATCTCAAATAATTGATTTGTTTTTTATAAGAAGGCGAATTACACCTCGCCAAAAAGAAAATCACTTTGGGATTTTTTATTTACCTAAAATTTGACTTTTTGAAATTTATTTGTCAAATTAAATTTTTGTAAAAAAGTCCATTTTATTTTTATTAAAAAATAAAAAAAATTCAAAAGAAATGAAAATTTTAAAAGAGGAAGAATCCAATTAACCCCCAAAAGTGCAAAAAACAGCAAATATGGCATCACGCCTCTCAAAAAATTTTAGTTAGTTTTGAAATATTTAAAAGATAAACATAATTATTACCAAAAGAAGATGGAGTAAAATTGAGAAAAAAGAGAATTCCAAACTTTTTTACTAAAAAAAAAAAAAAATTCCACTTTTCTTAACAGTAAATAAAAAAACAGAAATTCTTTCAAATATTCGTACATTAATTAGAAAAAAAAATCATTGTTACAAACATATTTAAATCAATGAGGTCAAAAAAATCAAAGTTGGTTCAATCAATTTCGAAAAACAAATAAAACAATTCCTTTTAATTTTTTTTTTTTTTGAAGGAAGGAAAATATTAATAAAAATTTAAATCAAATATGTTAATTAAAAATATTTATGATTAAACAACAAATTTTTAAAAATTTATTGATCTTTTTTGATTATTTATTTTCTTGATTTTGATTATTTCTGTAATATCTCGATATTTTTTTTTCTGAAAAATTTGAAAATAAAATATTTTGTCCTATTTGGGCTGAAATTAAAAGAAAAGCACCATCAAAATCAAAGAAGAATTCAGAAAATAATCTCAAGATAAATTTATTGGAGCTACTTTGATTTTAATATTGATAAAGAATAATTTTTAAAATCTATAAATTTTCACTTTAAGAAACTACCATTTATAAATGGTACAATTTAAATTTAATCTCAAAAAGTTTTTTTTTCAATATATTCTATCTTTTGAAGTTACCATCTAAAATATAAGATAAAAAATAAAAGTTAATTTTCAGAAAGTGCTTCCAGTGAAAGTAAAAAGAAAAAAAGATTAGAGAAACCCAATGTTTTTATTTTGCGATTTTCAAAAGGAAACTAAACGAAATATCATAAATCATTTTTTGATCTCTTCCAAAATTGGTCCATCCTTCATGTTTAAAATACAAAGAATTTGATTCGAAATTATAAATAATTTTTCAGAGAAAATTCAACAAAATCCCTTCATAGATTAGCCTGAATAAAAAAATACTAAATTTTTTTTTTTTATTGTTGAAGAAGTGTAAATTACACTCTGGATAACCTTTTACTTAAATTCCCTTTGAGAAATTTAAGCGTAAAATCATAGATTTCACGATTATTATTTAATGAAAATAGTTTCAAACTGTTTGTTTTAAATTAATTCATTAAGATTTTTTTTTTTTTTTTAATTTGTTATGAAATATTAATCTATCTTTTTCATAGGAAGGATAGACCCATAAAAAATGATCAATATTTTCAATAATTTCTTGTTTTAATAAAGAGATCTAAATATTTGAACAACTATAGATCAAATGAAAAAGGTTACTTTATTAAGTTTTTTAGAACTTTATAGATGGTTTGAATCTATAAAGTCTAAGGTTTTAAGAATAAGATTTGGTTTTACAAAATTGAGTTGCTTTTTTTTTTTTCTTTTTTTTTTTTTGAGTTGCTTTTTTTTTTTTTTTTTGCAAGTTTCCCAAATCTTGTTTCCACAAAATCCCAGTACAAGATACCGACTCGACAGCAAAAACCCAGTCCAGGTAACGACTCGACAGATTGTACGTAAAGTCCAATTCGGTTCACTTTGGTTGGCTTCAGATCGCATTCGTTGGATTCAGTTCTCCACAGTTGCATAAGTCCAGCTCAATTCATTTTAGATCTGATCATTAACAAGTTTGGTTAGGTTAGTCATGACCAAGTTCACCCATTCTTATAATGATTTTTTATTCCTTGAACCTCTCCAAGCACCTAAAAAAAAAAAAAGAGGAGGAACCCAAACAACTTAAAAAGGGAAATTTGGAAAAGGTAAAAAGTAAAAAAAAATAAAAAATACTAAATTTGAAAAAGCCTTAAAAGCAACAAACTCGGTATTTTTAAAGATTTAAAGAATTCAAGAAACAAAAGAAAACAAAAAATAATCAAAAAAGAAAAAAAATAATTTTTCAAAATAAAATTTTTTTATTTTGTTTAACTCAAGTTGGCTTACATTTACAAACCAAACTTTAAAATAATAAAACCGTAAAAAGATTGGAAGATCGTCTTTTCTAAAAGTTAAAAAGAATTCAGAATATTTTCATTCCAATCAGACTCGCTTTTAAGACACAAACTTTAAACGAAATTTAGGCACAAAAAAAATTACAAATTAAGGTTCAAAATTGGGATTCTAGTAAAATAATTTGTGCAAAAAAAAAAAAGTCCAAAAAATGTATCTTGTAATTTGAGATTTTTTGTTTGCGTGAAATTTCATTGAAAGTTTGTGTCTTAAAGGTGAAACTGGCTGTGCTTCTGAAAAGGCAAACATAAATCTCAAATTTTGATAACTTTTTGATTTTTATTTCTCACAAGTTATTTCAGCAATTTTGATGTTTTATTAATTCTAAGTTAGTGTATATAGTGTCTGAAAAACGATAAACTTTGAAATTATCTTAAACTAGAAGATTTTAGGTTTCTTTGATTTGAAATTAAATTAATTTTCTAATAATTTTTTTATTGTGAGATTAAAATAACGCTTTTTCATACTTGACGAAATGAATTCTCAACCAAAAATAATTGTTTAATGGTAAAAGCAAACTTTAGCCAATTTCTTTCTGGGGACTATTTCAGAAGATTTGATTTAAATCAATAGAACTAAAAGTCTTTGTAACTTTAAAAAAAAATGATAACTGAAAAAAAAAATAAAAAATAAAGTTTTTTTTTTTATCTAATAATACTTGTTTATTGGTAAAAAGAAAATTCATTTCAATTTATTTTTTTTGGGAAGTCTAAGAAGATTTGGTTTCAGTAAGGAGATATGGATCTATGATTTATTTGTAAAAAAATGATAACGGAAAAAAAAAATAAAAAATAAAGTGTTTTTTTTAGCAACAAGTACTTGTTTATCGTTACAAAGAAAATTAATTCCACTTTTTTTTTTTGTTTTTGGGAAGATTCAGAAGGGTGTCTTGATTTAAATTCAGAAATAAATGCTTTTGATCTTTGACAAAAAATAATTTACTTATAAAAAAATGCTTAAATAAAAAATTTCATAAATCTTTCAGGAAATAAATTTTTTTTTTCCAATAAATTAAAAAATACAAAACGTTTAAGAATAGATAATAGTAAAAAAAAAAAAAATAGCATTTTTTGTTATTTTGTGGATTAAAAAAGTTCAAGTATTAAAATCAAAATTTTAAATTTTTAAAAAAAAGCATAAATATTTGATGATCTGAAATATTTTTTATTACAGCCGTTCCAACCCTATCGTGAAATTTATGATAAACAGAAAATTCGTTTTCTATCTCACACTTTCATTTCTATGACAGGATTTTATAGTCGTGTGACAGCATATTACAAACCGTGAAATTTTATAAGAGAGCAAAAATTTCTCATAGAGAAAAAATTTAAATTTGAATTTTTCACTTGAAACCTTATCTATGATCAACAATTTCCAAAAATTTTTCAATTTTTTTCAGGATCTTCAATTTCTAAACACCTAAAAATCAAAAGGCGGGACCATTTTAAGGAAATTACTTAATTGGATCTCCATTCTTGGGAATCTTTGTTTTGGATTTTTGAATTTGTTTCATAAACAACAAGATTTTTTTCTCAGTTTGAATCACATAAGAATTTTTAAAAAAAAACTATGTCAAACCATAAAATCTGTAATAGCGTATAATAGAAGATTTTTTTTTTGTGTTTAACAGATATAAAAAAGTCAATTTCTATGTCTGTCAAATTTCACGGTAGGGTTGGAACGGCTGTATGTTTTTATGATGAATCAACTATTAATAAGTTTTCAAGTTATTATGTATTTTTTAACCAAAGGTAATTTTTTAAACTGTAATATTATTGAAAGTTAAGGAAACAAATAAATTTTATTTTCAGATTACTTGTTAAAATTAAACAAAAAAAAAAAAAAAAAAAATCAATACCAATGCTCTGATAAATATTAACTGTTTTTGTCTATTTACTTTAAACAACACCAATTATTATTTAAAATTTAAATCTATTTGACAAGAAATTATCATTTCCATACCTGGTTCAGCAATTAGAGAAAAAAATTGGTTAAAATTCGGAATTTTCAGCGTGTTTATTAGTTATGATATATATGTGTACTCATAAAATTTCACTCGTATTATTATTGAATAATTTCACAATATGATATAAAACATTAATTCTTTTCTGAAAAAAAAAAAATCATCATGAAAAAAAAATAATAAATTAGTCACAAAAGAAATAAATATATAAAAATCACTAACTAAATAATATTTGAAAACATTTTTAAATCCTATTTCAAAATAAATATTTATTTGTTGTTTTTTTTTTTTTTGTTTTTTGCTTCTTTTTTCTTTTCTTTTCTTATTATATTTAATAAATTTTAATAAAAATTAAAAAAATAATTGTTTAGGTTGATTTGAATTTGTTAAAGGGGAATGAAATTTTTACATTTTTCATAAATTTATACAACTTATTATACATACATATAATAATTGAAGATCAAGCCTTTGTAAATATCAAGACAATTAAAACAAGAAATTATATAGTTAATGGATTTGAATTTAAGTTGGATGATATATTAAACGGAATATTAAGATCAAATCAAAAAGCAAATGGAAAAAATTATTTTTCTGAAAATGATTTACGAAAACAGTTCTCAACAGAAAATGTTGATCCAAGAATTCATTTTGCTTTACTCAATTTCCAATATGGAATTTCTTTAATTAAAAAATATGAGCCGCAAACTATTGATGAAGAATTAAAAGAAATGGCAAAAATACAATTAAATACCATGTTAATTGTAAAAAAAAATGCAATATATCTTCCTTTGGATACAAATATCTTTTTAAATGATTTTGGACAAAACAATCAGCAAATAATGGAAAATTTATCCGAGTTATCCAAAAATGAAGTTTTTTTAAAGATGAAAAAAAATGAGATCAAAAAGATCCAATTTTTTAAAAATCAAATGATATTTTCACAATTGTCGTTACATTTCAATTATAATATTTTTACATCACAAAAATAAAAATTATTTAAATTACGAATATTAAATAATTGTTTTACAATCTTTTTTAGAAGTATCTTATAATTGGAAAATGCTTTAAATTTTATAAATTAAAATAAATAAATAATGATAAGTAATATTATTTGATAGTTTTTAATTCAATCTTTTTTAAAATATCTTGAATTTTTTTTACACACTTGGGTAGGTGTCATAAAGACATAACAAGGGGTTATGTTGATTCCATTTGAATAATACATTAGGGGATTTTAAGCAAAAAAATTTTTTTTCTCGTCAAATTTATCATTTTTTTGAGATTATTATTATTAGTTTAAAAATTAGTTACTGAACACCCCATTTGTATAAAGGCAATTATTTAGAAATTGTTTCCAAATATTTTATATTTATATTTAATCCCGTAATTTTGTTTATAAATATTTTAAGAATACTAAAAATTTTAAAAAAAAATTATTTCAAAGAGTACATAAAACTTTTAATTGTAGAGATATTTATTCTTAATTCTTCTTGAATTTTTTTTAATCTAACTGAGATTGTTCTAATTTCTCATTTATGAATTAGTATTAGGTTCATTGAAATAATGTTTTGCCAAAATAAGGAAAATCAATTTTTTGGCATTTTGTTTGTTCAAAATTATTGAAAAAAATATACTCGATTTATCCAATCAAAATTCTTTTAAAACTTAAAAGTAAAAAAAAAAAAAAGATATATTTTTTACTTGTTAATGAAATCTATTTATATCTTGAATAAATGTGTAAAATGATTTTTATTACATTTTATTTTTTTGGTTTTCCATTTGATGAATGTATTCAATGAATCAACATTCGATGATATAATATTTTGATGTAAAAATAATTTTTCTATTTTATATCGTCTTAAACTATTATTTTATTAAATTTTTACTATTGAAATGATTTTTCATTTTTTGTTTTTTAATGTATTATCTTGTACTGTTATTTTTCCTAAAAAAAAAAAAGAAAAACGGGGCAATTGGATCTTTAAATTATTTATCATAAATAATTTATATCGGTTTTATAAATAAAATAACAGAAATTTTTTGATTGGCTTTTGACTCAAATAATTCTTTTTTATTTTGAAGAAATTCTCTGTTGAAATTAAAACAAAAAAATATGTAAATTTTTCTTTTGTTTTTGATCAGTTGATAATTCAACTTATAATTTATAAAATTAAAAATTTTCAACCATTTTTTGGATTTTAAAATCAAGTATAATAAGATTCTGATATTCATAAAATATTATTTTTTTATTTTCGTGCCTAAAAAAAAAAAATTGGAAACAAAAATTTTTTGAGTATGAAAAATTAAAAACGGAAAGTTTCTAAACTTCTATTTTTTGTGTTTATTTGGTCTAATTTCTTTTTAAAATCAATTTTTTCTTTTAAATTGTTTTTTTTTTTTATTTTTTTTTTATTTTATGCCAATAATATCGTAATATATACATTCGGTGTCAATAATTAAAGATTTTTATATTGCTGTAATATAAAAAATCAATATTTAATAGAATTTTTGATTTTACAAAAAATATAAAAGCAGAATGGTTGTAATGAATATTGACCTTATTTTATTTTAAGTTTTCTCCTTTGTAAAAGTTACAAACAAGTGTCCTTCATTTTTTAACTGTCAAGAAATATATTTATTTACTAATAATTTATTGGGTTTCTTTTAACCAAACAATATTGAAATAAAAAAGAGAAGAAGAAAAATAATCATATTCAACCATTTTTCAGTCAAGGGGTGCAATTTTTATTTGAGTAAAAGGTATTATTTTGTAGTATTTGAATTTTTATTAGAAGAAAAAAATTATTTGCGAAATTCAAAATGGATACGGTTTTTTCACATTTTTTCTAATTTTGCTTTTTTTTACTTTGATTATTTTTTGAAACTTATTCTTTACTTTTTTTTTTATTGTGAGGTCGATATTCGATCGGTTAAACAAGTTATTTTAATGTTATTGTCAATATGAAAATAATTTTAGGAAAATCGTGTTTATTTCTTTTTTGATTTTATTGGATCTTCCTTAAGCGACTTGTCTCTATTATTTTTTTTTTTGGCCAATTTCAAATAAAGATTCCTTATCAAGAAATAAATTGAATATTGAAAATAAAGAGGGGTTTTCAAATCTATGTAATTGACAAAAAAATTTCTATAGTTGGCCTATTTTTTTCTTCATAGGTATAATTTTTTTAAGGTTTACAATCCCTCAAATTTGAAAAAAGATTAAATTCTGTAGGTTTTGATGACTTGTTAATTTATTTCTTATCTAATCAATCTTATATTTGGTATGGGTTTTAATATTGGTTCAAAAAGTCAATTTATGACAATTTATTTTTTTTTTCCGAAATTCAAATTGATGAGTGTAAGTCTAAATGGAAGAGATAGGAAGAAAAGTTATAAAAAATGTAGATTTTTAGGTTGTTTTTTGAATTTTTTAATTAGGTTTGGTTTTTATTTGGAACTTTTGAATCAAAAATTTTTTCATACGAAATTAAGTAAAAAAGTAAATCAAAATTTTCTTCAACTGTACAAAAATATAAATTTATTCTATAACAACTAAAAATATATTAATCTTAGGGATTATTAGAATTTTATGGTTAGTGGGTACTATTTTTCTACCTATTAACATATTTATAGACACAAAAGAAACCTAATCTAAGGTATCTTGCTAAATTGAAAATTTTAGGTTTTTTTTGTAAAATTTTGGGTTGAGCAAAAAACAATTTCCCTTCATCAAATCCAAACTATTCTCAACAAATTTTGAAGAAAAAAATTTCATGAGCAAAATGTCACTCCACTTTCTTTTCAAGTATTTTAGAGTATATCAAGAGAGTATAAATATACCTGAAAAGAAAGTGGGGTGGCATTTTCTTAATATCAAAAAAAATAGTTTTTTAGTTTTGCCTTGTTTTGTTTGGGAAATTCAAAAAGTTTTTGAATCAATAAATGATTTTCAAGAAAAATCTAAAAAATCCAAAAATTGCAATATTTTGACTTTTCCTCAATTCGTTGTTTTTTAAAGCTTTTTTTCTGTTTATAGTATTTTATTTCAACCCTCACTGAGCATAAAATTCGAATAGTCCTTAAACTCTTCAATTTGGATTTCGGAAAAAAAAAATAAATTGCCATAAATTGCTTTTTTGAACCACTTTAAAACCCATACCAAATACAAGATCGATCAGCTAAAAAATAAATTAACAAGTCACTGTACCCTAAACAATTTAATCTTTTTTCAAATTTGAGGGATTGTAAACCTTAAAGGACTAATCTCTAATAAATTTTTGAACCGAATTTAATAGAGATTGAGAAAATTTTTTGTCAATTACATAGATTTGAAACCTGTTTATTATCAGTATTAAACATATTTCTAGATAGGGAATCCTTATTTAGTAATTGGTCAAAAAAAAAAATAATAGAGACAAGTCCCTTAAGAAAAGTTTTATATTTGAACTTTTATTTTTTTAATTTTTTTTTATATGATTGAACTCTCGGGAAACTAATTCTATATTTACTTTTAGTTTTTGTTTGATCTGTCAAATATCGGACTTCTACTATTCTAAATTATAAACGGGGAAAAGTTTCACTTTATTTTCAATTTCCTTTTTCAAACAAATCCACAAATTAAAACCTACTTTTTTGAAAACTATTTTATATTTTTCGAAAAGAGAAATTGAAAATAAAGTTAAAGTTTTTTCCTCTTTTAATTAAATTATCGTTTAAAAAAGAAACTTATTTTTTATTTTGAAAAAGGTCTTACAAAGCCTGAAAATGTGATTCTAATATTAGTATTATACTATTTCATTTAATTCCCATTTTTCTTATCACCCTAAATAATCCAATTGAAAAATTATAATCTATTTTATCAAATCGAAAAATATTTTAAAAAGTTTAGTTCCAAAAACAAGTTATTGAACTAAAAAATTATTACCTTATTCCAAAAATCACCCACTGTTCAATTAAAATTGGTTACGATAACAATTTAAGTTAATTATTCCAAAAATTTCAAGAACAAATTAATTCAAAAATCCGTTACTTATTAACGTATAAATTAAGAATTCATCTTAAAAATTTGAAAAACACAAGACCGTAGATCTTATTTCAAAAGGATTCAATTTGCAGAATTTCAATTTATTTCTTTTGCACAAAATTCAAATAAATTTTGCACAAAAAATATTTCATTTAATTATAATTTTTAAAATATTTTGTTGAACAACAAATTTAACAAACAATAACATTAACCATAATGAATTTTGAAGGACATTTAGAATTAATATTAGGACCAGTTTTTAGTGGAAAGACATCTGAACTCATCAGAAGAATCAATAGATTTTCTTATGCATCAAAGAAATGTACGATCATAAAATTTTCAGAAGAATCCGAAAATGAAAAAAAATCATTCAAAACACATAGTGGGTAAATACATTACTTTATTTTTTTTTATTTGGAACAGTCCCATTCTTTTCCTTGTTTCAAGCTCTTTGTTGCAAGTTCTAACTTTTCGAATAAATCCTAATAATCATTTTTTTCTTTTTCGAAACTCAAAAAATAACAATACAAAAAAATAATAATCGAAAAAAAAAAAGATACGATTATGAAGCCTTTGCTACCGACACATTAAAAAGAGTTGCTGAACAAGTTCAAAAATTTCAAGTTGTTGGTATTGATGATGGCCAATTTTTTCCCGAAATAGCCGATTTTGCCGAGAAACTTGCAAATGAAGGCAAGGTTGTTGTAATTGCAGCTCTTGGTGGCACCTTCGAAAGGAAGCCCTTTGAGTGTATAACAAAATTAATCCCACGATGTGAAAATGTAGTAATGCTGAGTTCTGTTTGTATGGTTTGCTATGAAGAGGGATCTTTCAGTAAAAGAATCACAGATGAAAAGCAAGTTAAATTGCTTGGTGGTACTGAAAAATATATAAGCGTTTGCAGGGAAGAGTATTTTGGTTTAAAATGCAACGATACAGAAAAGAAACAAGAACAACAAGAAGAAGAAGAAGAAGAAGAACAACAACAACAAGGAAAAAAAAACGGTTATACATATGATGGACAAATTCAATTAATATTGGGGCCAATGTTTGGTGGTAAAAGCTCTGAATTAATAAGAAGGGCACGAAAATATTCCATTGCCAATAAGAAAAGCACAGTAATTAAATTTGCTCGCGACACACGCTACTCTGTCGACAAATGCAGTACCCACGATAAAGTGATGATGGATGCTGTTCCATGTGCGGGTAAACTTTTTGAAGTTGAGGACAAAGTAAAAGACTATGATGTTATTGGTATAGACGAGGGACAGTTCTTTGAGGATGTTGTGGAATTCTCTGAACACATGGCCAATAAAGGGAAAGTTGTTCTCATTGCAGCCCTTGATGGCACCTTTGAAAGAAAACCCTTTGGTCGAGTTTTAGAATTAGTTGCCAAAGCCGAACAAGTGATCAAATTAAATGCTGTGTGTATGCTCACATATAAAGATGCAGCATTCAGTAAAAGGATCTCCCAAGAAAAAGAAGTCCAAGTTATCGGCGGCTCTGACAAATATGTCGCAGTTAGTCGTGAAGGCTTTTTCCAAGCCCAAAATTAAAACTTTAAATTTTTCCTATTTTTCTTTCTGAAATTACAATTTTTTTTTTTTTGTGTTTTTTTTTGATTATTCAAACCTTTTTTTCATTTTTATTCTTTTCTCGTTCATTATGTTGTGTTCCAATTTTGCTCCTCTACCCTTAAAATTCTATTTTTTAATAATCGTATTTTTGAAACGATAATTTATATTTTTTAAGGGGGGGAACCAAAATGATAAATAATAACAAAATAATGAATAAATAAATGTTTTATTAGTTTATGAAAAATTATTTTATCTTAATATGTTTTGATTTTTTTTGAACAAAAAAAAGAGTTTTTTAAACACTCTTTTATTTTTTTCTGTTTGTTGTTTGTCTTTTTCACAAGGCAAAAATTTCAAGGGTTAACATTCCAAATTTATTCGACATTTCAAAGATAATCCCTTTCAATTGGTAAGGTATTGAAGATCTTTTATTCACATAAAAATATAATTTAATGTGCTAAAAATATTTTTTTGAGAGTTTTATTTTTTTTATTACTTTAAAACCCCACTTATCAATCCGATATTGTAACAATTAATACCTTTTTAACCCCATTGATTTTTCATTAACGTAATTTTTTCCAACAATAAATCATCTACTCAGTAAAATTGAATAATTTGGCCCAAAGCTAATAGTACTCTTTAGTACGACATTGTGATTATTTGGGTATTAACAGAAATGTAAAAAATAACATTCAAGATTTAAAACTCCAATTAGGATACGTTTCAGAATTATTCGCCTCTGATAACCAATTTTTCCTAGAATTTTTAACAAAATCAAATAAAACCAAAAATAAATAATAATCTCAACATTTTGATTTTAAAAACCTTATTTCTTATTAAATTTCTCAGAAATCAACCTATTTAAATTCCTATTTCTTAAAATTTTACTAATAATTTATTTTTTTAATATCCAATTAATTTCATACTCAATTTCATAGCGATTACGAAAAAATAAAATAAGAAGACTTGATAGCATATACTAGATATTTTAACACATTTTATCCCGGAAGATATAGGTGTATAACTGAAAAAAAAATAAAATTTAAAATAGGAATAGTTTTTTTTTCAATCATAAAAGTTTACACAGTTGTTAAATTAGATTCTATAGAGTTATTTTCGAAATTTCGAATGATTAATTCATATAAGATTAGCTATTTCAGGAAAATAACTTCAATGATCATCATCATTTGTTGAATTTTTGTGATTTTCAACAACACCAAGGATCAATTTTCCTGAAACAAATTATTAGTTCTGTTATTTTAATCTTTTTTTCTCTCCAAACCTGACTTTTTTGTTTGTTTTTTTTTGTAATAAACTCACTTTTTACATTACAAAGAAATTAGAATGAAATTATTTTTAATGAAAAATATTAATAAAAGATCACGTATAAAAAATTAATATTGAATTTTTATTGACTATTTTCAACGAGTGATAGACCTAATAATATATTTATTGAAAAACTTCTATTCTATTCAATCGAAAAATGCTCTCACTACATGAAAAAAAGTTTCTATTGTTTTTATTACTATTTAAGGTTTTTTTTTAATTCCTCTTATTTGCAAAAAGTTTCTATTTTTAGTAAAAAAAGGAAAATTAGAATATAAATTAATTTTTTTCAAAATTGTAAAATAAACCACTATAAAAAAAGTAATGTCTGATCAGCCAATTAAAATTTAAGGAGAATAAATAAACAACTTTTTATTTTATTATTTATCAATAAATTATTAATTTGTTTTTTTTTTTTAAATATCCACTTGCTTATTAAATAAAAGAAGAAATTGATGTTTATCAAAGAGGGCCATTATCTCCTTTATTATTTAGATTAATTATACCCTTTTTATTAGAAAAAAATAAACCATTAGCTCTATACGTTCAAATATTTACTGATGATCTAATTTTGCCTCGAAAAGGATCTTTGATAGAAATTACTTTTCCTTTAGAAAAAATCTATAAAATAATACGTGTTTTTGGAAGGAATACAAATAATGATAAAACTTAAAAAACTTTAATTCCAAAAGAAAAATTTATATCCTGGTATTTGACTGAATAATAAAACCATTGAAAATTTAACCTTGATAACGCCAAGGCCAATTTCAAGAAATTAATCAATATCCTACAACAGAAATTTATTTTACTGGATTAAAAATTCATTTTCTTAAAGATTTATTACATAGCCAATTATTATATGTATTAGAAATATTTTATTTGACAAAAACAGATTTTAAAGATTGATACTTGGATTAATAAAAAAAAGTACATTTTTTTTTGTTAATTAACCCATAATCCGTTACTTATTTATAGAATTGAACATAAAATTGATCCTTTAAGAATAACAATATATAAAAGAAGATTTAGAATCTATTAAATATTCCCGAAAATACCCGAAAATTGAAAATACCCGAAAAGTTTTTAACGACAAAAAAACTCGTTTTAAACAACTTCTAAGAAACACTAGTGCCAATATACTCAGTTTAACAATACATTTGTAATTTTATGGTGGAAAAAAATTATTTTGTCATAAAATATCAAAATTCAAATGATTTTAAAATTTTAGTGAATATCACTCAACCCATTTTGTGTGAAAGGGGTTGGTATTTTAGATGACTGTAAAATTTCTGATCATTTCAAAATGGTATTAACGAAATGAGAGAAAATGTACTTGGTAAGAAAATTTCTAACTGTATATCATTACCCATAATTTTATAATCTAAAAGACAACCCAAAAATAACTGGATAATATCTAATCGCACTTTACATACACTTATCCTACTTAAGGTGGCCCAAGAAAAACCTTATTTTCACTTCACTTTCCATAAAAGAAATTGGTTTAACCAAAAAAAACAGCCCATACCAAACCCAAGTATGGCTTGAATATATATTTACTTACCCTAAAGTCAGTTTCACTTTTAAGACACAAACTTTCAACGAAATTTAAGGATCAAAAAAATCTCACATTAAGGCACAAAATTTGGAATTTTTTTATTTTTCAATTTATTTTACTAGAATCTGAATTTTTTCCCTTAATTTGAAACTTTTTTTTTGCTTTAAATTTCGTTGAAAGTCTGTGCCTTAAAAGTGGAAATGACTGTAATAAGTACCAAAAATTACTCAAATATACACAAAAGGTAACCAAAACCTCTTTAGAGGGACTTAAAATAGAAAATTCAAAAAAAAATATTTTGTCTAAAAATAAAATTGTTATTTTACCGTTAAACTAAGTATATTGATACTAGCGTTTCTTAGAAATTTTTTATAACGTGTTTTTATGTGGTTAAAAAATTTCGGGTATATTCGGTTTTCGGGTATTTTCGGGAATATTTCAAACGCCCGAAGATTTAAGTTAATATAAAAATTTAAAACCATTAGTTCAGATGAATTAATTAATTATCTCCCTTTTAGAGAAGAAAAAAAAATTGAATATTAACTGGTAATCAAATAACTTATATAATTAGAAATTGAATTGTATAAATATCGAATAAAGCAATTATAAAATCTCCCAAGTTGGAAATTCCATTAGGTTTTCTTGAGTTTTCTGTTTATTTAGAAAATCAATAGATTTTTTAAAATAAATAGAAAAGTCAAAAAAACCTACCGAAAATCAATAGATCTCTAAAATAAAATAGAAAACCTAAAAAAAACTTTGAAAAATTCACAAAATAGAAAACCTCAAAAAACATATCCACTTTTAATTAAAACAGGAAACCTCAAAAAAACATATTTACTTAAGGAGAACCCCCAAAAATATATACAAAATTATCCAAATCAATAACACAATCGATAAGCAGTTATATCTTCAAGTACCGTCAAGTGCCTAGCTTTTCTTGAGTTTTTCTGTTTAATCTGTGAAGTGTTCTAGGTTTTTTTGAGGTTTTCTATTTTATTTGGAAAATCTATCGATTTTCGAAATAAATAGAAAACTCAAAAAAACCTAACGAAAATATATTGATTTTCCAAATAAACTGAAAACTGAAGAAAACCTAACAATGTTTTTATTTAATATCAGAAATTAAAAAAAGATAACAGCTATTTCCCAGGATTCAAAAGATATTTAAACTGGAAGGGTTCAACTTTAATTTTAAAACTCAGAAAAGTTACAAATAATTTAAACAGGTACTCTTATGTTATGAATAAAAATAAATCAATATATTATGAGCTATGTAAAAAAAAAAATAATAATCAAGATATCATTGAAGATTTAGATCATTTTCTATGGAATCGCCCAGCCTTAAACAAATAATCACAAAATCTGGATATCGAATTAAAAAAAATTAATATATCTAATAAGTTAAAAAATAATAATATTTTTAATATTATTATTTAAAAATATTCATCAAGTTTAATTAGCCTTAGTGGGTAATAAACTTATTTTTCAACTAAACAGAAAACTCAAGAAAACCTAACTGTACATAAGAAAAGTTAATAACTCCTCCCTTAAATAATAATAAAAAAAAAAAAATAATAAATTGTTTTGTTTACTAAAGACTTTTGAAACCAAACGACACTATAAAAAGAGAACCATGTTTTAATACCTGCTGATTTTGGCAGATTTATTTTTATATTCTGAGAGATCAAATAAATCCCTTAATATTATTTTTCAGAAAAGAACAAAAACAAAAGAAAAACCAAAAAATTCCAAAACAAAACACGAGACTTAAAGTTTTTGGTTTTTTATTCCAAAATCTAGAAAATTTTGGGATCTTTTTGGACAATTAATAAAATTCAAGTCTTCTATATTCAAACAAAACAGGGAACAGTATTATGAATTCCAATTTAACATTTCTTTTTTGAAAATAGAATTCTTTAAAAATAAATTGCAAATTTAGATGAAAAGAAACTGTGTAAATACTAACCGAAAGAGATTTATAAAAAGCAACTCCAAAAAAACAAACACACTCAAAAATTCCAAACCAAAAAAATGCAAATTAGTGTTCCTTTTTATTTTGTCACCTTTCCAGAAAATACTTTTTCATTTTTTCAACTCGACATTAAAATATATTTTTCTCTTCGCGGCACAAAATGTCAAAGGAGGAAACGAGTGTGATCCAATTTAAGGATTTCCTTCAAGACTTAATCGACAACCATTGTGATTTTGAAACGGATATGCAATCAATTTCTATTAAAAGAGCTCCTTTCCAAGATCTTGTCCAATTTCAAAAAAAGTACCATAAGACTGAAACGAGCCCAGTTAAATTTGAGACAGTTCCTCACATTCCTGTAATTTTAATTTCATCTTTTTAGCTTTTATCTTTTTCTTTTTCTTTTTTTGCTCTCCTTCGGTCAATAAAAACAAAAAAAAATAGCAAGACATACTATTAGAATAAATACCAAACCAAACTGAGAAGTGTCCTTCAATTAAATTCCCATTTTCATTTTTTTGAAAGTAAATCTATTATTTGAATACTTGAAACATTTTTGGATCGAAATTTATTCAAGAAAGTTTTTATTTGTCAGTTTGTTTTTACCTCAAAAAAAAAAAAGATCCCGCCTTTCTTTTCTGTTTTGTTATGAATTGGCATGAAAAAAAACACCAACAAAAACTATTCGAACATATTTAGAATAACTTTTTTTTTCGTTTCGATACTTTTGAAAATTTGTTTTTCTTAATCCAAAAAATAAAAAAAAAAAATAAAATTAAACAAAAACAGCCAATGTAATAACTTTTGCAACAAAAACACGGGGTGACAAAAACCTATTATTTTCTCGGCAAATATTAATAAATAAGAAAACTTAATTCTTAACAACCTTTTTTTTCAAGAATGGGCAAAATTACTATTAACACAACTATTTTTTTTAAATACTTTTTATTGTGAAACAATTGCCAAATATCAACTTTTTAAGAAGAGGAAAAGTACATAACCAAAGTGTTACTGTAAGTGTGTGAAGTTTCAAAGAAAAGGATTAAGAAATGAAACTGGTGAGATTAATATTCAACTCAAACAATTGTGCTTTTTTTTTTAATTCCTAAAAAATTTTACATTCTGGCTCTAGTCACTTACCATGAATTTGATCCATACTCAAGGAGTTGCTTGAACCCACCAAAATGTTTTGTGAAACTGCACTTCCTTTGGTTGCAAAAAATTCAAATATAGTATTGAAACAAATCCCAGACACAGAAAAAAATCCCTGACACGATTTTTAATTTATAATAATAGCAAAATTGTTGTGTAATTTCTTAATAATAGGAAAATTTAAAACCAAATCCTTTTTATAACTAAACAATTTTTTTATGAACCCAGTAATAAGCCTACCCAAATTCCATTTAAGTGGGGGTATCTATAGAATACTCATTTAACTGCTTGATAACCGTAAGTATATCTACCTATTTCGAAAAAACAATAGAGTTTAATAGAGGTTTGCTAGGAATTTAGGCAATCATATTTTTTATTCTTGTTTTTTGATTGATTGAATATTGTTTTGAACAAGTGTAATTTAATTGATCGTCATTTGAATAAATACTGAAATCATTTCAGATTTTGATTTTAAATAAAAAAAATTATTTAATTTTAAATATTAATCAATTACAAAAAAATTTTCCTAATATTCACAATTATAAAATTCTGTCAGGAATTTTTTTCAATACTCTATCTGAAAAAAAAAAATTCACAGACGATCCCAATGAAAAAATTCAATTAAAAACAAAAAAAATAATTACTTATCTCAAAACAAATAATTCAAAAAACATTCCAAAGGATTTCAATTACAAAATTTAAATAACAAAAAAAAAGTCAAAGGATCTTTAATTACAAAATATTCAAAAAACAAAAAAATAGTTTAAAAGGATTCTTAAATTTAGAAAAATGGAATTAACAAAAAAATAATTTCAATGGGATCTTTAATATTGACAATTCAAAGTTTGTAAAAAAACAAAAAAAACAATCTTTTTCTTGTTTTATATTTTCTCAAATGCCTAAATTTCTTCAATTTGAAGAAAATTGATTTTTTTTTTTTTGAGTAGAAAATCAATCTAATTCAATTTCATCCAATTTGTGGCTGTATTATAGCCCTTTATACTACACAAAGTAATGATTTTGTTTGATTATTTTGTTAAAAGCAACTCATTTCAAAAAATGAATATGATAAAAAAAAAATCTTCGAGATCTCAAAAAGTGCCAAATAGATACACTTTGAAACCGCCACAACTGTTTTCAAAATTATAATTCAGATCCATTTAAATTGGAAATTGACTGTCGCTCTTTGGTGCTTTTTTCAAAAAAAATCCTCGTTTTTCATTGTTTATTTTTTTGAGATCGATAGTATATCGATTATTGGTTAGTTTTTGATTGAAATTAGTCCTTCATAAAAAAAGATGTGAAAAAATTTTGTGATTTCAAAAAGAAAATTATAATTGTAATGATTCTACATATAAAGTAATAAATTAAATAGCTAAAAAGTAAAGATAACAGAAGAATGACATTTTTATTTACTATCTCATTTTTTTATCCTATTTACACTTCTTTTCAACCAAAGCTAAAAGGTTCTTCTTTAAACAATTATTATTTTTTTATTTGAAGATTTTATTCTCTAAAATAATCCTTTTAATTTTAATTACCACCCCAGGAAGTTACAATTAAAAATTGTTTAATAAAAGAAGAAAAACTAGAAAAACAATATATTGGTAGTTAAAAACATGATCGCAGAAACAGAAACGAGGAAATTTTATAATGTTTATTGAATATTGATATAAATTTGAAATCAAAAATTTTAGCGATTTTCCATTTGTTCACAAAATTAAATAAAAATTTAATTTTGCTTTGAAATTTTTGGATTTTATTTTTTCCAACCACTCCCAGAGTAACCAATTTTTGTAACAAATAAATACTATCTAATCTTAATTAAATCGATTATAAATGAACTCTTTCACAACAAATTGTCATCTTTTCTCCCACCATCTTTTTATGAAAATGATTACTGCCAATAAAAAAACAACTGACAAGATTTTTAATTGTGAATATTGGGAAAATTGATGAGTAATTTCTTTTATTTTCAATCAAATCCTTTTATCTAAGAAACAAACTTTTAAAATTATAACTCATCCACTTATTAGAATGATGATTAATGAAATTACACTTGTTCAAAACAATATTCAATCAATCAAAAAACAAGAATAAAAAATACTATTTTATAAACTCTAGCAGACCTCTATAAAACTCGAGTAATATTTTTCAAAAATAGTTGATCGACTTAGGCTATCAAACAATTACTTGAGCATTCTAGAGAAGCCCAACTTTGATGAATTTTAAGTAGGTTTATTACAATCTTCATTAAAAATCGGTTTTTTATAAACAGGATTTGATTGAAAATAAAAGAAATTACTCATCAATTTTCCTAATATTCACAATTAAAAATCTTGTCAGGGATTTTTTTCATTTCCGGTATTTTTTCCACTACTTTACTAGAGAAAATTTTTTTTTAAGATACCGTTTATTAATACAGCTTTATCCCATTGGAAATCCATGTATTAAAAAAATCAAAAAACAAGAAACATTTCCATTACAGACTAATTGATTTTTTTTATTATGTAACCAAATCGATCTTATTTTAAAACAAGTAAATTACCCATTAATCGAGATAAATTCAATTTTGAAAACAATTTATTATTAGGAAAAGAAATAAAAATAATTTTTCAATTTTTTATTCAATATACAGTAATAACTCACCTATTTAAAACAAATTAGTAATTTTTGTTTTCTCATTTTTATTTCAGATCATTAAATAATAATAAAAATTAAAAATAAAAACTTAAAAAATATTTAAAATTAAACAAAATTCATCAACTTTTTCAAAAATAATATTAATAACTAATAAAAAAAAAAAAAAAAAAAAAAAAAAAAAATAAAACAGGATAAAATAAAGAACATCTCGACAGATTATTTAACTGGCGCGATCTTAAATTCATTTACAAGAACAAGAAAATGCATAATTTGGAAATATCGTAAATACTCGACAAATAAGAATGAAAATTATTATTATAATCTTAATATTAACAATTCAATATTACTAAATTCACCAAAAAGTAAAAACAAAAAAAGAAAAAAACAATCGAGCAAAAATAAAAAGAAAAAAAATAATAATAAAAGTAAAAAAGGAATTTCCTCCGAATTTCGGTATGAGATTGATCGAAATAATAATTTAAAACAAAGTATTCCACCAAATTCATCACTGATAAATCATTTTCTTCAAGATAATTCAAAGAAAGAAAAAAACAAAAAAAATACAAAAGATGAGAAAGAAAACAAAAAGAAAATTAAAAATGAAAATGAAAATGAAAATAAAAATGAAAATATCAATAAAAATGAAAATGAAAATGAAAATGAAAATAAGAATCAAAAAAAAAGTGAAAATGAAATTCAAAAAGAAACTGAAACCGAAACTGAAATTGAAAATAAAAAGGGAAAGGGAAAGAAAAAAGGAAAGAAAAAGGGCAAGAGCAAGGGTAAGGGCAAGAAAAAAGGAAAGAGAAAGGCAAGGGGAAAGGGGAAAGGAAAAGAAAAGGGAAAAGGAAAGAGTAAAGGAAAGGGCAAGAGCAAAATGAAGGGGGAGTGTAAGAAAAATAATGCTACAAACACATCAACTAAAGTTAATGTATCTGTGAAAGATGTAAAATTAGATTTTTTACAATGCGAGGCAAAAGAATGCTTATTAAAACAAAAACAAAAACGAAAACGAAAATTTACAAACAAACTAAATAGCATGGATTTATTTTCCCTTTTAGAACCAAAATTTGATTATAATTTATTATTTTCAGATGATCGCAAACCGATAAAAGGATACCTAAAAAGCACAGAAAGATTTTTTCTTTTTAAACCAAAAAAAATAATTTTAAAATTAGGTAATTTTGAACCTTATTTTTGCTCAGTCGCATTATTCGATTTAAAAACAAAAACGAAGTTGTCTGAAAATTTTTATTTTGATATGATTCCCGATAATTTTGATTATTGGCAAGCACCCAGAAATTCAAAGAAACAGAGCTCTAGTTTAGAAAAAGAAAAAGGCAAAGAGAAGAAAAAAGGAAAAGATAAAAAAATAGGAAAACGAAAAAGTAACAAAAAAAAGAGAGAGAAAGCAAAAGGCAAAAAAAAAGAAATTAAGCAAGAGGGAGAAAAAGAAGAACAGCAAGAACAGCAAGAACAGGAAGAACAGGAAGAACCGGAAGAACTGGAAGAACTAGAAGAAAAGAAAGATCAGGGAGAACAAGAAAATGAAAATGAAATCAAGGATGAAGAAAAAAATAACCTCGATCCAGGAAATCAAATTAAAAACTGTATTTTTTCTTTATCAACCAAAATTGAAAAACCAATTTTAATAATTCGAATTGAAAAGATTTTACAAGGAAATTATGATGACATTGTTGATTTTTATTCAAAAACATCATCAAAAAAATGGAATCTTGATTCGCAAAAAAATTTTCAAGAAACAATTAAAGAATGTTATCATAAATTTAAAGGATTGACCCAACCGTTTGCCTGTTCAATAGTTTCCTTATTTGATAAAAACGGGAATATAAAATTGGATCCGAAGAACAACGATGAAAACAACATAATGGAAATACCCTTATTAAAAACAAAAGAATTTATAACAAATAAGAAATTAATTGATTTTTATAAACTTCAAAATAATACTCTCAATAAAAGTAACACTCATAAAAATAAATATTTTTTAGGTAAATTTCGTTATAAATTTACAGAAATTTTAAATTTTAATGAAATAAAAAAAGATAAAGTAATTATTGATCCTTCTTGGAGAAAATTTAACTATAAAGATGACGGCAGTTATAATAATAATAAATATTTAAATGAATTACAAATGAAATCAAATTCCAATTCTCAAAGGGAAAAGGGAAAAGGGGGTGAGGAAGAAACAGGAAAAGAAAAAGAAGAAGAAAAAGAAAAAAAAGAAGAAAAAAAAAAAAAGAAGAAGAAAAAAAAAAGGAGGAAGAAGAAGAAGAAGAAGAAGAAAATGAAAAGGAAAAGGAAAAGGGAAAACAAAAGCAAATGAAAAATGAAAACAAAGAAAAAAAAAATAAAAATGAATTCAAAAAACTTGAAAAAAAAAAAATTGATTATATCAAAATAGAAAACTTTTCAGAATCAGAAATTATAACTCCACATTTAAATTTTAAAAATAATTATTATATTAATTTAAAAAATTTAAATTTTTCAAAAAGAAACTTAAAAAGTATAGCAATTAAAATTGAATATAAAACAATTGATACTATCAACAAATCAGGATTACAGAATCTATATGGAAACGTGAATGTAAAAAAATTACAAAAAGAAATATGGACAAAAGTACAATATCATAAAAAGAATCCAAAATTTTATGACGAAATTAAAATTGCTTTACCAGGAATAATTAATGAAAAAGACCATTTATTATTTACATTTTATTCTATTCAAAAAAAAATGAACTCTAAAATTAAACCCATTGGCTATTCCATTTTTAGAATTAATAAATCAAATTTATTAAAATTAAATTTAAATCAAGAAAAGGACACAAATACAATTAAATTAAATATCATTAATGGGAATGAAATGGAAACAAATAATTATTTAAAAAACTTTGAAAATAATTTTGCTTCTCATAAATCTAAAAGAAATATTTTAAAAATTCATACAAAATTAATTAGTACTGTTTTTCCAAAAGATAATAATTTAATAAAAACTTTTGATAGATTAATAAAATTTAAAAAGGATAATAGTGACGATAAGAATAAAGAAAAATTAAAAAAATCATTACGTAATTTATTATTACTACCCGATCCAATCATTATTCGCTATTTTAATTTTATATTGGATATTTTCTTTTCAATATTATTTACTTTAAACAACAACGAAAATAATAATGATAATAATAATAATAATAATAATAATAACAATAGTAATAGTAACAAAAACGAAAACGAAAGCGAAATTGAAAAAGAAAACAAAATCGAAAACGAAATTGAAAGTAAAAATGAAAACGAAAACGAAAACGAAAACGAAAACGAAAACGAAAACGAAAAAAACTTTACAAAAATTGATGAAAAAGATGAAAAAAGTGATCATGAAAATAATGAAAAAACAAAAAATAAAAATAATATTAAAGAAATGCAAATATTCACATTTGACATTTTATTATTGTTTTTAACAAAATTTCAAGATCAAAATAAAGATCATCAAGAATTAATTTTAAAACCATATTTAGATTATTATTATGATTATATCAAAATGAAAAACAATTTTAAAAAAACCTTGCTTTGTAATATTAATGAAATTCTGGATTGATAGATTAAAAAAAGAAAATGAAAAAAAACGAATTAACATAAGATCTGAAGCGATTCAAGTATCTTGGTTTCTATTAGGGTTAATAATTAAATCAATGGTTTTATTTTTTAATGATGGCAATAATGACAAAATTCATAAATTGAAAAAATTAAAAATAATAAATTTTGATTATTATAATAATTTGAAAGAATTAATTAATCTATTAAGGAAGCAGATCGAATTTAATTCAATAAAATCATATTTAACTTCTAAAAAATTAAATGAATATATTGCTTATTTTTTAAAAGATTTATTTGGGATAATCAATAAAGAATTTGTTTTTAAATTAATTTTTATGTATTTCAAAAACTTAAAAATTTTAAATGAAAAAATAATTACTTTATATGAATTTAAATTCAATTTTTTAAAATTATTATTAGATAATGAATATTATTTACAGTTAAATTCCCCAATATTAATTCCATTTAATAACCAATTAAACATGGCTAATTATTTAATACAAAAGCATAAACTGTCGGGTTTAATTTTTCTAGAATTATTAATAATTTTTCAAAATTTAAAAATAAACAACAACAATAATAATCAAAATAATCAAATTGAAAAAGAAAAAGAAAAAGAAAATGTAAATTTAAACGCAAGTGTAAAAAAAGATGAAAATCAAAAAGAAAACGAAACAGAAATTGAAAATGAAATCCCTCAAGAAGAAAAAAAAGAAAAAGAAAAAGAAAATAATGCTTATCATTCTTGTTTGATAATTATTTTTGATCTGATCAAAGTATTATTTATCAAACATAATTTAAATAAAAAATTAAACAACAATTTAATGAAAAAGCCACTTATTCTTACAATGTATTTCCCATTAATGATCATTTTAATTGATAATTATAAAAAATTAAATCTTTTTTCGTTAAATGAACGTCGAAATATTTTGATTAATTTTATATTTTTTTTACAACATTTAAATAGATCCTATTTCTTTGATTGGTGGAACTCAATTAATATTGATCGAAAAATAAAATTTTTTAAATTATTAAATTTCATTAATGATAATTTTAAATATGTTGGGAAAAAGGAATTAAAAATTGTTTTTAATAATCAAAAAAAAACTAATAAAAGTAATGACTCTTTACATTTGAAAAATGAAATGGAAAATAAATTATTAGTAAATTTAAATTCCAAAATTTATAATCCAATAAATAAAATGAATAATTACCCAAACCAAAACCCAAACCAAAACCAAAACCAAACCCAAACCCAAAACCAAAATAAAAATAAAAATAAAAATCAGAATCAAAATACTAATATTAATAATAATCAAAAAATAACCCCAAGCAGTACAAAGGAAAAAAATAATTTAATTAAAAAAATAAAGAATAAAAATATACTTAAAAATTCGCCCATTTTTAGTAAAAGGTTTACATATAATCAAAATAATAACAACACCCGCTCAAAGGATCGGAAATGGAGAAAATTACAAAGATCACATACCGTTCATAAGAAAAGCATTGATTTAAAACTTGGAACCAACATATTCGAAAATAAAAACGATAATGAAAATAACAAAATTAATAATGAACAAAATTTGTGTACTCGGGTAAATTTAATAATAATCGAATTGGTTGAAGATATATTAATCAAATATGAAAAAACCAAATTAAATGAAAATATTAAAAATGAAATAAAAATTTTCAATAGGATCTTTAATCTATTAATTACCATATTTAATCAAAATAATTGTTATTTTATCATCAATCAAATATTTTATCTTTTTTATTTTATTATTATAAAATTTAAAAGGCATTTTTATTTCCAAAATCATCTCAACTTTAAGAATTTCAATAATCTTAATCTGAACAATAATAAAACAAAAAAAAAAAAAAAAAAAAAAACAATTGATAGCAATAATCTATTGAGCGAATTATGCAATTCAGTTTTTAATAAAATTATTTATCAAAATTCCAAAACTAGAACTTTAGCTAACACGTTTCTTTATTTGCTGATATCTTTTAATTATGATCTAAAAAAAAATTTAACTCGAATCAAAATTCAATTAAGCTTATCTTTAAATAGGCTGGTTGGGGATCTCAATAAAAAATATGCCAAAAACGAATTATTTTATTATAAAAAATTCTTTTCAGTGATTCGGTATTTAGCTCAGAAGCGTGGGCATTACCAATTCACCAAGCAAGTCAATTTATTATTAGACAGTTTATTCGACATTTTAATAGATTCCTTAAAAGTTTCTGATTATAAATCAGATCCCGAAATGTATGCAGATCTATTATTAAGAATTGCCGACGGGTATTTAAAAACACCAAACATTCGGTTTAGTTGGCTCACCAAATTATGCGATTTCATGGTTTTAAATAAAAATTATGGTGAAGCTGCAATAATCATGATGCACAAGGCCGCAATGATCGCAGAATATATCAAATTATTCAATCCAAATGATTACTGGTTGCCTCAACAGGGCGCCAAAGATCTTTGCCATATTAATAATTCCGTTTTAGAAGAATGCTTCGTGAAAAATAAAAATTATATTGATCTTAAATCAATCAATCCGGAAGACTTTTCTGAAAATAGTCTCGTGGAATGCCTTGAAACATGTATCGATTATTTAAGAGACGGACAGTATTTGGAATTAACATCAACAGTTTACCAAATTTTAATAACTATTCATAAATATAGAAGAAATTACAGATCAATTTCCCAAACTTTTAATAATTTAAAAAAATCCTTTGAGTTGTTAAACCAAGAATCGATCAAATATAATAGAAACTTTGGCAGCTATTTTAGAATCATTTTTTATGGCAATTATCTTGCGAAGGATCAAAATTTTTTTGTTAATCGTAAGAACAATATTGGTGCAAGCAATGGTAGTAATAATGTATTAAACTTTAATAAAACGAATAATGCAAAAATAGAATATATCTATAAATGTAAAGAAAATATTACAATTAATGATTTACAATTAAGGTTTGAAAAGAGATTTATTCAACAGTATCCTAAGGAAAATATTATCTTTTTGAAGGATAGCGAAGTAAATTTAATTAACAATTTCAAAAAAAATAATATTTATTTTAGTATCACCCCAGTAAAACCTTATTTTCATGCTGATGAAAAGTTAAATAGAATGTCTTCTTATGAGAAAATGAATAATATTAATCAATTTTATTTTGATGTTCCTTATTCGTTATCAGGTAAAGTAATAAACAATGATAATGATAATGATAACGGTAATGGTAATGATAATGATAATGATAATGATAATGGTAATGATAATGGTAATGATAATGGTAATGATAATGATAATGATAATGGCAATGACAATGATAATGATGACGATAAGGTGATAGTGGGTCAAGAAAAGGGGGCGAGTAAGAATGATTGTGATGGTGAAGATGTCGAAGGTGTCAATGAAGATCAAGAAAAAATGAATAAATTAAATATAAAAGATAAGTGTATTAAAAAAATAATTTTAACTACAGAAAAAATTTTCCCTTATATGAAAACACGATTAAAAATTATTGAGACAGAAACCAAATATTTATTACCAATACAAATATCTATTCAAAATTTACATGAAGAAATTCTAAAATATAAAATTGAATTTACTAAAAGTAATATTAAAATAGACATTTTACAACATTTATTAAAAAAATCTTTAATCAAAAAAAAGGAAGATATATTAATCATTAAATATTTTGATATTTTTTTAAAAAACCCACAGAATATTAAAATTAATCATTTAAATCAATTAAAAGATACCATAAAATTGTTACTAAATTATATTAAAAATGCAATAAATATACATTCAAAAATTGCAGGCAGAAACAACCCAACAATACAATCAGAATTCGACCAATCTTTTCTAAAAATTTCAAATTTATTACGTTCCTACCTTTAATTCGGATCAATTTATACCTTTTTTTCTTTTGATTTATTTTTGTGAATAATTATATTCTTTTAATTTTATAAATTAAAATTCTAGAAATTATTTCTTAAAAAAATTTTTCATAATCTTAAAATTTTTCAGATATTAAGAGCAATTAAAGCTTAAATTTTTTTTTTTTTTACACAAAAAAATTCGATTATTAATATACATATATTCTATAAAATCTTCTTTCTGCAATTTTTAAATATGATGCTTGTGATTTTAATTATAATAATAATTGAAGATTTTGTAAATCTAAAAAAAATTTTTTTTGTAGATTAATTATTAGTTATTAGAATCTGAAAAATAAAATAAATAACAATTATCCTTTTTTTAAAAAAAAAATTTTTTTTTTTCATTAAAAAGTGAGTACTTAAAGTCCGCTTGTTTACAGTCAAGTTTTCTTGGGTTTTTTGTTTATTCGGAAAATCTATTCATTTTCTAAATAAACAGATAACTTTGAGAAAAGGGTTGTTAGTTTGTTTTTTTTGTTAATTTGGGTTGCACAAAGTATAATTCTTGACTTTTCTTTTTTTTTTTCTCGAATTAAAAAAAAAACACCAATTAACTTTTCTTGGGTTTTCTATTTATTTAGAAAATAAATAGATTTTCAGAGTAAAAACAGGAATTAAAAAAAAAACACCCTTAGGTTTTCTAGACTTTTAAGTTTTGATTGTGAAGTGTTCTAGGTTTTTTTTACTTTTTGAAATAAACAGAAAATTTTAATAAATTTTCGGTTTATTTCAAAAAGTAAAAAAAAAAATAACAAAAACCAATATATTCTGATATCTTCTTATAAACCCAAAAAAAAAAAAAAAACACTTAATTAATAAAAAAGAAAAACTCAAGAAAACCATGACACTTGATAGCACTCTACGGCACTTTCAGTAAGGTTTTCCAGTATTACAAAAAAAATAGTAAAATCAAATATCAAACTCAATTCTTTTACCTTTTTAAAAAGATGAGTAATTGATGGTGTTTCAATGACACTTTCCAAATCCCTAATTGAAATTAGAGATATTGCTAAACTGGGAGAGAATTGGTCATTTGCCCAAGAATCAGATTCGAGCAATAAATTAATATTGTTTTTTTTTTTTGTAATTACTATTCAAATTTAAATTTTTATAATAGTCAAGAAGATATAAATCGGTCTGAGTATTAATTCAGAGAATTGGCAGTTCTCCCAAGTTAAAGTTTGATTGTTTTATAAAATTATACTTTCATAGCCTTTTGTATAATTTTGAAAAAATGATAAATATTGACAGATTCAATCGATTGATTTGTTATGGAAGAATACTCAAGATTCCTTCTCAATAGAGAAGTAAAAAAATAATAATTTAATATTAAAAAAAATAAAATTTTCAAAGATTATGTTTTAAATCAAAAAAAGTACATATAAATACTTATAACATTTTCAAAATTAATCCTTTTTTTTTTAATTTGTTATTTATTTCTCTTTAAGTAAACTCATTTTATTTTTTTTTTATTATTTTTTATTTTTTTCTTTTCTTTTTTTATTTTCTTAAATATTCCAATTCAAAAAAACACAAACGATAAAAACTCCAAATTAACATTAATAAAATTGAGGCTTTGTAATTACTTTTTAAAATTTAAACATTGACTATTAACGAAATCTTATTGCCAACAATTTTAATTTTCTAAAGAAAATGAGTAATTTTGTATAATAAGTTCCAATGAAAAGTGACCAAAAAATATTTTTTTGAACATTTCATTTTTTTTTTTTCAGAAATTTCTAGTTTGTTCAGGTACTTCTCTGAATATCAACTCTTCATCTAAAAGTCTATTATTTCCCTGATTATTAAACAATTGTATATTGATTGGTTCTTGGAAAAAAATTGAATTTTTCATTTTTGGCTGTACCATTTTGAGTGAAATGGAGTTTCAATAGATCAATTTTACTGATCAAATATATTTATGAATTACAAAAGGTTCAGTTAAACTGAAAATCCCAAATTACAATGTTTTCATTTGAAAATCGTGAGAGTCTACAATTTTGGAATAAATTCACTCTTTCTTTTAAAACTAATTTATTTGTATTTTCAAACTTTTTCCAAAGAATGTTTTCACAATTATTTGATAAATAGAAGCCGTATATTTCAAGAACCATTATTATTTTAAAATTTCAAAAATAATAAAAAAAAAAAAAAAAAAAATCAAGGTATTTTAAACTTTTAAGTTAATTATTTGTATTTTTATTTTTATAATGAAATATATCCTAAACCCAATTATTATCAAAAAATTTTATGAGGATATAATCGTATATAATTATATTAATATATAACACACACAAAATAATAAATAATGATTTTGAATATAAAATCCAACCCAAAAACATTTAAAATTCTAAATACAATTCAAAGGCAAGATAATTTAAAAAAAAAAAAAAATTAATTAATTGATTATATGGCTGTATACTTGTTGAATTTTTGCATTTGAAAATAATAATATAATTTCAAGTTTTTAAAATATAATTTGTCTTTCTTGACAAATTAATTTCGTCACAAATTTATCATTTTATGATCATAATTTTTAATGTCTTATTGAAATATAATCAATTTTAAAAACATTTAAAATTAACATCATTTTTCTCTTAAATGATATTTTGAAAAAAAAGAGAGATTTAATAAATTTTAAGTCTGTGAGATTAACTATTTATAAATACAATTCGAAAAGGATAATTATTCTTGTAAATCAGAATCCATTGAAGTGTTATCAGAGGAACCCGGCTTATCACAACATAATAACCGTTTCATTCTTTTCCGCCCATACGCGCTAAGTATCACAAAAACTATACAGTCATAAAAGCCCTGTAGTGGGCTTGTTAGTGCCTGAAGTAAATTTAAGGTCGGTATTTGTTTTGAATCGGGTGAAAAAATTTCCCTTGCTCTTCTTACCGATGCTATTGTCCAAGTGAGTACCAATGAAAGAGGAATTGTAGACATTCTTAATTGCACTTTCAAGTGGTCTCTCTGTTTTTGAATATCCCTCTCTTTTGTTATTGAATCCATAGTCTTATATATTTTTCTAATATAATGAATAATCAAGATATATAAAATACAAGAAGCAATTGTGCACACCCATATAACTGAATACCATACCCCAAGAATTGCCCTGCCTTCTAAAAAGCACCTTTTTTTTATGATGTAAAAAAGAAATATGTTTGGAATTGTTTTGTGATACATTTTTGAGAAAAAGAATCGAACACAATATTTGTTTTTTTGTTTTCATTTTAATTCGTATGACTACTAAAACTGATCAATGTAAAAAAAAAAATAATAATAATAATAATAAAATGAAAATTTACATCGGAAGAAACAAGATTGAAAATTACATAAAAATGCTATGTATTTTTTTTAAACTCAAACATTTTCTTTGGAAAAATTTAACGATATAATTCCTCATAACTACTGATAAGAAAGAGATTAGAACACAAAAAAAGTTTAGGATAGTATTGTAGACACTGTGGAAAGATTTTGGGAAATCCTTTAGTAATTAGGCAAAGTTTGGTAATTTTCTAATCTTCTTTTTTTGAATTCTATTTGGGTAAAATAAGAAGCATTTTGCTCATAAATTCTACTTTAAAAATGTTATTTACAGTTATTTTCGAAGTGTTTGAAAAAAATTTTTTGCTAATTTTTAATCTCATAAATATATAAGGTTTGCCGCGCTCAAAGATTTACGACATTGGAAAATTAATTTGGTTCAAGTCACTCAATTATTTGATCAATAGAAGAAAAAGAAAAAAGTCCATCAACTTTCCCGTAAAGGTTGGAAATTGAATGAATTCCCTTTCTTTGTTTAAAAACAATATCTAAAATCAAGCAACGTTTTTGGTTTTTCTTCCAAAGAAATCAATCTCATTTTTAAAAAATAAAAAAAGTTTTGGTCTCTTTTTTCTTTGAAAAAAGGAGAGAAGAGACCATTAATAAAAGATTTTCAAAAGGCAAAAAAAACATAAAAGATAATTTATAGAAAAAATTAAAAAAAAAAAACATTTTTTTTTACTATGTCAAGTCAAGAAATTTTTAGAGGAAGGCTCAAAATTAGTCACTGTTAAGAACACCAAGAGATGCATGCAGGTTTTTAAGTTTGATCGTTTTCGGGAATTGGCTGAAAAAAGGGTAAAATACAAGGGTAAATAGATCTCATTGAATGGATGAACGATCTATTTTATCTCTGTGAAATTTAAACCAAGTTTTCTCGCCGATGTAGAAAATGTAACCTTTAATTTCAATGTTTACAATGACTTCATTGGTATCAAAAGATGTTTTGAAAAACAAGTTCTTTAAAGTACCATTAAAAAATTACAAATTAGTTGTATTGGGCAAAATGAGTTTGTTTGTTTTCATTTTTCCAATTTTTTTAGATCCCGAGTTAAAAAATAAATAGCATCTCATATTGTTTCATTTGTTCAACAATCACTAGTTATATTTCCTCGTTTTGGTTCTCCTTCCAGACTCAAAATAATGATATTGTTCTAGTGCTAAGATTATATTAATCGTCATTCTTCGAACTCCTCAACATAATCGTATATCACTTCGAACGATATCATATTTCTCGTTCTTCCAGGCCAAACTCGTAATCATAACAAGGAGATTGTTTCCAAATCAAAACAATAAAGAAAGTTATTTTTTTTAATTTGATTTCAGAAATAAAAAGAAAATTTAAGATATTTCCTTTAATTTGTAAAAAAAAAAAGCTAGAAGGCTATTTTTTTAATTTTAGAAATTAAAAGAAAATTTAACGAAACTTTTCTTGGGATTTCTAAAATTAAACCCCCCTAACAACAATGTATAATTTTTTATTTGACCATCCAAAAGATATTAGTATTGTTTACACTAATATATTATAATAATTTTTCTTCTTCTCTTTTTTTGTTTTAATAATTTTTTTTTAATTCTCTCAATAAATATTTCAAATTTTTCAATAAATTATTTATTTTTTATTGTTATGAAAAAAAAAAATAAAATATAAAATATTTAATTCAATTCATTTAAAAAAACATTTTTAATTCCCATTTTAAAATTTAAAACTGTTTTTTGTTATAGTTTTTAATGGGTGAACAATTTTAACAAGATCTATTTATGTAATTTTGTTATTGTATTATTTTTTTTTTTTTAATATTCAAAATTCATCACACATTATATCACATGTTTTTTTATTGTTGTATAGGTACAAACGTTCCGATTCTACCATGAAAAGTTATAATCCAAAGAAAATTGATTTTCTATTATAAAATTTTATCATTTATGATAAATTGTTAATTGGTTTTTAGAGGTTGTTTTAAACCGTAAATTTTATAATAAGAAAACAAGTTTAAGTTGCAGCCGTTCCAAGCCTAGTGTGAAAATCATAAGAAATGGAAATTTATTGTCTATTATAAAATTGTATTTTGTCTAAAAAACCATAAAATGGTTCTGAAAGTTTATCATAAACCGTAAAATTTATAATAGAAGATTATAAAATTATGATATGCAATTTTTTGGTTTTTTGAAATTTACAAGCAAAAATTAAAAAATTTACATTAACGCGGATCTTTAATTTATCAAATTGCAAAACCTGAGGTTTTAACAATTTAAAATCAATGATCTGAAAATTCTGTCAAATTTCTGATATTTCTTTTCTTTAAAAATTTATTTTTTTTCTTTGATTTTTACAAAACAATATTTGAACTTATCACCAATTAGAAATTGAATTTTCTATTTTTTGATATGAGAGACATTGAATTTTCTATTTCATAATAAAAGACAATTTCAAAATAGACAATTAATCTACATGTATTCTAACTTTCCATGGATAGAATTGGAATAGCTGTATATAGCATGTTACAAAATTTTATAAGGCCTTTTATAACAAAAAAAAATGTTCTAAAATGTGTTCATTTTTTTAATTATAAAATGTTACAGCCGTTCCAAGCCTACCGTGAAATCTATGATAAACAGAAAATTCATTTTCTGTATCATACTTGCCTTTTTATGTTTTAGGAAAAGATTTTATGGTTATGTGATAGCCTATTACAAAACCGTGAAATTTTATAATAGAACAAAAATTTCCCAAAGAGAAAATATTAAAATTTGAATTTTTTACTACAAACCTTCTTGAATGATCAATAATTTTGAAAAATTTTCAGGTTTTTGGTGGATCCTTAATTTCTAAATACCTTAAAATCAAAATGCAAGACGATTTCAAAGAAATCATCAAATTTGATCTTCGATCTTTTAAAGATTTTTTTTGAATTTTTGAATTTGTTTCGTAAACAACTAGATTTTTTTCTCCGTCTTTCAAATAAGAAATTTTTTTAAAAAACCTCTGTCAAACCATAAAATGTATGATAGCGTATAGCCGAAGATTTTTTTTTTGTATTTAACTGGGACAAAAAGTCAATTTCTATGTCTGTCAAATTTCATCGTCGGTTTGGAACGGCTGTATAAATGATGTTATATATATTTTAACGAATTTCTACAGCCGTTCCAACCCTACCGTGAAATTTGACAGACATAGAAAATTCATTTTCTATCTCACACTTTCATTTCTATCACAGGATTTTATGGTCGTGTGATAGCATATTACAAACCCGTGAAATTTTATAAGAGAGCAAAAATTTCTCATAGAGAAAAAATTTAAATTTGAATTTTTCACTTGAAACCTTATCTATGATCAACAATTTCCAAAAATTTTTCAATTTTTTTCAGGATCATCAATTTATAAACACCTAAAAATCAAAAGGCAGGACCATTTTAAAGAAATTACTTAATTGGATCTCCATTCTTGGGAATCTTTGTTTTGGATTTTTGAATTTGTTTCATAAACAACAAGATTTTTTTCTCAATTTGATTCACATAAGAATTTTTTAAAAAAAACTATGTCAAACCATAAAATCTGTAATAGCGTATAATAGAAGATTTTTCTTTTTGTGTTTAACAGAGACAAAAAAGTCAATTTCTATGTCTGTCAAATTTCACGGTAGGGTTGGAACGGCTGTATCAAAATTTATAACACTTTCAAATTTTAACACTTCTATATCACATGAATAACATGTTATAAAAATAATTTTTTTATTAGGGTTAATTAAAGTTTTTTGTCACGCATCATAGGTGATGTAGCTTAATTGTTTTCTTATAACAATCAATTTTTATCAAAAAAAAAAAAAACTCTAAAAATAGATACATCATGCTTGATCGTGTTGGGTTTGTTGCACAAAACCATGAAAAAAAGTTCATTAATTGTTGTAGTTTTTTTTATTATTATTTGAAGTGTCTTTGTTGGTTTTGGTTCTTTTTAATTTTTTGTTGTTTTTGAATATTTTGATTGAATTTAAAGAAAGATCAATTTTAAATTTTTCTTTTCTTTTTCTTTTTTTTATAATTTTTTTTCTTTGAATTAAAGTTGATTTTATAGGAATTGGTTTCTTATGTACTTCCTTTTGGCTAACCAATTTTGTCCCTCTTTTTTCTTGTTAAGGAACAGTCTCTATTATTTTTTTTTTAACAATTTCTAAATAAGGATTATTTATCTAGAAATATGTTTAATATTGAAAATAAACAGGGTTTTTCAAATCCAAGTAATTGACAAAACATTTTCTCAATCTCTATTAAATTTAGGTAAAAAAATTTAATAGAGATTAGTCCCTTAATAAAAAAAATACATAAAATAAAAAATTATCAAACCTTATCATTTTTTAATTAGTGAACAAAAATCGTCAAAAGAAACTAAATTAAAAAACAAACAAACCTCAAGATGTTAAAATTTCAGAACTCACAAATGATTGTTTTGAAAATTCTTGATAACCTTTAGGATCACAATTAGAGCAATGGTACCTCAATTTTTGTTGTGCTTTTGAGTAACTCAGTTGAAATCACTTTTGAGAAATAGTGTCTTAAGAGACATTTGCATCTTTTCAAAAATAAAGTACAATCCTGATATTTTGATTTTTTTTGGCATCTTTTTGACTACTTTGTTAATTTTTGAACACCTCCAAATTTAAATCTTTGTGTAAATTAGCTTTTGCATCAAAAGCCTTAGGTGTTTAGAAAAAGTAATTATGATTCAGTCCTGAAGAAATATAATAAAATTCTGTTTGTAAAAGTTATGATTGTTATAAATTGGATTGTTAAAAAAACGAATTGTTTCGTAATTTAGTGTTTTTAGGAAAGGCTTTTAATTTTTTCAGCGAAAAAAACGTTCTTCAGATTCTTTGACACTCCTAAATTTGTATTCACAGAAACAACAACACAACAAGGCTGGAATTTTTTTAAAAGAGAACCAAAAAAAAATAGACTTTTTTTCAGACACATCTTTTCAAAGAAGAAATCTGAAAATAAATGGTAAACCTTTTCTTGTTGTGGGATTTTGTCTCGTTTAGTCAAACAAAGAGAGAGTTTAAAACAAAATGATCTGTTTTTTCCAACAAGATTTAATTTTCTTGTAAAGTAACGTTTGGAAAAATACAATAAAAAAGAAGGTTAAATCAAAACAAAACAAAACAAAACCATAGTGGTGGAAGGTAGAGACTATTAAAACTCTGAAAGGTTTGGCTGGTAATTCTGGGTAAAATTAAAGAAGTTCTGAAAATAAAATAAAAAAAAAAAATGTCCAAAGTAAATCTTACCAATGAGAATTTGGGAAATTACGAGATTTTGCAAAGCATATCGACAAAATAGTGAGCAGAAAGCACATTGCATGTGATACAAGATGTAATTTCTTGATTAAACCTTTCAATTTTTGGACATTCCAATTCCTTGCGATATGGACAAAAGTAATAATTGCAATGCAGAGAGAAAAATATGGGGGGATCGCTGCTAGCCACACCAACGCAAAGCTTTGAAAAACACAAAAGCCCTCACTTGACGATCCAGGAATTAGGAACATAAATGACGCGAGTGCGTCATAAATTGATAGATAAAAAATCAGTTTTCGAAAAAAATTGTTTCGATAATCCGGAAAGCGAATACTTAAGACTATAATCGTCATCGAACCAACCAAAGACAAAACAGATGTTGAAATTGCAAGTTTGGTTGCTGTTGTAGTTTCTAAAAGAATTGAAAACATTTTCTTTAAGGAAACTTAAACAAAAGCAGAAAAAAAAAAAGTGAAAAAAATAATAAAAATAACTAAATTGTTCTCATTAACTCCAATTTTAATGACTTAAAACTTGGATCGTTTTGAAAATAGAAAATTCAAAGCACAAAGTTTTGTTTTGAAAGTAATAATTTGGGTGTATTTTTAAAATGTGGGATTTGCTATTGGGTGCTAATTTTTCTTCCAAGAAATTTCAAAGTTTTTCTAAAGTGAAAATTTACAAAAATAATTTTTTGGGGTTTAATTTCAATATTTGCTGTTTGTAAAAAAAGTGTAAAGTATTAAAAGCTTTACCACTTTTTTAAATTGAAAAGCGGTTCATCGGAAATAAATATTCCTAATTATTGACCTCATTTTTCATTTTGGAAATTTTTTACCTTAGCTTTGTTTTAAGAGCACTTTCCTTTCTTTAAATGTTCAGAAACTTTGATAAATAAGTTAAGTTTTAAAATCGTCTTTACCCAGAAGTGTTTTAAAAGTAGAGTTATTAGATTTTCAAAAACTGACAATATTATTATATTTATTTTCTCTTTGTTAGTTTAGTTTGAAAATCGAGGAAGATCGCTTAATATAAGTTTAAAGAAAAAGTGGCGGGTTAAACACAATAACAGTTTGTTTAATACTATCTTTTGGTAATGTTTTTTTTTCATTGCAGCCCTACAATGAATGTCTTGGCAAAAAATTTCATGAGAATTTTTACGATCTCTAAAACCACACCAAAAATTTCCATAGTATAGTAGATCTAAGTTGTTTTTGTTGGTTTGATTGAAAGTGAGAATATAGCAATGAATTAGTTTGTATGGTTAATTTGTGTCTTCTTTTAATGATTTTGCTTTTTCATTTTCAGGCTCTTTTTATTTTGTTATTAACGATTGTAAGAGACTTTTTGAGTCAATTCTTTTATACAAAGTTTATTTATTGTTCTAGAGATTGTTTTGTAACACCTCTTGACTTAAATTGTTTTTGCAGACATTGAAAGTTGTATTGGAAAAATTTTTTTTTAAGTTTTGTTTTTTAAACTTTTTAGATATATGCTTTAGTTTTTAATGGTTGTAGGACTGAAAATTTTTCAAGAGTAAGTTTATTTTTCAAAAAGAACATATCTTGAGAATAATACTGACATACCACAAGTTATAATAAATAATTTTTTTCAAAGATACTCAATATTTTTTTGTTAAATAGTATGAAAAAGCATAGAATCTTCAAATAACCAATGAGAATTGATATTTTTTGAGATTTAATTTGTAATTAAAAAATTTTATTGTTAATAATTTGTATTTTCCCAAGAAATTGTGAAATTTTACATCAATATTTAAATGAAAGCAGTTTCAAATTATTTTAATATGTGATTTTTTCGAAAAATTTTATTTAATTGTTAATATATTAATTTTTAGGAATATCAACTCTACGCTGAAGTTTATTATTTCTCTTATTTCTAATTAATCTTATATTGGCAGATTCTTAAAAAATGTGAATTTTTCCTTTTTGGTTGGGACACTTTGAGTGGAATGGGGTTAATAAGTAAATCTTATTAAATAAGAAAATAATAAAAACTAAAAAAAAACAAAAAAAAAAACACGCTATTTTGGTGTATTTCAGTAATATTAGTCCATTTTAAACTAATAATACAACTATTAATAATAATTATATAAAAATTAATAATTATTCCTAAAAGAATTTCCAAAAAAAGCTATATGTAAACGAAATAAATCCAAACCCCAAATTAACATAAAAAAAAAAATTTCAAAAATGATTTTAATTAAAAAGTATTAAATATTTCGGGACTATATGAAATTTTGAAAAAACAACGGTTACATCTTTGTGTTTCCCAAAATCAAGAACTAAAGATTGGGGATCTTCAGGTATTTTTTGGGTTTCTTCTTGTATATAAATGGGATTGCCACAAATCACCGTGACTACAAATATTGCCACATGTGTTGTATTTTTTTGCGATGATAAAACCAAAGCCTGGAAAGCGGAAGCTGTACAGTATATTTCACCTTTACTATAGAAAAAGGATTCTGTCTGGGACGAAAACCCGTCTTTGCAGACACGGCATACTGAACATTCGGGGTTATTGCAAAAACGGGTATTACCATTCAAGCCAAAGTTGCAACGATAATCTGCCGCATGGAATCTTCTTCTTTCGTTGCCTTTACCAACAGTTTTTTGTGTTACATCTAATCTTGGGAATTTGTTACAAATTTGTTTTTGATATTTGTGGTATGCATCCGAGAGATGCTTCGGAGGAACTACGCGAAATATCCCAGCAATATTTGGTGGTTTGTGTTCCCATTTATAAAGGAATTGCCTTTCTATATCCTTAAATTTCGATTTGCTTACTGTTTCAATTCTTGGGACTTGGTTGGGATCGTTTCTCGTGTACGGGGGATAGATCCTTAACTGAGTGCTAGGTTGGCTTTGCTTTTGGGATTCGTGCAAATCATTATCATATGGGTTATTTGGCACTGAATATGGAAAATGGACAATTTCCTTATTTATGTACTTCATTGTTTCGTCGACTATTGATTGGTGATCATTACTAACAAATTTTGCGCCCCACTTTTTACAATTTTTGATGAACTCTTTTTGATACCCAGATTTTGAAAAAATTAAAACAGGGATTTGATCGTCCACCTTATTAACTACTTTCCCTTTAATAATAAAGGATCCACTTGTAATTATAACTTTTATTTTTTTGTGAGTACCTTTAATTGCTCTTTTCAACTTTTTAATATTATCCACAGTAATTACATTCAGCCCTTTGCCCACCAAGTCATTAATTAATTTTTGATAGGGGCTTGAATCAAGTACAATAATCTTTTTCTTGTTATTGCTCTTGTTGATAATGCTACTACTGCTACAATTACTGCTGCTACTGTTACTACTGCTGCTACTGCTGCTGTAGTTGTTGTAACCTCCATCTTCGTAGCCGTAGTATTCCTCTTCCACTTTCTCGTTATTATCATAATCATAATCATAATCATAATCAAATTTCTTATAAATTTTCTGAATTAATTGTTTTTTAGAGTTTATAATTTTCAAAGAACCTTTTTTCCTCTTTTTGTTGTGATTGGACATTAAGTCATAAACAAATACGTCAATGTAGCTATTGTTTTTTCCAAGTTTATTTTGAATGGTATGTCCAATTTTCGAGACATTGCAAATAATTATTTGGATCTCTTTTGGATTATTACTTAGATACCTCATTACTTCCTTTATAGAATTCATATTTTTGAGGTATAAATTCTTTTCTTTAATTTTTTTTTGAATTTTCAAAATTGTATTTGACGCTTGAGAGACCCAGATTATTTGGATTTGTTCCCTTTTTTTTTTAATTTTTTCTTTGTTGTGCTTAGTTTTATTCTTTTTTCCATTAGAATGGGAATTGTGATCTCTTTTTGAGTGTTTTTTTTTTTTTGTTTTTTTTGGTTTCCTTCCAACAAAAGATTTTCTTTGATCGGTGCAATATTCGACGATCCTCTCTTTAAAGTGCTTTAAGCTTTGAGGTACATCGTCGACGTATTTATTGCTCTTGCATTTGTTACGAATTTCCGTTTGGCCAGAGCCACGGACGCTTGCAGAAAAGACAATTATTTTTAAATCACACACCAAGTTCTTCAGCTCATAAAGAAATGTCGATCCTCTTTCCAAGACCGGGCCAGTGCAAGTGACAAGACACTTTACTTGACAGGGGTTTTTCAAAAGGAATTGAAAGACCTTTTTACGTGATTTTATAAAGACGAATTCGATTCCTTGATTCAAAAAATAAGTTTTGTTTTGATGAATGGATTGTGATTTTTTTGAGTACAAAATAACTAACTTTCTTTTTGATTTTTGGTCTTGTAAAAGGGTGGGCACGTCTTGTTTCATAATCCCCATTAGCTGTTTCTTCAACTCCTTTGAATCCTTGGCTACCATTGCACCTTTATCAATGCATTTTTCAGGGAGCTTTTTTACCAACGATTTTTTGATCTTTTTAAGGTACACAATTACAGGCACAATATGCTCCATACGCTCCAGTAGTTCAATTATTTTGAGATCTAAAACAAACGACTTGCTGGTAACAATGCAATACACCAAGGGTAGTTGTTTATTCTTGAGTTTTTTAAAGAGCTCTTGATGTTTTGTTTCAGTTTTAACTATGAATCCGCTTTCTCTTAAATCCTGAATAGCAGGCATAACTCCTTTGTGTGAGTAGTCTAACCAAATAACAAATGGTCTTGACATTTAAAAAAATATTCAAATATCAAAGAAAAGGTATTTATTTACAAGTAGAAAAAAAAGAATTCGGAAAAATTAAAAAAGAAAGTTTAAAGAAAAAGCTTTTTTTAAAAAAATAAAATTTGAAGAGAGATTTCTGAAAATAGAGTGGAATTTGTTCTCAGGTGAAGTAATTTTAATAAAAAAAAATGGACGAAATATTGATTGAATTAATAAAAAAAAAAAAATCTCCAAACTTAACTTTAAAGGGGTTTCTTTAGACTCTTAATTGCAAAAAAAAAAAGATCAAAATTTTCATTCAACACAATCATTACATTCACAATATTAAAATAAACCACCAATGTACCAATTCTAAAAAAGAGAAATTAATAATTTAGATTCGTTTTTAGGTTTAAAAAATTGACATTTTAAGCTAAACTTGACCAAGCCAGAATATCAATCTACAAAAAAAGATATAAACTCAAAAAAAAATTAGAAATACATAGTGTTTTTGATCACATTTCACAACAATTAAAATTTTCCAAGAAAAAAGAGGAAAATATCAGTTGGGTAGCAGAAAATTTAAAATTATTAAATGCAAACTTAAATAATTTTACACAAAAGTTAATTATAAATAGTTCTGGGTGAAAAGGTCAAGAATATTTAAAAATTATTAGTTATAATAACAATATCAACAAACAGTCGTGTCGTCTTGTGCCGTAGAGTGCTGTCAAGTGCCTAGGTTTTCCAGAATTCAAAAGAATAGAGTAAAATCAAAGATTTTTCACAATTCTTTTAAATTTTGGAAAAAATAAGGGCGATTTTTTTTTTTAATTTTTGAAATAAAACATAAAATTGTATTGATTTTCTGTTTATTTCAAAAATTAAAAAAAATCTAACGACAAAAAATATGTAAAATAGGTAGGCTCAACTTCCATTTTAAAATTAAGAAATTTCACAAATAATCTAAACAGATATTCATATGTTTATGCTAAAAATAAATTAAAAACACAATTCTGAAACTTTTGTAAAAATCATTCTAACCGGGAAATAATAGAAGATATCAATCATTTTCTTTGGTACTACCCATTCAATCAAAAAAATCGAAAAAGTTGGATTAAGGAATTAATTCAAATCAAAAAAAAAGAATAAGCAATTAAAGTATAATATTCTTGTTATAGAGACTAATTATTTATTCTATCATTGGTTAATGATAAAGAAAATTATAACTCTTTCTTTTAATTTCTGAACAAAAATTTAGAAATTAGGAAAATGGCCGTCAAGTGCCTAGCTTTTCTTGAATTTTCTTTTTTATATGTAAAATCTATTGATTTTATACTTAAACAGAAAACTCCAGAAAAGCTAACGGCGGTTTTTTAGAATTCAAAAGAATAGAGAAAAATCTTTGATTTTACTCAATTATTTTAAATTCTTGAAAACACAACGGCTGTAAGAGGAAACTAGTTCCCCCCCTTTAAAATAAAAATGAAAAATTGTAATTTTCAATGATTTCTAAAATTTTTTTTTTTCCGAAAAGTTGAATGAAAATTCTTTTCAATTATTTTTGCAACAAACAATAATATTCAATATAGTCAGTTCCACTTTTAAGGCGCAAACTGCTACGAAATTTAAGGAAAAATAAAAATCTCAAATTAAGGCACAAAAAACAGATTCTAGTAAAATAAATTTTAAAAAAAAAAATTTCAAATTTTGTTTATTAATTTGAGATTTTTTTGTGCCTTAAATTTCTTCGAAAGTTTGTGCCTTAAAAGTGGAACTGACTGTATCGAAAAAATTTAGTAACTCTGATTAATATTTTTTCCCTAATGTAATAAACTTTTTTTCACATTTATACAATTAAACCTGATAGAAAACTTACTATATCAACTTTTGAGAAATGAGTGAACCTTTATCAAAGATTTACTTTTTTCCCCATTATTTCTCAGTAAAAACGATTGAGCCATTATTTATTTTAATCTTTGAGATTTTAAGGAATTAATTACATTTTATTGTTTGAAAAATTTTAATTTCGTGAAGATTACTGAAAAATATTCGTTTTTATGTGCCACCAGTTATAGAAACTTGGAAAACAAAATCTCATTTACTGCTCTATTTGTGAAAAGGGAGAGAACTCATAGTAATTCAGAGTTTAACCATTAATTTTTCGATTTTTTGAACATTTTTTTGATTATTTTTTTTGTTTTTATTTAATTTGGTTTTGGATATAGAAATTTTTTTTATACAGACGAGTAAAATTAACCAAAGATTAAACCCAAAAAAATAGACCCGAAAAGGTGTATATTTGAAACAAATATTTTATCATAGAAGACCAAACAAGATAGATCGCCTTTCCATATAAATTTTTAAAAATCAATAATTGAAAAAAAAATCGACAAAAGTTTATTTTCAAAGATTTGTTTTTTTTTCTTTGCAACATGGAGAAATACAAACAATAAATATACCTCTTGTACCCCCCCATTACTATTTAATATTATTTTAAAGTAAAACTGTTTTTAAAAATTTTTTTTCCAAGATTCTTTATACAAATAATTTTGTCAAACCAAACCAAACAAAACAATATTATTTCAAAAATTATAGTAAAGGGGGCTGAATTACATGGATCAAAAAAGAGTTACAAAATATTCAACCCAAAATAAATAAAAAATATAGAATAATTTTCAATCAAATTCCCAATTATTTTGAGTTTCCAATTGAATCAGAAAAATAAATAATTATCAAATCCAAAAAAATTTGTCCACTAAATATTTATTATTTTGAGGGAAGGAATTTAAAAAAAAATACTATTTTCATAACAAAACTAGAATTAGATAAACTAAATAAAAATAATATGTTTAAATTCATTTTGAAAATAACTTTAGAAATTTAAAGTAATTTGTTAATCAAAAATTTAACAAACAAAAGTATTTCCATCAAGAATTAATAACAAAATTAAATCAAGAATAAATAATTTTATCACATTTTATTCATAAGATCAGGAAATAAATGATTTTTATTTATTTTTTCTTGTACAATTTTGTCATTTTTTTTTAATTCCCGTTTTTTAAATTTCTATGTAAATATTTTATAATAAGGAGACCCTCACATAATATTTTAATAAAATATCAATATTTTTGGTTAAATAAATGATTTGGATTATTAAATTTAATATAAATGGTGGCACTCAAAATTTGAAAAATGTACTTACCCTCTTAAAAAGAAAAAATACAATCTACAAAACATTTTTTATTATCATGAAATCTCACTTTTAATGAGTCTAAAACTAATACTTTTAAAAAGGGTATTTGTCAATAAAAAGTTTAAAAAATCAATACTTATTTTTTTAATAAATATCTTTCAAACTTTAATCTTATTTAAGGGACTACTAACTCTTTTTACCCACCATCACATAAGGTAATTTAGTAATTATTTATTCATAGATACAATTAAAACAATTTACACAACTTCATTTATCAACTTTTTTGTAGATAAATATGATTTTTAATAAATTTCACTTTTCTCAATTAAATTTTCTGTCAAAAGTTCTAGCTCCCTTTTTTGTTTTGGTTTTTGGATAAAGATGGAAAACGAAAATTTTCACAAAAAGATTTTTTTTTTTTTTTTTTTTTTTTATGAAATCTCACTTTTAGTAATTTCAGAGAGTCTTTATGAATAAATAACATTTAATCTTTTATTTTATTGTAAAAATACAATAAAAATAAATCCAATATTGAATCCATTGAAGATCTGAAAAAAATGATCATTTATTTTATTCACAATTATTTATTAAATTTCTTGAAATTTAATGACTAAAGTAATATTCTTTTTTCTAATATTGAGACAATAAACCGATAACTATTATTTTTAATTTAGTTGTTTGATAATATATATTATTATTATTATTTATTAGAATTATTAATTTGAATTCCTTTTATTTATTTGAAAATCTTTAAAAAATTGAAAAATAATATTTAATGTATATCAATATATTTATCATTTGTTATCTAAACCCTTCACAGGAATAATTAAGACCTTATTTCTAATTATTGGTTAAAGAGAATCAAATTAGAAGGTATTTTTTTAGATCATAAGTTGAATTTCCCAGGTTTTATAAATATATTTTTGGCAAAATTTTGATTTGATTGTTTGGTTTTTTTCTGTTTTATTTGTTTTTCTATTTTTTTTTTTTTTTTTTTCCTATTTTTTTTTTTAGTTAATAAAAAATATTTGATCTAATTCGAAAAGTCTCAAATTGAACAAAAAAACTAGTTACAGGTAAAAAAACTGATTTAACTCGATCAATTAATTTATTTACCTTTCAGGAACGAATCCTGTAAAACCCATTTAATCGATAAATTTATTACTTTATTTGTAATCTTCTCAAATCTATCAATATATCTATTTGAGGTAAATATTTTTTAAACAATTTAATTAATAATATATTATACTTTGAAACAAAAACCAGAATCTGTTAAAGTGACACTATATATAAAAATAAATAATTAAAATTCAAAATAAACCAATATTCTAAAATCATTAAAAATAAAAACTTTAACTTTAAAAAAAAAAAATAAAAAAAAATAAACCCATGACCACATTTCGAAAATTTCAAAAGTTTTATATGTGAATTGAATATATGCCATATGTTTCATAAATAATAAATTTTAATAAAAATAATAAGTTAAAAAAAAATGATTAAAAATTGATCAATATTTTTAATACTATGATTACATAATAACTATATTTGGTCCTGTAAAAGATATAAATATCTCAAAATTAAATAGAAAAAAAATATAAAAATTTATTAAAAAATAATTCTAAAAGTCATTCTCTATAATAACATTAAAAAAAAATTTACATATACGAATAAAAATTGTGAAATTTATTCTACTTTTCAGGAATTTTCTATCAATCCTCTTATTGATGTAAAATATAAGGTAAGAAAGTAAAACTAAAAATAAAAAATTATAAATACTAAAAACAGTTATATAAAAAACAATAGAACATCTGGTTCCAAAAATACAATTTTTTAATCAGGCTATAACAATTATTAATCATATATTGTTGAATTTTTTTTTTGTTTTTTATTATTATGTTTCAGTCTTTATCTTTCAACTGTTTTTGTTTTTATTAACCCCCTTCTTTCTTAATAAATAAATATGATAAAATGGATTCAGATAAAGAATATGCTATAAGGTAAAGAGCATATAAATATTTTTCGACTGAGATTCAAACATTTAATAAATAGGTTGCTTTTCCAAAGGTACAACAATTTAAAAAAAAAAATAAAAAAATATTAATTATTTTATTTTGTTTATATGTAATACAATAAAAGGTATAATTAAACTTTTTATTCTAATGACTGGAAAAAGAAGGTAATTTGAATAATCCAAACTAAAAAAATATATACAATAAACCCAAAAAACAAATTCATTGTCAAATTCCTCATTGGTATTTTTTTTGGAATTGGTGCTTCGTAAAGTGTAGCAGTTTCTTCTATTAAAATTGCCCATCCAGATTCCGAGCCACAAAAATCACTAATAAAATATTTTACAGTCATAATAAATTGGAATGATTGTGAAATATACCCCTTAAATTTTAATAAATTATGTGCCCTATTGATTAAATATAGCCATTGATAATAAAAAATATATAATATAGAAATATATATATATATATATTATCTCAAATTATGAAACACAAGTAAAAAGAGGAAAAATAAAATAAATTTTAAAAAAAAAACTTACAAGGCAATAAAAATCACACTAACCATGTTAACTCTAAAAGTACCCCATTGAACATTCCATTTTGAAGAGGAACCAGAAATAAATCTACCAGCAAAAACCCCAACAACATTCCAAAAAAACATAATATAATAATAAAATTCCAACTTTTTATTGGATTTGTCGACATCAGTTGGGAAATATTTCGAAATCTTTACCAGGGGTATATTAATAATCGGGAGAGTGAAACATATAATTAAAATAATTTTGTGATACATCTCCAGTTTTAAAGAAGAATTTAAAAATTTTTGGTTTGCCTTTTTTTCGATGTGCTTTTGATAGATTTTCAAATTTCTTCTTTTTAAGATTTCATTTTCAAGATAATTCTTATGTTCTCGCTTTTTCATTTTATTTATTTTGAAGCGCTTTTTAATTTTTTTTAAAGGTGTTATATTTTCATTATTCGAGTGTAATTCATTTTCTTTTTCGAGGAAATTTTGATAATCGTGTTCCCCCGAAAAATTATTTTCGAATTCTGGGAATAATTGATTTTCTTTTAAACTATTTTGTTGTGCTAAGGAAAACTCAAATAAAATTCTATTATCTTCGTCATCCAGTTTTTTCATTTTATAAGCATAAGAAACATCTTTATTAAATTTCCGAGCTAAATATTTACCAAATTTCCTGAAAATAAAACTGCAAATTAGGTTTCCAAATAAAATCGCAGGGCATCCCCATGGGTGTATTTGTAATTGCTTTTTTTATTAGAAATTAAATATATTTGAAGATTTTAAATTTTTAAAGTAAAATTATATTTTTTTCTTGAATAATATTAAATATCATTTCAGAAATCCCCCCCACACACACACACACGCACACACACACACACAAAAAAAAAAAAAAGGGGGGGGGGGGGGGGGGATTCAACGTATATTTTTATTTTTATTTTTATTTTTCTTCATGCTTTTAAATAAGACAAAAAGGTTTTAGTTTATTTTTTTTTAATTAGTCACTAATACATATGAAAATGTTCCTTTATATCTTTTTTCTTAATCAACTGTTTAAAAAAAAAAAATGATATTGCTTTTAAAAGTGTTTAAATTGTAAATTCAATTTTATTTTTTTTTTTTCACTTTCCTTTTTTTGTTTGATCAGAATATTCATATGGTATTGTAGTTTTATTAATTTTAAAAAAATGAAAAGAAAGGATTGTTTTTAAGTAAAAAAAAAATAAATTTCTTTATTTTACATTTTTGTGAATTATCCGAATTGTTTCGATTGATCACGATTTTATGATTTCTTGTGATAAAGTTGAATTAATCACGATTCCCTAACCTTATCCCAAAATGGTTGTTCAAAGGGCGATAATACATTTTATTGTCAAAACATTTAATTAATAAAATTATTTTTTTTTTCAAATATCCCTTCTACTGATAACTCTTTTATCTAAATTATTCTCTATTTTTTTTTGAAATTTACATTTTTCATTTTATTCTATTAATTTTATATCTTTTTTAATTACAAAAAAAAAAAAAAAAAAAAAAAAATGATTCCTTTTTTATAATAATCGGTATAAAAATTACATTTTTATCTCTATTTATTTCTTCATAAATGTGATAAAGTCTTTTTTATTTTGGATAAACTTTGTTTCAGTCATTGTTGCCCAAAAAAAATTTTTTTCAGATATCAATTATTTTATATATTTTGCCTTTGAAGAACAAAAAAAAAAGAAATAATTAGGATAATATACATCAAAGTATAGTGATATCCCTGTGAATTAAATCTAAAAAATCCTAATATATTGTCTTAATAATTAAAAAAAAACTAAAATTCTTAATGAAATCCCATTATTGAGAAAAACATCAATGTTCATTTTGATCCCCTGTTGAAGATCAAATAAAATTCCAATAGAAATCAATATTATTTCTCAATAATAATTATCATTGTTTAAATAATCTTTAAATAACTTGTTTTTACAAGTAGATATCGATTTGCAGTAAAAAAAAATTTACAAATGAATTATGCTTCAAAAAAAAAATCAAAATGAGAAAAAAAGAATCAAAAATCTGAAAAAATGAGTATAATTTTGAATTATTAAAACAAATTTTTTTCTTCTAATATATATTCAAATCATTTGAACATATGTAAATCATTCACTGAAACTGGGTACTTTTGGTTGGAAAATGTATTATTCGGATAGCATTTTGGCTAATTGTTAAGTTTGAAACTTGTAAAAATTAGTACTAAATTTGATTTTTTTATAATTTTATAAACTCTTTTGGCGCCTAAAGCTTCAGGATCATTGAATAAATAGAGCAGATTCTATGAGTTTAATCCTGAATTTTTTCAAAATACATTTTCAATTCAATAAATCAAAATCATTTTTTCTAATTTTGTCAAATTATAAGTTTATAGCCTTTTTTATTCAATTTTTTTTTTCTTTTTTTTTTCTAAATGTCTTTTTCTTTTCTTTTTTTTTTAAAAAAAGTCAATTTGAAATAAAAATGGTTGAAAACTCCAAATTAACATTTAGAAAATTCAAGATTTGTAATTTCTTTGAAATAAATACATTTACAAGTAAAAAATCCTATTGTTAACAATTTTAATTTTCAAAGAAACTGGGGAATTGTACACGAGACGTTACTAATGAAAGGGGTAAAAAAATTTTTTTATCATTTTAATTTTTTGGAAGATTTTATTTTCTTTGTTCAGTTATTTCTTTTAGAAATGTTCACTCTAATCTAAAAGATTATTATTTCTTTTATTTTTAAATTATCTTTGTTTGGTTTACTCTTAATAATAAGCGAATTTTTCATTTCTGGCTGGGGGGTGGGTATTTGAGTTAACTGGGTGTTTCATATGTTCATGATGTCGTAAAGTACCTTCAAATGCTGTGGGGATGTTGTTGGGTGTCAAGATTATCTTAAGATTTTGATTAAATCTTTATTCAATAATTTTAATTTATGGATCTGAAAATCAATAGTAGACTTCAAAAAAACTAAATATGGAGAGGATGGGGTTTTTTTTATTCATAATTCCACAATATGATTTATTTTTTTATTTAGAGTATTAAGAATATGAATTCCTTCCTTATTTTCCCAAACCTACATTAAATAGATCCATTTTTAAAAATAGTACTGTGAAAGAATTCTCAAGGTAATTTTAAGGATGTATGCCACAATTTAATCTGTATGATACAATGTAAAAACAAATTGTCATTGTTAGTTAGGCTTCAAGGGTCTTCTATTATTTGATTAAAATATTTTTTTTGGGTTAAAAAGGTGTTTTTTTGATTTTTTTTTTTTTTTTGTTCTGCTTTAAAACCTGATTTACTCAGTTTTAAGAAATAGACCTTATCATTTAGGAAAATAAAGTAAAAATGGAAAAAAAAAGTTCTATAAGATTTTTAATTTAAAACCTTAATAAAAATAAAAAATAAGATCAATTAATATAAGAAATAATAACTGGTTAAAGAGAAGGGGGGGGGGGATTAAACAGAATAACAGTTTTTTTAATATTATCTTTTGGCAAGGGTTTTTCTTTGATTGATCTATTATTAAAAATTTGTTGAAAAACTAGTCTATTTTTGAGATCTTTCAAATAACTTCTCGGATTTTGATAAAAAAGGAGATCTACATTATATTTGTTGATTTGGTTGATAATAATATTATGGATTATTATTTGAAGTTTTTTTTTGTTTCTTCTTTTGATTAACTTTACTTTACGTTTTAGGTTTCGTTAAGATTTCCAATTAAAAAACCGTTTTGAACTTTTTTTCCTGGTTTCACTTTTTTTATTAAATTAATAGAAAAACCTAATCCAATTACACTTGAATTCCATAGAGTAATGAATATTTGAGCATTAGTATTTCATTGAAATTCAATAATTTCACAGCAATTTAATACTACTCGTAATTACAACTTTGTGGTTATTATAAGTTGGAAATTTACAAAATAATCCAAAACAATACAAATTTTCAGAAAAAAACTCTTTTTATCGAAAAAAAAAATAAAAATAATTTATTTTATACTTAGAAGAAAAGATCCTCAGAACCTTTACTAACCGTTTAATATAAAACCTGTAAATTTCAAAATAACCCTGAAATTCTATTTTTCTGATCAATTGAAAATATTAGCAAAAATTCGAAAATATATCCCAATTTTTCAGATAAAGATATAAATTATCGAGTAATCATTAAAAGTTCGAATTAAGAGATGTGTTACATATCCTAAATTTATCAGAAAAATGGAATGTAAGTGGTTTTTGTAATTCTTATGTCTCGGATTTACAGTGCTGTAGATAACCCGTGTTTTTTGCTTTAACCCATTAGAAAAATTTAACTCGTGCAAAAAAATATTGGCGAACTGTAGAAATAAAAGAAACAAATCAATGGGGTGGCAACAGCAAATAAACGTGAAATAATGTTCTTTCAATAAATTTTAAAAAAGAATTATGAATATATCCCTTAGCACCCCGGATTTGCCTAAATTTAATCAAGTTTTTTAAATTAGATTTAAAATGATATTGATCTACTAATATATTAATTTTCTTATTTGTCTTTAATCCAGATTTGAATTATAATAAAAAGTCAAAATAGTTCAAAGATAAAGTAGTTAAGTTATTGATTTTTTTTTGAAATTGAAAAAAAAATAATAATTATTCATTTTTACATTTTTTTTAAAGATTTTTATTTTTATTTTATTATTTTAAATCAGAAATTTTATTACATTAATAGTAATTCAAAACCCAACACATTAATTTATTAATAATAACCACGGAAACAATTTTGCTAGTTTTATGATAAAAAAAATAAATAAAAAAATAAATTACTTTGAAATTTAATTTTTTTTTTTTAGATAAAATTTCAATAAATATCCAATTAAGAGAAAAATGAAATTTATTTCTTTAGGCCAAAATTAAATTTTTAATATGATTAATTTTCTAAAACTTTTATTTAAACAATAGATAATAATTGAAAATCAAAAAAAAAAAAAAAATTGTAAAATAATTTCAATTTATTAAATTGGAATAAAACAAATATAAATTACTTTTTAATCGATAAAATATTTATACCTAAATTTAAAATAAAATAAAAAATAACTCTTAAATATTATTCCAATATAATAAAATAATCTCGGAAACCAAATTTTTTTTATTGCATTTTGTTATTGGTAAAAATAGGAATAATATATTGGCGATAATTGGATTTTTCCTTAAAAAAATAATACAGATCTTGTTAAATAAGTTCTGATATATGGTCTCTAATTCAACAATATTGTTTATTTTATGTCTAGATTTTAAAAAGTCAAAAATTAAAAAATTGTAAAAAATAAAAAAAAAAAATCAATTATTAATCTGACTCGAACTTTTGGCCAAATCATTTAATTTTTGAAAAAAAATCTTGTTGAAAAAAATTACAAATTTTACAATGACCATTGTGAAAAAAATTTGGGTCATTAAAAAAAATTGGGTCAGTCAAAAATTTGTTTTCGTTTTTTAAATAGTAAATATTAGCTAAATAGTTTTTGATCAAAGTAAAATTTTATGAACAAATTTTACATTTAATAAAAACCAAAGTCACTATCAATAATAATTTTCAAAGACAATATTATCTTGTTGCATTTTAACCCTTTGGAATTACTGTGGAACTCTAAAAAACAAAAATTTATTTTTAATTGTAAACTTTACTAAAAACGTTGATTTTTTTTATTAGATTACATTCCAAGATCAAGTTAATCATTGTTTGGGAAGACCAAAAATTAATAAGTGTTTTAAATTAAGGTTTGTCTATGGGGATTTAAAGAATTTAAATGGTTTCTGAAATCTTGATATTTCGGTATTTTGAAGTTTTGATTGTAAACATTAGTGGAAAACAACCTCTTTCAAAAAAACAGCTTTTTTGGAAGATTTTATAATTCAATTTGGTTTAAAAGGATATTTAAGATTAACTGTGATAAATTTGCGTTCATTAACAATGATAAATATCTTATTAGATTAATAGATTATAAGATTTCCTATTAAATAGTTCTCTTATTTTTAGTAAAGTTGACAATTAAAAATAAATTTTTGTTTTTTTTAGAGTTCCACAGTAATTCCAAAGGGTTAAAATGCAACAAGATAATATTGTCTTTGAAAATTATTATTGATAGTGACTTTGGTTTTTATTAAATGTAAAATTTGTTCATAAAATTTTACTTTGATCAAAAAACTATTTAGCTAATATTTACTATTTAAAAAACGAAAACAAATTTTTGACTGACCCAATTTTTTTTAATGACCCAAATTTTTTTCACAATGGTGAAAAAAAATTTGATTTTTTTTCTAATTTAATTTATATTTTTTTTTATTTTTAAATTATTTAGAATCTAATATAGATATTGATATTGAATAGTAATCAGTAGATAAAACAAATTTTCTATGTGATGTTATAATAACTTTTATAATGAATAAATTATTTAATCATGCATTTTAGGCAATTTTGGGGTGCAAAGGGTCCCCAAAAAAATTCCAGTAAAGTATGATGTGTTTTAAATATTAAAACTAAGAGGTTTTTGATGTCTAGACAAACTTTTCAAAAAAAAAAAAAAAATTTATTTTGACAAAATTTGAAAAAATAATAAAATCACAATTACCAAAAAAACAATTTCCCAAATATCGAAATTTTTTTTTCAAGTTATTTTTTTATTTTAATTAACTATACAATTTTTAATTATAAAATTTTCTTTCTAAAATATTTGTTTATTAATTCTATATCTTATTATCCTTTGATAACATTTCAAATTCAAATTTTTGTTTGAAATGTTTTTAGGTTATTTGGGGTGCTTAGGGATATAAAAAGATTAAAATGAAATTTTTTTCAAAAAATGAAGATCTATTTCTTTTTTTGAATTTTTATAAAAAAAGCATTCAATCTCAGAAATTTTAACAATATAAAGAAATTTTTGAAACATAAGCATTTAATAGTATTGAAGAATTTCGATTAATCAAAGATCTAACCTCTAAAGTCAATTTAAATCTGATCCAAGTCTGACGAAGTGCCTTTTCTATCTTCTAATACCCAAGTCTTGAAAAAAAAACACAAATTAAATTTTTGTAAAGGTTTAAAGGTTGTCAGCAGGGGTTATTTACACCACTGTAGCTAAAATAATTAACTGCTGTTGTGTGTTTTTCGAATTCTTTTCAAGCTACAACCATTAAAATACTTTATAGATTTATTCAGTATTCTTTCGATTATCTCTTCAAAAACTTTGTGGTGTAAATAAAATCTATTGGTAGTCAAACTTAATTAAAACTCAAAAAAATGACAGTTTTAATTTCCCACTTTTTCTGTTTATTAACACAATTGGAGAGATAAAAAAACGATTGTTTGAATTTTTAAAGTCTTTTTGAAGATATCAATAATAAAATGATCATCAAATTTTATCAAATAAAAAACGAACGAATAATTTTGGAGGTGATCAGAAAAAAGAAATATTTTCGGAACAAAAATTAAACTTCTCTTCAATGTTGGTACTTGTGGTTCAATACAACACTCTTTGCAATATTTTCGAGAATGAAAAAAAGAAGAAGAAAATATTACTACTGTTTTAAAAAAGATGGCAAGTAAGAGTTTTATAAATGAGACTTCTTTTGATCATAATCACCTTTTTTTTACAGTTTGTCCAACGCTTTCAAGAAAGCTTTCGGGAAACACTTATTTAAAACAGTTGCAATACTTTTTGTCTTTTTTGGTTTGAATAAAAACTTTGCTGATTTCACTTAATACCAAATTTGAAAAGATTTTATTTTCACTAAACAGTGTCTTAGGAAAGTCAAGGTTACATTTTGTGACGTAATTTGTTAGTTTTTTTTTTTGGTTTAAATTAACCAAGTGTTATGTTTCTGATTTCGATCTAAGGAATTTTATCAGAATGGTGTATTTAGTTTTTTTTATTTCTTTGAAAAGAGATGATCAAAGAAAGAATATAATTTGTTTGAAGTTTTCACTCAGGTGTGTTCTGTTCAAATAAAAAAACAAAAAAAAAAAGGAAAAAAAAAATTGTACTGTTCCTGAATCTTCAATAACATTTCCAAAGGTGGTTATAACCGAGCAAAGTGATCCAGTGATTGACTCATAACTATTACAATAAGAAAAAAACAAAGACCATTCACAAACAAATTTCCAGAATGTGAAAAGAAAAATTTTAATTCAATAAATTGTTATTTGCATTTTATCATTGTGTAATAGAAACCAATATAAACAGAAAACCAAAAAGAAAATTCAAGTGTTGTTTACAAGAAATAAGTTTGTGGCTTGTGGAATTTGACTTGTTCAAGCAAAGTGATCATTCCAGCAAGAAATGAGCCAAAAGCATTTTTGAAATAATTTGTTAGATTTATTTGTTCAAAGATAATCCAATCAGGAATCCAAAATTCAAAAAACGATCCAAAAAATGCAGCCGCAAATAACCAAACATATTTCCAAAATTGAATATAGGTCGAAACCTTCACTCTTCTCCCAAATAAAAATAACTTTTCTTTACTCCACCAAAAACTAGTCTCGTCAGAGATAATTCTTTCTCCTCCTTCTAAAAGAGCTGAGCCTTCGTGCATGTCTATTGTAAGTTAGGTTAAAATTGAAGAAAATGAAATATTTTTATAAAATAAAAAGCTTTCAAATGTATTTTCTCTGAGACACAACACCAAGATTGGGAAAAGTATTTGATCGGCAAGAATATTCTTTTCATTCAAAATTTCAGTGATCTTTTCTCTTTTGAAATTTTTATTTTTTTTTTTCGGTGAATTAAATGAAATTTTTAGCCAAATCTGTGAAAAAAGTGTGAACCAAAAAATTTTTCTAATTCACTCCAAAATTGTTACGTGACACACAATAGAACTTTTTACAATCATTTCTAAACTATTTGTATGTCACTCTTTTTGCTCTTATATAAACTTGATATTTCATAAATCATATTGTATTTTTTCTGGTGACATATTATATCTTTGAAAATCCATATATTATTCCAAAATAATAACTATCACTCTAATTTTTAATCTTATATCTTTTGGTTTAATTGGCATTTTAATTTTTAAATGTGTTTTCTTGTCGAAATACCCTTCTCTGATATTATAAAAATTTAATTTGGGACAGTTTCCTGTAGGACTTTTTTTAAATGAAAATCTCAATTATGAAAATAGATTGTACCAAATCTTGGAGTAAAAATAATTAGAATAAGGAAGTATAAGTACGTGTATTATAATTACTGATAAATTCATATAAAAATTGGAAATTTTTTACTTTACTGTTGGCCACAATAAAGCTTTCTATGAAAGTTTAATCGAAGTTTCAAAATATAAAAGCCATGTATTTTATGTTATAGAAGACCTATACATCAATTGATCAAAGAAACCAACAATAAACAATAATTAAATATGGTATTGATTTGTTAAAGTTCTATTATTTAAAATGAAATTCAAAAAAAAAAGAATTTAATTGGAAAATTTATCGTTAAAAATAGAGTAAATTTTTTTAAAATTTTTAAATACCAAAAAATTTCAAAAAAATTGGAAAATTTCTAAAAAATTTTCAACAAATTACATACCTAATTTAAATTTTACTGAAAAAATCAATGAATTGACCTTCAAAATTGATTTGAACTTAGGAATACTTCTGGGCAGTGACTTGGATGTTTAATTTTCACAAGAAGATAAAAAAATCACGGATAATATTTTGAAACCCCGATTATTGCTGAGGGGTGTTTATTTTTTGATCACTGTAACTTTTAAGCACTTTTTTAAAACAGATTGGAATTTGTCTGCCAAGACAGTTACCCAAAAGTCAGTCCTCTCCAAAAAAAAAGTAAATTACTGAAAAAAATATCGGTCAGGAAAATAATCCCTGAAAAGATTTTTAATTGTGAACATTAGTAAAATTGTTGTTTAATTTCTAATATTTTAAATCAAATCCTTTTCTTAAGAGTCAAACTTTTAAAAATTATAACTCACCCACTTATTAGAATGGTGATTAATGAAATCACACTTGTTCAAAACAACATTCAACAAATCAAAAAACAAGAATAAAAATTATCATTTCCTAAACTCTCGTACACCTCGATAAAATCTTGATTGTTTTTCAAAAAAAGTTGATCAACTGAGGCTATCAAACAATAAAAGAGTACTCTAGAGCAGCCCTTCAATTTAATGAACTTTAAGTAGGTTTATTACTGGGTTTATAAAATAATTATTTATGAAAAGGATTTGATCTTAAATAAACGAAATTAAACAACAATTTTACTAATATTCACAATTAATAATCTTGTCAGGGATTATTTTCATGTCCGGTATTTTTTTCCCTATTATACTTTTATTCAAAAGATTCACTTTTAGTACCCTTTTTTGTCGAAGATTTGACTATTTCTGAAAATCAACAACTTTTGCCCTTTAGAGAAAAACAAAACCAATTCTAATATGATCCAAAAACCTAAACACAAAGTTGAGCTCAAAAATAAAATAAAAAGAAAAACTTTGAAACAATAGCTTTCCGATAAACCAAAAATCAAAAGTTGTGATGTAAAACCTAACGATCAAAATCCAAAACAATCAAAAAAACAAAAACAAAATTACAAACCTACAAACCAAACAAAAAATCAAAAGATACTATCCAAATTGCTAAATCAAATACAAACAAAAGGATCAAAAAATACAAAGGCAAATTCTAAAATCAAAAAACAAAATACAGAACCAAAAACAATTGATCAAAAAAAAATCGAAAAAAAGAAATTTGCAAAACAACAAAAAGGATCAAAAAAGATTACAAGTTTTTTGATTAAAAAAGTTACATCAAATAAGCAAGAAAATTGAAGAAAGAGCAGTTTCCAGTAAACCTGTTTCAAGTTTGTGTCTGTTATTATAGGAAATTTATATTTTCGAAATAAAAAAACAATTTATCTTTCTTGTTTTGAAACAAACTTTGAAAATAAAAAAAAAAATTGTTCTTATTTGGTTTTTTCATTTTTTTGATCGTTTGATGGTTTGTTTGTTTTTAAAAACCGAATTAGCTCCAAGGGACAAAGTTAAAATCAGAGTGCTCATCCTTATAGTTCTTAAAGAGTGATTTTCAAAAAGACAAAAAAACAAAAGGAAATTAGATAGTTGTTACAAAACAATTTTTTTTTCCAGTGTTGGGCTTGACAGAAAGGAAAAAAATAAAAGAAAGAAAAATAAAAAAAAAAAAGATCCGCTTAGAAAGTATTGGGCTTTTTCATAAAGAATTTTGATTAATTCAATTAAAACACACTTAAACTTATTTTTCATGTCTGAAAGTATACCATTCACAATCAAATTAAATTCCAAAAATTTTCAAAAAATATTTATTTTCAAAAAACTCAAATTTTTGAAAAGTCAAACAGTCGTTTCTGAAAGTACTCTATTTTTGAAACACTATGTAGTCGCAAAGAGTTAACAAATCCCACAAATTGGCTCTATTTATATTTTTACATAAATAACCATGATAACTTTGAAACGTGTTCTGGGATGAAATAAAATTTTTTTTTTTTCATAAAACCAGATTTTGTGTGTTCTTAAACAAACTCGTTAAGGGAAAAGATTTAAAGTCTGAAGGATTCGGTTTAAACCTTAAATATACCTCTGAAATAACATTTCATAATTTTTCATTTTTTCTAAAATTGCTTCCTACCTTACAATTAATTTGAATTGTAATTGTAATTCTAAAAACCAATAAAAAAACAACCAACAAAACTAATCTTAACTTTCAAACGCACCAAACAAAATTGTAAATAATTCTTTCAGATTTCACATTATGAGCAATTTCAAAACAATAATCAAACGAGCACCAAGAAATAAAAAGCCACTTGGGAGAGTTGAAATTATTAAAGACAAGCCACCAAAGACCAAAAACCGAAGGAAAAGGGATCACTGCGAAACGAACAAAAAAAAAACGAACGAATTAGAGGAGCACTTGTATGAAAAGAATACCAAGGGCGAGATGGTTGACATTTTGGCTACAATGTCGACCCAGGAATATTCCTTGCTGACCACCGAGCAAAAAAAGAGAAGACGGGTCTTGCGCAATCGGCTAAATGCGCAGAATAACCGCAATAAAAAAAAGCGTGGATTACAGGAATTGGAAAGAAAGTTTGATCAATTGTCAAACGAACACCACCAGCTAAATGATCACGTCGCGCAACTAACTGCAGAAAAGGATCAAATGCAAGCAGAGTTATTATTACTGAAAAAGCTACTTTATGATCAAGAAAAGGAAAACAAGTCGGTGAACAACCAGACTTTGTTTTCGGAATTAGAAATTTCACAATCTGAAAATCAAACAACGTTTGCTTCAAGCCAAGATTTGGAATTTGAAGAATTTATTTTTGGTGAGAAAAGTACAACAACAACATATGAAACAAATGAAACAAATGAAACAAATGAAACAAATGAAACAAAAAAACTAAAAAACAAGCAAACAACAAATATTCAAATAAAACAAGAGGAGAAATTACAAGAAAAAAAGCCTGTTGACCAAGTTTTAGTAGAAATAGAAGAAGAAGTGGAACCACAAGGCAAAAAAGAAAGCCAACAACAAACCGGGCAGGTGCCAAGCAAAGGCGGCGATGGAAATGTTTTTGAAGGCTGGTATGGGGAATCGTTTGATGACAATTTCTTATTAGAAGACGACGACAACTCTTTAGCTGACATTTCAAGCCCGAATTCATCAGGTGGTATAATGGACGAATTGTCAAATGATCCCCGATCTCCGCTCCTAGTGGAGAAAATTTTTACACTCCCTAACACGGTTAACGAAGATGGGAATGTGGGCTTCACCGGGCTGATTAACGATAATAAATTTGGCTTTTCTTTATTTTTTATTTTCACCTTTGTCGGGCTAATGTTTTGTTGGTCTTCAATACCCGTGTGGCTTGGTGGGAATCCATCACTACCCATTCAAGACAATAACCAACCAACAATAACAGATCCCCAGCTAACGAAAAATAATAATAATCGTAAAACAAATATTCCTGAGATCAAGCAACGCTTCTTTAGGCGAAGGTCAATAAAAACGCTTCAAACGGAAGACGATGGTAATGCCGAAAATGAAGAAAGCATCAACCAAGAACAAGAAAGATGCCCTGTTAAATTTAATAATGATATAATCTTTAATGATTCCCCATTAGATGAAAACAGTTGCGAATATGAGCATGGTAATGGAAAAGTGATGGACGAGGAAGACAAGGATGAGCCAGAGGCTGATGCTGAAAGAGAAAAGAAAGAAAACAATGGAAAGCCGAGCGAAACGCAAATGGGAAACGAAAAGCAGCACCAGGAGGAAGCAGAAGAAGAAATGGAAGAAATTACCCAAATTGAAAACAATGGTGAGGATGGTAATGAAATTAATAATAACGATCATGAGGATAAGCAAAAAACTAAAAAAGAAATCTTTCAACAAGACACACAGAAAACTGAAATTGTAGAATAATAAATAAAACCTTTTTTTTTTTTAAATTTACATTTAATAAATACTATAAACAAATTTATTCTTTTAATTGTTTTTTTAGTTACCTCAAACTTTTTTTTTTTTTTTTTTTCATTCAAGAGTGTGTACTCAAAGCTCACTTTTTTTCGGGTAAGTTTTCTAGTATTTTCGGTTTATTCTGAAATTTTATGGTTTTTCGTAAGGTTTTTTTGAGTTTTCTATTTATTTGAAAAATCAATAGATTTTCGTTAGGTTTTTTTTACTTTAGAAATAAACCGAAAATTTTAATAATTTTTCGATATATTTGTAAAGTAAAAAAAACCTAGAACACTTCACAAATAAAATAGAAAACCTCAAAAAAACCTAGAACACTTCACAGAATAAAACAGAAAACTTCAAGAAAACCGCCATTAGCTTTTCTAGAAAATAAAAGAACACGGGTGTAAATATGAATGTTGTAAAAAATAGAATTTTTACAATCTCAGATAAATAAAGAATTCCATTTAAATTGTCCAAATTTTGGTAAGAGTAAATATAATTTCTGATTGTAACCATATTCTAATAATAATTTTAATCAAAAAATTGTTTGATTACTATCGATCTTTTAAATCTAAAAATGATTTTTTAAACAATTGAAGTATTGGTATTAACCAAACAATTATCCATTGAAAACCCCTTTGAGGTCAAAAATCCAAACGGTTATTGTTTAATATACCTAAAATTTAGGTAATTACATGGAACTCTTTATTTACCTCTAAAATTGTAAAAACTCCCTTTTTCACAACCTTCTATATCTAAACGAGCAAATTGATTAAAATCTTTGATTTTTCCTTATATTCTTAAATTCTGGAAAATATAGACACTTGAAAAAACTTGAAAACATGTTAAAGACACCCCCTTAATACTGAATTTGAATTAGGAATATTGTTGAACCCAGCTAGTGTGAGAATCTGGGAATTTATACCAAGAACCGTATCCAATTATTAAAAGGTTCCAACTTCGTTACAGTCTAGTTCAAGTTTCATTTTCAAAAGATCCCAGGAAAATTTCAAACTTACCATACTATTTCTTCAACGTATTAATATTTTTAAAAAGTATAAGCCAGATTTTAAATTCGAACTATTTTTCATAAATTTTGACTCACTTTATAATGTTAATGGAAGTTGTTTTGAAGGTTTATTCCAGTATTCTTAACAAAAAATATTTTCAAATTTTTGGATCAGAATCATTTTTTCTAATTTTGCAAATTTTAGTTTTGCTTTTTCAAATTTTTGTTTTTCTTTTGTTTTTCTTTTTCTTTTTATACTTTTTCTTTTTTTTTTTTTAAAAGATCATGTGGAAAAAAAAAAGAGATCTTCGAAAAGACAAATAATCACTAAGAAAATTGAGACTATGTAATGTCTTTGAAAATGGATTTAATTATTCATAAAAAATATTGTTGTTCAACTTTTTTACAGTGAAAGTTCAGTAATAAAAAATGGGTAATGCTCATTTCAAAAATTGTGACTCACTTTTTTTTAGTTTTTGGTTTTATTTTTTTTAATTTTTAATATATCAGGCTTTTATAGATTTAGAATGACTTAAAAGAGAATTACAAATCATATGTAATTATTAATTGTTTTTGAATACTAAAGGATAATTTTTTTGTTTTCAATTTATTATTTCAGGTGAGTCACAATTTTTGAAAAAGAGTTTAGATTACACAATTCTAGTTTTTGCACCATATTGAGAACATAATAATAATAAAAAAAACAATGATTTGATTAAATGGATCTATATAGACATTCATATTATAAATCAGGAACGTTATCATTGATACATTATCTGTTCTCGGATTTTTCTTTTTGATATTAAAAACTTAACATTATAATTGAAGAGCTAAACTAAACATAAATTAGTTGTCGTTATTTTACTTTAAAAAAATATTATGAACACTTTTGATTAAATAAATATAAAAAAAATATAATATTTATTCTTAATGGAATTTAATTTTGAAAAAAGAAACTCTTTACTTATCTGAATATTAATAAAATGGGCTATTCAAATCTATGAATTCAACAAAAAAAAATATGGAGTCTATTTTATCCATATTAAAAACATTTTTCTTCTAAACAACATTGTTTGAATAATCTAATTACAGAAATTTTTTATTATATTGTAATTTTTTTTTAGATTTGATTTAATTCATACATTTTTTGAAATTTTGTAGTTTCTAAAAGATATAATTTGTATATAATAGAAATATCAAGAGTTAATAATTTAAATTTATTATAAAAAAAGAGTTATTCACTTTTATGAAACAAATAATTTGTGAAATATTTTTTTTTGTTTTTTTGAGATTTATAAATTTCTTGAGAAAATTAGAAAAAATTGCCAAAATGATCAGAATGTTTAAAAGATATTGAGACTTAAAAAATTATCAAAGTATATTTAATATACAAGTAACCCATTTTGGATCTTCCTGATTCTGATTTGAACAATATTTCAAGTATTGAAATTTAAAAATTAAATCATTTTCTGTGAATAATAAAACAATGTAAGAAAAAAGTTCAATAACAATTTTTTAATGAAAACAACTCGAACAAACGATAAAATTCAGAAGTACCCCCTGATATTTACACTGGATTATTTTAAAATTAATAAGGGAAAAACATTCTTATTAACATAAATCACCACAGATATTGATCAATTTTGATATTTATCTTTTTAATGGTCAAACTTTCTGAAAAATTGATTATTTAAAAAAATATTATTAAATTTTAAAATCAGGGATCAAATCACAATACATACATTTATGGTATATAAATTAATTAACTTATAAAATAATTAGTTTTAAAATACAATTTATAATTACAAACTTTAGAAAATACTAAAAGTTTTTCGTTTTCATTTCAAATTAAGATCTATTTTTTCAAAATATCTTGACTTATTTTTAAGGTACTCCACTTGAAATATGATTACAAAAATGAAATTAAGATAATTTAAAACAGGAATCCTGTATAAGAAAATATTTTAGACTATATTTGAATTCTATTAACTGTTTTTCAAAAAATTAAATACTTTTGATTATTTTTCCAAAATGTTCTCAAGAAATATAGACATTTCAAAAAAAAAAATCTTCGCGACTTTTATTCCTATCCATACTTTTTTTTTTAAACAACTATATATTTTCCATCATTTTTTATAACCATCAATGAAAATATTTGGAATTTTTGAGTAAATTTTCAAAATTAATTATTTAAAGTGATAAATATACCAGATATCGTATTCTTTACTTTTTTTACCAAGATAATTTTTCTGATTTTTTGTGTAATTATATGTCTTAATAGATGATGATATTTTTTTTAAAAAAAAAATTAGTTTTAATGAATTTAAATATCTAAATTTGATTAATATATTGTTAAAAACAACATTTAGTCCAGTATTTTTGCTCAACAACCCAAAATAATCTAACCTAAAAATTCAAAAAAAAAAAAAATAAAAATATTTCCAAAAGTTTTAGAATTTTTTAGTTACTAAAATTTAATTAATTGTAGGCCAGTAAAACAGGATGTGAAGTAGCTTTTTTTTATTCGGAAATAAATATAATAAAAAAAAACCATTTATTTATTTGTATTAATTAAATTTTCATTTAAATAAGTTTCTTGAAAATATACAACTCCTTTTTTTTTGTGAACCAAGTGGAACACACACCACCAAAATAAAAAGATTTTTAAACCAAAATTAAAATTAAACTTTTCTTTCTATGAATTGAGAAAATAAATTTCTCTTTTTTGTTATTTTCTTCAACTAAAAAAAGAGAAAATATAACTACTAACAATCTTTCAAGCTACAAACAGTTTAATTAACAGATTTAATTTTTTATTTTTAAAATACATTTGGTATTGAATATTCTCAAAAAGTAAATCTCATTAATGAAAATAATTATCAAATTCCAGATAAATATTAAAGAATTAATATTTGAATTGAATATTTTAATTCAAAAAAAGTAATTAAAGGTTTTTTCTGTCTTACTGTAAACTAAATAAAGTTTTATCCTTTAGAATTTGAAATTGAAATGGTTGTTTTATATAAAAAATATTACAAAAAAAATAAAATAAAAACCATCTTATTTTGTGGGAAATTGTTGTATTCCAAGGTATTAAATTTTTCAAAAAATTCTATTTTAAATCTCTTATGATCAAAAAATCGAGGATGTAAACTTTTTTAACCTTTTTAAATTAATATTTCAACAGCTAAATCTTCGTTCAATTTCAAATTAATAGTTTTTTGATTATTTTTTGACAATAAAGCATAAAATTTTTCAGTTTATCATCTTTGCTTTTTTTTTTTTTTTTTTAACTTTATTAGTTTATTTATAAACAATTCCCATTCAATTTTTAATATTCAGATAATAGTCAATATTATTTCGAGTGTCAAATAACTGGGAATTCAAAAAAAATAAAAATACTAAAATTGTACTAAAAGAAAAATAATACTCTTAAAAAAAAAAAATTGCGACTTTTTCATTCGGTTTAATAAGTTAGACTTTTTATTGATTATTGATCAAAATATTTACCATAAAAATGGTAATATTTTGATCAAAAATTTAAAAAACATTTCAATTCATCCAAGTGATCTAAATTAGTTCTAATTAGAAACCTTAGGTATTTGTTTGTTAAATCGATATTATTTTTTACTCTTTTGCCCTTTCTTTTTTATTTTCAAGTTACTCATACTTTCTTGTTTCAGTATCTCGGTATTAACATCTAATCCATTGTACTTTTTCATTTGTAAAACATCATTTCAGTATAAACTAAAAATAATCTCAGGTGAAAACATGGGAAAAAAAAAAATTAACTTTCAAAAACAAATAGATTAAACCGGAAAAAATAAAATATTTGTCAAAATATATTAATGCTATTTCAACAATTATGAATTGAAAGATTAAAAAAATTAGAAAAAATTTCAAAATATTTTTAATTATTTTCGAACTAAATATTAAAAAAAACAAAAATTAATAATTATCAGAGCAATTTATAAAATAATATAAATAATTCTTATTTATGAATAAGTGATTAAAATAATAATAATAATAATAATTTTTTTTTTTTTAAATCTTGTGTTTGTGTGCGTGCAAATTTTATGATCAAAAGATCATAAATACATGAATGTTTTTATTTATTTTTTTTTTGCTCAATTCTGAGTTTGCTCAATTCTGTGTGAAAAGCTTGGTTTTTATTCTTAATAAGGAATTATTTATAGTACTCCAATTGTGAATGCAAAATTTGGTAAATAATTTTAAAAATGTGTTGAGGATTTTCTTTAAAATTCAAAACTTTGGTAAAAGAAATCTGGGGTTCTTCTTCGATATTTTCTTGCTGGTATTTATAAAACTGCCAGTCGTCGCCATCTGTAACAATCCCATAAAAGGGCAACTTGCCTGATTCAATTACTGTCTGGTCCTTAATTTCAAAAGATTTGTTATTTGTGATATCATGGAAGGTGAATAGCGTTGCGAGCATTTGGTATTGGATGCTTTTAAAATCCGCATGCTTATTGACAGTCAATAGGGTCATAATCGGTAGAAGGTCATCGGTGAGGATGATTGCATCCGTCTTGCCAGTAAATATGTTATTGTCGATGTAATATTCTGGCCAGTAAAGCACTTTGGAGTCGAATTGCATGCATACAAAGGTTAAAACTGGATCAATATAAAACGCTCGTAGACCCGTTTTCGTGAGATCCGTTTTCTTAGGCTTACAATTACTCATTTGCTTTGTAAAGTAATTCATGAATTGCTCTAATTCTTCGTTACTCCACTTTGGAACAATTTCGGAAATATTCTCAAAGTTCATATGTTCGCTAGAATTTAAGATCGTCCCAAGATCTTCTTTTTTGGTATTTTTTTTTTTTTTTTCCTTTTTTTTTTCTTGTTCTTTTTCAGTTTCTTTCTCTTCATTCTCATCGACCTCCTTCTTTTCCTCTTCGATCTTGTTATCAGTTTTTTTATGAACAAATATTTTTTGTGCCAAATGGTTTGTTTGAAATTCATTCACATAGATTCGTTTTCCATTATATTTATCAATTTTTAATGTTAATAATCTTTTTTTAACAGGATTCTTTAGCGATTCAATAATTTGCTTTGTTTCGTTATATCTTCTTTTTTTGGAGTATCTGGTTTTGTGCTATTTTATTCGTTTAGTTTTGTTGGTAGGTTTTTGGTTTAAGAGAATGTTTGAGAGTTTAGGGAAAGATGGAAATTCAAATCATATTCAAAAAAAAATTTTTTTTTAAAATAATAAAGATCATAAAGCACGAGTAAAATTTAATGTTTATTTAAAACCAAATTGGTGGGAAATATGTGTTTTTTTACAATTGTTTTGTAAATTAAAAAATGAAGGAAAAAAAAAAAAAATCTTTCATTCTTTTAATTGTAAAATAATTTTAAAGTCTTCTGTTATTCTCTACAAAATATTCGAAATTCTTCCTCAAAATTCAAAAACAAATAAATAAAAGGAAGTTTTGGCAATCTTGAGAGCTACTATCATTTTCCAATTAATAAATGAAAAAGTTTTATTTCGAGCTTCAAAATTATTTTTACTCGAATTATTAGCCGAAAAAACACAAAGATCTTCACAGAACCAATTTGGAATGACAATTTTCTCGAGATTTTATTTTGTTCTTCCTTATTGCAGGGCTTGGGAGACAAAATTTTAATTTTTTCAATTTAATTTAATAGTAATTTTATCAACTGGAATAAAAGTCTCAAAATTTTTACTTAGCCCACGAAAAAGTGTAAATCAAACAGTTTGAGCAACGGTTTCTTAATTTTTTAGTACATACTATTTACAAACGGCTGTAACAAAATTTAAAGAATCTTCCGACAATTTTCATTAAATTATTAGAAAAGAATTTCAATTGCCATACATTTCTAGAGTTGTTAAGGAAGTTTTTTTTTTTTTTTGTTGTTGCTGTTGTTGTTTCTGTTGTTGTTGTTATTGCTAATTAGTAGATTTTTTTGAAAGGCTTTGAATACTGTTAAATTTATAATAGGTAGTTAATAGCCATTTTTCCCTTTTCATTTTTGAAATCTATTCATTAGTTTAAATGTGATCCAATAAAATCATCCGATCTTTTGTTTTTTTTTTCTGATTTAGAATTCAAAACAAAACTTTTTAATTCAAGCAAGAAATGTCAAAAAAAAATATCAATTTAAAAAACAAAAGTATTTTTGATTTGTCTGGTAAGTGTTTAAATTTTTTTATCAAATATTCTAACAAATTCAAGAAATAAATTTGTTTGTGTTGTTTCAAAAAAGTGGTAACGACAAGTTTTCAAAAGTGGGAATTAAATTGTATGATTCACTCGTTTTACGTAGTTTGGGTAACACTTGATAAAACTTTTAGTCTGCACTTTTTTAAAACAGTTGCAAAAAAAAAGCTTCTTTTTTTCATTTAACGTGTTACGCAAGAAAAGATACTAAAGGTGGTTTGTACATTTTTTTTATTCAAAAAGGTTCTTATTTGTGACGATCTTTAATTTTTTTTTTTTTTTTTTTTTTTTTTTTTTATTTTTCAAATAAAAAGAAAAAAAATTTAGAAAGTAAATACCCATCGATTACGATCTTTGATTGCAATAATTTCGTCATTCATCACATTTGCAATTACAATTGATTCCTTTTCTACAATTTTTATTTTTTCAATTGCTTCTTCGAGCTTGTTATTATGGCAAAGCTCTCGGAAAGAAGTAAGATGAGGGAAGATTTTTTTTACTTTTTCATAATTACTTTTTTCTAATTTACCAAAACAATTATTTGTTATTTCCTGTGTTTCTTTGATTTTTTGATTAAATTCTTTTAAGGAATCATAAAATGTGTTTGAGGCATCTTCTAAAAATTTTAATTTAAAACAAAGGTTTGGTGTGGTTATAATTGATAAAATTTAAGAATACAAAGAAAAAAGAAAACAAAAAACATAGAAGAGAAGCAAAACCAGAGTTAAGTTACTTTTTGGAAAAACTTTATCAAATTTTCGGTGCCTGTTGTTAATTTGGGTATTTTGTTTATTCATAAAATTAAAAAGGGTGGGAAGAATGAAAAAAAATAAAAACAATAATTCAATTTTTTCGGGTTAATTGAAATAAATTTGAGAATGGTAAGACACTTTTTTAGTCTACCCTTTTTTTTTTTTGAAATACTCTAAAATCAAATAAATATTATACAAATTTTTCTTTCTGGTATTTTTAGAACCCTTAGAAAACAATTAACACTTCTTTTTCCCTATTTTTTGAATTAAAATAGAGTTATCCAAGAACCTGGTTGTGAGTTGTGATCTCTATTGATAAAAGTAAAAGGAAAAATCATGAATATTTTTTCCCGTTTTTCATTCTTTAACATTATTCTATTTTTGAGGATTCTAAAAAATCTTTTTTTTAATTATTGTAAATCACTTTCATGGTTTATAATCCTGAAGAATGAAATAAAATTATCTTGTATTTGGTGTGGAGATTTATTTTTTTACAAGATTTTAGCTGATAGATCTTCAATTTTGTCTGAAATTTTCACTTTGTTAAAAAATTATTAAAGGGAAAAAAATTGTCAATTGGTTTTTATTTTAAAAAGAGAAAGCTCAAAGTTAAATTTTTTTCTATAATTTTTTTTTGGAATGATCACAGATAAATGAAGATCTCTGAAACGACAATTCAATAAACAAAAATAATACCTATTGTTAAATATATAAAGCCAAGTTTACATGAAATATCAATCAAAAAAATCCTAAATATTCACTTTTACTAATGTTTAACCATTAAAATCTCAAATTTGAGTAAAATTGAACATACTTAAATTTGGGTTTAATTAAATTTTTTAAATTCTATTTAGATTTGAATATTCATCTCATTTTTTGACTTGTTTTTTTTTTAAAAGCAAGTAAAAATACAAACAAAATAAATATTTGAAAATTAGAACTTTTACTACTATTTTACAATTAAAAACGATTTGACTATTCTTTCAATTTAACAATTTTTTTCCAATAGGAAAATTAGAAATATGTCAGATTTTGGAATTTTAGTTTTGAAGTTAAAGTTCCCTATTTGATATAATTTTTGTTGTCATCTTTAACTTGATTAAAACAAATAGAAAATAATTAAAGAATTATCACACTTCAAGCTAGCTCTCTAAAACTTTGAATACTTTTGATAGAATTTTGAGAATTTTGAAGAATTTTTTAAAATCAGAGATTTTTATTTTTGTCTTTTGAATCTCGGAGAACCTACATACACCCCCGGGGATCCGTTTATTGGTTTAATAATTTTATTTAATATTTTTTTAAAATATTCTTGAAATTTCCATCATATGACAATTAATTTTAAAATATTTGGAAATTGGTTTAGATTTACATCTTATAATTTTAAATGGTCTATTTTCTAATTAATATTTTCATCTTTTTTTATTTGAAAAGTTTTATTTTTCATTAAGATGTTCAAACAAAGAATCCATCATTTATTTTTAGGTTTGTATTTTCCTTTACAGATCAAATAAACGTTTGATCGATTTTTAGCACAGTTTCAAAAATTATTCTTCAATAATATAAACCAAATTTCACCATAAACAGCATTTTTTTATAGAAGACCTACAATTAACTAATTAAAAAAAAAACAGATAATAAACTTGAAATAAATTTAGAATTGGTTTCTAAAAGTTTATTATCAATAAATAAATTCAAAAAATGAATGATCAAATTGTAGAATACTTATTAAAAAAGAGTTTAATTTTTAACAATTTTTGATCAAAAAAATTTCAATTTAAATAAATTAAATTATGATAAATTTTTAACAAATTCCATTCATAACATAACAATTACTAAAAATATCAAGTAATTGACCTTCAAAACTGATATGAACAAAGATATATTATTGTACAGTTAATTATATTGTAGATTGAAACAAGAAAAAAAGGATCAAATTGCATTCTGAAACATGGATTATAGTCTGTGTGAATGCATTAATTAAATCACATTATCTTTACATTTATAATTAACCCCAAACACCTTTAAAAATAGTCTTCTTGCCGAATTTAAATATGGATTATTTAAATCTTCAATTAATATTTTTTTTGTGAGTTCAATGACATTGGGAATTGAATGATTTCAAAGAGAAAAAAGTGTCTTACATATAGAAGTCTTGTACAATCCAAAATAATTCTTTATTTAGAACAAAAAATCATAAAACCCAAATCAAGGTATATAAAAATTTCAATATCTTTCTTTGAAATTTTTCTTTTTCAAATTAAAAGAAAATGGAGTGAAAATTTTTTTCCACTTTTTTATTCTAAATTTTATTCCCAATAAATAACAAACTGGTAAAGGTCTCTAAAATTTTGAATTAAATTACCTTTAGAACCAATCTACTACCCGGGTTAAGAAGAATTTAATTGGATAGGCTTTTTTGAGATATTGTTTTTATCTGTTTATTTTTCAAAATTTGTGATATAACTTTGGGGATTAAACATTTATTTAGACTATTTTTTTTAAGAGACTAACTTTTTTTTTGACACATTCTTTCAATTGAATCATTTTGTAAACGTGTATTTTTTTATTAAATCATCCTTTTTAATTATGATTTTTTTAGAATGTATAATTTACCACTTACAAAGTACCCAACTTTCAAACCAAAAATTTAGGATCAATAATTGTCCCAACTACATTTTTTTTTTTGATTGTTTTTTATTTTTATTATAAAGTTACAAAACAAGAAAAGTGATATTTTAATTATTTTTTGATTATTTTAGATAAAATAACAACTTTTTTATGTGTATTTCCTTCCTTTGTAAAATGATGGATTAATTTTTCTCAATAAATTGAAAGAAATAAATCTTGATGAAATAATTTATAATCTGTGATAGTTTGAAACTGTTTTCGTTGATCAATAATGGTGAAATTTATAATTTTAATTTTAAATTTCTGAAAGGAGATTTAAATCCAAGGGCTACTAGGGTGAAATTTACACTTTTTCAATAATAATAAATGAATAAAATAACCAATTTTTTGAAGAAATTGTTATCTTACAGATTTGAATATTTTAAGTTCTATTTTAACAAATAGTTTGGGTCGAAATTATAACCCCATTTAATTTGATGAGTGATCCAATCATATGAGTAATTGTCCGTATTTTATTGATTTGTGAATATATGCCGCCCAATTTCTGAATTTTAGAAGCTTCGTGAAGTGTATTCAAGGATATAGGTGTTTAAAAATCTTATTTTAGTAATTAGTGATTTGTTACAACGGATGTTTATTTTTCTCTAGTGGCATATTCACTGCCCCCCTATATTTAATATCAAACATTCTTTTTTTTTTTTTTTTTTTTTTTTATGAAAGAAAATCTATCCTATAAATTATACTCTTACACATATTATTACGGAAAAAAAAACTCGTATAAATTTTATTATTTTATATAAATTGGAAGAAATTTTCAAGAATATAACATCCTAATTAACAATAACAAACAATTATTTTTAACTTAAATAACTTTAAACTCTTTTGAGAACAAAAGGGTACACCTCTAAAATCATCAATAATATTAAAGTTGATTGTTAATAAGATAATTAATTATTCGTGATTTTCATTTTCAATTTTTTTATTTTATATTTTTTTTTTTTTCTTTATGAGTATTGAACAGTTGGAAAAGAAAAAACAAGATTAGAAGAAACCAATTTCAAATAAATCAGTTAGTATGCAAAAGGGAAATAGTTTAAGTTTTATTTCGAATGAGCTAGATATAGGAGTTTAGAAAGACAATTATTGGAATGATATATGGAACAAATAAAAGAGAAAATAAAGGAAAAAAAAATCCCATCAAAATACCCAGATGAATTACAGCTTTATATCGGAATTGTGACTTTATACTGAAAATGAGACCTTAAAGAAAAAAGTTTGACTTGTAACGAACTTTTTCCAAATCCACTGTTTTCAAAGGTTTTAAATAATTTTATTATTGTATACTTTAAAATTTACATAAAGATATTTCTCATTTCAAATAAAAGGACAGATCAATTTTTAAAATATTGAATTTTAATTTTAATTGTTTTGTTTCTATGAGTTTTAAATCTTCAGTTTAGTGTTTTTTTTTTTTTATTTTTTAATGTTTTTCTTAGATTTTAGAATGATACTATAATTAATTTGATTCAATTATGAATAATTCTTGAAAATTTACATGTCTTTTTATTTGAAAAAAGGGTTTATATTATGGTTTAATATTAAATAACCTTTTTTCAAAAAGTGAAACACAATTATTTATAGAAAACAAGAAAATTCTGTTACAGAATCAGTATTCCTAATGAATTATAAAAAGATCTATTTACCGAGAGGGTAATAGAAAAAATATAAAATTAAAATTAAAGGCCGTTCGTGTCTCACATAATAGAAAAAGTATTTTTATTGATTGTTTTAACTAATTTTGTCTAAAAAAATTATTGATTAAAAAAGAGACTATATCAAAACATTTTTTTTTTTTAGGTTTTCATTTTAAAACCCATGACTCTATTAAACCTTTTAAGGACTTTCCAAATTATATATTCTTGTGTGGTCACAATACATTACAAACAATCAATATAAATCGATATAAACTTGTTTAAATGATTAGATGCTGATGGAAAGTCCAAAATATTTCCAATTTTTTGATTTTTTTGGTTTTTGTATTGAATCTTCTTATTTTATACTCTGCGGGGTCGGAATGGTCAGCAAAGGGATTTAAAAGACTTTAGATTGAAGTAAAGACAAAATATTATATAATTTTAGGGTTTTATCCATTAGACATCAAAATTTTTGTTGATCAAGAAAAAATTTTGTAAAATTTGAAAACAAAATCAGTCAAATTTAAGGACTACGTTCCCACCCTTGGGGGGGTTGATTAATTGTGTTATTTCACTTTCGCTTCTCAAAAAAAATTTTCACACGTAGGAAATTGGACAAAAAAAAAAAAAAACATTTTTTGTCATCTTTACCTTTTCACGAAGACGATTTTTCTTTGTTATTCAATGAAAAGGAAAATTGAAAATAACAAAAAAAATAATTGCAAAAAATGGCTTTTGGGGATTTTCAAGTGCATTTCAAATTTTGGAACATTTCAAACTTGTAAAAGTAAATTTAAAAAAGATGTAGAACAGCTCTTGAAAATAGTGTGAGTTCCGAAAGTTGAAATGGAAATTCTAAAATATTAAAATCAAAATTTAGCTTGATCTAACAAGGTAAAAATTGTGAAAATTGTTGAAATTGTGAAAATTGTTGAAATTGTGAAAATTTCACATTTTTTCGAAAAGAAATTCTCGTTGGACAAATATTATTTGGATTACATAACTTATCCAAGGGTGATTTTGGACATTATTTCACTGTTTTCACCTAAAAACGTAGTCCTTAATAATCCCTTTTTTTTTAGATATCTTCAATAGCCCATCTAATTTATTTTCAAGTATATTGTTACAGTTGAAATAAACTCTAGCCTTTGAAATAATTTGGATAAACCCAGATAGTCCTGAGGTTTCTATTTTCGAACTTTTTGAAGGTAAATTGTGAATTTTCAAGAAAAATGGTTTTTGCTCAAATTGCAAAATTTTCGAAAAAAAAAACCACCATCAATAACAAAATATCTTGACCCAAAAGTCTTTTAAGCCAACAAACCTACCTTTGGCTTTACAAAAAAATAGAACTTACTCAAACATTCAGATATTCCTTAAAAAAGAATTGCATCTTTTTACTTCTTTTTTGCTTGATGTACTTTCTATTCTTCTTGTTCATGATATTTAATTCGGAACTTCACATCTTTGTGGGTTGAAAAGAGTAGCAAATTAGCCTTTAACCTGATCACAAAGATGTTGGTTTGTTCCTACATAGTCGTTTTTTGTCTTTGTTTCAATAAATAGTTAGGGGATTTTATCTCACGCCTACAAAACAACCAACTACCTACTTTTAGAGATAAATTTTGTTTCCACTCAGACCACAGGCAAATTGGCTTTTTCTATTGGATGAGATTTTAGGAAAAAGGAAAAAAATTATATTCTTTTACGAAATGAAAAACAATGCCAAATGATTTATATAAAAGAAGGAAAAAATATCTTTTTAAACTCACTAATTCAAAAAAACAAATTGTTTCTTTTTCTTTTCATTTTGTTTTTTACAAGAGTTGTTGTTTTGGTGTTGCTAAATTTTTTTTTTAAAAAAAAAGAGAAATAAAAAGTTTTTGGGAGTGTGATTCTTTCAGGAAAAAGAAATTGAAAAAATTGTTTTTAAAGTTCGTTTCTCACATGAAAACAAAATCTTTGAATCCTTTTCTTTCTTTCAAAAACCAAAATATTATTTTTTCATTTTTTTGGTTTTTTTTTTTATTTTAATTAAACATCCAAATTCTTTTTTTCTTGATAATTTTGTTGTTTAAATTCTTTTAACAGACAAAATGACTGATATTAACACACCAGATCCAGAAATAAAAAACGAAACCACTCAAGAATCTGAAAACAAAGAAATTGAAACATCTATCCAAACTCAAATAACAAAACCATTCTCAAGATTAATATGTGATTATGAGTCACAGATATATTCAATAGACGTAAAGAGAAGTCCCTACCAGGAACTTATTACATTACCAGACAACGGCCTGGTTGTTAAAATAACCCCCAAACAATTTGATGTTGATTTTAATATACCTGTTTGTATTTTTTTTTCTTTTTTGACATTTTTTTTCTTTTTAAACAATGAAATAAAAAAAACAAAAAAAAAAAATCAAGGACTGTTTTTCTTACAAAAACAAACATTGTTTGTTTTCTTTCTAATTTACTGATAATTTTTTTTTTAAAAAAAGTCATACTTGTGGTTTTTTTTAAAATTTACCCTTGTCAAAAGTAGAGTTCTTTCAAAAATGGAAATAATTTGACCATTTTTACTAAACACCAAGAACTGATTTTTATCATTTCTGAAAAAAATTGACAAATCATTTCGTTTTAGATTGTAAAAAGATTGCAAAAGTTCTCATTTTCAAATTTTTTTTTATACTTGTTTTTTTCCTTCAGGTTAAAACAAATTTCAAAACTCAAAAATTAGACTGGTTACTGGAACCAAAATAGAATCTAAAACAACACAACTAAAAACGAAAATTTAAGCATGTTCAATGTTGCCAAATTTTTGATACTGTTATTTTCCAATTAATAAATGAAAATTTTTATTTCAAGTTCCAAAATGAATATTAATTATTATAGTTACAATCAAATTAACAGAAGAAAAATTCAGTCTTAGATTTCAGTAAGGAAGTTAAATTAAATGTCTAAAAATCTCATTTCGAAACGATTAGTTAAATATTTTTGGGTTTTCATTGGCTTACAAACAAGAAAAATATTTTCGAGAATTTGAACTCAAAATTGTCATTTTTTAATTGCAAAATAATAGTATTCATTTTGGAAATTGAAATAAAAATTTTCATTTATTAATTGGTAAATAACAGGGTTTAATTGTAAACCTTCGCAAAATTGAACTTTTTGGGTTTTTTTTTAGGTATTTTCCTATTCCTATGAAATTGACTTAAAGTTTTGGGCAATAGATGTTAGTCAAGTCTGATGAATTTCAGTTTCAGAGATCTTATTTGATCAGCGAACAATAAGTAAAAAAATAGTTATTTGTAACATTTTCCTTTTCACTACCATTTAATAATCAAAATAGATTTGACAATTTTTTTTTCTGGATGGTTAGTGTGATTTTTTTCCTTTTCAAACTCTTCGTTTTTCACTTTCTTTGATTAAAATTGTTGGTTGGATTATTTTTCTGATTTATGAAATTAAAACTAGTTTTTTCCTTTTAACTCATTTATACTTGGGAGGAAACAATAATTGAAAAATGGAATAAAAATACATCTCTTGAAATATTATTTTGATAAGATTTGTTTTTGAAAAGTATCATTTTTGTTTTACAGGGATATATTTCTTTTTAAATTGTTAAAATGCAGGTATTTGGCTATTAATAGTATCGTTACCACTGTGAATTATCTTCGCACCCAAGTAGTGGCGTTCTGTATCTAAATGATCATGTGAAAATAGACTTCTTTGAGTTTTTAAATAAATTCAAAGAAATAATGGCCAAGATCCCTCGGATTTCATATCATAAATAAATTTAAAGTTTTGTAAAAAAAAAAAAACACAAAAAAACCAATATTTTTCTTGTTTTATATTTCCAAATGATTAAATTTCTTTAAAACAAAACAAATTCTTTTCTTTCTGTACAAAATCAATTTCTTTCGGTACAAAATTAATTCAATTTGTCTTTATCCGTAAAATCCTTAAATTTCTCAAAGTAATGATTTTATTACAATTCTTTCGATAAAAATAACTCATTTGAAAATTACATCCAAAAAAATGAAAAAAAACATTATTGAGATCTCAAAAAACGAGAAGAGCAACAACTTGAAAAGGAACACAGTTGTATTCAAAATTTAGAGTAACATCGTTAAAATTTGAAATTGAGTTTTGCTAATTGGCGCTTTTTTCAGAAAATTTCATCGATTTTACTTATTATTGATTTTAAGAAATTTATTATACAATACATGTTGCTTTGCTTTTAATTAGAATTAGTCCTTCATAAAAAATTTCAATTTTTTTTTTCAATTTCAAAAAATTATTTTAACAAGTTTGATTTTAATCTCAAATTAAGCATTCACAAAGAAAGATCAAAAAAAATTATCATTTTCAAAAAGAAAATTTGCACAGTAATTGCTGCATTCTTAAATGAATAAAAAAAAAAATTCTTTCCTTTTCTTTTTAAATAGTTACAGCTCGAATGATACCTTTAAAAATTTGAATTAAAAAGTTATTATTTAATAAATCTATATTTCTTATGTGTCCAAATCGATAATTTGTAATTTAAAAAATTTTGTCACATTCTTGATATAGAATTCGAACATTTCAAAAATTTTAAAATTCTCCGAGAGGGTATGTTGTAGACACATAAAGAGTATTCTTTTCTTCAAAAATTCTTTCTTAAAAGAAAAAAATCAAAATAGGTAATATCAAGTCCATAAAATGTTTCATTTTTTTATTATTATTTGTACATTTTAATGAAAACTATTTTTTATTCAAGAAAAGATCAAAATGAAATGAAAATTTGTTTCCATTTAAAATTCCAATATCATTAAAATTAAAAAAAAATATTTTAACTTTATTTATCAATTTTGATTAGTTTGAATAAATATAACTAATGTGGAAAAAAAGTGAAACACGGTTTTTAATTGGGAACATAAATAGAACCTGAAAATGAAAAGTAAGATCAATTAAAAAAAGAATAAATAAATAAATAAAGACAAAATGAAGTATTCAGCACAATAACAGTTTTTTTAATACTATCTTTTGGTATACGGATTTTTCTTTGATTGATCAATTATTATAAATTTGTTCAAAAAATTGACTATTTTTGCGATCTCTTAAAACCACACCCAACAATTTTGATAAGAAAGTAGATTTAAAGTTTGTTTGTTGGTTTGATTGAAAATAATATAATGGATTATTATTTGAAGTTAATTGGTTTCTTCTCTTAATTGATTTTAATTTTCGTTTTCAGTAATGTAAGGTTTCCAATGAAAAACCTTGTTTCACTTTTTTTCCAAAACGGTAAGATAAAAATCTTGTCTAAAATGAAAATTAAATACATTTTAATTTTTTCAGAAAATTAGTTTTACAATAATTATTACAAAGATCAAAATATTATTTGAATTTTAATCAAAATTTGTTGTAGAATTTTAAGAAATTTTTTGAAGAAAAAAAAAGTTATTTTGAAATTAAGGAAATTAGTTCAAATAATTACGTAAAACGAAAAATGTTATTGAACTTAAAACTAAAAGATTATTACAAAATAATTTTCAAGTGATTATTTTAAAATTATTTTGAAAATTTCTGAATTCAAAACAATAAGCAATTTTTTACTATTTTGTTTTTATAAAATTTTTTTTTCAAATAAAGTATAATCTCCACAACATCTTTAACAAAGTGAATTTAGGTTGTCCCAAAATAGGATCAAAGACTTAACAGGATTTATTTGTTTTGTGTCTTATCATTTTCATTTATAATTTACCTCAAAATGTGAAAATGCTTCTTTTCAGTTGTTACAAATGAATCAAACCTCATTCGATACATAAAAATACAATCCAAACTAACACAAAAACAAAAATACAAGGAAAAAACCCACATTTTAAAATTATTATTTTAAGGACGGAGGACACCCAATGAATCCGAAATAGACTATAGCACAAATGTAAAATATTTTAATTATTCAAGACCAGATCGTAATCACTTCAACCAATATAAATATTTTACATATATGCTATTGTGTATTTCGAATTCGTTGGATGTACCTATCCTTAATAGATCAAAAAAAAAATTCTTTGTAAATTTTTTTGATTTTTATTTTTTTTTTTAATTACTAATAATACCAAAAAACTGAAAACTGGATAAACAATTCTTTTATTTTCTTTTAGTAGGATTTAAATTCATCAAGAAATTGACTGGAAAATATCGATAAATTCAAATAGATTTTTAAAAATTTTTACATTATTTTACATTTTTTTACGTTTAGCTTTGAAGAAATAAGAATTTTTTTGGTTTAAATGTTTTGAAATTTTGGAAAATTAATTAGTTGGTATTCAAATTATTCTTTGTAAAAAACGGTTTTGAAATCTAAGAACAATAAATTAAAAAAAAATTGGAAATTTTACAAAAAATTTTTGAACAATTTTATTGAATTTGTCAGTAGTTTTCATTATTTATCAAAAATAATTATGACTCTTAAAAAACAAAAAATTTCATTTTTTAAATGGAAACAGAAATTAGTGAAAACTAGAAATGAAAAATTAAAACTTCAATTTAATGAAGGGTAATTTCAGAAATGTAATTTATAAAAAAAATAATTCTTTTTTTCTTGATTAAATAAAGCCTAAAAAAAAAAAAAAATCAAAATAAAAAAATAGAATTAATACAGATTTATTTCTTTTTAAAAATAATAAAATTTTTTTACTTCCAAAAATAACAACATTTCAGAGGTAAATAAATTCTAAATCCTTCTAAAACTATTTTTTATTTTGATCGTTTTGCTTTTAAATAAAAAACATAAAAATAAATGAAAAACTACAGAGGGAATTACTATCAAAAGACACAGAACCATACATCAAAGATTTTATCAAATTGTTATTAACTGATTGGTGTAGTGTTGAATGGAAACACCGAAAATATTTTTCATTAAAAAATAAGATTGAAGCGGAAACTAATAAACCTGAAGAGACAAAGCAAGCAAATTTGAAATTTGAAATCGATTACCGGCCACCGGATATGATTGGCATAAGGCCAAGTCTTTTGGATAGTAATAATCCGGATCTATCTCTGGGTGTGAAACCGAAATTGCAAGAAGATTTGTTTGTGAAACCGGAATCAAAGAAAAGCAAATCAGAGTGCATTGAGATATTAGAAAGAGGCAGGCCGCCGATGTTTACAGTTCTTAAAGAAACGGGTAAACCAGACCCCACCGATAATCGTGTCCCAACGACGCCATTTGAAACTCCAAAATGTAAAAAGATCCTATTTGAGCCACTGTCTTTAAAATTTGAATTGACAACTATGGAGCCCTTTTTCTGTAGCGCAGCATTATATCATATTGGCAAAAGTACAAAAATCTCTGAAACCTTTTATTTTGAATTAAACCAAGAAGAAAACAATAAGAAATTAGATACTTATTCCAAGGAGATTATTGATATTGAGACGAGTTTAAAAAAGGCAATTTTCTCTGTCTCCAAATGGGATAAAGAAATTTTTTTAATTATTAGATTAGAAAAGGTATTACAGGCTGAGTACGATTCCATTGTTGATCCATATATTAAATTCCGATCAAAGAATAAATCTAAAAGTGCGCTTCAAAAAATTGAAAAAAATGTTAATGAAGCTATTCAACGATTTGGCAAGTTTAGGCAACCCTTTGCTTGGACTGCGTTCCCAATTTTTGATAATGCTGGTAAAATTTTTTTCAATTTAAGAAACGAATCACAAATGAATAATTTTTATAAAATAAAAGACTTAACGAGTGAAGAAGCATTAATACAATTTTTAAAGCCAAATAAATCTTCCACTTTAAGGAAGCAAAAGCAAATACCCTGCAGATTTAAATTTAATTTAAATGAAATTGATAAATGGGATGATAATTTGGGTCAAATTCTCGATCCACAATTAAGATTAATTTCAAAGAGTAACAATAATAAAAAATACTTTAAGAAAAAAAACAAGAAAAAAAGGAAGACCAACACCAAAACGAAGTTCAACACCAGAACCAGTAATAAGAACAAGGAAAAGGGAAAGAGAAAGGTAAAGAGAAAGGGAAAGAGAAAGGGGAAAGAAACAGAAAAGAAAACGGAAAAGGAAACAGAAAAGGAAAAAGAAAAGGAAACAGAAAAGGAAACTGAAAGGGAAACTGAAAGGGAAACAGAAAAGGAAACAGGAAAGGAAACAGAAAAGGAAACAGAAAAGGAAACAGAAAAGGAAACGGAAAAGGAAACGGAAAAGGAAACGGAAAAGGAAACGGAAAAGGAAAAGGAAAAGGACAAGGACAAGAATAATCAAAAAGAAAAAGCAAATGAAAAACAAAAAAAAATTGATAATAAAAAATTAAAAAAAAAAAAACAATTAGAAAAAAAAATCCAATTAGAAAAAAAAAGAAAACAAAAAAAAAAAAAACAAAAAGAATTACGAAAAAAGTTAAATATTATTGCAAAAGAAATCGATGAATTCCCAATTAAAGAAAAAATTTATCCAACATTAAACTATAAAAATTTGTTATATCTATACCCCAAGCAAATAATTTGTAGCGGGCATAAAACGGTTGTATGTAAAATCAAATATTTTGAAAATGATAACAATTTAAAAGGTGAAAGTAAAAAAGTATTCTATGGGCAATTAAATTGTAAAAAAAAGGTCCGAGAAATTTATACAAAAATCCAATACCGCAAAAAAGCACCAAGATTATATGACGAAATTAAAGTAGAATTATCAGGAGTGTTAAATCCAACAAATCATTTTTTATTTTGCTTTTATCAAGTTAATAAATCGAAAAAGAAGCTTGTTGAGGAATTTATTGGATATTCTGTTTTACCAATCTTCTTTGGGGGTTTACTATTGGGTGGCAAGTTCACATTAAATATTTATAATGATCTACCAAACCAAAATTATTTATATTATAATCAAACATGCGAAAATGATAAATTAAAAAAAAATAAATTTAAATTGAGAATGAAGGTGAATTCAACGATCTTCCCACAGAATGAAAAGCTATTACATTTTTTAAAAAATTATTCCTTTGTTAAAAAACTAAATTCGGGCAATGATAATAATTATTTAAATACCTTGGACAAATTAAAAGAAGTTTCAATAAATTTGAAAGTGAAATATTTGAATATGATTTTCCAATTTTTGCTAAACATTATTTCCATCCGAGAGGGAGAAGTGCAAGAAAAAAGCTTTTTAATTTTGGTTTATTTAATTAATGAAATCCAAAATAGCGAAAAGGGGTATAAGGATTATATTATAAGGCCATATTTAGAGCATGTCTTTCAAATAAAGAAAAAGAATAATAAAGGAAGCGGAAAAGGAAAAGGAAAAGGAAAAGGAAAAGGAAAGGGAAAGGGAAAAGGAAATGGAAAAGCAAATCAAGTGAAATACTATGATCAAATAATTTCAATATGGATCAAGCAATTAAAGGACATTGATCAAAAACAACAACAGAAAAAAATTGATACGTCTCAGATTGAATTAATTAACTGCACATGGTTTTTGTTTGGCATTGTTATTAAATCAATGATATTAGATTTACACAAACGTAAATTATTATCAACAAAAAAATCCCGAAGCTATTGGTTCCCGATCGAAACCTATTTAAACATAAAAGAACTAATCAATCAATTAAGAAAGCAAGTGGAATTTTATATTGTGAAGGGACAATTACTGGCGAAGAAATTAAATACAGAAATCGCCTTTTTTTTAAAGGATTTGCTAAGTATCTCTGACCGTGGGATCATTTTTGAAATCAGTCATGACTATTTAAGAGATTTGGACTTTGGTGAAGAGAAAAGCCTTTTGTTATTATCCGAATGCAGATTTGGATTCTTAAGGATATACACAGACCATGAGCATGAGATGCAACTCAATTTACCCACTTTGAACCACTATGGAGATGGATTCCAAGATTTATTTCAAGAGATACGATCAAAGCATTTCCTTGCTTGGCTAATTATGGGGCATTTGAATCAAACCTTTCTTGGTATTAATAGCGAAACTGTTGAAATATGTGTTAATACCGCGGTATCAATGCTAAGACAAAAGTTTACCAAATATGATCTCTCAAAAGAGTTAACGAATACTGATTATAAAGGCAGAGTGGCTGCAATTTATTTAAATTTAATATCCATTTTGATTAACCATCGAGAGAAGGTTAAAGAATTTAAATTAATGATTAAAAGGAATGTTTTGATCAACGCGCTCTTTATTTTACGAAATATTGAAAAAAAATATTTTTTTGAATGGTGGATCCGGCAATCAAAGACTATTAAAATTGGCTTTTTTGATCTATTAAAAATTTCTATTAATTCCTTTGAATACCAAGGTATTAGAAAATTGAAAGAAATTGCAGAAGAATCTAAAAGTAACATTAAAAGCAGTGATGTGAAATCAATGTTTGAAAATAGATATGCTACAATGGGCGGTAAAAATATGCCAAGGATCTCTTATCATCAAAGAGCAGAAAATTTTAAAAAAAATACTCTGGATATGGATTCACTTCAGAATATTAAAATAAATAATATTCAAATCAAATTCAATCCAAATGAAAAGAAAGATGATAGTAACAATAATAAAAATGATGGAATTAGAGAATTTAGAAAGCATAGAATGAGGACTTTAAATTATAAAGGAGAATTTAATAAACAAATGCTTGAAAACAAATATAATGAAACCAATATGAACAAGCGTGCAAGTTCTGAGAATAATACCGTTAATGTTAATGTTAATGATAATGATGAGAAATCAACAACAGACGAACAGGGAGAAAATACGGAAACGGAACAAGAGAAAGAGCAAAAGCAAGGAAAAGAGCAAGAGCAAGAACACGAGCAAGAGCAAGAGCAAGAGCAAGGACAAGAGCAAGGACAAGAACAAGAACAAGAACAAGAGCAAGGACAGGAACAAGGACAAGAGAAAGAACAATCTTCACTAAGCAAAGTCAATTCAGATCCAGAAATAAAAAAGGAAAATAATAATCACAACAACAATACCAATACCAATACCAATACCAATAAAGAAATTGAAACAGAGACAAGAAGATGGTCAACATTAAGATATTCCCAGGGCCAAAATCAGAAACAAGGAACTGTGAATAAACAACCATTTGAATTCGAAAATTTTGATTTACAAAAGTCTTTATCTAACGAAGCATCAATAATCATTCTTGATCTTGTCTCACAAATAATATTATCATTTAAAAACGATTTGCAAAATGAGGATTTGCAAAATGAGGAATCCATTCTAAGAATTTGCTTTGAATTAATTATTCAATTATATAATACCAATCAATCTAATAAATTTTTACAAATGCTATTTAAAATTTCCAAAATCTTAGTTTATAAATATAAAAAAAAAATATTCTTAGAAAAAAATCCAATCTTAAATTGGCTTTGTAATGAAATGTTTGTAAAGAGCATTTATCATGATGAAACTATTCGCTCATTTGCCAATAGCTTTTTATTTTTATTAATCCAATTAAGTCATGAATTATCTGGGAAATTCTATAAAATAACAAGAGGACTGATCTTGGCATTGCATAAGCAAGTATCCAAAAAGCGAGGAAGTGATCCCCAGGAAAAAAGAAAGTTTTTAAAAAGGACTTTTTTAACATTCCAAGAATTATCCAACACCGATCAAGACCAAAATAGCAAGAACAAGAAAAAGAAGAAGAAGAAGGACAAAAAAAAATATTCAAATACACCGTTTAATAAGGGATTAAATAATATCATTGATGTGCTTTCCGGCATCTTGGATGATTCAAGCAGGATCTATGACTTTGAATGGGACCATGAAATGAAATCAGATTTGATGCTAAGCTTAGCAGATGGCTATAGGCATACACCAGATTTACGAATGACTTGGCTCGATTCCTTGGTGGAGCATTATGTGAAAAATGAATGCTATCCCGAGGCTGCAATCACCACCTTATACCAAGGCGCGTTGATCGCGGAATATTTATATTTTACAAACCCTAAAAATACCTGGATTCCTCAGGGCGCAGCTGGATTTACTCATTTAATTGAAGAGGCGAAAAACGAAATTAATTGTTTTCAAAATATTGATAATTTAAATGATATTGAGCTAGAAAACTTTAGCGAAAAAATTTTGGTCGAAAAATTGACTTTTGCCATCGGATATTCTAAAAAATGTAAAAGCTTTGAACTAACTACAAGCATATATAAAATATTATTTAAAATTTGGGAGCACGAAAGGAATTTCAATCGGATTTCGAGTGCCTGCTTAGATTTACAAGATATGTATGATACATTTGATCAAGAGGACAATTTTGGTAGTTCCAGAATGTTTTCCAAATTCTATAGAGTTGGGTTTTATGGCTTCAAATTCGGTTCCTTGGATCGTATGGAATTCATTTACCGAAAGCCACCGCAATTAATGATTTATGAACTTTCTGATCAACTTAAAAACAAATTTGGCAGGCGATATAATAAAGAAAATATCATAATCATCGAAGAAACAAGAAAAGTAGATCCCCTGAAGCTGGACAAAAACAAAAATTATATCCAAATTACTAGTGTTAATCCCTTTTTTTTCACCCGGCAGGAATTGGAAAGCAGGTTTTCGGATTATGACAAATCTAATAAAATTAATAACTTTTTTTTCGAAACTGCCTACACTTTGTCGGGAAAACAGGAAAATGCTGGAGTAGACGAACAATGCAAAATCAAAACAATTTTAACAACAGAACACCCAATACCGTTTTTAACGCCACGTGTGAAGGTCATTAAAAGAACCCAAATTGAATTATCGCCCATACAAGTTTCAATAGAATCCTTGCAAACCAGAATCACACGCTTCAACAATGAGTTTAGTAAAAAAAAAATATCCTCCAATAATTTGCAATCTTTATTGCAGGGGTCGCTATTAATTCAAGTCAATGTTGGTCCTTTGGAAATCGCCAAGGTGTTTTTAGGTAAACAAAGCGAATACCCACAAAATGAAATCGAAACCTTGAAAGATATTTTTAAACAATTTATGGAATGCTTACAAAAGGGTATAGAATTGAATTCCTATAATTTAAATTCAACTCAGATTGATTTTCATAACGCTTTAAAAATGGCCTTTGAAAAAATGAAAGAAATCGTGAACCCTTTTTTGATAGGCGAAAATGAAAATCAAGAAATCCAAGATTCAGTAAACCTTTCACAAATGGTGACAAATGATTTGAAAAAGGATGAAGATTCGATAAATGATTAATTATCAATTTTTTTATTTTTTATTTTATTTATTATTATATTTATTATTATTTTTTAGAAATAATAATAAGATTTTATTTGATTTTATTATTTGATGTTACTTTTTAATTTTTTTTTTATTGACATATTTTTTTTTAAAAATTTTTTAGACTTTTTTTTTTATCGTAATTTATATGACTAACATAACCCTAGAAACTTCTAAATTTAAAGTATGTTGTAATTGAATGTAAATGATATTAGTGCTATATGATTCAAAATGTCTCTATAAAATCTATTAAAAAATATTATTACACAATAAATTATAACATTTTTTACTAATGATCATTATTAAAAAAGTAACATTTTGAATCATTTTTTTTTAATTCGTTTTCCAAATCTAAAAATAGAAACCCAAAATAAAGTATTCTGGTATTTAATAATTTAGATTTCGAACTTTGAAAAGTAACTATTTTTATAATTTTTGAATTTCAAAGATTAACTCAATAATCATCAACATAAAAACACAAAGACTGATTAGTTTTGTTTGCTTTTAATAAAGCTACTTGTAGCATCAATATATTTCCATGATTTGAGAAATAATTTGACAAAAAAATTTATTCATTAATTATTTAAATTAAAAAAAATCGAATTTTTTACCAACTAATCTACATTTCGCCACAAATTTAAGAAAGGTATATTGTGACTTTATAGTCTGAATATTGATAATTCAACCTTTAAATTTATGGCGAAATGTAGATTTTATACTGAAATTGTAGGGTTATGTACTAATACATAGAACATTTTTAATTGATGAGATCAACAAATATTACAACTTGACTAATCGATTTTCTAGAGACATTTGAACCATGTAGTACTAATGTAGTTAAACCCAATAACTACATACTTTGATTTTAGGCTTCTCCTTGGTAGACGCTAATCCCTTAACAGTAAAAAAAAATAAATTTGATTTTACTTAAATCAATTAACTTTTTAATAATAAAAATAAATTCCAGATTATCGAATTTTGAAAAAAAAATTATTTTTCAGTATTTGATCACAAGTATTTTTGTAGGATAAAAAAGATTTTTAAAATGGTTCAAAAAATAGATTGACTAGTGTTTTTCAAGATATATTCAAAATTTTTTGTAAATAGATACCACAACTAATACATATAAAAATTTCTTTTTATTAATTTAAAAATTGAAAATTTAATTTATTTTTCATCCTGATTGATTAATTTATTAATATATATAATCTACCCGGACTAAAATTTTTGATTATATTTTGCCCGTTTGGAAATAATTTGTCTTTTTTTGTCAAAAGAACAATTTATCAGTGGTTTTCTTGACTTTAATGAGTTGACCATTAAAGTAAATGCCTTTTTTTAATTCAAATAACATTATTCTTTCATTTACAATTTTTCAGTGTTTCTTGATTAGTGAATAATTCCAATTATATTTGTAATGTTGCAAAACTAAGTAATATTTAAAGAGGTGTGTTATATTAGTTGTTCTTGTTGATGTTTAAGAGTTTTTGATTATTTTTATTTTCTCTCTTTGACAATTTAGTTGAATTTTTTTATTTGTCAAAAAAATTACTTTTGATTTTAAAAAAAGGTTTTTAATTTGACAAATAATTTTATTAATCAAATTTAATGATCAATAAATTAACCAAAATGATTTCTACTTTGATGAAATTCACTTTGAATCTGAAAAAGAATTATAACAGAAATCTAAGAATAAAATTTATTTATCTTTTTTGAGATTGGTAATTTGAATTATTTTATAATAAAACCTCGTTAATTGATATTTTGAAAAACTGAAAAATAATTATTTTTTATTCTTATAATTCTAGTAGTATTTAGGATTATATTATAAAATATAAAATTTCATCAAAATTGGATTAATTATGTAAGAATTTCCAAAAAAAAAAAAAAAAAACAGAGGTTGGTCAATTACATTTTGCATAAGTTTTACATGATTTAAATCTTTGATTTAATTAATAAAAAAAAAAATTGGTTAATTAAAAAAGCCTCTTGTCTTTTTTAAAAAATTGAGGGTATTTTTCAAACTACTTTCTGTTTTTTTCTTTTTTTCAAAAGAGAATACTTTTTTTTATTAAAAATTATTTTAAAAGTTTTCTAGTTCACAAAAGTACTCAAAAAAAAAAAAAAAACCTTCATTTCTTCCCACTCAAACCTTTATCGCATATTCAAATGTAGTTTTTTTCTTTTTCATAAAAGAGAAAAGTCTAGAAAAAAATGTTTTTATGAAAAATAGACCTCACTTTTTAAAAACTTTCTTTTTTTGAAAAGTTTTAATTTTGATAATATATATATATAAATAAATATAAATCCACACTTTTTAAAAATTGCTGTATTAACGACATTATATTTAAACTTGTTTTGTATTAGTTATTTATTTATTTTTTTTTGAATTGAAAATTTATTTTAAAATTGTAAAATAAAGAAGAAAAAAAGATAAACCTTAAACTAATTTTTTAGACTCTATCAATATTTTCTTAAGGTTTATTTAAAAAAAAAAAAACAGAATTATTTTCACAATGAATAATTTTAAAATATTAAAATTACTATTAATAGTTGCTATTATTAATATTACTAATTATTATTGTTTGCATTTTGTAAAGCATTAGGTATATTTTTAACATGATAAATTTTTTTAAAAATATTGCCAAATCTCTCAAAATCCTTTAATTTTGGATTAGTAACTTGTTGGGAGTTATCATTAATCTGCTGGTTACAAATGGGGCATGTATTTTTTACATCTACCCAGGATTTGATACATTTGCAATGAAATAAATGATTGCAAGGAAGTTTTAATGTTATTTCTTTATTAACTAAAACTTCTCTGCAAATTGTGCATATTTCTTTGTTTTGGACGATTTTGGACCATGACTCGTCGTCTAAAGTGGAAGTTTGAATGTTTTTCAATTTAACCACTCGTAGTCTATTTAAATAAAGAATAAAACGGTGCTTAATTGATGCAAAAATTAAATATGATTTGTAAAATAAGATAAGAAGAAACCAGTTGTATCTTCTAGTTAAGGCCACAACTACAATGCAATGCAAAATGGAAAAAATGAATCCAATAAATTCAACTAATACACCTATTCTTTTTTCTCGTAAATTTGAATAATTATGAAACTCTTCATCATAATCGTGGTTATAATAATTAACATTATTATTATGATTATTACCATTGCTATTATTGTTGTTACTATTGTCATTTTCATTTTCATTTTCGTTTTCATTTTCGTTTTCGTTTTCATTTTCATTGTTGTTGAGAATATTCATTATTTCATTGGCTTGATTATTACTTTCTTCGATCAATTTGATTTTTTGTTGGTATTGGTAAATTTTATAAACATTGTTAAAAAGAAAGATCAAAAACAAAAAGTATTCGATTGAAATAAGATAACGAAACCCAGTTGGTAATACAAATGTTGTTTGTGAAAACAAGACAACACACATTCCAATTGTGATGAAATTAAAGATCTTGATGTATTGGAGCCTTGGCTTTGATCCTTCCAAATGGTTCTGGATAAAAATTAATCGATCATCACAACTGCCGATAAGCAACTTGAGGGATCCCATGAGAATTGTAATGATTAAATAGATCTGAAACACCATAGTTTCTAGGCGCATATAACGAAACAAGAAAAATTTGTAAACTGTATAGAATGCTGTTCGTAAAAGAAACGAAGTGAATTCTTCTTTTGTTAACCAATTTAAGACAATAAAATATGTCAGATAAGTAAGTGTCAAAGAAAATACTATAACTGTAATTAGTAGTTTCGAAAATTCCAAGTCATCAAACAAATCCATTCTTCTAAAAGTTTTTTTTTTTTTTTTTTAATAAAAAAGAAGTTTGTTGAGAAACAGAAAATTAGAGCTGAATCAAAAAGCTAAAAAAAAAAAAATGAATTCTTTTTTAAGACAGATTTAAGAAGGGAACAAATAGTTTTTTTTTGACTCTTGTGTTAAATTTCGTCATTTAGGAGCTTTTTTTTTTTTAAGAGGTAAAGTGCCCATTTTGTCAGAAAATTAAGGTTATTTTAGTTATAGTTTTTTCTTGCAATTTACAAGCAATAAAATCCTTTTTTTTCTTTTAGAGAGAAACTATATCTTAAAATTACATCTAGTAGTATTGACAACAAAGTATAGAATGATTATGATTCAACAATAATTACAATTCGAACATCTTTTAGTAGTAGAGCAGTGAAAAAAATACCGGACATGAAAAAAATCCCGGACAAGATTTTTAATTGTGAATATTAGTAAAATTATTATGTAATTTCAGCTATTTACTATCAAATTCCTTTTTTTAAGAATCGAACTTTTTCAATTATAACCCCCCCACTTATTAGAATGATGATTGATGAAATCACACTTGTTCATAACACCATTCAACCAATCAAAAAACAAGAAGAAAAAATTATCATTTTCCAAACTCTAGTAAACCTGAATAAAACTCGATTGTTTTTCAAAAAAAGTTGATCAACATTAGGCTATCAAACAATTACTCAAGTATTCTAGAGACACCTTACTTTGATGAACTTTAGGTAGATTTATTACTAATCTCATAAAAAAATTGGTTATTTATAAGAAGGATTTCATTGAAATTAGACAAAAATTTTACTAATATTCACAATTAAAAATCTTGTCCGGGATTTTTTTCATGTCCGGTATTTTTTTCCCTACTATAAATTTAAACCGATCATCTCTTGATTCCTCCCTCTATTGTCAAACTATATGAGTAAGGGTTATTTTGTGTATTTCAGTTATAATTGAAAAGAATGAGTTCACTTTAGTTAGTGATTGTAATATACATTTAGATTATTTTAAAAGATTTCAAATAACATGTAGAAAATGAAAATTATTTAGATACAGAAATAGAGATCATATTTGTCAAATTAAATAAATTTAGTTGGGAAATTTAGGGTTTGAGTTTAGTTTTTTTGCTAATTTGTCTCAAAATTATCATCTTCGAAAGGTCACAAAATTTAAATCCTTTATTTTGGAAAAAAAAAATATAATATTAAAAAATTATTTAAGGGAGTAGTCATTTTTGAAAATAATATGAGTTCTTGTAAAGATCTTGAAAAAACTTTTTTTTGTAATTTGTGTTTCAACTTATGTATTGAATGAGTTAATATGTCCTTAATATAAAAAAGCACTATTTTTTCCTAATTAATATTTTTCAAAATCTTGCCCTATAACTTAATTCAATTAACCAATGGGATAAATTTTTTTTGAATAAAAACACTCTCAACTTTTGAATATCTTGAATATTTTTTGAAATTACTGTGCGCTTTTTTATTTTTTTTTTGAAAAATTGGGGTTGAGAAAATTTTGAAATCAAAGAATAAGTGACTATATTGATTTAGAATATTATTAAAAAGAGTTTGTCTTTGATAAATAACTTTTTGTTTTAATGTTTCAATTTAAAAATAAAAATTAAATTATTTGTGTAAATTAAATCTAGAAAAAATGGCAAAATTTTCATTTTTTCAGATATAATTATATAGGTTTTATCTTGATCATAGATCTTTGTTAGTATATACTCTAATAATTTAGAGAAATATTAATAGTGGAATTTTCATTTATTTATTTTATTTGGTAAGGATTTTAGTTGCTTGAAAAAGACTCTAATTTCCAAAAATGATTGGAGAAAGGAATTTAAGAAAATGGGGGTTTCCTCATTATTATTAATAACTGGTTATCATTTTTTTCATAATCGGAATTCTCAAGATAGTTTTTATTAATGTAACTCAACTGTTTTGGCCCATGAGAGGATAAAAAAAAATAATTTTAAAAATGTATTTTAATCTTAAAAGTTTCATTTTTTACAAGTTGAGTTAGCGAATTTCAAAACTATTCTTTCCAAATTTATATTTCTTCTTTGCTTATAAAGATTAAATATAAAATAAACGAAAAAGTATTTGTTTTTTTAATTTTAAAATTCTATTTTTTTTTATTCAATATAGTTAAATGTAGTTAATTAATTCAAAGTTAAAATAACTTGAACTATCTGGTTTGGTATAAAAAATTTTCCAATACATATTTTTCAATTTGTGTAATATTAGAAAATTCTACAAGTAAAATATCTGTATAGTTTTTTCATTCTCATTCAAATTAAACAGTTCTCCAAGTTCAACAATTCAGAACATTTTCTAACTTTGCAAATAGAAATTGATAACAAATAAAGTAAAAAAAAATGAAATAAAAATCGTGTTTAATGTTTAACATATCAAAATGAAGAAAATCTCGATTGTTTTTTATCGGAATGTTATTCCAATGTTGATAACATATTAATAGTTCTTAATAAATTTCAAAAATTAATTTTTCAGAAAAAAATTTGAAATCAAGAGAATCTAAAATTAATTTTCAGAAATATTTGTAAAAACTATTATTTTAGAATTCAATTTACCTACATAAACTGAAAGGGGATTTATATATAAATAAGGACACTTAATGTGTACAGTCAGTTCCACTTTTAAGACCCAAACTTTGAACAAAATTTAAGGCACACAAAAAATTCTTAAATTAAGGTACAAAATTCAAATTCTAGTAAAATAATTTGTAAAAAAAATTCCAATTATTGTTCTTTAATTTGAGATTTTTTTTGTGCCTTAAATTTAGTTGAAAGTTAGTGTTATAAAATTGGGACTGACTGTATTTTACACTTCTTCCTCAATATCGAATAGAGAATTTCAGATTTTTCAATTTTTTTTCTTATTGAAATTATATTTGAAATGTAATCTCAATATATTTTGTGTTGAAATTCTATTACAAAACTAAATCATTTTATTTAATTAAAGTGATAACTCTAATTTCATTTTGTTGTTTGCCAAAACTCAATTTTCAAGGCTATGTAAAATCTTTAAATATCATTTGATTCATATAAATTTTAGTGAATTGATTGTAAAAAAAAAAAAAGAGAGAGATCAATTTAGAATATGAAAAATAAAATAAAACCCCCAACATTAGTTCAAAGGTATAAAAAACGAAGGTGTGTATAAATAATATTTGTTTATTATCATCAAGTAATTTTATTATTCATTAAAATTCTTGTTTATTTGGTACTTCAGATGTCATTACACCTGATGCATGTAGTATATTTCTCATACTAAATCCAAGGTGTAAAACTGGTGTATTTTTTGTTGGAAAAGATTTTAATAATACATTTTGGAATTTATGTTTCAAAATTTTTGATCTTTGTATATCGATAGGATTTTTTCTAGCTAATTCAACATTCCAAATTTTTACTGTATTGTCAACAGATCCCGATGCAAGGATATTCCCATTTAAAACACTAAAATCCATACATGTAATATAATTGTCGTGGCTATTGAATTTCCTAATCCTCATTGATTTGCCAATATCCCATAAGCAGATTACACCATCTTCGTCCCCAGAAGCAAGTAACTGGCCATCGGGTGAGAAGGCTAATGAAGTGATTCCGGATTTATGCCCTTTCATATCAGCAAATATTCTTACACATTTCCCATCTGATAAGCTCCATAGTCGTACTAAAATTGATTGATAGAATAATAACAGCATACATAAATTTATAAAAATTGGAACAATATATTTTTTTGGAGAATTTTATATCTCTGAAAAATCTCAAAATGTTTATTAACAGTTGATTTTTTTTCTGAAATAAACAAAATTAAGCAGAATTACAAAAATAGGTTTAATAAAAACTTTTTTCTCTTTTTTTATTTTGATAATTTTCTCTTTAATTGATCTCTTTTGTTAATAAACAAATCAAAAAAATAAATAGTAAACAAAAATTTTGAAGCATTTTTTCATAAAATAATTAACAAAACGCAATTATTAAGAAATAAATGATTCATAATTTTTTCAAAAAAAACATATGTTTTGTTGGTTGAAAATAATAATTTTCAAATTATTAGGAAAGACAAATATATTTATTTTATGATTATCACCAAATATTTTAGTTTTAAAAAAAAAATAAAAACACAATGAATAAATCAGTAAAATCATTTTCTCTCCATTTAATAATATTTGAGATATTGAAGTATCTTTGAATTTTTGATCAAAGAATAAAATTTTCAAACAGTTACACAAATATATTTTCATTTTCTTCTAAAAACATTAAATCTAATAAAGTAAATGAAAATATATTGATAAATTCCAAACCAAAAGGATTCAAAAAAACAAAATTTTGATAAACACTTTATAATTCAATGAATATTTTACTTTTAAAATCCAAATACAGTAAAAATGTGTTTAAAAGTTCTATCAATTGTGATTTATTTCAATTTTATGAAAAAAATGCGAACCTTTTTAAAAATTAAATTTCTCTGTTTGTTATTTTCAAAAAAATTAAAGTCGATTCATTCGACAAATAAAGAATTCAAAACCATCCTAAGGTTTAAAAATATTGTTCAAGTTCTCCAATTTACTTTCAAATTATCGAATAGGATTGTAACTTTTTTTTGAAAATTATAGATTTTGAGAACCATTTATGAATGATCAGAAATTTCCAACCTATTAATCAAACTCGATAAGTGCCCCACTCTTTCTAAATTCAATTAACTTCCAAATTGTAGTTAAACTGTGTAAAAAATGACGAAAAAAACTAAACAATTGGTCTCAAATTATACAGAGAGCTGAACTAACCTATGTTTATATCTTTAACATTTTAAGAAAATTTAACTCCTGTAAAAAATATTGATTAACTGTCGAAATAAAAGAACCAAATAAAGTGGATGGAAAAAGAACATAACCAAGAAATAGGGTCATTAGAAGAAAATTTTACAAAAGAATTCTGAAGATATTGAAAGATTAATGTGTAATTTTTTGACAAAAATACTAAGAAAAAGATCAATTGGAATTTTTTAACAAAAAAAAAAGCATCCAATTTCACAAAATTTGCGATTATGAACAAATTTTTGAAACAAAAGTATTTAGTATTTTTAAACCATTTACATTAATCCAAGATCTAACCTCAAAACTCAATTTACATCTGAACCAAGTGTGCATATGAATTCCTACCTTAAAATACTCAAATCAGAAAAAAATATAACTCAAATTTTGGTAATCCTTTAAAGTCTGTCAACATTTGTTACTTACGACACCCTTCTCTGAACTTGAATTCTATAACAAAAGGAACAAATTTTTACTTGTTAAAAAAAAAAAAAAAAGAAACTCAGAAATAGAAGAATTAAAATAAATCAACAAAAGACATAATTCTAAAAGGGAAACAATAATATAGCAAATTTATATGATTAACGAATTTAAATTTGACTTTGATCTTTTAAAATTGTTATTACTGATGTTTGAATTTCAAATCGAAAAATTTTTCACCTCTTTTTCCAGATTTTTCTTTTACAAATAGAGTTCCCAAAGAAGTGGGAGTAGGTTGTATTTTAAAAACTCTATTTGAAAATGGATATTGAAAATGAAAGTGAAAATAGTTCACATTTATATTTTAAATACCAGTATAAAGATGAATGAAGTTATTGTACTTTTTATTTTTCGAGAACTATCATTAAATACTGTTTCTAAACCATTTTATCAGAGAAAGTTTCAAAATTAAAAAAAATTCTTGTAAATTTGTGAGAGAATTCTTTACCTTTTTTAAATTAAATCACAAAATCTTCCAGTTTTTAAAAATCAAAGTTTTTGAAATTTATTATTTATTCATAAATCGGGGGATGAAGGCGAACCATTAAATTATCGACCTATCTCTATAAATCAATCTCTTCCAAGATTTTTTTTAAAATTAATATACATTGGAATTCAAGACTCATGGGACTTGATTTCAAAAAAAACAATTTGGATTTAAAAAATATTTTGGAACAAGAATTGCTGTTTTAAATTTATTAAGAAAATTTAAAAAAATAAAAAATAAAAATAAAAATACAGAATATTTTGTAGTTACTATAGACATACAAAAATGTTTTGACTCTATACAACACTCGTTAATATTTCAATCTATTAAAAAATTTATCGAAAATGAAACAATTAAAAATTGGCTCTTGAGATATTACAAAAAAGAAGGAATTGGAGTTTATCAAGGAGATCCCTTATCACCAATTCTCTTCGCATTTATATCTCATTTCCTACTAGAAAAGTTAAAAACTTTAGCTGTTCATGTTCAAATGTATGCAGATGATCTTATTTTTTTTATGAAAGGGCCATTAATCTCTCTAAAAATTAATTTAGAAAGGATTTTTGAAATAATAAAAAGATTCGGGATGAACCCACATAATAAAAAAAACCAAATATAAAAAAGAATTAAAAGATATTTTTTATCTTGGGATTTGGTTAGAAAAAAACACACATCTTGAATATAATTTCAAAAAAGTAGAAAAGTCCTTGGAAACACTTAATCGATTGTTTCAACAAAATAAACTCAACAATGGAGTCAAAATAACTTCTTTCAAAGCTCTCATTTTAAGTCAACTTTATTATGGTCTTGAAATATTTGACTTGAAACAAAATGATTTTGAAAGAATTGATAGATTTATCAATAAATCAGTCACAAATTTCTTACAAATTAATATCCATTCACCTCGATTAATTTATAAAACTGAAGCAAAAATTGATCTCGCTAGATTAAAAGTATACCGAAGAAAATATAAATTGATAGAAAAATTAGATTTCTTAAATTTAAAAAAAATTAAAACCAATACTAAATTTTCGAAAATTGGAAAATGAAAATATTAATTGACACACTAAGGGATTAAAATTATTAGATTTAGAATTAAAAAGTTTTTCGATTAATCGAATTGGAAAATTCACCTAGTTGGAAAGTTCAACAATATCTAAAAATTATAAAACAACAAAATTGCAATTTCAAACAACAAAAATATTTAAACTGGAAAGCTTCAAAAACAATTCTAAAATTTCGAAATTTTACTAATTGTTTAAATAGGTACTCTTATGTAACAAGTAAAAATAAAAATAAAAATTGTGATTTATGTAAAGAAAAGTTAAATATTGATATCATTGAAGATTTCGATCATTTTTTATGGGACTGTCCGGCCTATAAAATAAATCGAAAAATCTGGATATCTGAATTTTTTGAAAAAATAAAAAAAATTAATAATATCGGAGATATTATTAATAAAAAGAATTCATCATATATATTATCATTAGTAAGTGATAATAAAATTTGTGATTCTTTAACAAAATTTCTAAAAAAAAGTTTAGAAATTAGGGCACACAGGAGAAAAGCAATTTTCTCTCTTCAAAAATAAAAAAAAAAAAAAAATCAAAGTTTTTAAATCCCAAAACAACTTATATCAACATTTGTGGCTTGTTTTCTTCAATAAAAATTTTTTAGAAGATTTTTAGATTTTGAAGATTTTATAAAAAAAATCATGATCTCATTAAAACAATCGAAAACTAAAATACCTCCAATTTGGATCATAATAGAAAATTTTTCCCACTTTTTTTTTATAAGCTTGATTTTTATTCTTTTGAGAAAGTTATAGTGATCTTTATAAAAAGAGTTTGAAAAGAATGATCAGAAAATGATTTAAATTTTTGTTACTGACTATTATTTTTAAGTTTATATTATTATTGTTATTTTTTCCAAAAGTAAAGACACACACTTACCATTTCTGAAAGAGATATGTTTATATAGAAAGAAATATTTCAGAGTAATTTGAGTTCAAAAATATAATTATTAAAATATTTTTTTCAATGAACAAATGCTTTAATAATTTTTCAGATATCAGAAAGATTCGTGCTCAATGAAAAAAAAAAAAAAGAAACATTTGTTTTTAATAGACATTTTCAAAAGGTAAAAAACAAATATTTTTAAAAATTCTCTATAAAAGGGTTGTAAAACTTCAATATAACTGTTTGGGGATGAATTATTAAAACTTTTATTTTTCGTTTTTTAAAAATGATTTGAGACCAAGAATTTATATTAAACACTAAATAAAAATAAAAAGCATGGGGAGAGAAGTGTGAATAGAAAGATATATTACCTGTACGATCCGATGAGCCAGTTGCAACATAATTTGAATTTGGATGGAATTTTACACAATCAACATCAGATAAATGACCAACGAATAATCTATGTGGCCTTTCACTATCAGTTGACCAGAGCATTGCTGTTTTGTCCATTGATCCAGTGACAAAATAATAACCAAAGGGGCTAAAATCAACATCCCAAATTGGGAAATTATGCCCGTTATAAATTGATAAACAATGATCTGTTTCAAAACTCCATAACCGTGCTAAAAAAAATCATAATTAAAGTTTTCAATATAAATAAAAAAATAAAAATACAAATAAAAATTAAAAAGAAAAAGAAAAAGAAAAATAAAAATACATAAGAACAAAAGATAATAAGAGTGGTGATAAAAAAAGATTATAAGAATGGTGATAAAAAAAAAAAGATTTTTAGTTTTAACGAAATTACCTGTCCCGTCCTGTGAAACCGAAACGAATGAGTGATTTAAAGGTGATATTTTTACAGAGTAAACTTCACCTTGATGCCCATGCATAACTTTTGAAAAATCTTCTTTTTTATTTTTTTTTTTTTCAAGTTGTTTGGTTAAATCCCAATATCTTACAGAGGAATCAGAACACCCGATAGTTATATAGCGTGAGTCTTTAGAAATATCGACCGAATTAACTTTGTTTTGTGAATTAAAGAGAGTAAACATGCAAATTGATGGAAGATTATTTTCTCCTGCATCAATTGATCGCGATAATTCATCAATTCTTCTATTATTTTCTTGAATTGTTCTTTTGGTATCATAATTTTGAAAAAATTTCAAAGAAAATAAGAAATAAACAACTTGTGTTTAAAAAATTTGGAAAAGATGATTAAAAAGAAAAAATCAAAAGATTAAAAAAATTACAATTTGGGTGCTGGAATTAAAGAATTTGTTCGATTTAATGGTTCTTGGAATACAAATTGTTTTGCTTTTGTTCTTTTTCTCTTTTAATAATTATTGACATTAATATACAAATAAATCGTTTAATATAGAGACATATAAAGATAGATATAGATAAAAAGAGAAATGGAAAAATAAATTGGGAAATAGAAAAAAAAATAAATTGGAAAATAGAAGTTACTTTTCTTGTAATAGCCAATATTCTTTCTTTTTTTTCGAATAATTCCCTTTCTCTTTTTTCGTTTACTCTATCTTCAATACAATTTTTTAATAAACCCCATTCAATTTTTTGTGAGTTCATTGAGAAAATTTCTTCAAAAGTTTCCCCAGTCATTAAAGCTAATTTTTCACCTTCTGTTTCATCATTATCATCAACAATTTTGTATCTCCTGAGCTCACTGGAACTTATTACTAATAATTTCATAAAAATAAAAAATAATTTCAATTTATTAAATACATATAAATAAAAAATTATTGTTAATGTTAATGAAATTTTAATAAAAAATACAAATTTGAATTTTAGTATGATTATTTTAATATAAATAAACAAATAATATTGAATGAATATAATTTGAATATTTGATTTTTTTTATATAGGGTCATGTCCTTAATAATAATATCAAAAGAAAAAATAAAGAATGAAAATATAAAATTGTTCAATTTTTGGTTTTAACAAAAATTATAATTTATGAAATTAAAATAAAATTTATTCAAAAAGTTACGGTTGATGTCAAATATTTGTTTATTAAATGTTTTATTTTATAAAAATAAACTAAAATTCAAGATTTTTCACACAGCTAAAAGGTTACAAACAATCACAATAATACAATTTCATTGAAATTGGTGATAATTTTTGATTTTTGTAAAATATGAAAATCATTTTTTCATCTTTTAGTTTTTGTTTTCATTTCATTGTTTGAATTACATAATTTGTTTTGGTTGGATCAAAATTTTTTTGAACAATTGATATTAAGTTAAAGTTGAGTTGTTCCAAATAGAAGAACTCAAATAAAATTAGTTTGTCGTATCTAACCATTTGATCGATCAATAATCCTAATAGAATTTCAACAAATTTACCAATGTATTTTTTTGTTTTGCTCTCTCCAAAATTTTTAACACACCCTTGATTTATTTGTATTGATAATTATTTATTTATTATTTTGTGAGTATTGTAAAATATAAACAGATGTTAACATTTCAATTAGTGAATGGTTCTAATTTGGTATTTCTTCTTGAATTGATTAAATAAGTTTTTTTTTTCACAAATCGAATTTTGGTGTGTTAAAAATTTTGAATTGGGGTTTAGATTATTATATATAAAAAAAAGATGGTTATTAGGAAGTAGGCACTTTTTACTATTTTTATAAAAAAATTATTGTGAGGAAACCTTACTGAAAAAAAATTTTTTGAGTGTCACGAGATATTAAAACTTTGAAATCCAAATATCTTTCACTGCTCTGTTTTTGAAAAGAATAAAAGTAAATCAGAGTTGAATCTTTCATTTTTTGATTTTTGAACATGTTCTTTTTAATTAAATTTTTTGTTTTTTTTTTAAATTTGGTTTTGAATCTAGGAATGTGTTATTTATTAAATGCTTGAAATTAATTCAAGAATAAACCAAAAAAATAGACCCAAAAAGGTGTACATTTTAAACAAATCTTTTCTTTTTGAATACCAAACAAAAAAGATCGTACCTTTCCAAATAAACTTGTTGAAATCAAGAATGAAAAAAAAATCCAACCAAAAGTTTATTTTTAAAAGTTATTTCTTTCTTTTTTGTCTTTTTAATTTGGATGAGAATAAAAAATATTTTACATTGAATTTTTGGTCACATTACTATTTATTATTATTTTTGACAAAAACTTTTTTTACAAAACCAAATTTTAAAATTCTTTTTTAAATATTTTTATCAAACAAATCTAAAACAAAGGATATTGTTTTGAATATTAAATTAAAAGGATTGAATTATCAAAATCCAAAAAATAACTTTTAAAATTCAGCTCAAAGGAGAATAAAAAATGGTTAAAAAATTCAATCAGATTCAGAATGATTTTGATTTTTACAATTGGGAAAAAATAATTATCAATTCAAACAAATCCATCTAATAAATCTATATTTTTCTAAAGAAGAGGGATTTTAAAAATATCTCTCTTTCTTTAAATCTGGATTAAATGAATTTAAATGAAACTTGGAATTAAAATTCATTTTGAAAATTCTTTTAGAAATAGAAAAGAATTGATTAATCAATAATTTTACAAATAAAAGTTTTTCCTGAAGAATTAAAAATAAAACTGGGTGAGGAAGAAGTAATTATATCAAATATTAAACATAAGATCAATAAATAAACGATTTTTTTTTTTTTTATTTTTTCTGGATCAATTTTTTAATTATTTTGATTTACATTTTTTAATTTATATGTAAATATATTAAATTCAGATATATTCCACTCTCCTATTTATTAAAATAATCAATGTTTTTTTAGTTAAAGAAATGATTTTAATGATTCAATTCCAAATCAGCTATGGTCACTCAAAATTGGTAAATTGCACCTATTTCCTTAAGGTTTCAGTTGCAATGGATTAATTTAAATATATTTATTTATGTTTTCATATCAGGATGATTATTTTTTTAATGGATCCATACTCTACTACAACCAGGCAAAATTTTAAAATATGTTATTGGTGGTATTTCTCTACTTACAAATTTTGTATATACTGAGTGTTATAAAATTCTGATCGACATAGGAACACAAAAAAGAATATCTTTTTTGTGAGATCAATTTTTTTTTTCCATTTTTTCCGAAAAAATAAACAATTAAATTCATTTTATTTCTCTCACATTATAAAAAGTTTTTAGGCTGTTTATTACCGTTTTGGCCATTATTATTCAATATAAAGTCTATGTTGCCAGGAATATTAATATTTGGATTTTTTTTCTTTTTTGAGATAATTCTTTTGGTTGACCAAAAAAATGATTTATTCAACTAATTGAAAAATAATTACATTTATTCAAGAAGAATAGTTATAATAATGAAAATTTTAAAGTCATTTAAAAGTTTAACCAAGAAATTTTGTTTTTGTTCTAAGATAAAATTTGATTTTTCAAAATAAAATTTTCTTCAAGATATTTGGGAATTTTGCAATTTTATCCTCAAAATTCAAAATCATTTTTTTTCTGACAAAAATGATTTAAATAGTTATAAGGTTTCTTGTGAATAAGACCAAACAATTTGTTAAAAAAATTTTTTTTCAATTTTTTTTCATTTTTTGAAAAGAAAATAAACTTTTTTAAAACCTTTAAGAATAAAAAAAATTTGCTTAATAGATCTAAATTTAATTGAGAATATTTTGTTAGGCTTCGATCAAATATTCATTTATTAAATCATGTATACCCCAATTAGTTTTATTGGCTGATATTTGTATTGAAATATTAATTATTAAAAGTAATAACAAAATAAAAAATTTTCTTTCTAAATCAAGACTTTCAAACATAAAACGAAAATTATGTGTTTGACATTTTCAAGAATTAACTTAATTTGTTAATATAAAATAATAGGTTGCTTTTTTTCAATTTTACTTTTGTTTTGATCCTTTTTTTTTTTTTTTTTTTCTTAATTTTTTTTTTATCCTTTTCAAATTTTCTTTAAATACCAGGCAGAAAAGTAAAAAAAAAATCTTAGAAAATATCAATAAACATTAAGAAAACTGAGACTATGTAAGGTCTTTTAAAAACAATTTATTAGCAAAAAATCTTCTTGTTAAGTTTTTTTCATGTGAAAATTCAGTAATAAAAAATCAATAATGCTAATTTCAAAAATTATTATTTAACTTTTTTTTAGTTTTTGATTTTATTTTTTTTATTTTTAAAATATCAGTGTTTTTTATTTGTTTAGAATGGTTAAAAAGTGAATTATTAAAAATGTTTTATTATTAATTGTTATTAAATACAAATATTATATATATTTAATTTTAATTTATTATTTCAAGTGAGTAACAATTTTTGAAATGGTGTTTTCAATTAGGAAGGCTAAACTATCTGTTTGTAAAATTCATTTTTTCACCAAATCACAAAATTCAAGCATAATGTTTCTCATACTGGTACACATCACTATTGTGAAAAAATAAAATTGAAAAAAAAAAGTTAGACAAAACTATTACTACAATTATCATTTCATCCTTGTTAATCGAGTTTCTTCACAATATAATCAACATTTCAGTTCTTAAAAATCTTGAGGCTGTTGTATTTATTATTGTTAATAGTACTACGATTTTGGAAAGTCTCTAGTCTAGAAAAAAGGTCTATTTTGGAGTAAATTTTTTTCTAATGGATGTGAGTATGAATTTTCTTTAAATTCAACTTTAGAATAACTTTTTGAATAGATAATAACGCATAGTTTTGAAAACACTCTACTAATCTAAAAAAACTCAAATACGGGAAAAAAAATAACTGATGATAAATATTGAAAGTGTCCGTAGAGTGCTATCAAGTGCCTTCGAGTGCCTATGTTTTTTAATTTTTAGAAATGAAAAGAAAATTTATAGAAATTAACTTTTCATTTCTAAAATTAAAAAAAACCTAACGGCGATTTTCCAGAATTTAAAAGAATAAAGTAAAATCTTAGATTTAACTTGGTTCTTTTAAATTCGGGAAAGCCTAACGGCGCTTTTCGTGGGGTTTTCTGTTTTATATGTTAAGTGTTCTAGGTTTGTTTGAGGTTTTCTATTTTATTTGGTAAATCAATAGATTTTCGTTAGGTTTTTTTGAGTTTTCTATTTATTTAGAAAATCAATTGATTTTCTCAATGGTTTTTTTTAATTTTTGTAATAAACAGAAAATTTATTAAAATTTTCTGTTTATTTCAAAAAGTAAAAAAAACCTAGAACACTTCAGAAATAAAATAGAAAACCTCAAAAAAACCTAGAACACTTCACAATTAAATAGAAAACTCAAAAAAACCTAACGAAAATCTATTGGTTTTACAAATAAACAGAAAACTCAAGAAAACCTAACCGCGGTTTTTTTTTTTACTTTTTGTTTTGAAACCAAAAATTTTATAAATTTTCTGTTTATTAGAAAAAATAAAAAAAACCTAATGGAAAGTGTCCTAGTTTTTTTTTTACTTTTTGAAATAAAGTGAAAATTTTTGTAAATTTTCTGTTTATTACAAAAATTAAAAAAAACCATTGAGAAAATCAATTGATTTTCTAAATAAATAGAAAACTCAAAAAAACCTAACCGCGGTTTTTTTTTTTACTTTTTGTTTTGAAACCAAAAATTTTATAAATTTTCTGTTTATTACCAAAATTAAAAAAAACTTAACGGAAGTGTACGTAGAGTGCCGTAGAGTACCTAGGTTTTTTTAAATTTTTGTAATGTTAAGAAAATTAAATAAATTTTCTTTACATTTCAAAAAGTTAAAAAAACCTAACGGCGCTTTTTTTTAATTTAAGAAATTAAAAGAAAATTTCAAAAATTTTCTTTTTATTTCTCAAATTAAAAAAAAGCTAATGACGGTTTTCCAGAATTTAAAAGAATAGAGTAAAATCAAAGATTTATCTCAATTCTTTTAAATTTTGGAAAACCTAACGGAAAATCAAAAAAAAAATATTTTTTTTAATTTAAAAGAACAAATAATTCTTAAATAGTCAAAATAATTGATTCCCTATTTGAAAGATATTCGTCAGATTTTCAATACTTTTAAAATATAATAAAATTGCCTCTTATGTCTGAAGAAATAATTTTTCCAATTTAATCTCCAAAAGTCTGTGTTGTTTAACTCAAAAAAGTTTCTTATATTTTGGTTATTTTATTTGAATAATACTGATAAATTCTACAAAGGTTTTACACAATTTTTACTTCATTTTGCTTTTTTTTAATATTCAAAGCCTCGGATTTCGAAACATTTCATTTCGAAAAAGATTTCCTTAAATTCACTTATTTTTATCATTTCTCTGAATTTAAACGAATAAAATTCTTTCTTCTCTTGATCCGACCAGAGTTAAAATAATTGACAAAATGGTGCTTGAACTAAAGATTTTTTTGAATTTAACAGTAATAACAAGGGTATTGGAATTCTATGTTAAAGTTATAAATCTAATTTCGCTTCTGAGTTACACAAGAGAATCGATTGTACTTTTTTTTGTTTTTTTTTTTTTTGGTAAAAGTTTCTTTTTGAGAGAAGCAGATTTTCATTCTTTTCTCTTTTAAAAAAGACAATAATAAAAAGTAGTCTTACCTCTAATATTTAAATACTTGTATGTAATTTTGTTCAGCAAATCAAGTTCCATTTCTTGAAGAAAGGTAAAATATAATTCAAAAGAATGAGAAGAAAGAATAATATTAAATTTCTTTGATCTGGTTGTCGTTGCAAAATTGTTTGTTTCCATTTGCCTTTTTGTGGTGATCGATTGCAATAAACCAAGTTCTGTTGGGAATTTTTCTAAATGATCGTGTTTAAATTTATGAAAGAATTCAAGTGCTCTTTCGTTTTTTTGTTTCTCAATAAGATCAAAATAGCAATGTAAAAAAATGGGGTAAAGTAAAACTCTTAATTCGTCCTTTTGAAATTGTGTGAATTTTAATTAAATAAAGAAAAATGTTACATTTCAAAAAGGAAAGCAAAAGTAAACCATCACTGCAATAAAAATAAAAAAAGAAAAAAAAACAAAAAACATACCTGAAAAAGCTTAAGACTGGTGTTGATCCAATTCTTTAATGACTGATAACTATTAAAATAAAATTGAGGATAACGAAGTTTTTCTGGATCAAACAAGATTAAGTCAACAAGACTGTCTCTTTCAATTCTTTGATTATTTGTAAGCCTTGCAAGTGATGTTTCATTTTCAAAAGTTTTTAAAGTTCCGTACATTTGGTTGTTTTCCAAATATTTCATTACTCTATAATTTATCTGTTTTTCGAGATTGAGCATTTTAAGTATTTTGATTTTTTTGAGTTTTTTGGAAAAAAAGAAAAAAATGATTTTGAGACATTCCAAATTGCTTTTGAGTGTATAATCAAAATTTTCGATTATTTGAATTTTAATAAACCTTGCATTTGTAATTTGGTTGATATATACAAGTATTCCTAAAATTTTAAATCAAAAATTTAAAGTAATTATTATTACTCAATTTTCCAATATCGAGATATTTTCAACAAAAATCAATATAAAAACCCCACAGATTGCTATTTTTGTTTATTTCTATGAATATAGTTATATTTTCAATACATTTCCAATATGTAAAATAAAATATAATAATATACTTGTTTAAATTGTTATATATATATATAAATATAAACCCCATTCCAAAAATTTGGACACACCCAAAATCAAAAATAGGCAAAAAAACCCCAATTTATTGTATTTTTCCAAATCTAATAACTAATCACATTTAAGTTATCCAGTATTAGTGTGTTAATAAGTAATTATTTTAATCCAAATAAAAGAAAAAAATATAAAACAAAAAAATCAAAACTCTGTGTGTCAAAATGATGAAACGAGTGGAACGAAAAATGTATGGGTAAATTTGTTAAAATTTCACCAACAATTGTTGATCGATCAAATGTTAAGATACCATCGACCAATTGTATGTTATTTTTCAATTTAACAAACTCAACACTAACCTTCTATCAATCATTGAAAAAAAATTTCCGATCTATCGAAACACATTACGTAACTATAAAAAAGGAATTGAAAACAAAACAAAAAAGATAAAAAATGAAATAGTTTGTAAAATCAAAATTATTTCCAAATTGAATTTAAAGTATAGTATTAATGTTCTTTCAAACGTTTAAACTGTGTCCACATTTTTGGAATATAGTTTGTATATATATATATATATATATATATATATATATCCCTTAGCACACCAAATATTCTAATTACCTTTCAAATAAAATTTTTAATTTGAAATGTTATCAAAAATTATAAGATATAGAATATATAAAAAAATATCTTAGAAAGAAAAATTAATAATTAAAAATTATATCATTACTTACAATAAAAAAATAACTTGAAAAAAAAATTTCGATATTTGGGAAATTGTTTTTTTTAGTTTTTGAGATTTTAATAAATTGATATCCAAATTTTGTCAAAAAAAAAAAAAAAAAAAAGTAAAAATTGATATTTTTGTCAACTAATGAAAAAATACTGAGTTTTAATGATTAAAACACATCAAACTTTACTGGGAATTGTTATTGGAACCTTTGCACCCCAAAATTGCCGAAATACTTGATTAAATAATTTATTCATTGCCAAAGATATTTTGACATCACATCGAAAATTTGTTTTAACTACTGATTACTATTCAAAAACAATATCTATATTTGATTCTATATAATTTAAAAAAAAAAAATATAAATTAAATTTTAAAAAAAAATAATATTTTTTTTCATCGTAAAATTTGGAAATTTTTTCAACAAAATTTTTTTTACAAATTTAAATTATTTCACAACCAGTTAGATTTAGATAAATAATTGATTTTTTTTTAATTTTTTCAATTTCTGAATTTTTGATTTTTTAAATCTAGTGATAAAATAAACAATATTATTTAATAAGGGATCATATATCAGAACTTATTTTCCAAGATCTGGATTAATTTAGAAAGGAGAAATTCAAAATTCACTAAGATATTATTCAATTTTTTACTAATAACAAAATTCAAAAAAAAAAAAAAAAATACTTTGTTTCGAAGATTATTTTATTATCTTTGAATAATATTTAAAAGTTATTTTTTATTTTTTTTAAAATTTAGGGTTCTATATTTTATCAATTAAAAAGTTTTTATTGTTTAATTTTTCAAGTAATTTCTATAATTTATATTGTTTAAATAATTTTTTTCTAAATATATTATTATTAAACTTTTAATCTTGGCCTAAAGAAATAAATTTCATTTTTCTCTTGATTTAATATAAATTGAAATTTTTTCAGTAATATATTTATTTATTTATTTTTTTTATTATTAAATTAACAAAATTGTTTGGTGGTTGTTATTAATAAACCGATGTGATGAGTTTTGAATTTTTATTACTGAAATAAAATTTCTGATTTAAAAAATGAAAATAAAAATAAAAATCTTGAAAAAAAATGTAAAAATGAAGAATTATTATTTTTTTTCCAATTACAAAAAAAAAATCAACAAAACAACAACTATATCTATAAACTATTTTGAGTTTTTATTATAATCCAAATATGTTTTAAAGACAAATAATAAAATAAATATATTAGTAAATCAATATAATTTTAAATCTTTTTTAAAAAACTTGATGAAATTTGGGTCAATCCTGAGTGCTAAGAGATATATAAAATGTTAAAAATAATTTATTTTGGAATAATTTATCAATAATTACTCATACAGTGTTTAAAACAAAATTGCCTTCACAGCGACTATAGTTCTTGTTTCTTTTTCTTTTTCAGGATGAGATATATTAAAATATCAAATCTTCCAACAATTGGTGAGAAATAAAAATATAATGGATTTCTTAAAGTTAGATTAATAAAAAAAAATGACATTCTCTAAATGAATAATCAAATATAAACTTTATCCAATAAAAAATGAAATAAAATTTTGAGAAAAACTTTTATTAACAAAAAAACAACAAAATTGAAAAAAAAAAGGGAAAAATTACAAAATATTTCTAATTGGTGGGATTAAGAATTTAAAATATAGTGAAACAGTTGAATGGTTTTCTTTCAAAATGGTTTTGGTTTTGGTTATGATATGAATATTGAAAGGGGTGTTTTATTAATAAAAAAAGAAGTGGGGTGTCTAGGATTTTGTTTTGAAAGGTGATTTTTACCTATAAGACTCTTATATTTTTGATTCGTGAAATATTTAACATCGATGTTATTTATAAAGATTATTTTCGGTTATTCAAAATATATAGAAATAAAAACTATACTAAAATTCGTTATTTTTAATTCCTTTGAAACAGTTCAAAGAATATCAATTATAATTTATTTTGAAATTAGGAAAATATTTTGATTTTCTAATAATTATTTTTTTTTTTCATTGCTTTTTTATTTTCATTTTATTTTTGAAATACTTAATATAATTTAATGGGGGTTGAAGAAGTTTTTTCAAATGATTGGTCTTGTATTCAAGTTGTGGTATTTTAAATAAAAATAAACATATAGTAGTTGTTAGTTCCGAACCATTTGATTGATCAAAATGATTGAAATTAAAAAAATTTGCTTGTACAATAAATATTTGTACTCTCATCAAATTTTCAGCAATGTCTAAACTGGAAATCATCAACAATTCTTTTTAACCGTAAATTCTCATAAATAATATGAATGGGTATGCACATATCAAAAATGGGTCAAATTTCACATTATCTAGCACTGGAAAAGGATAATTAACGGGGTTGAAAACTTAATATCGAACTCTAAGAAATATGCAAAAAACAAAAATTCAATGCAAAAAATATCTCATAAAAATAAAAAAATTTGACTTGAACTTTCATTATCCAAAAAAAAACTCTCATGAATTATTGAGGGGCGAACATAGAAAACATTTATGACATCATCACAAAATATATTCTGGCCAACATGACTCTAATCGCTCTTTTTAATAAGGGTTCAATTCAAATAATAGATGGACCTAAAGACGTGAATTTGCCTGGATCTAATAACTTTAAGTTTTTTTTTTTATAATTATTTTAAGGGGGTAAGTACATTTTTCATTTTTGAATACCACCATTTATGTGAAACTGAATTATTCAAATCATTTCTTTAGCCAAATACATTGATATTTTAATAAATACTAGAGTGGAATATATCCTAGTAGAAGATATTTTCATACCAACAAAAAAAAGTAAATCAAAAAAATGAAAAAATTGATCAAAAAAAAATAAATAAAAATCATTTATTACTTCATCTCATCTATAAAATTTTACACAATTACTTATTCTTTATTTGGTTTTATTTTGAATTCTTTATAAAAAAATTATGTTTTTAAAATTTTTGAAAAACAAATTACTGTTTATTTCTAAATAATTTCCAAATGAATTTAAAAATCTCATTTTCATTTATGTGATCTAATTCTGGTTTGGGTTCAGAAAATCGGAGATTTTTTTAATTCTTCTTGAGAATGAGGGTTTATTGGACAAATGCGTTTGATTTTATAATTATTTATTTTCCATCAAAATAAGAACTCAAAAAAATTCTGAATCTAATAAAAATTTGTTATTGAATTTTTTAATTATTTTGATTGGAATCTTTTGTACTGTTTTTTGATTCCAAGAATTCAACCCCTTTATTTTAATTTTTAAAATAGTATTCTTTGTTTTGTATTTATTTGATAAAAATATTTTAAAATTGAATTTTGAAAGCAAATTTGTCACAAAAGGTTTTACAAAATAGTCATAAATAGTAATGGGGCTAGAAATTCATGGATAAAAATAGTTTTTATTCATTCAAATTAAGAAGATAAAGAAAACCAATCTTCGAAAATAGGCTTTTATCGATTTTTTTTTTTTCATTCTTGATTTCAACAAATTTATTTGGAATGGTGATCTTTCGTGTTTGGTCTTCTAAAAGAAAATCTTTCTTTCAAATACACACCTTTTCCGGTATATTTTCTTGATTTACTGTTTGATTAATTTCAATCGTTCGTATAAACACATCTCTAGATCCAAATATAATAAAACCAAAAATTTCATCAAAAAAAATGTTCAAAAAATCAAAAAATTTAAGATTCAACTCTGAATTACGTTGATTCTTTTCACGAATCGACTAGTGAATGATATTTTCGTTCCAAAGTTTCAATATCTGTTGGCACTCAAAAAATAATTTTCAGTAATGTTCACAAAATTAAAATTTTTCAAAATGGGAAAATGTACTTACATCCTTAAACATTTTTATTTTCCCAATCTTCACTTTTTTCTATTTTCTATTTTATTTATTTTTATCAACTCTTCATCTTATCTTACAACACTAAATTAAGTTTCAGATTCCTCTAATAACTTATTTAACCACAAGTGTCTAGTCCTCTTTGAATTAGAAAACACAAATTTAATCAATTTAAAAATCATTCTTTAACCAATTAAGTTGTTTTTTTATCCATTTAACCCTTAACAATTAATCCATTCCATTTTTTTGTTTTGCTCTCCCCAAAAATTTTAAACTCAATTTTTTTTTTATTTTGTATTGATAATTATTTATTTATTCTGTTGGGGATATTTTAAATTATAAATATCTGTTCACCTAACAATAAGTTAGTAGTTCTAATTGACTGTTTATCATTGAATTAATTCAAAAAGTGTTTTTTTTTTTCAAAATTGAATTTTGTTTTGTCTTTCATTTTGAATTGGTATTTATATCCAATACATTTTGTAAAAAATAATCATACAAAAGCACAAAAAAGAGAAATTAAAACATAAAAATTAAAACAAACAAAATATTTATAAGTAGCAATTTCAATTCAGTTTCAATTTTAGAAAAAGAGAAGAAAGAATTTTTATTTAAAAACTTGAGATCAAGTAATTATAATTTTTTTGAGAGAAAGTAACCAAAATGTTATCATAAAGTTTTCAATTGGTATTCTGAAAGTAAAGTATAAATCAAAGAAGAAAAAAAAAAAAAGAAGAGAAGAGAAATAAAAAGATTGAAATAAAAAGAAAGAAAGATTAAAATAAAAAGAAAGAAAGATTGAAATAAAAAGAAAGAAAGAAGGAAAGAAAAAAAAGGAAAAGAAAAGAAATATAATTTAAGAGTAAAAGAATTTTGGTACTCAAAAAAACTTTTTAGAAAATTAAAAAACATAAATATCTAAAAGATTTTGGACATTTTTTTAAAATTCAAAGTTAATTATGAATAATTCTTTTAAATGATTATCATTGGAATTATTGTTATGGTTATGATTATGATTATTGTTTAAAAAGTTTTGTTTGGATAAATAATCGAAAAAAAAAAAATATATATTGAAAAGACTTTTATTATAAACTCAGTTTTTATTCTTTTCGTTTTTTTTTTTTTTTTTTTTTCTTCATATTTATTCGTTTGTATATTTTTTTTCTCAAGCAATAATCATAATTATTATTTAATCGGCATACAATTTTGTAGAAATTTTTTGAGGGATTGGTTGAATTTCTGTATCTAATTCCTTTTCAATTTTGTAAAGGTTGAATCTATCTGTATAGGTAACCAAATTGATAGCCAGTCCAAGATGACCAAATCTACCTGATCTACCGATTCTATGTAAATAAGTTTCACTTGTTGTTGGTAAATCAAAATTAATAACTACATTTACTGCAGGGATATCGATACCACGGGTAAACAAATCAGAACAAACCAAGTTTCTTGTTGCGCCGTTTCTAAAGGCATGGAATACCTTATTCCTATCTTCTTGGCTCATTTTGGAATGGATATAATAGCAAGAGTACCCTAATTCGGTAATTTTTTTTGCAAGTAAATTGACCCTTTTGACACTATTACAAAAAATAATTGATTGATTGATTTGGAGCTATTTTTTAATGTTTTTTTGTTAAAAATAAAAAAAGGACAAATTATTAATTTAATGAGAATTAAAGAGGAGATCGAAAAGTAAGAGAAAAAAAAAAAAAAGAAATGAAATTACAAACTTTTGAAAATAGTGTATTTAAACAATGAACTTTTTGTCTTTCTTCGACGAATGCATAAAATTGTGTAAGGCCACTAAGGGTTAGTTCAGACATTAAATTAATTTCATGTGGTTTTTTTAAATGCTTTTGAATAAAGTCTTTGACTGTGATTGGGAAGGTTGCGGAAAAGAGCATAATTTGTCTATTTTGGGGTAAATGACTGATCAATTGGCTAATTGTGGTTTGGAAATTTTGAGACAATAATTTGTCTGCTTCATCAAGTACAAGAACAGGTGTTTTGGATACATTTGCAACTTTTTTTCTAATTAAATCTAAAATTCGTCCTGGTGTTGCAATAACAACGTGAACAGTTTCTTCAAGTCTCATGATATCTTCGTTGAGTCTTGTTCCACCAGTGGTGATAATGACCTATATTATTGAAATTGTTTTATGTTTTGTTTTGTTTTGATATTGGTTGAGGTTTGGTTAGATAATTTAAAATAATTAGTCATTCCTTATTTTTTGAAAATTGATTTTAAAATATGCCTTTTAATTCTTTAATTCAAATGTTTTGCAAAACAAATCATCGTTTGATTTTTGTTCCCAAAACTATGAAGAAAAAAAAAAAAAAAAAAAGCGTTAATTTCTATGTCTATTCTATTTAGTACTTTGTAAAAAGTTTTTGAAAGTGTTTATAAAAACAGTTAAAAAAGAAAAATAGAACGATTTTAAGGTCTATTTTAAAAACTGCTTTGCCACACTTAGTTCAAGATGGGCAATAAAAATAAAAAATAATAACAGAAAAAAAAGTTCAGAAATGGTTTTTTAAAAAAAAAAGTTTTCTTACATTGATTCCCATATGTTTTGAGATTTTTTTACAAATTTGTGATGTTTGCATTGCTAATTCTCTAATTGGTACCAGAACTAAAGCTTGAATATGTTTTTTTTTAGGATCAATTTTTTCAAGGATTGGGATTAAATAAGATGCAGTTTTTCCTGTTCCATTTTTTGCTCTTGCTAAAATATCTTTTCCAGCAAGTGCTACAGGTATTGTTTTTTCTTGAACAGGTGAAGGCCTAAAATTTTAAATTTTTTTTAAAAAAGAAAAATTAAAAAAGAATGGAAAAACAAAAAAAGTAAATAAAATTTCAAAAAAAAAAAAAAAAAAAAAAAAAAAAAAAGAAGAAAAAGATCCAACTTTTCATAACCCATTTCGAAGATTCCTTTGAGAAGGGGGATTTTTAAATAGTAGTCCTCAAAATCGTGTCCTTCTGTTTCGGTTACATCAACTGTTCTTTTTCTTTTATCTTTTTTTGGAATTTTAAGGTTGTCTTTCCAATTTTCAAGGTTGTCTTGGTTTTTGCTATTTGTTCCAAAAATAAATAAAAATAAAAAAAAAAAAAAAATTAAATAAAAAAGCAGAGGAATTGAAATTTAATTTTTTTTTTTTAGTTTTATTTTTGTTTGAAATCAAAAGAAATAAATTCAATCAGTGGATGAAAAAATACTTGTTTTTGGACATTGTTTTGTCGAAATTGTTTTATTGTTTAAAGTTTGAGTGGTTGTTGTTGTTAAAATTTTTTCTGTAAAAAAAAAAATTCAGTGGATAGGAATAGAACGAATAAAAAATTATTTCTTAAAAAAATAGAGGTTTTTTTAAAAGACTAAAAAAAATTGCTTATATTTTTGATTGGAAGCAAAGTTAAAAAAAATGAAAAATTTAATTTTTGAAGGAACATCAAAAATTTTTGTAATTATTTTGAAAAGAGTCGGCGGGAGTTTTCAGTGAAGCACATGTTACTTGGTTGGTTGGTTGTCGAACCAAAAGATTTTTCATGAAAAAATGAGTTACTTTTCAAATGATTAAAAAAGTTAATACTTATGAACTTTCAATCCAAATGAAGAGGTACAAAATGTTGATAAAGTGGCTATTTTTAATGAACGAGAGAAATTTCAAATCATTTTTACCAAATTGAAAGAAATGATTAGGTTTCGGAATTTGTGGCTTAAAAACTGTTATTGTGGAAAGCAAAGCTTAATTAGAATTTTTGAATCACTGAATCATTAAAAAAAATTTGAATCAGCCTTGAAAATGTTCTGAAAAGTATAAAACATGAAAAAACATCAAAAAAAATGAAAGAATTACAATATTTGGTTGTTTTTTTGACTATTTTTTACCAATTAATAAATGAAAATTTTTATTTCAATTTCTAAAACGTGTTTTTATTATGGCTGTAACAATCAAATTTATAGAGTAAAAATTTAATTTTCGAGTTAAAGAAGCAAGTTTAATTTGTTCTCTAAAAATATCATTTCTAAACGATATTGTGAAGATATTTGGTTTTTTTCGACTTATTATTCTTAAAAATATTTTGGAATGTGAACTAAAAATTTTCATTTTTTAATTGGAAAATAATAGTAATTACAGTTATTGAAGAAGAACAGTAAAAAATGTTTTCTATGTCTTAGATTTGTTCACTAACAATTAGAGTTTTTAAAGAACGAGATTGTAATTTCTGAGCTCTATTTATTTGGCTGTTTTCTATGATCCATATTGGTGATCTATTTGAAGAACTAATAATCCTTCACAAGAGTAAATAATGAATGTTGTAAAAAAAAAAATGTTTTTACAATTTTCAAGATAACTAAACAGCCCCATATGATTATCCACATTTCGCTAATAGCAAACTATACCCATCGTTTTTAGTTCAAATGGGTTTTCCATATAAAATCGTTTGGTGAATACCCATCCAATGTTTGAAAAATGATTTGTTTTTTTAAAATTGAAAGATTGGTATTTACCAAATTTTTTTTTTTTCAATTAAAATTATTTAAAGTAGATTAAAATATTCAGATATTATAATTACTAAAGAACAAATTGTGGGAAATCACATGGAACTCTTGGTTTATCCCGAAAAGTGTAAATACTTTATTTTTTTACAACATTCCATATTTACACTCATGTAAACTTGATTATGAATGATTTTGGAATTGATAAAATTGATAATTAGAGAGTAATTTATTCCAAAGTAAAGGGATTAGCTTGGAGAAATTCAAAGTCTAAAATTAAAGTGTTGTTATTGAATACAAAACGTATTAGTTCTCCAGGGTTGAAATGCCACAAAAAATTCTATTAATCATATATAACTATTTTTTGAATATCGTCAATTAAAAATGATCCTTGTATTAGTAAAAAAGTTACAATTACCCATAAAAATCTGCATTTAGCTTTAAATTTAAATGATAAAAACGCAATATTAAGACTCTAAAATAATGAAAAATATCTTACTCAAATTTTTCTCAAAATGGAGATTAGATATTGAAAAATACAATTAGTCCCTAAAAAACTCAATAATTAACGTAGAGATTATTTTAACCAAAATATTTCACACACCTTGTAAATACAATGATGCTACAAGTGGGTGTATTATATAAAACAAAAATAATCAGTCTTATGTTGTATTCTCAAAATATTGAGACCAATCTTGAAATTAAATCTTTAAAAAAATGAATACTTTTGGAAATTCTAAATATGAATTATTAAATACCTGAATACTATTATTATTTTGAGTTTTTTAATTTTGGATTTTGAAAAGCATTATTAAAAAAAATTCAAAATTAATAATTGTTAATTGTGATACTTAATTAAAATAACCAGAAAAATTATTGTTTAATACTATTTATACAGCCGTTCCAACAATACCATGAAATCTATGATAAACAAAAAATTCATTTTCTGTACCACACTTGACTTTTTATGTTTTAGGAAAAGATTTTATGGTTAAATGATAACCTATTACAAACCGTGAAATTTTAGAATAGAACAAAAATTTCTAATAGAGAAAATATTATAATTTGAATTTTTTAGACGAAGCTTTCTGAATGATCAATAATTTAGAAGTATTTACAGGTGTTTGCTGGATCCCAAATGTCTAAAACCTTTTATTCAAAAGACAAGACGATTTTAAAGAAATCATCAAATTCTATCTTTGATCTTTGGAAGATTTGCTTTGGATTTTTGAATTTGTTTCATAAACAAAAAGAGTATTTTCTTATCATTCCTTTAATTAAGAAATTGTTTTAAAATACCTCTATCAAACCATATAATGTAGATGTTAGCGTATAACCGAAGATTTTTTTTTTGTATTTAACTGAGACAAAAAGCCAATTTCTCTGTCTGTCAAATTTCACAGTAGGCTTGGAATGACTGTAATAGATTTTTTTAAGTGAAATATTAACCGGAGAGCATAAATATTGATTTTCACCTAATTATAATACACTTTAATTATCAACAAATCTTGTATAAAGTTAATCTTTTAAAAGTTAAATAACTGAAAGATCTTTTCAAAAAAATCAGAATTCAAAGATAACAAAAAGGATCAGAAAATTAGTTGATATGTTAATGGAACTTTAATAGAAATTAAATGTAATTTAATTTATAATTCATAGCATTTTTGAAGGAAATCCAATAATAGTGTATAAATAGTCAATGAAAGTTACTTTGAAATTTCAAGATAAGTTTTATTTAAAATACAAGCTAGAAAAATAAAAAATAAATAATAATTAAAGAAAAAATTGAAAATTTAAACAAATTTCCGAAGACATATTTTGATTTTTAACTACTTCACACAAGAAAAGAGAAATAAAACTACCCAAAACAGGAAAAAAAAAAAAAAAAGTTATAATAATACACGAAAACAAAAAATACTTGGCAATAATCCAGTTAAACTTTTCTAAAAGCCATTATTACTCAAAATTTTTACTTATTGAAAGACCCAAATTTATTTTAATATATAATATTTAAATGTTTATTTTATTATGATATTTGTTATTCTATTTTTAAATTCAGATATAAATTTTATATTTTGGGGGAAAGAAAAAAAATAAAAAATATATAAAACTAAAATAAAAAGACCCAAAATTAAGTTAAATTTTTAATTAAACTTTCATTTAAATGCTAAATAATATTGATAAAAAACATGAATCAATATATATATATATATATATATAAATAGATGTTAATCTTGATTTTTGTTTTTATTTTGATAAAAAAAAGCAAATAACTGCTTTATATCAAAAAGAAACAGTTTTATTAATTGTAAGTATTCATGAAAAAGAAAAGTGTTTCTTTACAACTATTAAATAGGTTAGTATGATTATCCAAATTAAAAAAATGCTACATTAATATTATTAATCTATACTCTCTTTAATTGTTCTTGGATTTTTTATAAAGAAATATCCTCTAATTGTATAGAATTAGAAACCCCATTACTGTAATTTTTGTGTTTATATTTTGATAAAAAATCTTTTTTTTTCAAAAAAAAAATCATGAAATGGTTATTTTCACTTAAATCCCGATCTATTTTTAAATTATCGAAGCAATTTAATTGTTGTCACATATTTTTTTTTAGAATGTTTTTATAAACGAAAATAATTATAAATTCTTTTTTTTTAACATTTTGTCAGAGTATTACTATCTTATTTCTTTTTCCTTTATTAAATTAAATTCATTTTAAAATAAAGATCTAATATTTTCATTTAAAAAAAAAACCACATCAACCCTTAAAGATATATTAAACTTAATGATTTATTTATGCCAATTTTATAATTAAAAACACAAATTAATCTCTAACTTTTGATTTTTTTTTGAAATGATTTTCTAATAGAACATGAGTAATTATTTTCCAGAAAAAGTTTGCTTTATACCTCCTACCTTAAAAAAGTTATATCTCGCAATTAAAAGACAAAAAAAATAATTTTCATCATTTATTTATAAATTTTGATGAATTTGTATTTTGTAAATTATGAATAGTAGAATTTTTTCAAAATATAATAATAATTATTATTAATAATATCATCATCATAAGAATAATAGAAAAAAAATTTTTTTTCTTTAGGTATTAATAATTTAAAACTTTTTAAAATTCCTCCTCTTCTAATTTTTTTATACATTGACCATTATTCTCCTCATCAGTGTCATCGTCGTCGTAGTTGCTGTTGTCTTCATCTTCATAATCGTCTTCGTCAGAAAATTCATCTTCTTGATCACTTCTATCAAAAAATGAATTTTGATTTTGGGTTGAAAAAGATTTAATTTCTTGAAAATTTGTTTCGTATCGGAAATTGTCTTCTTCTGAAACTTCATCTTCATCATAATCGTCGTCATCATCATCTGACAAAGAGGAAGAATCACTATTATTTTGAGAATAATGAAGAAGAATGAAGGATGCACGCCTATACACATCGGGAGATTGGTGCTGTAATAATTTCTGAATATTTTCGTATCCACCTGCAGCTTCAAATTCAATACCAGATGCGTTAATTCTTGATTTCTTTGCTTCTGCGTCCTGTTTCCCAAGGCGAAGTATTTTTTCAATAGATTCAAGTGTCGCTTTTAAAATTCTTTGATCTTTGATCGTCAATAAATCGCATAATCGTGCGATTACACCATACTTGACCAAAAAACGGACATGTGTTGGTAGACCACCATAAATCATATTTGAAATTCCCCAGGCTGCCTCTTTTTGAACTGGATAAATATCCTGTTTAAGGATTTTGAGGAGTATTGGCACAAATCCGGCAATAATAACAGAATGGATTTGGGAAGTTACACCAGCACAGATATTTGAAATTGCCCAACATGCTTCTTTTCTATTTGGATCATTTTTAAATAAATTTTTAAAAATATATCAGATTAATGATATACAATAAATAATCAACAAAAAAAATAAAAAAAAAAAAGTTTTTAAAAATATTCAAAAACAAAAATTTTTGATGATATAAAGAAAAAATATGGATGTCTTAAACGTTAGAGTTTTTGAAGACATCCGTATTTAGACTTGTGAAGAAAGAAAGAAAGAAAAAAAAAAAAAGATTGCTAATTTTGGGTGAATACCTAGTAATTGAAGATCCAGTTAAAATCATATCTTTTAAAGTCGGCAAAACATCACATTCTAAAACAATATCCGTTTGTTTATCGTTTCCTGTAACAAAATTCCCTATACACCGAAGCGCCGGTGCTCTTATTTGCAAAGATTTCATTTTTAAAAGTTCAACTATAGTTGGGCATATTTCGGTATCAAGAATTGCTTGAATATATTTATCGGAACCTTCGGAGATGCAACTATTTAGAATTTTATTTATTTTAAGAAAATGAAATTAATATGTAAGAACAAAAAATGAAAAAAAAAAAAAAATTGAAAATTGTTTTAAGGGATATTTAAGGATCTCGATAAAAAATATTTTTAATACCTTATTGCCCAACAAGCATCCACAACAATTGATCTATGGTTAACCTTAACAAGTTTTGCCAATATTGAGATTGCTGGTTTAATCTATTTTTGAAGTTCAATAATAAAATAATAATAATAATTATAACAATAATGATAATTATAATAAGATAAATAATAAAAAATGGGAAACAAAAATTGATTAAAATAATTCTTAGGATGATAATTTTGAATATATGTCCCTACAAACCAAAAAACACTAAAAATGAAAAACTGATCAAATACTTTCCATTAATACAATTAAAAAAACAAAATGATAAAATAAAAATAAATAAAGTTTCAATTTAACTTTTTCTTGAAAACGTGTTTTTGCCAAAATCATTGAATTCACACTTGAAATTATGTATATTTTTAGATTCAGTATCTTGTTTTAACTCATTTACTAAAATAAATTCTAAATTCTGGGAATTTTCTTTTCACAAAAGGCACTAATTTGGTCCTCAAATGTTTTTTTTAGTTTTAAATGGTAAAATTAAAAAAAAGTTAAACTAAAAGGATAAACTCTCTGGAAAAGCATTCTAATTTAATATATTAACTTACTCTTTGATTTCAAACTTTTTTCAACCCCAATTTTTCAAAAAAAAAATAAAAAAGTGCAAAGTAATTTCAAAAAATAATTTTGATATTCAAAAGTTGAGAGTGTTTTTATTCTAAAAAAAATTATCCCAGTGGTTAATTGAATTAAGTATGAAACTTAGATTTCGAAAAATATTAATCAGAAAAAAATAGTGCTTAATTTTATTAAGGACATATTAAAGAAATAAAAAAAAAAAAAAAAAAAAAAAAAATAAAGAAATTACCAATTCAAATTTAGGCCTTGGTTTTCCACTACATAAATTATATAATGACCAAGTTGTTGTCTTAATAATTGCAACTCGTTTTTTTGTTTTAAATATTTTTAAAAAAAATTCAATTACATTGTAGCTTAAAACTAAATCTCGGTATTCTATACAATCGCCAGCTAATATTTTGATGAAAAATAAATAAATAAACAGAAAATTAAATAATGGATATTTTAGGATAGGTAATTATTTAATTCATTTTTTTTTAAAATAATAATTGTTATTTATTTTGATCAAAATTAAAATAATATCAATATTACCACTAAAACAATCTAGTTTCCATATTAAAACAAAAAAAAAAAACAATTGACCATTTTTACGAGAAGATCTCCATTGTAAAATACATTTCATACTCTCATAAAAATGTCCAGTTTTAACTGGTTCTGAGAACTATTGGTGTTATTTTGACAAAAATCTTTGATATAAAATTTCATAAAATTGAAAAAAGAATTTCTAAAGAAAAATGAAAAAGTAATTTTTTTTTATAACTTTGGGATTTTATTCTTTCATAGATTCTGTAAATGCCAACTTTAAAAGTTTTATTTAATAAAATGAGTTCGGTTAAAAAATATTTACCATTCAAAAAGAGAAGATTCAATCATAAAAGTCGTTGAGGAGATGCATTTTTTTTTTATTGTTTTTTTTTTTTTTCAAAGTAAAAACCAAGATCATTCTCACAAAAGTAAAGTGAAAGAACCAAGAAGATGGTTCAAACCAAAGTTAATTATTATGTTATTTTTTTTGTTTTGTTTTTGGCTTTTATTTTGTTTTGGTATAGAAAGGATCATTTACTAAAATAAGAACTGTTTGAACCACTGAGAGCTTGATGTCAAATTAACTCGTAAAAACTATTCGCTTTTATGATTGTTCAATTTTTAATCACCAAGTTTTGCTTTGGTAATCATTTTATAGATTATCATTATTCTTTTGAAAGCCTAATCAATTTCCGATTTGGTAATTATTGATTGTTTACAAATCTTAAACAAGACTATTGTGTGAAACGTTAAAAAAATAAGAAACTTTTCACCTTTTTGTTTTTTAGTTTGTTTCTGAACAAATTAAGAATAAAATAAAAAAATATCATACAGTAAATAGAAGTATAAAATTCCCATTTAAAAGTTGGTTTAAATTATGAAGACTAATCATTTGAAATTGAAAAAAAAAAAATCTATTCTTGTGTTCTTATACTTTTTGTTTTTTTAATAAACTTGTATTTGTTGCAATTTTTTTTATTAACGGGAAAAACCACCACGAAGGTGTAGATTTTATCTCTTTAGTCTGATTTCTTAAATCTTTGAAAGGAAACCTTCCAACTAAACAACTATGTAGATTTTTTTTCTTGAAATTTTTTTTCGAAAGTTCAGATTTCATATTGAAAATAAAATTAAAGTGTAAAACAATCATTTTATGAAGAGAAACTTTTGTCATACGGAAATGGATTGTTCTTATATTATAGAGCGTATTATTGATGAAAATTTCTGTGATAATATGACTGATTTGAAAACCACCATCTTCTTGTGAAAATGGTCATTTAAAAAAAAAAAATTCGTCAAAATTCATTTTCAATAATTTAAAATTCTTTTTTTGAAAAATTGGTAATAATTTTCTCTTAAAAAAGGATATTTGAGCTTATTGAGTTAGAGAAGAAGAAATTAATTTTCATATGCAAAGTAAAAAATTAATTATAAATGATTACATTTACAACATGAAGAATGTTATTCCAAAATTTAATATAAAATAAGAACAGGCTATTTTCTGAATTCTTTTTTTTTTTTATATATTTTTATTCATTTATTAGTGAATGTATTTTTGAAGGTTAATTAAATTTATTTATAGATAATGATTTGATAAATTCAAATTCCATGATTTAATTTAGAATGGAAATAATTACCATCAAAATTGTGTAATATTTTTTTATTAAAATTGTTTAACAATTCTAATTTCACAAATAGAATTCAAGATTACTCAAAAGGATTTTTTGAAGAGATAATGCCCATTTCATTTGTATTATCAGATGTACCATTTTATCGGAATTCAAATATTTTAACTAATTAAAAATTATTAATTTTGATATTTCAATCCATTCGAATTAAAAAAATGAATCTATCAAATATTCCCGAAAATACCCGAAAATCAAAAATACCCGAAAAATTTTTTACCACGAAAAAAACTCTTTTTGAACAACTCCTAAGAAACCCTAGTGCCAATACACTCAGTTTAACAGTAAATTTGGAATTTTATTGTTGAAGATTTTTTTTCTGATCTGGAAATATCAAAATTCAAAAATATAAAATTTTAGGGAATAGTATTCAACCAATTTTATGTGAAAGGGATTGGTACCTTAGATGACTGTAATATTTCTGATCATTTCAAAATGGTATTAACTAAATGAGAGAAAATATCTTTGTAAAGAAAATTTCTAATTGTGTATCATTACCCATAATTTTGTTATCTTAAATACAATCCAAAAATAACTGAGTAATATCTAATCGTAACAACACATACCCATACCCTACACAAGGCGACCCAAGCCAAACCTTATTTTAACTTCCCATTCCTTAAAAGAAATTTGTTTAACGAAAATATACAAATACGCACCATACCGAAACTAACACAACCCATACCAATACCCTGGGATAAATATACACTTGCCCTAATAAGCACCAACAATTACCCAAATATACTCAAAAGGTACCAAAAACTCTTTAGAGTGGCTTCAAAGTAGAAAATTCAAAAAATACATTTTGTCTGAAAGTAAAATTGTCGTTTTTAACGTAAATTGAGTATATTGGCACTAGGGTTTCTTCGAAGTTTTCCATAACGTGTTTTTATGTGGTTAAAAAAAATTTAGGGTATTTTCGATTTTAGGGTATTTTCGGGAATATTTCAAACACCCAAAAAAAAATGCTATTAATTATTTTTAAAACTCCAAACTTTTTATTTGGGAAATTTTAAAAAAATGAATTTTGTATAAATATATATATATATATATATATATGAAACTGATTAGATATCTAAAAAGTTTTAAATAGCACTATAGTTACTGGTGTAAACATTTTGGGAAATCATTGGGTTAATAGGCAAAGTTTTGAAATTTTTGGATCTTCTTATTTTCAGCTCTATTTGAGCATAATAAAAAGTATTTCATGTATAAATTGGACATGATAAATATAATTTAAAGTTATTTTAGAAGACTTTAACCTATTTTTTTGGTGAGATTTTTTAACTGATAAATTTGAGATTAGTGAATGCCTCTATTTCTGATATTTTGAACAAATATTTTTTGGTTACTTGGAGCAAAATATTTGTTCAAATAGGATCAAATAAAAAGTTGTTCATTTATGATTTTTTAGACTTTTTACTTTGACCAAATTTCCCTTTTTTAGTTTTTTGGGTTACTTAGGTTCCTCCTCTGTATCTTTAAAGTGCTTAAAATGTGGCAAAAGTCAGAAAAAACCATTATAAGAATTGGTAAACTTGTTCATGACAAAGTAAAACAAACAAGAATTTGTTCACGATTAGATCTTGAGTAAGCGAGAAGCGAACGGATGCCAACTAAAGCGATTTGATGTCAATGGGGGAGATTTGAAACCAACCAAAGTGAACTAAATCGAACTTTTCGTACAATATGTGGATTCGGTACCTAAGCTGGGTAAATGCTGCCGAGCCAGTATCTCGTACTAGGATTTTGCGAAAACAAGATTTGGCAAACTTTCAAATGAAAAAAAAAAAAAGTTATAATTAAAACATGAAGAAAATTTAAAAAACAAATTGTTATTCTTAAAAAGCAGTACTTTCTTTATTGTTATCTATCTATAAAGTTCTAATTTAAAATTTAAGAAAGTAACTGATATTATTTGATCTATTTGTTTCTAAAATATTTAAACTTCTTTATTAAAATAAATTATGAAGTGATCCAGAAATTTTCGAAATAAAAGGAATCAACCAATAACCCATTTAACCCTCTTTTGGGGCGCAAAAAAATCTTTTTCAATGAAGTTTTTACTTTTTTTTATTTATTTTTTTGCTCTTTTTTCTTTCTTTATTTAAAAATTTATCTTTATTTTCATTTTTTAAAGAATAATTTTTTTGTTTTCATCTTTAAAAGAAAAGCAATTTCCATGAATTCTAATTTTGCTCAAATTATAAATAATTTAAAAAACTCTAAATACAAATTTAATGCTTCAGGAAGTGCCGTAGAATTCCGCAGAGTGCCGTCAAGTGCTGTTGAGTGCCTAGGTTTTTCTTTTTAATTTAAGAAATTAAAACCTAACGGTAGTTTTCCAGAATTCAAAAGAATTGAATAAAATCTTTGGTTTTTCCCATTCTTTTGAATTCTCGAAAACCGAATGGTCTTTTTGTTTACTTTATGAAATAAAGAGAAATTTTCTAGAATTAATGGTTTATTACAAAATTTAAAAAACCCTTCGGAAGTGTCCTTGGTTTTTTTTACTTTTTGAAATAAACCGAAAATTTATTAATTTTACAATTATTTCTAAAATTAAAAAAAACCTAACGGCCGTTTTCTAGGTTTTCTTGAGTTTTTATGTTTTATTTGTGAAGTGTTCTAGGTTTTTTTGAGTTTTCTATTTATTTGGAAAACCAAAAAACCTAACGAAAATCTAATTGATTTTCCAAATAAATAGAAAACTCAAAAAAACCTAACGAAAATCTATGACACTTCACAAATAAATCGAAAACTCAAAAAAACTTTATGAAAATCTATTGATTTTCTTAAATTAAAAAAAACCTAACGGAAAACAAGGGGAATTTTTAGAACTACCCCCCCTAAACAATAAAAAAAAACAAAAAAATTTCAGAATTTTTTTCATTTTTTACTAAAGTTTAGAAAAATGGGTGAATTTTTCCTTATCTTTCTGTAATTTATTATTTTTTTTTTTGACCATTATTGGGAAATTCTTCAATATGATTAATTATATTGTCTTTTTGGTATTCTCAAACGTAATTATTTAATATCTTTGTTTGATTTAAATATTGAAAACGAATATTTGTAGTTTTTATTAAAACAAATTGTTCACTAATAGGTTTAGCTCCAATTTGGATTATTTTTAGAAAATGAAAGAAAACAATTCTTAAATTTCAATACACAGGGATTTGGAATTCAAATGGGATCAAATTTCGCCTAGCTTATAATCATTTTTAAAGTCTGAAATTTTGGTTTCATTTAGGATTATTAGCCAATCCAAATATCAATAAAAACGGATACCAAAACCAAATAAATAAATACGAGAAAGATCGCAAATTAGAATCTATTTCTTTCAAAGTTACTTTTTTAAAAAAGAAAGGTAAATAAGAAAAATAAAGTGAAAAGTTTTTCCCGGTTATTATTCAAATATCGGTAAGTAAAATTTAATTTATCAAGTTATTTGGAAATTTAGAACCTACACCCTAAACAATGAAAAATTTGATTTAAATTTGCTTTGGAATACTTTTGAGTAAAATAAAAAAAGAGTCAAACAAAAATAAAATCTAGTATAACTTACCAATATTTCCCAATGCCCAAACAGACTAATTAATAAGAAAAGTAAAAATTAAAATATGAAAAATTTTTTGTGAAAAAAGAATTGTTTTTGTTTTTGGGATTGATTATTTCGGCCAAAGGTGAAATTAGAAGTCATTATAAATTCTTACCTGTTCCTGTATAGCCTCGTTTTCAGAATCTAAGAGTTTTACAAAAATTGGGATAGTCTCGAGATCAACAATTAATTTTGTTTGTTCTGGTGTTCCACTTGCAATGTTAGTTAAACACCAAACAGCTTCGTACTGAATTAGTAGTATAGAGGAAGGTAAGGAAGGAGATGAAAAATAAAATTTGTCAGGATTTAAACCAAATAATTTCTTCTCCACATACATACTTGAACACAAAACAAAAAAAAAAAAATAATTTATTACTTGCAAGCTTTTATCATTATCACACCTGAGAAACTCCACTAAATAAGGTGTAGCCCCAAGTTCAATAACTTTGTCTAGTGGTGGGTTTTTTTCAAGACTCAGAAGAATCCGAATTTCACGAAGAGCAGGAAAATAGACAGAACGATCATTGCTCTGTAGAGACTTTGTATAGAATGGAAGATTTTTAAGCTTTTTAATTTTTGTAAGACAATTTGTGAAAAAAGAATGTATTATAGAAGAAAAAATATTAGCACTAAGGGTTTTGTTTTGAAAGGGGTTGTGTTTTCAAAGGAAAATCAGAAAAGATAGTGAGAATTTGAAAATATTTTAAAAAAATTCTTTCAAAAAGGCTAAAATTGCAATAATAACCAAAAAGATCATGATCTTGAAGTTTTGAGGATCAGGAATTGAAAGGAAATTCATAGTTTGTCTTCTTTGTATTTTTTTGATTGATTTTTGAGGTTGGTGTGAATTACTTTCTTTGTTAAAAAATAAAAAAAAAATCTTTTTGCAAAAAAGATTATGGCATCTTGAACTTTTTCATTCAGAAAGAAGAATGAAGAATGAAAAATGAAAAAAAGAGATTTAAAGAGAAAAGGGTATGAAATGAACTTACTTTTTTATTGATCTCCTCATCGGTAAATAAAGAATTTGTTTTGTTTTTTAACACAGAAGAAATGTTTCTACGCTTCCTTAAGTTTTGCGCCCTTTTTTTTTTTGAGATCTGAATTGATGTGTCATATCTTTTTTCAAATGTTGACTCCTTGGTAGACTTTGGCTTGAATCTGGCTTGTCTTCTTTTTAATTTTTTTTCAAAATTAGACATGAAAGCGCGCAATAGTAAAAAAAAAGTTTCTTCAAGTTATGAAGACGTGCTTTGATAGAATTAAAACAAAAAATAAGAAAACAAAATAAATAATAGTGTTTTTGCAATAAAATGAAAACAAATGATTGAATATAATTACTCGCTTGTTGTTTTGACGTTGTTAGGGGTTTACAAACAGAATATATTTTTTTGAGTTGATCCTGAATATTTTCTAATTTGGAAACGAACTCTTTTTAGATCGACAACTTTCTTGGGTTTTTGCTTTAAAGACAAAAAGTCTTGTTCGTGCTTAACGGAAAGTGAATAAAACTGAGACGCTTTTAGAAACTAGTTGTTAAAGAGAATTGTTTTGAGGATGAACCTTGCAATAGATTCGTAAAATGAAATTCTGTTGTAATTGAATAAAAATCAGATTTGTGATACCTGTTCAGAGGTCTCTAAAAATTCTCTTCGTAATATATTACTATTTGTTTATTTAATTTCTTAAAAGTGATCCATTTATTAGCAAAAAACCCCAAGAATTTCAGAATAAAATTTGCATTTCGCCCAAAGTTAAAGGTTGAATTATCAATACTCAGAATCCAAAGTTGTAAAACATCTTTATTAAATTGGTATTAAGAAATGTAGATTAATTACTAAAAAATTCAATTTTTATATAAAAATGAATAATTAACTACTAGATTCTTATGACTAATTATTTCTGAAAAATTGGAAATATATTGATGTTACAATTATCTTCATAAAAAAGGAAACAAAACTATTCAGTCTTTCTGGGTTTTTATTGTAATATTTCAAGAGTAAAACTTGAAATTATAAATTGAAAAAAATATTACTCTTGGGAGTACCAAATATCATTTATTTAAATCCTAAGATACTAATATTTTGTTTTCTCTTTTTAAATTTGGAAAAATAAATGAAAAAATTCAATATTAAAAAAGGTAATTTATATAGATTGGATCTGAATAAAATAATTTAATTATAATTTTATTTTAAAATGAAATTTCCTTTTTAAAAAAAATGTTAATTAATAAAAATTTTGGATTTGATATCTTTTTCATTAATGGGATTGCTTTTTGAGTTTATTCATTTTGAAGTGGGTTTCAAAAATTACAAATATACTATGGAAAGAAAAAAAATTATCACTGGAATGCTTGATAGTAATAGAATTTTAACCTTTTTTATTAAATAATCGTTTCAAAAAGTATATTTTAATTCCTTAAATCTTAAATAATATACATAAATTTGTATTTATTTTTTTAGAATTGTTTTTATTGGTGTATTCAATTCAGCATTGGAAAACGAGAATTATATTTTTTACCCTCTTTTGTTCCAATTATCAAGAAAAAAAAGCTATTTCACCAACTTTTTTGACTGATCATTAAATTATTTGTATTTTTGAAACTCAAAAAAAAAAAAATATTGAAAATAATTGTTTTTTATTATCAAATATTCAACTAAATATTCTGAATTGGTTGTTCAACCAAAATAATGAATTAAAAGTTGAGGAAAGCCAGATTATAATCAAATAGCAAGGTATATCCATTAAAATAAATTCTTTTAAAAAGAATTATTCTTATAAATAAATAGATAAATTAATTTTTTTTCAACAGATATTTTTTCAAATTTAAATTATTTTGTTCAATAGTTTGATATCACTAATATCTGATTTTTGTTCAAATTTTAACATTTTTTTTAATTTTTACATTTAAAAATTAAGACATAAAATAAACAACATTATTTAATAAGAGATCATTAAACAAAAATTATTTTAAAATATCTAAACTATTTTTCAAAAATTTTGACTCACTTTATTATGCCAATGGAAGTTTTTTTGAGGGTTTATTCCAGTATTCTATACAAAAAATATTTTCAAATTTTTGGATTAGAATCATTTTTTCTAATTTTGCAAATTTTAGTTTTACTTTTTCAAATTTTTGTTTTTCTTTTTCTTTTTCTTTTTCTTTTTCTTTTTCTTTGAAAAAAAATTTTTTTTATTTATTTGTTTTCTTTTTCTTTTTTTTTTTTTTTTTTTTTTTTTTTAAAAGACAATGTCGAAAAAAAAAGAGATCTTCTAAAAGACAAATAAGCACTTTGAAAATTTCGACTATGTAATGTCTTTGAAATTAAATTTAATTAATAATCAAAAATCTTGTTGTTCAACTTTTTTTCAGTTAAAGTTCAGTAATAAAAAATCGGTAATACTCATTTCGAAAATTGTGACGCACTTTTTTTTAGTTTTTGGTTTTATTTTTTTTTTTTAATTTTCAATATATCAGGCTTTTATATATTTAGAATGACTTAAAAGTTAATTATAAATTATATTTAGTTATTAATTGTTCTTGAATACTAAATGATAATTTTTTTTTTCAATTTATTATTTCAGGTGAGTAACAATTTTTGAAAAAGAGTTTAGATTAATTATAATTGAAAAATTCAAATTTTACTAATATTTTTTTCAAATTTTCACTAATATTAGAATTCAAAAAAGGATTCTTGTTTTCGAAAAATATTTTATGTCTTTGAATAATATTTTGGTGTTTTTTTTAATTTATTTATTTAAATATAGTATTGATTATTTTATCTATATTAAAAGTTTTTATTTATTGAATTCCAATTTAATAAATGAAATAATTTTACCATTTTTATTTTTATTTTTCTTTTCTAATGATTTTCTATTGCTAGAATCGGTATTTTAGAAAATTATACAAATCGAACTTTTAATTTTGGCCTAAAGAAATAAATTTGATTTTTCTCTTAATTCAATATTTGTTGAAATTTTTTCTAAAAAAAAAATGATAATTTCTCATTATAGTATATTTTTGTATTTATGTAATCGATTATCATCAAATGAACAAAATAATTTTATAATTATTAATAATAAATCAATGTATTATACTTTGAATTACTATTATAATAATAAGGTTTCTAATTTTTAAAATTTTTAAAAAAAAGTAAAAAATCTTGTAAAAAAATAATTCCAAAATAAAATCAATATATTTTTTTTTTCCAAGATCACAAAAAACAATACAATAAAAAGTTAAAATAGTTCAATGATAAATTAGTTTTGTTATTGTAATTCAAATCTGGATTAAAGATAAATAACAAAATAAATATATTATTATAACAATATCATTTTTAAATCTTTTATTTTAAACTTGATCAAATTTAGGTCAATTCGGGGTGCGAATTAAGATACCAAATTTGAAATTAAATAAATGATTTATACATTATAATTATTAAGAAAAAAAATTTTTTTAATTTTTTTCAAAAACTTTATCTTTATTTATTTCTTTTTTAATTATTGTATCTTCTTCAGAAAATCGCTTCAGATCTGATCTACCCGTATTAACCGAACTTAGGCATTGTATTGCGAGTGTTAAGAGATCTATATTTAGAGAATTTAATTGGTTTCTTTCTTTTAACAAATTCATATTGGAAATAAAATCATTGATAAATGATAAGCTATGGTCAACTAATAGTAAAAAGGCAATGGAATTAATTCTATCATAACCAGAAGCTTGTAAAAAATTTAATACACCAGCTTTCCAAATTTCTCTCATTTCTTTTTCTTCTTCACAGTAATTACAATTCGTGACTAATTCTCTTTGTAATTTCTTTGGTAAATCAGTTTTAAGATATTTTTTGCTTTTTTTCTCATCTAATAATTCATCCGAACTTTTGTTATTTTCCTTCTTTTCCTTTCCCCTTTCAATTTCAATTTCAATTTCATTCTCATGAGCGTTTTCATCTTCTATTTCAATTTCCATTTCATTTCCAGTTTGATTAATATTTAAGTCAATGTTTTGGTCTGTGCTTGTATTATTCTCTTCTATATTCTGAATTTCTTTTGTATTTCCAATATTTTTTTTTTCATAATTTTGAATTTTTTGTTGATTATTGGCATTAATAAGTAAATCTTTATAATCAAAAACACCATGTTTAAATAATCTTGGCAAAGGTGTCTTAAATTGAAGTGGCCCTTGATTTAAATATTTTTTTCTTTGAGTATTTTCTGTTATGGCTTCTTGTTCTTCAAAATTTAAAGATAATTGAACTGCTAAAAATAATTGTTCTTTTAATCTATTTTCTTTTTCAATTTTAATCATTTTTTCATCAATTCTATCAGATCCAATTATTCTTTTTATTTCAATTTCAATTTTTTCTTTTTTTCTTTTATCTAATCTTCCAATTTTTTTATTTTTTTCCTCATTTGGAATTTTTTCTTTTTCCTTTTCATTTTCTTTTTCTTTTTTATTTTCATTTTTATTTTCCTTATTTTCATTTTCATTTTCATTTTCCTTTCCCTTTTCAATTTCATCATTATTGTCATTTTCTGTTTCTATTTTTTCTTGTTTATTTTTTTCATTTCTTGCTTCCATTTTGTTTTCTTTTTCCTTTCTCTTTTTTCCTTCATTTTCTTGTATTCCACTTGATTCTATTATTAACGAAGAAATGATTTTTTCAGAGAGGTTGTTTGATTTAACATTTTCCATATTATTTTCCAATTTTTTGAAGGATTTCTCAAATTGAAAAATTTCTTTTGTTGTCATTTTAGAAAAGACCCCGCTGTTCATACCGAGCTGACTAAATCTTAAAAAGCCCTTCTCAATTTTTAAATTTGGTACACCCAGTAACAATTGGTTCATTTTTGATTCCATTTCAGAGGCATTAATTAAAAAGGGTTTCGAATCAGGGTGGTTGTTATAGGCCCTACAATTTTCGATCATTAAATGAAAATCAGAAGCAAATTTCAATTTTGATTCATATTTCAATTTGATGATTTTGCTTTCCATTTTCTTTAAATACATCGGTTTCTCAACCACCAAATCATAGCCTGGTGCAAAATCATTTGTCACCTTTTCAATAAAAATGAAGCAATGTGGTTCATAATTAGTTATCTCGGTAAAGACGTGCCACAGTGCGGTATACAATTGCTTAACGATCTGTTTGGGATGATTAACCCAGATCAATTCAGACTGGTTAATATAATTTGGTATCCCGTATAACTGATAACCTTTTTCTGTGGTTGTGTTGTTATTTGAATTAATTTGTCTTGTTGTTTCAGATGTTGTTGCTGTATGGCTGTTTGTGTTAGTACTTGAATTTGTATTGGGATTACTATTGTCGAGACTATTGCTTGTATTTGTTTTTGTTGTTTCATTCACCATATTTGATCCTAAGCCAACAGACATTGAATCCAATTCCCCCATTGGATCGAAGCTGTCTAATTCTAAATAATTGTCAGTTTCCCCAAAGTCTTCAAAATTTAAACCATTCCCATTCTCAAAAGATAATAAAGAGTTGTCTGTTGTTTGCAGTTTTAATTTCTGCTTCTCCACTAATTCCTCATTCAAGGGTGGATCGCTATGTAACAAATAATACCTTCCTTGGTTTTCCAAATTGTTATACAAGAATTGGCGACTTAATTTGCGTGATATGTATGTCCGAATATGATAAAATAAATACTTTGCTGTTTCATTTTCCTCACGATTCACAAAGAGCTCATCAAAGTTATGCTTATTTTCAAGTGCTTTTTTTAAAATTTCTTTTTCTTTCATGGTTAAGTTGTTCAGAAATTGTTCTTCTTTCAGAGAAGATTTGCTAATTTCATATAGCCTTTCCATAAATAAGGGTTTTTTTGATCAATTAATCTTAACACGTTAAGAAAATTAAGAAGAAAATTTCAAAAAAAAGATAAAATAAATCCACTTTGAAAAAAATGGTTAATTATTTTATTTAATTTTTTGATTTAAAATTAAGTTAAGAACTGAAACAAAGATAAAGATTCTTTAGTATTTATTATATCACCTCTAAATTAATGACTATTTGTTGCAAAATAAATGGAACAAATTTTTTCTACAGTTTTTCTAAAAAAAGATTTTATAATTGATGTAACTTTTCAAATTTTTCATTCAAATAATCAGCTTATATTATTAATTATTCCATCTTTGAGAATTGAGCGCTTTGATGTTTTATTTGAAATCTTGGGATGTGTGATTATTTTGGAAAGCTGACTGAAATATTGATCTTTATATTATGCAATTAAACGTATTGATTGAAAGCTAATTCAATATTTGATGTATTGAGAATTAAAATATTTGGGAAAGATTCAATATTAATTGAGATGGAGACATTTTAACCCTTAATTTCAAATCAATGAAAAATTAAAAGAAAATCTGGATTAAAGCTGTATAAATGACTTAAGAGAAATTATAAAAATGCTCTATCTAATATTAAAGATATGAGTATTTACTTTTAAAAAAATTTTCATATATAGTCTAGATTCTATTAAAAGAAAAAGAAACTTATCCAGTCAGTTCCACTTTTTAGGCACAACTTCTACATAATTTAAAGCACCATAAAAATCTCAAATTAAGGCATAAAATTTTTGATTCTAGTAAAATAATTTGTTAAAAAAAAAATAATTCTAAATTTTGTGCTTTAATTTGAGATTTTTTTTCTGCCTTAAATTTCGTTAAAATATTGTCTCCTAAAAGTAGAACTGACTGTAACAATTCCAAAGAATTATTTAATAATTATTTACTAATAAATAATTTGAAAATTAGATTATTTAAATCTTTTATATAAAGTCATTTCGCATATGTAATTCAAAATATGTAAGTATAAAATAAAAACTTTAAATTATCTAAACTCTTGGATTATGCATTTTTTACTGATAATATACAAAATAAACAGAAATATTTCAGTTCTTCTTTTCAAAACAGAATTTGAAATCGAAAATATGATTGTTTCAAGATTTAAAAAATAATTTACTTTCAAAAATAAATTAAAAAAATTATCTCTACCCTGTTGCGAATGACTTTATACTATACAACAAAGACTCAATATTAAAATTAATTGAATTTCTAAAAATTTAAAACTTCTTAGAAAAGAAATTTATAATTATAATTATAATGAGTTGTTGAATTATAAGAGTAGTAATTCTTGTTAGAATTTCAGTAATTTAAAAGAATTGAGTTAAAACCAAGATTTTACTCTATTCTTTTAAAATTTCCGAAAATTGCATTAAGTTTTTTTTTTCAATTTGAGAAATTAAAATAAAATTTGATAAATTTTGTTTTGATTTCTTAAATTGAAAAAAAAAATAACCGCGGTTAGCTTTTCTAGAAATTAAAATATACAGTGAATTCTACGATTTTACTTTTTATTGTTGAATTCTTGAAAATTCTAGGTACTTGATGGCACTCTACGGAACTTGAAGACACCACCGTTTGTAAATATTATTATTATACCAAATAATTTTTAGATATTTCTGACCCTTCCACCCAGAATTATTTATTATTAGATTTCCAAAATTGATTTAGATTCGTATTTAGTATTTTTAAATTTTCTTACTTTCCAATTAATATTTTTGTTGATTTTTTTTTGTAAATTTGAAATTTTTTTGATATTTGTTCAAGACTGAGAATTTCAATTTTTTTTTTTGAGTTCAAATCTTCTTTTATAGATTGAAATTCTGACTTGGTCAATTTTTGTGTCAATTTTATTAATAATTCTTGGGGAATAGGAATTGATTTTTAGGAATTTTGTTACTTTTTTATTTATCCAAACATCTATGGTGTTGTTTTATATATAGGTTAAAATAAAAATAACTAATCCATAGAATAATTGGATAAATGTATATTACTTTGAACATTTGCAATTTTATACCATTTGCTAATTTTAACTGTTTAAAAATTATTTTGATTTTTTTAAATTGAACTTTACTTTTTCAAAACTTTTTTTGAAAATGTTTCTCTATTTCAATCCAAATTCCTAAATACTTTATATCGGATAATTGATCTAGTTTTAAAATTTTATCAATATTTGGGTTCATTCCAAATTTTTAGATAATGTTATAAATTATTATCAACTAATTGTCAATTTCTGGAATAGGTCCTTCCATTATTAAAATTAAGTCATCTACAAACATTTGAACATGATGTACTAAGTATTTTATTTTTTCAATTAAAAAATTGTAAATAAATCCAAACAAACAAGTAAAAAGAGGATCTCCTTGATAAAATCCTATTCCTTCTTTTAAAAAATGATATTATAATGTTATTGAAACACCAGAAATGTTTGTAGAAAAATCACGTTGATTTCTATTGGACTTTTCAATGATCTTCAAGAAAAGATCAATTTGAACATTATTGTTTTTTTTTAATGGTTTTACTAAGAATTTGAATTGTGAAATTTTTTAAGAAATTATATTGATAGTTTAGACTTACTTCATAGGAGATCAACTCTTCTCTGAATTTGTTTTATTCTGCATATTTCTTATTAATTCTTCAAAGGTTAATTATCAAAAATAATTGATATTTGGAAAAAGTTTTTTGCAACTTTTTACCAAAACAAAGTTTACAAGTAAAACACCAAACAAGAATACCAGTTTAGGTTTAGCTAAATATTGTATTTTCTATTTTAAAGAATAAATTTGATAAAAATATATTTTTCAACTTTTATTCAAAAAAATATCATAATTATAATTGTGTATTTGATTTTTTATTTTAATACTTTAATAAAAAAAATTGATCATTTTCAAAAACAAATAATGGTCTTGAGATCTTTGGAATATAAACAGTTATTGTTTTGGTGGTAATAATAATTAAAAAAAAAAACAATAGCAAAACAGTAATTTAACAACTTGATTTTTTCTCAATATAATTTTCTTATTTTTTCGTGTGTATAACATTTTAATATTCAATTTTTTGAAGAAAAATAAATAGATTAAATTTAATTATTCATATTTTGTGATTTCAAATTACTAAATAATTGCTTTTTTATTTTAATATTGCTAATGAAAAAGAATATTCAATCTTAATACAAAATAAATAAAAAAAAATTTTTTTTCGTCAAGTTATATCAAAAAGAAAACAAACAAAAGAGAATTTTTAATCTTCTTCAATCACATCCTTATGTTCTTTTAGCAATTCGTCAACCTTTTTAGGACTTAAAATTTCAGTCACGATTTTTCCATCTACCTTTTTCACAAAAGAAAATTCAAGTTTTTCAGAATTAAGTGAAGTGGAGTCCATGGTTTTAGCCAAAACTTTTACAACAAGCTTTGTAGCTTCTTTTAAATTTAATTCCTTTGTTCCTTCAAGATTGTCACCAGTTTGTTCTTTATTGATTTTAAATTCAGAACGCAACATGGATGTTGCAGAATTGTGATTTGTCCCGATGGCTACTGCCTTCCAACCTGAATAGTTTCCAGATGGATCTGCCAAGTATAATTGAAATCCAAAATCTTCATCATAACCAGCAAATAAAAAGGAAACGCCGAATGGTCTTAATCCTCCATATTGGGTATATCCTAATATTGTTTTTCATTTATTTGTTATCAGAAAAGGACAGAAAAATCAAAGAATAAGAGTATTAAAAGAAGATCGAAAAAAAAAAATAAATGATTGAAGGGACTAATCCCTATTAAATTTTTTTAGGTAAATTTAATAGAGATTTAGATTTTTTTTTGCCAATTACTTAGATTTGAAATCAAAGTGAAAAACTTCTTTGTATAGTAATGAAATCTCGATAAATTACATTCATTAAATTTAGTTATTGTTTTTATAGAAATAAAAAATATTTTTCATTTTTTTCACTTTTTTGAAAGTTGCTTTTTTTCAACTTTTCGCAAAAATACAAAAAATAAAAAAAAATATGAGCAAGAAAGTAAAACCTTGTTGTGTTTGTGGAAGACCTACAAAAAATAATTTGAAAAATAAACCTGAAAAGCTTTTTTTGGATTTGCATGAAAAAATAGTTTGATTCAAAAAAAATATACAATATATGCTTTACTCAAAATAAAAGATTTTCTTTCTTTTCTTGTACCATTCTTTTTTTTTCATGAATCTACTTTTTGAGTTTACACTCTTTTGTTTTTGTTGAATTTGAAGTTTTTTCAAGTATTCCCAAATTACCATCCCAAAAGTTTTTGTCAGAGTCAAAAAAAATCAAAGAAAAGAATAAGAACTATTTTTTGTAAAAAGTAATTATTGAAAAAACAAATTGAGTTCTTTATAGAGTCAAGTTGGATGAACAGAAGTGAATAAGAAAATATTCACTAGTTTTAAATTATTTTTTAGTTTTTCAAAATGAGAATAATTATTATTTTTGAGAAAATAATTAAATCCAAAATTAATCAAAAAATTCTCATCCAATAAAGATATTTTTTTAAAAAAAATTTTTATGGGAGTAGTCATTTTTGAAAATAAAATGAAATCTTGTCAAGATCTTGAAAATTTTTTTTTTTGTAATTTGTGTTTCGAGTTATGAAATGGATTAGTTAGCCTGATTTAAACAATTTATTGATTTGAGTCTCTTTTTTGAAATTCAAAATTTGCATCTTTCCAATATAAAACGAAAAAAAGTAACCTATTATTTTGTTTAAGAATTAAGTTAATTCTTGAAAATGGGAAAACATATTTTTCGTTTTAGGTTGGAAAGTATTGATTTCGATAGCAAATTTTTTATTTAGTTTCTTTTTCTTTGATTAATATTTCAATTCAAATCTTAGCCATTAAAACTATTCGTGGTTTAGGTGATTCAATAAATGAATATTCGGTAGAAACTTAACAAAAAATCATCAATTAAATTCAGATCTATTATGCAAAAAAATTTTTTTCTTTAATGTTTTGAAAAAGTTGTTTTCTGGTTTTTTCAAAAAAATAAAAAAAATTGCAAAAAAAGTTTCAATTTTGAAAAATTTTTTAACAAATTGTTTGGTCTTATTCACAAGAATCCTTATAACAATTCAAATCATTTTTGGCAGAAAAAAAATGATTTTGAATTTTGAGGATAAAATTTGCTAATTCAAAAATATCTTCAAGAAAATTTTATTTTGAAAAATCGAATTTCATCTTAAAACAAAAACAAAATTTCTGAGTAAAATTTTTAAATGAGTTTAAAATTTTATGACTATAACTATCATTCTTAAAAAAATACAATTATTTTTTAATCCGTTGAATATATCATTTTTTTGGTTAACCAAAAGTTTTATCTCAAAATTGAAAAAAAATCTTTATATTAATATTACGGGTAACAAAGAAATGTTTTGGTATAATAATGATCAAAATGACAATAAAAGGGGTAAAAACTTGTTAAATTGTGAGAAAAAAAATGAATTTAATAGTTTTCTTTTTCAGAAAAAATGGAAAAAAAAAATTGATCTATCTAAACCAATTTTCTTTTATGGCTTTCTTATTCGATCAGAATTTTTTGACACTTGGGATCTACAAAATATGAAAGTAGAGAATACCACCAATAACATATTTTAAAATTTTGTCTGGTTGTTGTAGACGACTAGTCCCTTTAAAGTCACTTTTTTTGACAGAATTGTAAAATTTTCAAAAAACAAGAACTAAAAGTTCTAACATTGAAAAAACCTGTTTTTTATCAATTTTAAACATGTTTCAAGATAAGGATTCCTTATTTAGTTGTTGATCAAAAAAAAAAATTAATAGAGACTAGTCCCTTAAAAGAATTGAGTTAAATCTTTTGATTTTAGTCCATTCTTTTGAATTCTGGAAAACCTAACGAAAAGTGCCGTAGGGTGCCGTAGGGTACCGTAGAGTGCCTAGGTTTTCTTGAGGTTTTCTGTTTTATTTGTTAAGTGTTCTAGGTTTTTTTTACTTTTTGAAATAAACAGAAAATTTAATAAATTTTCGGTTTATTTCGAAAAGTAAAAAAAACCTAACGAAAATCTATTGATTTTACAAATAAACAGAAAACTCAAGAAAACCTAACGGCGCTTTTCCAGAATTCAAAAGAAAAGAGAAAAATCTTGATTTTACTCAAATCTTTTAAATTCTGGAAAAGCTAACTGCGGTTTTTTTTGATTTGCGAAAGAAACCGAAAATTTATATAATTTTCTTTTTATTTCTCAAATTAAAAAAAACCTAACAGCTGTAAGAGGAAAAGAAATTTTTTCCTTCAAATTTCAAAAAAAATTTTTCCTATTGGTTTTGTGATTTCAACAATAAAGAAAATAAAAGAAACAAGCAAAATTTGGAAAAAAAAAGAAAAAGAAAAAAACAAGTGAATGTGGGAAAGATTACCTTGTTTAATATCACAAACTCTTCTTACCAATTGTTCAATTGGCATTTTTTGTCCATAAGTATAAGTGTGTCTTTGACAAGTCATTCGGCTTATATTAATTAAAGTGTTTGCATCAGATGTGATCCCTGCTACAGCACAAACTAAATGGGAGTCTATTTTATACAATTTTTCGCTATTTGAGATTTCAGTTTTTGAAATGATACTCTGATCTAACAAAGGCGAAACAACTCTTTTTTCAGTTGCAAGAACTACACCATCTTTTTTTATTTTGTTTATTTTGTTTTGTTTTGTTTTGTTGTGAAGTGGCAGGAAAATTAGTCAAAAAAAAAAGTAAACAATAAAATCCAAAATTAATAAACAGTTATGTTAAAAAGAAGAGCAAAAATCGTCAATTAATGGGTTTTGTTCATTTTGGAGGAATAAAGAAACAATCAGATTTTCTTTTTATTTTTTTCCTTTTTCTTTTTTGTTTTTTCTTTTTTTCTTTTTTTCTTTTTTTTTTTTTTTTTGGAGATTCGAGAATTTAATTAAGCTATTACCTGTTGCAAGAATTCCTACTGCTGAACCAGCGTGGCGAATAGCTTCCATTGCATATTCAACTTGATAAAGTCTTCCTTCTGGAGAGAATATTGTTGTTTTGGTATCGTATCTTCTTGACATTTATAAATATTGAATTTGCTTAACGAAGAAAAGTGATAAAAATGAACAGTTTATGACTAAAATCATTTAAAGATAATTAGTGTAGAATTTGTATGTACTACAACAAATAAGGTATTAAAATGAAACTATATTTATAGATTTCCTTTTTATTTTAATTGTTCTTTATAGGTATTTGCATAATAAATCGGTACTAAAATTTTCACTTTATTTTCATTTTCCTTTTATAAATAGAGACCACAAATTCCAAATTACTTTTGAAAAATCTATTTATAAAACAAAAATCTCAAAACGATGGCGAAAATTTGATCTCATTTATAATTTAAAAAGGAGTAGAAAATTACATAAGATGGAAACAATTGTTGTATGGTTACAATGTCATAAAACCCACACTATTGAAGAGAATTCAATTGAGTTGTATAATGTATATTTTTTAAAATCCACATTACACACAAGACATATGACTTATAAGAGAACTAACCAGATCAATAATTATTATTTACAAAAAATGACAAATTAACAAGTTGTACGACAGGCTAAGGTGTGATAACAATTTGATCTTCTTTCGAAATTATTTTCTTGTGGAATTTTCAATACACAAAAATAATTAAATACAAAAAACAAAAAAGTATTCAATGAAATTATGATTGAAAATTCCTATTGCTAACTTTTGAATTAAAGAGTAAAATAAAAATGAAATATATGAGAAAATTTGACTTCATATTTTCACTACGTTATTTCAAAATTGTATAAAAAAAAAATAAAACTCAAATCAACAAGTATTATATATTCAAAATTTAAGATTTATTATATACCATTTATATTTTTATCCACTTTCTTATTTTTCCAATAAAATAAAATATTAAAAACTCCTTTACATCGATCATTTTTTATTGAAAATTCTAACTCCAATTAGATTTTAAACATTATCAAAATATATAAATATTTTTTTTTTATACTGGAAAGTACATTATATAAACAATCCAAAATTCTAATTTAACAATGAAATAGATATTTTTAGTAATTTAACAATTTAAAACATTATTTATTTTTCTTAATATTTTTTATCTTTGATTTGACAAAATTCTGAGCGATACACAGGCCCCACTTTCAACTTTCTGGAAATTAATTATCATTTGGTAAAAAATTCATTTTTTCTCATCAAATAAAAAGACAAAAAGGATTAATGTTTTTTTTTTTTTCTATTATTAAATTTCGCAAAAAAGAATTTGTCAAACATTTTTATTTTAGGAATTCTCACTTTCAAAAATTTTGGAAATACTATTTGGACAAAAAACCTTGAAATTTTTATCATATTTTAAAATTTTGGGAAAAAATAAATAGAATATTCGTTCTTTAAATTTCAGAAGTAATTGATCTATTATTGTATTTTTAATAAATACTTTAAATTCTTGAAAATGAAAAGAATAAATTATGATTTTTCAAACATTCAGTGTATAAATATTGATCAATTATTATTAAAATAGTTTCTTTGTAAACTTTTTTTGAATTTTCATTTTTATTATTAAAATGATAAATTGGGCATAGTTTTAATTTATTTCTTAAAAAGTGCTAACTTTTTTTATAAGTTTTTAGTAACAAAATAAGTATTTTGAAATAAAATATTTTTTCAAAAAACAATTACTTAAACTCTGATCTACTACTAATGATGTTTTGAGAATTTTATATTTGTTTTGAATATGTATTTTTGTTTAAAAGCCCTTCCATGGTTAAAAAAGACAGTTTAAGACCTTACCTGAAAAAATGTTCAATTAAAATACTAATTATAAATATAAATGGTACCAAATCTTGAACTTTAACTAATTAGAACATTGAAGTATAAGTGCATTGGGTATAATTATTGTATATTTTATATTTATTTATAGTAATTTTAATAGTTTGAATATGGTAAAAAATCCAAATTTTGAAAAAAAATCACGAAACGGTTCTTTTTAGTTGAATCTCGATCTTTTTTTATATTCTTGAAAAAAATGAATTTATTAAAATACATTTTTTTTTTAATTTTTTTAACATGAATTTAACCTTAAATTAACTTATTTTACAATTTTTATCATACATTTTTTTTTCTTTATTCTTTGTTTATTATTTTTTTTCTTTCTTTATATTAATTTGAATTAATATTAAAATAAAAATATAATATTTTGTTTTCAAAAATATTTAGAAATCTATATGTAAAGAAATATTCAAATTTAATTGAAAAAACAAAAAAAAAAAAACAATTCAAACAATAATTTAGTAATGTTCAGATTGTGTATTATAATTGATAAAAATAACTATTTAAAAAAAAAAAAAATTACTTAGATTATTTCTATTGTAACTTGACCATTAATTATTAATAAAAAGATTAATAAGCGCTGAATTTGTATATATTTTTTCATATAACGCAATATATTACCCAAAATCATTTTCTAAAAAAAAAACATTAAACACTTTTTTGTTGAAAATAAAAAACGGTTATTTCAAGAAAATATGGGTAAAAAAGAGGAATCTTAATTATTTTTTAATAATTAAAGTAACCATGTAATTCTTTTATTAGATTTAAAATTTTATTAAGATTCAATTACTTCAGGAAAAAAAATATGATCAAAAAAAAAAAAAACAATAACTAGTAATTTTCCAAATAAAAAAATTTCAGACCGAAATTAAAAAAAAAAAACTTTGTTTTCTTGCTTGAAATAAAAATACATTATAAAAAAATTATTATATTATTATGACAAAGATATTTAAAATCAATGACAATTTTGGAGATATGAAAAGTTATCTTCATAATAAGTTTAATATAGATAATTTCATTTAACTTTTATCGGCTTTTTTAGAAATAGAAGTTTTGTTTGTAATTCTATTAAAAAATGAGAAATATTAGTAAAGTTTATTGGTATGTTTATTCTTTAGGTTCTCAATAACCCATTGCAATAATTATAATTTTGGATATTAATAATTAATAAAAAATAATTAAATTAAAAACTTTTTTTCAAGGTTTTTTAAAATGTATTTTTGTAAAAGTTTCAATATAATAATTTAAATAGTTTGAATATTTATTTTGTTTTACAAGATTAAAAAAATTGTTATTTATATGTGTTTTAATTAAGAAATTATTTTTTTACTAAGTTTTAAATAATTATTTTATTTTATTTTGAAAACAAGTATAAATTTAGTCTAAAGTTATTTATAAAACTTAAAGTGTTCTTTTCAAGAATCCTTTTATACATTTCATTCAAAGACAATAATATTTAATCTTCTTTCAAAGAAAATAATTTTTATTTAATAATGTTTAAAAATATGATAACTTTTTTTTTTTATTATTTAACGGAGGAGTTTTTAATTCCTCTTATTTGCCCGAATTCCTAAATTATGATTTAGGAATTTTGTTAAAGACTCAAAAATAAATTTATTACCTATTAAGGCTAATAAATACAATGAATCTCTTTTTCTAATAATATCAAAAATAGTAATATTATTTTTTTTAATATATTAGAGATGTTAAATTTTTTTATTTCAGATATCCAGATTTTACGATTATTTTCATAGGCTGGGCAGTTCCAGAGAAAATGATCCAAATCTTCAATGATATCTATTTTTTTTGATTTTTTGCATAATTTACAGTATTTTGATTTGTCCTTGTTCATAACATAAGAATATCTATTTAAATAATTTGTAAAATTTCTGAGTTTTAAGATTGAAGTTGAGCCCTTCCATTTTAAGTATCTTTGTTGTTTGTTAATATTATTTTGAATAGAAATTATTTTTTTTGAAAATATGATAACTTTTAACTTTTTAATGAATAGAAAAAAGATATTAAATTTTTAAAAATATAGTTTATTTCCCGAAAACCTTGTTTAACCTGAGTTTGGTATTATATTATTTTTTTTATGATTTTATTTGTAAACTTTGAATATGTTGTGATTTTTTTTTTTGGATTAAATATTTAATTTAATATATATATTTTTTTGTTACAAACATGGCAATGAATTATTTTATACTATGGAAAAGTCAAAATTTAAATTACTTTACTATTATATTTAAATCACATTATCTGTATCTTGATTTGAAAGCAGTAAATAATTATATTAACATAGCACTTTTTAATCTTATTCAAAATAAACTATATACAAGTAAATAATTCAAGAAAATTAATCAAAAAAATCAACATTACAAGATATTTTTAATGGTTGGGTATTCAATCTTAAGATTCCAGAGTTGAAAAAGAACTTTCTTTCTTTTATATTTTTTATTGAGGAAGAAGTGCAAATTACACTCTTAATTACCTTGGGCTTAAATTACCTCTTAGAAATTTTAGTGTAAAATCATAGATTTCACAATAATTGATTAATGAAAATAATCTCAAAATGTCATAGTGTAAAATTATTTCATTAAGATTCAATTCTTTTAATTTTTTATAAAATATTTTTATATCTTTTTCATAGGATGGGTGAAAAAGAACCTTCTTAAATTTGTAACAAAATGTAGATTGATAAAAAATTCAATTTTTCTAGAGTCACTTCCACTTTTAAGGAACAAACTTCAACGAAATTTAAGGCACAATAAAAAATCTCAATTTAAGACACAAAATTCAGATTCTAATAAAATAAATTGTAAAAAAAAAATTACAAATTTTGTGCCTTAATTTGAGTTTTTTTGATGCCTTAAATTTCGTTTAAAGTTTGTGCCTTAAAAGTGGAATTGACTGTAAAAAAAAATAATAAATTTACCTTAAAATATTTTTTTTAATAAATTGTTTCTGACATATAGTAAATTAATTGATATTAGAATAGTTTTATAAAAAGGAAATCAAATTAATCAATATTTGGGGTTTTATGTAGTCGGTTTCAAATTTAAGGTAAAAACTTTCAACGATATTTAAGGCACAAAAATATCTCATTTAAAGCACAGATTTGGAATTTTTTTTTACCACAAATGAATTTTATTAGAATCTGAATTTTGTGCTTTAATTTGGGATTTTTCTTTTACCTTAAATTTCGTTGCAAGTTTGTAACTTAAAAGTGGAACTGACTGTATTAATAACCATTGAACAAATCTTTAAAATAAAAAAAAAGTAAAAAAATACTTACTTTCACTTCCTTATAGCTATCAATTTTTAAATACTAGCATGCCATTATTTTAAGTTTTAATTATAGGAATAGGGGATTGTAATTAAAGAAAAAATTCAAAAATAGTGATTTTTAAATGTGATCATCTTTGTTTAACAATCAATAATTTATTATTCAATAAAATTTTAATTTAAATATTTTTTAGTACCATTTTAGCTATATAACATTAATTTTATTTATCAATAATCACACCATCGTTTAATTATATACTATTCTCTTGTGATACTAATTCATTAAGTGAAATTTTATTAGAAAAAATCAAAATTCATTTTAAAATAGAATATCAAGTTATTTTAGAATTTTTTTTTGAGTTTTTTGATAAAACTAGAGAATCCAAAAGAGCTTTTCCAAATAATACGTATATCTTATATCAGATTCAAAAAATGGTTTTGTTGTTTTGTTAACCAAAAAAATAATCTTGAAAAGTAAAAAATATGAATTCCATTAATATTTATTAAAATAAATGAAATTTATAAGGCAATACTGAAAAAAAATTGAAATAAAAAAAGAAAAAACCCTTTGGATTTTAAGAAATAAAAATAACCATGTTAATTTTCTCGAGTAAAAATATTAAAAAAAAATATAAAAAATGATGTTATATCTTTCAGATCAATATCACTTAATATATTTGTTATTATCTCTTTCGAAAAAAAATGAAAAAAAATAATTTGATCTGAGGTTAAAATAATTTTTTTTCTGGGTTTCTTATTGGATCAGAATTTTTTGGCATTTGTCATAAACAAAATAAGAAACTAAATCATCTCACTAACAGAATATTTTCATATTCTAACCAGTTCCTCTGAAATATTGATTCTAAAAATTCAAAAAAAAATAATTCTAAGGGGGTTAAAATATAAAAAATAAAGTTTTAATTCCAAAAATTAAATATTATGGTCTTACTTTGTCAGCACTATTTATCATAATAACTTTGTATCTATCAAAACAAAATGAAAGGAAAAAATCAAAAAAAAAAATTCAAAAAATAGAAAAAAAAAAATAATAATTTATTAATATTAAAAAAGAAGGATTCCACAGAAAAGAATATTGCAATTAGATGAAAATACGATTTAGTGATGACAAAAAAAACAGAGAAAGATTTTTTTGTTTTCTAAAACAAAAAATAAATTAAAAAAAATCAAAATAAGAAAACAAAACACATATAAAAATAAAAAAAAAAACAAACAAAGAAAAATGAAAAAAAAAAAAACAAATAATAAAAAATGAAAAAAGAAAAACAAATAACACACTGTATAGTATATCGAAAAGAAAGTGAAAAAAGATCAACTAGACAAAATGCTCAAGGAGGCAGTTAAGTGAATTCTGCTTTGTTTGTGAATGGTATAAAATCTGATAAGAGTTATCAAAATACTCATGGAAGGGGAACTGGTTGAATGAAGTGTTTAGATCGTAACCATTGATACAAGTGGGCTCCGAGGGGAAGATCATTTGGTAAAACAGTTTTTGATACTTATTTTGTTCCTCTTGAAGATCTTGGTTTATATTGAGATCATTTTCAAAAAAGTTTGAATTTGTTGTTTCCAGTGAGTAAAGAGCGGGTTTTTCTTGCTTTGTGAGTGTTGGCTTTTGGGTTTCTTTTTTTTTGGTGATCGTTGTCTCTTGGCTGATGCTTTTGGTTTCTTCACAATTGGTTTGGCAGGAAAAGGTTTCTAATTTGATCTTGGGCGAATTGTGCTTTATTGTTTTTTTTTGGGTTTGTGGGAAATAGTAGCTATTTGTTTGCCCATTGTTTGTGCTTTTTTCCTGGTTTCGCTGGCTTGTTGGTTTTTGTGGAGAGTTTAATATGTTTTTTCGTTCTACTTTGATGATTTGGCTTGGTTTGTCCAGAGATTTGGTAAACTTTTTTTTGTAGTTCTTTTCTTGCTCATTCCTTTGTAGAATTCTCCTCTTCCTTGGATTTGGCCCCTTTTGGTTCTTCTTTTGACGCTCTTTTAGAGTAGACGTGAAAATCATTGAGTCCCTTGAATACTCCCTCGTGTTTTCTAACAAATAGGTCCTCTGGAGAAACGCCGTTAAACCTCTCTCGATTGTTTTTTTTTTCCTTTTTGTGAGCAGAGCTAAGAGTTCGATACAGGACCTTCTGATACGCACGTGGGTTGGTACATCTTTTGTGTCAGTTGAGGTCTTAAACAGCCCAATGTAGCGGGCGCTAAGATGGTGTGTATGCAATCCAATAATGGACGTCGGATCCAGCTTGATCAATTTCAGTAATCTCTTGCGATAGCTCCTCTCGTTCTTGAGCTTTGATTGGAGAGACTTGAGTGTTTTTGTTTTTAGATTTGTGTTCATGTGCATGTCGGTGTTTGTGTTGGTATTGGTGTTTGTGCTCATGTCGCTGCTTGTGTTCATGTTGGTTTTTGGGTTTGTGTTCATGCTCATGTTTGTACTTATGTTCAAGTTTGTGATCACTTTTGTGTTCATATTTGTAGATGTGTCTCGATATAATATTTTTACTGGTGATAGTTCCAAAAAAAAAATCAGATAAAAAAGGTATCAATACCAAAATAAAGGTAAATAGTAAGATAACGAAAAAAGTTAATTAAGAACAAGAAATTAGAATAAATAAAAAAAAATAAATTTTTCAAAAATTAAATCACAAACATTTAAGAATGGAAAGAAACAATCATAAAGCATAATTTTCAATTTACAATGAGATTAGAATTCATTTTGTTTTCGATTTCAAGTTCCTTTGTATTATTTTTGGAATTTTTTTTTCCCAATTTGAGTTACAATTAATTTTTTTTTGTTTGTTACACGATTTGAAAAGTATAAGAACTTTTTGCTTTTGACTTGAGAAAAAAAATTATTTTTTCATTTTCTTTTTTCGAAAGTGCAATCTTATAAAAAAAAAAAAAAATAGTTTTAATTGTTCGGGCTAAAAGAATTTTTTCACTTAAAAATTTTATTGAAAATGTTGAACTTTTTTTAGAAAAAAAAATTTTCTTTTTTTGTTTCTAATTTTTTTGGAAAAAATTTCACTTTGATAAATGTTAAAATTGGATACTTTTTTTCTCGTTTGATTCCTAATGTTTTTCGTTTTGTTTTCAAACTTTACCCAAAAAGCTGGTTTACCAGAAATTAAGATCTTTTCCAAATTGAATTGGTTAATTTGTTTGGTATCTTGCAAATCACAATTGATCCAAAATCCTAAAAAAAAAAATTTTTTTGTGTTTGTATACTTTATTTTATAGAATTTATTTAACTCCAAAATTAATCAGAAAAAAACTCAATTCTTCGTCTGTCTCTATTAACCTGTGTGTCTCCATACCCTTTGTTTTTCAAAAGATTTTCCTAAATATAATTCAAAAGAATTCCTTTTTTTGTAAAGTTTTTGGATTACATCTTGGAAAACAAAATGTGAGATATCGAAGTATCTCCTGGAAGTGTTGGCTCCTTTTTAAAATAATTGCTTTATAATTATTGAGAAATAGTTTGTAATTTAAAAATTCCTCAAGAATATGTTACCCTTCGATTAATTATCAATAATTGAAGTCAAATGTTGAAAAAAAATGGAATTAAATAACAGATTTGGATCGAAAAAAATCCAAAGTTTTCTATTCCAAAATAAGTAGAAATGAATAAAATCATTAAATGAAATAAAGTAAAATTTTTCGAGTAAATACTGGATTCTAGTCATTTTTATTCAATTCCAAAGATTATTCAGGCAAACAAAATATTTGTAAAAAATTAACAAATTTTGGAAAATAATATTGGAAAATTGATATTTTGTTTTTTTTTTGGAATTGTTAGATTCAGAAAAAAATAGTTATGAAATACAATATTATTCAAAGTGAGAACAATTTTAAACAATTTATAAGAGAAATTTGATAACCAGTAAATATATATTTTGCAAGATTGAGTAAATGAAAAAAATGTTGTATGATGAATAGAATCAGTTGAGGAAGCAAATCCAAGTATCTATTAATTTCTTGATTGATCGATTCTTTTTTTTTTATATTTATACTTTTTATAAGATAAAAAGTAATAACTATTTTGGAATCGAAAAAGGGGTAAAACAACTTTTATCAAATCAAATGTTTACCCATTTAATGAATGACGATTTTTCAAAGAATATAATGGATCTTATTCCTATAAAATCAGACTTATCATTGTGGAAAAAAAGCGAAACACGGTTTTTAATTTGGAACATTAATAGAACCTGAAAATGAAAAGTAAGATCAATTAAAAAAAGAATAAATCAATAAATAAAGACAAAATGAAGTATTCAGTACAATAATAGTTTTTTAATACTATTCTATGGTAAAGTTTTTCTTTTATTGATCAATTATTAAAAATTTTTTCAAAAAATTGACTTTATTTGAGATCTCCAAAACCACATAATAGTTTCAATAAGAAAAGTAGATCTAAAGTCGAGTTTTTTCATTTGATTGAAAATAATATAATGTATTATTCTTTGAAAGTAATTCGTTTCTTCTTTTAACCCATCTTACTTTTCATTTTCAGGTTCTATTAATGTTCCTAATGAAAAACCGTGTTTCGCTTTTTTTCCTGTTTCACTTTTTTTCCAAAACAGTTATGAAAAATTCTTTCAATAAAAAAAATATCTTTAATTTTTGATACTAACAACATGTAACAGGAGCTTAATGGAAATTCAATTTTTGGGCGACAATTTTCTTTCTAATTGCGTAAAGTCGAAGGAAATTTTTAATAATGGAAAATTTATCATTGATTAATGGTAAAGAAAATTATAACTCTTTATTAAAATTTCTAAACAAAAATTTAGAAATCAGAGCTGTAAGAGGAAACTAGTTTCCTCCCTTCAAAATAAAAAAAAAAATAATGGAAACTTTTGTAGATTTTATATTGGGATTTACAGTTGTTCAACAAACCCGTGCTTTTTGCTTAAAGGAAATGACAATTTAACTCATACAAAAAAAATATGGGCTGACTGTAGAAATAAAAGAAACATATTAATGACATGAAAACAACACACAAACAAGAAATAGGGTTATTTTAATATATTTTAAAAAAGAATTAAGAAGATATTGAAAGATTGAATTGCAATATTTTGACAAAATAATGAGAAAAATAACATTTTTCGAAATAAAAATAAGAAAATCATTTTATTCTTATTAATTTTGAAAATATGACGAAATCTTTGAAACAAAAGCATTTTATATTATTGAAAAATTAACATTAACCAATCATCTAACCTCGAAAGGTCAATTTAAACCTGAAACAAGAATATACAGTCTTTTTCACTTTAAGACACAAACTTTGAACGAATTTACAATACCAAAAAAGATCCTAAAATAAAGCTCATTTGTAGGAATTTTTTTTTTAGAACAAATTATTTTAGTGGAATTTGAATTTTGTGCCTTAATTGGAGTTTTTTTTTATACACCTTAAATTAGATTGGAAGTTTGTGTTCTAAAAGTTGAAATGATTGTATAGGTTTCTTTCGATCTTCAAATACTGAAGTACGAAAAAAAAAAAACACAAGTTAAATGTTTGTGATTGGATAAAGGTTTTCAAAAAGGGTTATTTACACTACTGTAATTAAATAATTTTGTTATCAAAAAAGCATTCTTGAAGATAGAAAAGAAAATCTCCAATCTCTTTTTTAATTGGAAAATAAAAGTTCAATCCAGCTTATACTTGAGTTATATATTAACTCTAACTAAAGAACAATCGGTGTTGAAATGAAACTTGATAAAATACTTGAATTCACAAATTCTGTTTTTTGGAAATTTTGAAATTTCCCAAATAGAAAATAGTTTTTTCAAAATTTTTCTTTTGAAAAAATAGATAAATTAAATTGTTGTCACTTTTTATAAACTTGATATCCTTTCCCACCAATAAATATAAAGTTAAATAATAATTTACTTTTTGAATGTTTTCAATTTTAGCTCTACTCAACTAGTTAAAGTTAAATAAATCAGGAAACGTGATAAAAATAATTGGAAAAAACTTTATATTTGTTGTTTTTCTTTCAATAGATTAATTTTTTTTCCAATAAAAACTTGAAAAAGAAATATTTTGTTTGATCTTAACCAGAATCTTTTATTTGGATTTCTTTATTTATATTTTAGGATCTAATTGACTGATATTTTTAAGTAACAGCTAGTGATTTTTAATTTCGAATAATTTCCCTAAAAAAAAAATAAATGTATTGAACTCGATGATCACCCACTCCTTTTTCAACAAATTGAAATGAGATAACCAGAAATCAACAAATATCAAGAGAAAGAATTTTATGTGTGTAGAGTAATTGTTTCCATACAATAAACTTACTAAAGGTTAACTTAATGTTGACATCCTTTTTGGCTCTATTCATACACCCAGAGCCAAACGAGTATAAAACAGAAAAACAACAATCTTTAAACTTTTAATTCAAATTACCCAAAAAACTTTTCAATTCTTTGTTAATTCTTTCTTTTGAAGAGAGGAAAGTAAAGATTATTCACATTTTAGATTGTAATAATTAGGTTTATACTGATAGAGACTGTGTTGTCAACTTGAAAGAATTATTGTTTAATAAATCTTATAACTGTAGTCAAAATTAAGCATGCAACGAAAATTTTATACCTGTTTTAAAATAAAAAGCCATGTTTTTTTTGTTATAGAAGACCTATACATCAACCGATCAAAGAAACTGATAATAAACCTAAATAAATATGGTACTAGTTTCTTAAAGTTCTATTATTTAAAAAGAAATTCGAAAAATGAAGGATCAAATTGGAACAATTTATGTCAAAAAATAGAGTAAATTTTTTTGAAAATTTTAATCATCAAATATAACAAAAAGATTAAAAAAAATTGAGAATATTAAAAAAAATTTACAACAAAATGCATTAAATATTTAAATTTTACTAAAAATATCAAGATATTTACTTTCAAAATTGATCTGAACTTAGGTATACTATTTGGTAGTTGATTGTATGTTGACTTGGAACAAGAAGAAAAAAAAAGCACAGACTATATTTTGAAGCACTGATTATAGTCTTTGGGCACTAATTATTTTGATCACTATATATATTTAGTTTTTATTAACAGTATGTGCTTTGAAAAGAAAAGCTTTTACGAAACTAAATTCAAAATTTATCTTGAAAAGTTACCTAAAAACCACAATTCTTAGTGAATGAATCTTGAATTTATATCCAAATATTCTCATGTTAAATGTAAGTTTAAAAATATAGTACAAAAACATTAATTGGTAAAGACTAGACAGATTCCAATAAAATCTAGATAAATTTTATTTAAAATGTTTGGATTAAATAAAAAGTTTTAAAATCCAAAAAAAAAAAAAACCAATAGTAAATTTTAATTCAATAGATAATCTATTAAAGGGGCTTTTATTTGTGTTGTAACATTATTTCAACTGTACTAAGACCATAAAATTCAACTAGTCCATAATGTCTTCATACTTGCCTAATTTCTCTATTTTTAATTAGAAATTTCAATTAAGGTTCCATTCATTATGGTGAATTTTTTTATTCTGAAACTGAAAAAACTTTTTAGTAATTTTTATGAGGACCTAACACCAATCAAAAACCAACCGACCTATGATATACGATCGATCTCCAAAAATCAAAACTAAAGATGAGGAAATTTTAGAAAAAATTGCCAAATAGCGACACTCAATTTCCAATTAGAATGGTTGTGAATATACAATTTTGAAAACAACTATGTCAGTTTTGAAGTTTCACTCTTTGGCGCTTTTTGAGATCTCGGTGACTTTTTTTTCTTTTTTTTCATTTTTCAAATGAGTTATTTTTATCGTAAGAATATTACAAAATCCAAACTTTGTCAAATTTAGAGGGTTACAAAATAACCAAAAACCAGATTAAATAGAATTAAATTGATTGTGAAATTCAAGAAAGAAATTTGTTTTAAATTGAAGAAATTTAACCATATGGAAATAGAAAATGAGAAAAGATGAATTTTTTTTTTAAATATTGATTTTTTAATATTTAGAACTGTTTCAAACTTTTTTTTCTTTGTTTGTTTTTTTTAATCAAGAAGATCCAATGGAATTTTTTTTATTATTATTTGAATTTTGTCAATCAATCGAAGGGCTATTTCACAATATCCTTTTTGGTCTCGGGCCACCCCTTAAGTATAGTGCATATTCACGGTAAATGACTAGACCCTTAAGAGTGATAATTTTCTTTATGATTAACTAATGATAAAACGAAGTATGAATCTTTTTTCAAATAATAAAAAAGTTAATATTCTGATATATTTTTGTTAATTTGAATTAAATCTTTAATCCAAATTATTTGATTTTCTTTATAGAATATAGAATTAAATAGATAGTAATCAATACCTTCAATAATTTCTCTTAATTAAAATATTATTTTTTTATCCAAATTACAAAATTTTGTATTTATTTTTTTCTTATCATAACTATTAAATATATTTATTTGAGTAATTTGTGAAATTACTTAATTTTCATATACGTGTAGACCCTATACGCACTTTAAAGATGTTTTTTTTTTTTTAATATGCTTCTTTTAATTTTGAGATTAAAAAGATAATGACTATATTTTTCTTTTTTTTTTCAAAATTAAAATAAAGAAGATTAATTATTATTGAGTTTTCTCGTGATTCTAAAATCCAATAATTTTCAGAAAAAAAAAAAAAGAATTAAAAATATATAATTGTTAGGTTTTCAGGAATTTGAAAGAAAATAGTATTATGTTGATTTTTCTTTCTTGTTTTGAATTTTGGAAAAGCACCTTTAGGCTTTTTTTAATTTCCATTTTGAAAATCAATACATTTTCGAAAAAAACACAAGATTAAAAAAAAAAAATGATAAAATTCTCATAGAATATCAATATATACACAACAAACTTGGATTTTACCCAATTATTTTCAATTCTGGAAAATCTAGGTAATAAACAATAATTGCCATTACTTATTAACCTGGCTATTTATTGATATTAATATTATTTTAATATTTTTTAAATAATCTTTACCTTTCAACTAAGAACTATTTTTTTTCAATTTTTATCAAAAAAATTTTTTAGATTTAGTTAATAATTTAAAGTTTTCTAATACTTATTAATATTTTTTCTTTTGAGGAAACAAAATAAATTTTTCCAAATTGTAAATCTATTGAATTATTACCAAATAAGTAATGACATATCAACAGAGTCAAAATTTAATGTGATTATATAAAATTAAAAAAAAAATTTCCAAAAACAATCATAAGGTAACAAATATTTATTTACTTTAATTTTATTCTCAACTTTTTCAAACAAAAATGAAATATAAATCAGAAATTATATTTAAACTAAACTCCATTTCAAAAATTGTAATTCACTTGAAAGAATAAATTGAAAAAAAAATAAAGTTTAAGAGAATACTCAAAAACAACTAATAATTAAATATGATTTTTAATTAACCATCAAGTCATTCTAAATATATAAAAATCTGATATTTAGAAAATTAAAAAAAAATAAAACCAAAAACTCAAAAAAAGTGATTCATATTTTTTGAAATGAGAAATTACCGATTGTTAATTACTTACCTTTGACTGAAAAAAGTTAATAACAAGATTTTTTGCAGACAATTAATTTCATTTTAAAAGACATTTTATAGGTTTTCAATTTTCTAAGTGATTATTTGTCTTTTCAAAGATCTTTTTTTTTTTTTCAAATGATCTTTTTACAAAAAAAAAAAAGTATCAAAAAGAAAAAGAAAATAAAAAAAAAAAGAAAAAAAAGCAAAACAAAAAAGAAAAAAAAAATAAAAACAAAAATTTGCATAAGTAGAAAAAATGGTTTCGATCCAAAATTTGAAAATATTTTTTGGAAAGGAAAATGGGATAAAACCCTCAAAACAACTTCCATTAAGGGAGTAGCTACACCATAAAACATGATATAAATTTGAAAGAGATGAGATAAGAGTATTTTATATTAGTTGATGTGATCGTAGATTCTCTAAAAATTTATTTTAAAAAATTATTTGTTATTTTTGTTTGAGTAATGTTAACAATAAAAAAAAAGAGAATATATTGATAAAATAGTTTTGATTTTTTTTTTTTTTTTAAAAATCAACTTAATTCCCAAAATTTAGGCATGGTTTAAACACTGAAAGAATAATAATATCATACTTTAGATTCAATTTGGAAAGAATTTTGATTTTTCAAACTAGTTCATTTTTAGTCTTTTTTGTTTTGTTTCTTTTTTCAGTTCGTTTTTTTCCATTTACAAAATATTTTTTATTTGATCTGGAATTTTTTGTTCGATCGTTTGATAGAAGGTTAGTGTTAAGTTTCTTAAATTGAAAAATCACATATATTGGTTCAATGATATCTTATCATTTGATAGATCAACAATTGTTAGTGAAATTTAACAAATTTACCAATACATTTATTGTTCAGCTCGTTTTATTATTTTTGACACACAGAGTTTTGATTTTTTTGTTTTATATTGTTTTCTTTTATTTGGATGAAAAAGGAGTACTTATAAAAACATTAAAACTATCTTAGTTAAATGTGATTTTCTATTACGTTTGGAAAAATATAATAAAGTTAGTCTCTACCTTTCTATTTTTGATTTTCTGATGTGTCCAAATTTTTGGAATTGAGTTTATTTTTTTTTTGGGAGAAGATAATTTTAGATTCCTAGAATAAAACTTATAACTATTTTTTCGTTTAAAATTTGGTTGAATATAATCATATTCACTTCTCCAATTCGACCAAATCCGACTATTTAAAAACCATAACAAGAAATGTTTTGGGATAATTATTATTTTTTTGGAATCCTTCTAGCTATTTAAGTCCCATATATGTTTCCTTTTGTGATTCTTTCAATTGTAATGTTGTTGTTCATTTTAAACAAAATCCATTGAATCCCAAATGTAACAGAGAAAAAACTATTTCTATTTGCTTTTTGTTGTAATGATTAAAAAAATTTCAAAAATGATGCAAAAATAACAAAATAAAAAAATCAAATGCCACAATAGAATGTTGAGATAAGGACGTAAGATAAGTCATTCAACACCTGAAACACTATTATAAGCAATTCAACTCAATATTCTATTGTGGCAATTTCTTTGAGACTTTGAAAAAAAAATTTAAAAAATCTAATGAATGAAGTACTTTAAATAATAAAAATCAATGAGAGAAAACCAAAGTAAAAAATGTTATTTTCTGATCCTCTTCAAAATTATAAAAAAGTGAAAAATTTTCCTTTACCGTGGCTACTCCCTTAAGATTATAAACAGAGTCAAAATTTTTGAAAAATAGTTTATCTTGAAGTGTACTTGTTGCTTTCGTAGGTATTTTTAAAACTCTGGATCAAACAAACCCATTACTAGATTAATTTGATTATTGTTAGTTATGTCTGAAATAGATTGAGAAAAAATGATAAATTCTTTTGTAATAATTTTATGTAGCAATCAAATTTAAAAAGAGCCTTTAAAAAAAAAACAAAAAAAAACAAACAAAAAAAAATAATTGTTTTGGTAAATTAACATCACAATCTTCGTATTTACCCAATAATTTATTAAATTAACTTTTTATCTATTCTTCAATGAAGAAAAATCAAAATTAGAATAAAAAAAAATACTAATTTTTTAATTTTGTTCTGAAAGCTGAAATGAAAATTTATTCAAAAAATAAGAAAAAAAAAAACAAACCAAAACAAAGAGAATTGTTATTTTACATTAATAAACATTTCCCCTTTCCCTTTTTCCCTTTTCCACCGGACTTTTGTTCAAGAGCAGCCCTTTCTTTTCTAATCGATCTTACGCATTCAGCAAATGATTCTTCAATATTAATTACATTTTTAGCAGATGTTTCCATGAACGGATAGCCATAACTATCTGCAAGATCTTTTCCTTCTTTTTTTGAAACCTCATGGTTGTTTTTTGGTAAATCAACCTTTATTTAGAATTGTTTTTGCGTATAGTTATTGTTTTGTAGAATATTTTATCAATGGATTGTGTTGTGTGTTTATTTATTTTTTTTTTTTATTGGAAAAACAAGCACCAAGTACATTTGAACAATTAGTCACTTACTGAGAAATATTAAAAAACAAAAAAAATAAGAAATAAAAAAAGAAAGATCGTTGCGGATAAATAATTACTTTATTGGCCAAAAGTACGATTGGTAATGAATCAGCGTCTTTGGCCCGTAGAATTTCATCGTGAAAATCGACGATTTCTTCAAAAGCTTTTCTATTATCTACAGAATAAACTAATAAAAACCCATCTCCATTTTGAAAATGATGAGATCTTAGACTTGAATATTCTTCTTGTCCTGCTGTATCCTTTTTAATTTTTATTTTTATTTTTATTTTTAATTTTATTTTTATTTTTAATTTTAATTTTTATTTGGATTTTTATTTGAATTTTTATTTTTATTTTAATTTTTATTTTTATTTTTATTTTTATTTTTATTTTTTTGTGTTATGAGAAAGTTCGTGAGGTGGGTTGTAATAAAAATGGGGAAAAAAAAAATTAGTCAACAAAGAAATAAGTTTAAGAAGATAAAAATTATTGGTATTGATCAAATACAGTTCCTTACTGAGAAATTATATTTAGGGGATTCTTGATTTACAATTACTATTTGTTCGAAAATAAATAGAATAAAATTTTCGTTCAGCTAGCTAAAAAAAAAAAAAAAAAAAAGTAAATAACCTAAGGAATATTTAATATCTTTGGGGTATTCGGCAATATTTATATTTTGGTTTCATCTTTTAGATCTAGGACTTTGAAGATTAGTTTGAATTCTGAGGAATTTTTTTTTTTTGGAAAGATGAATGAAAATTTTGTTCAATTGATTTTTTTACAAATAGTGGTAGCCTCAATTCAAGGAAGTTGGCTTGGTAATTCTTCTTTCAAGCAATGTATTTCCCATTCTGGAAAAAAATTGTCAAATGGAAAAAAATTGTCCAATCGGTTTTAATTGTAAGACGGTAGTGAAAAGTGCAAATTTTCAAATAATTTTTTAATTATTTTTCACAGATTAATGAAGATATCTGAAATTAAAATTCCTCAAACTGAAAGAATGCCTATTGTTAAAATCTTAAAGCCAATTCTGCACACGAATAGGAAAAAAGCCTAGCATCAAAAAATCGAAAAAAATGCACTTTATCTAAGTTTTACAATTAAATCTCAAATTTGGAAAATTGTACATGCTTCAATTTTGGTTTTATTAAATATTTTGAATTCCATTTTGATTCCCAGAAGCAATCTAATTTTTGGACTTGGTTTTTGATTTCTGTCAAGCCTAAAAAAACAGGTAAAAAATTATGTGAAAATTTGCACTTTTCACTACCACCTTACAATTATAGCAGGTAAAAAAATACTGGACATGAAAATAATCCCTGACAAGATTTTTAATTGTGAATATTAGTAAAATTGTTGTGTAATTTCATTTATTTAAGATCAAATCCTGTTAATAAATAACCAATTTTTTTATGAGATTAGTAATAAACCTACCTAAAGTTCATTAAAGTAGTTTTTCTATAGAATACTCAAGTAAATGTTTGATAGCTAAAGTAGATCAACTTTTTTTGAAAAACAATTACTCGAGTTTTATAGAGGTTTACTAGAGTTTGGAAAATGATAATTTTTATCCTATGTTTTTTGATTGATTGAATAGTGTTTTGAACAAGTTTGATTTCATTAATCATCATTCTAATAAGTGGGTGAGTTATAATTTAAAAAGTTTGATTCTTCTAAAAAATGATTTGATTTTAATATAATGAAATTACACAAAACAATTTTACTAATATTCGCAATTAAAAATCTTGTCCTAGATTATTTTCATGTCCAGTATTTTTTTCACTGCTTTAAAACCGATTTGGCAATTTTTTTCCAGAATGGTTAATTGAAAAATAAATTGAAGAAAAATTTCATTCATCTTTTTGAAAAAAAAACAAATTTTTGAAAATTTTAAAGAAATCTTGAAATTGTCAAGTTACCATTTACCAAAAGGTGTAATTCAAACAATTAATCAAGATCAAATTCCGAAAAAAAATAAAAAAAGAACATGTAAATACTGATAAATTCAAATAAATATCTGTAAATTTTTACTTCCGTTTCCTATTTTACAAATTATTTTACACAAGCTTTGAAGAAGCATTCTCTTTCTTTAAAATGTTAAAAAACTTTGTAAAATTGGCTCTCCTTAATAAGGTTCTTTCTCTTGAGTTGTTTTAAAAGTTGAGAAATGAGATTACAAAATTAGGAAATTGAACTAAAAATTTTATTTAATATATTTGAATTTATCAGTAAATTCAATCAAGCCCCTAACTCACAATTAGGAAGTCAAAACACAAACAAGATTTAATAATTTAAAGGGTTTAAATTTTAAGAGATCTTTGAAATATGTTTTTGGGAAGGGGTGAATGAAAAATTTTTTTAAATTTATTTCCCAATTAACAGTATTCATTAAAATAGTGAAACCCTTTGATTTTGAAACGAGCTCTCTTTTGATTTGAACAAAAACAAGTGTTTTGATTCGAATCAAGAAAAAAAGTATTACAATTTGAGAATAATTTACAGCAAGGAATAACGATCAAACATGAATAAGAAGAATAAAGATCAAAAATAAACAAAAAAAAGGAATTTTACCAAAATATCAAGATATGCAACTTCACTGTCGACATAGATGTGCTTTTTGTAACATTCTAAATCGCAAAAAATTTATTTGTTTTTGTTCGGAAATGAGAATAATCGAAGACAGAAGAAAAAAAACCATTTTTAAGCAGAATAACAAAAAAAAAAAAAAAACAAAAAAAAAAAAAGTTTTTCTATTTTACCTTCGATTGTCGGATCTTTTTGTAATAAAATAAATTGAGTTTGTTCAAAGTCATTTTCAGTGAAAAAAAATGTTTGGGTTGGTGTCAAACATGAAAAAAGAAAAAAGGGTTGAGTGTAAAGAAAATAGGAAATAAACGAAAATAGATGGGGATTTTTGACAACAAAAACAAAAACAAAAACAAATAAATTTGATAACAAAACAAATAAATGTAATTTAAGAAAAGAGGAAAAAGAAAAAGAAGAAGTACCATAATCCCGAATAAATTGTTGTGAAATAAATTGAAGTGTTATTGCAGATTTTCCCACGCTACCAGGTCCAGCAATTACTATTTGATAACGAAGTTCAGTCATGTAAAAATTTAATTATGTTCGGAAGAAAAAAGACTCAAAAACAAATACAAAAAATGAAAAACAGTAATTTGAGTTTTGTTCTTGGGCTCTGTAGATAAAATGTTTATTGTTTTGGATCTTTATTTTCACCAATTCTTTCTTCCTTTTTCCTTTTTCCTTTTTCTTTTTTAGAATTCTAAAAGTTTAAGGTTTGTAATCACTAATATTTGATATAAAATTCTCAAGTATAGGGTGCTGGAGCATGATATTTGGGTTCTTAGATTTATCGGATTCATCTTTGCATTAATTTTAATAGAGGTAAATGTTGTTTTAGCAATTTATATTTTCCTTTTTCCAAAATCTGAATGAAACCAATTCCCTAAAAATTTAAGGTTTATTTTTCCACTATTTGAAATTAATTTGTTATTTTTATAAAGAGAAGAATGTTTGTGTGAGTTTGTTCCTTTTTTTAAAGTTCTGATCATTAAAGTATAGAAAGTTTTTATTAATTCCCACAAAATGTTATTCTCACATTTTCTATTTTGAGTATTTTCTTTATAAAGCATTAATTTATCTCATCTTTTAAATATTCAAAACTAAAGAATATTTAAAGAAGCATGTTGTTATTATTGTTGTTGGATGTAAGTTTTGAAGAGCTTTTTTATTTTTATCTCTTTGAAAATTTATTTTCTTTTGTATTTTTTTATTTGTCAAAAATTACTTTTAATTTTTTTTTTTATTATTTAAGGTTGGAGTTATTGACACCTCTTATTTGCCCGTTTTCCTAAATTTTTATTTAGGAATTTAATTAAAGACTCAAAAATAAGTTTATTACCCACTAAGGCTAATAAGCAGTTTGAATCCTTTTTTATAATAATATTAGAAATATTATTATTATTTAATATATTCGATATATTATTTTTTTTTAATATTTTCATAGGCTGAGCAGTTCCATAGAAAAAATTACTTTTGATTTTTAAAAAGTTTTTAATTTGACAAATAAATTTAAAAATTGAAATATTCTTTAATAAAATACTCAAAACAATTCCTACTGAGATGAAATTAACTTCATATATAAAAAAGAAATTTTTCAGATATATAATTAATACTTCTTATTTGATATTTTTTGAGATTGTAGAATGGAATTATTGTTACAATAAAACAACTTTAATGAATATTTTGAAGAACTGACAAACCTGGTATTTTTATACTTATAATTCTAATAGTATTTGGGATAACAAAATCAGATATAAAATTTTATCAAAATTAGTTTATTATTTAAGAATTTCCAAAAAAATTGAGGTTTGTTCAATTTATGAGTTAAAGATCAAAATAGCTGGAATGAATTTAATATATAACTTTTGATTTTTTGGATTGATAATTGAAATATTATTTTCATTTTGCTACTTTTTTTTGGCCAAACACAAGAGTAAATATGAAATGTTGTAAAAAATAGAGTTTTTGCAATTTTCGAGATAAATAAAGAGTTCCATGCAATTACCGACAATTTGGTAATAGTAAATATGATATCTGATTATCTTAATAGACTAATACGAAGTTAAATCAAAAAATCATTTGGTAAATACCAATCTTTCAATTTTTAAAAAAAATCATTTTTCGAACAATGTATTGGTATTTACCAAACTATTTTATATTGAAAATCCCCTTGAGACCAAAAATCAAAACGGGTGTTTCGTTTACTATTACCAAAATTTGTGGATTAATATATGGAACTTTTTTTTATCTCGAAAAATGTAAAAACTCTATTTTTTACTACATTCCTTATTTACACTTGTGAATTAACCAAAAAATAAAAATTATAATTTTTTTAAAAGCTCCAAATAAGCCCATAATTAAAATTTTAATCTCCAATCCACACATCACTTTCATTTTTTTATAAATATTTTTAACCCTATTAGTTTTTGACTCATAAATTCAGATTTCTGAAAAAAAAAAAAAGAAAAAAAAATGAACCTATTACTTTTTTATCTTCGATTAAATCACTCTTTAACCCCAAGATCGATTAGCTAAGATCAAAATTAACAAGTCACAACACCATACACAATATAATTTTTTTCCCAATTCTAGAGATTGTAATTCTTAGGGGAGTCAGTAAGTTTATAAATAATCTACAAATATATTTAATGAAATAAATAAATTAGTTTTTAAATCATCCTGAAATTGGGAAATTCAAATAAAAATATCATTACTACTATTCAATACTGATGATGATTTTTTTAAAAAATGAATTATTGTCTGAAAACGTCTATACCATCTTTTCCTCATTTTCTAAAAGTTTTAAATCAATATGTTTTCTGATTAATTTTTTTAAAAAATTATCTTCTTAGGAGAAGAAAGAAATCTTATTTTTTTGTTTTGGGTATGCTGGACAATCTAATAACAATAAATTCACTAAATTTTAAAATTACTTGGTATAAAAAATAAAATTAATTGAAAAAATAAAGTTTTAAAATACTTGACTATAAATTAATTTGTACTATAACCAAAAAAACATGGGAACTTTTATTTTTAAATATAATTCTTAAATAAATCGCTGCGAAAACTAAAAGTCTTTTTCAAATGAAAGGGAACAAAAATTTTCAAGAATTATTCATAATTAAATCAAATTAATTGTAGTATCATTCTAAAATATAAAAACCATTTTAGAATATAAAAAACACTCAAATGACTATTTACAACTCATTAAAACAAAAGAATATAAATTAAAATGAAAATATTCGAAAAATTGATGTACCTTTTTATTTGAAATGAGAAATCTCGTTGTGTAAATTGTAATGAAAAAAAAATCTAAAAACAATAACAACCTTTGAATACGTTGAATTGGGAAAAAGTTATTTACAAGTTATTGATAACTCTTTACACATCAGATTTTTGTTCTTTAAAGTCCCATTTTAGAGATAAAACCTCAATTCATCTTGGTATTTTGTTTGAATTTTTCTTTTCTTTATTTTCTCTTTGCTTATTGGTTCCATAAATCAATCCAATAATGGTCTTTCTTAATTCCTATTTCTAGCCCATTCGAAATCAAACTTGAACTATTTCCATTTTTATAGTTTTAGATTATTTCCGAATTTGTATCTTCTTATCTTGTTTTTTTTTCATTTTCCAACGGTTTACTAATCCAAAAATAAAAAAAAACAAAATGAAAAAATGAATAATTCAAATTAAAATCACCAATAAGTAATTATCTTATTAACATCAAATTCAATAGTATAGATGATTTGAGAGGTGTTTATTTTTCTTTGAAAAAGAGTTTAGTTAAATATATAAAATTATTAAAGTTCATTCATTTAACTTTATAATAATTTTATTATTTTTTAGTATCAAATAACTTAAATAAAAGATATTAAAATTTCTCAACAAAGTTTTAAACAATATTTTTTCATTAAAAATTGAATTGATTTATTTCTTTTTGGTAATAATTTTTTTCCTAATATCTTTTATTGTGTTAATATTTCTAATAGAATATTGAGTTATAACTGTATATTTTGTTAAAAAGATGATTTTTGTCTTTGCTATATTCCTGTATTTTTATTGAAATTACATTTAATTTGTTTTTTCAGAAAAATGGACATTTTTTTTTCATTTTTTCCAGATATTTCAATGAAAATATTCTAAAATAAATATCTTAGATGTTTAATCAATTATGGTTACTATTTGGAAAAATTATGAATTTTCAAATTTCATAATTGATCATATTTTTATTTTAATAAAAATAGTCAATTATAATCATATATATTCATCATTCTTTAAAACTCAACAAATGTGTTAATAGTCTTCAAAGTGATATTCACCAATCTTTAAAATTTGGATAGATCTTACAATCAGGTCCACTTTTAGGACACAAACTTTGAACGAAATTTAAGTCCAGTAAAAAATTCAAATTAAGGCAGAAAATTCGGATATTAGTAAAATTATTTATGAGAAAAAAAAATTCCAAAAAATTTGCTTTAATTTGAGATTTTTTTCATTTAAATTTGGTTGATAGTTGGGGTCTTAAAAGTGGAACTGAATTAAGAAATACAGGAAATAATCACAAAAGTAACTAAAAATTGTTACCTGAAATATCGTGCACTTCAAAATCCTGTTCTTATTTGATGAACACAAAAAAAGACTCTGTCTTCGAAATTAGCCATTCTAAGAGATTTTGGCTTATTTTTCCTTTTATTTTTTTTTTAAACAAACCGAAATATCTTATAAATACATCAAAATTTATGATCCATTTTCATTTCTTTAAAGTTAATTGCAAAATAAGAGATCAAAACTGTCACTGAGCTTTCCCAAAAAAATCCTCACCTCACAAGGATGAAAATAAAGCAGCAAAGTATAACTCTTAAAAGACGGAAATTAATATTATAAGTCTCTTTATGGAATTAAAAAATGAAATGTTACTTGATTGATAAAACAATTTTGTATGGAAATCTCAATGAAAATTTTGATCAATTTATTTTTCAACAAATAGGAAAGCATTTTTTATTAAATATAGTTTTTTTTGGGCGAACTAAGAAACCTCTCAAAGAAATTTGACAATTAAAAACAGAAAAAGAAAGGAAATTATTACTAATAAAACTCCCCTATAATCCCAAAAAATTTAAAGAAAAAACTAGAGAAAAATCAATTTGAATGATTTTGACTTTCATTTTTTAATTTTTTTCCACAAAACAAGTAGGGTTATGCAAAAAGTTCCATTTCCCGATTTTGTAGAACCTCTCAAGATGTCGAAAAAATATTTTCAAATTGTTGAGGAACCGATCAATTCAGAACAACACAGCTGCCGTATAAAAAAGAAAAAATTTTGTGTGTGGCACGGGATTGCAAAACGCAATGCAAATTTTCATTATTATTACCCAGAAAAGATGGGTGGTATAATTACAAAACCAAAACCGCCACAAGGTAAAAAACTATTCATTTGCAATTTTTGTTATCACCACTGGTTGAACTATAACAAATTTCTCAAAAGTAAAACCAGTACAGAACTTTTACAATACCAATCCGAAATTCGAAAAACGAATTTAAAAACAAAAACCGAAACAAAAGAAAAAGAAACCGAAAAAGAAACAGAAACAGAAACAGAAACAGAAAAAGAAAAAGAAAAAGAAAAAGAAAAAGAAAAAGAAAAAGAAAAAGAAAAAGAAAAAGAAACCGAAAAAGAAACAGAAACAGAAACAGAAAAAGAAAAAGAAAAAGAAAAAGAAAAAGAAACAGAAAAAGAAAACGAGAGAAAAAGAAAAATGGGAAACGAACAAAACAACACCCACGAAAATACAATTAAAAAAAAGAAAAAAAATCCAACAAATGATAAAAAGGCTATTGTGCAAGTAGAAATTGTTCCATATGAATATTAAAATGGAACGATTTTTTTTTTTGTTTTCGAGTCTTGCTCTTTATTATTAAACTTTTTAAATAATCAAGACTTAAATAAATTAATTACAGACTCAAAGCGAAATTAAAGAAACCTTTTCTTGAATAATTTAAATTTAATGATAATAAATTCGAAATAAAAAATAACTTTTTTTTTTATTTATTATATAAGGGAGGGGTTATTAACAGCTCTAGTTTACCGTTAGGTTTTTTTTAATTCAAGAAATAAAAAGAAAATGATGAAATTTTCAATTTATTTCTCAAATTAAAAAAAATTGGGAGCAATTTCCAGAATTTTTGAAATAATTGAGTAAAATATTTGAAGTTTTCTGTTTATTTGTTAAATTATAAGATTTCGGTTAGGTTTTTTTGAGTTTTCTATTTATTTGTGAAGTGTTTTAGGTTTTTTTGAGGTTTTCTATTTTATTTGTGAGGTGTTCTAGGGTTTTTTTTTTGCTTTTTGAAATAAACAGAAAATTTAAGAAATTATCTTCATATTTCAAAAAATCAAAAAAACCTAAAGGCGATTTTCCAGAATTCAAAAGAATGGAGAAAAATCAAAGATTTTAGTAGATTTTCTTGGTTTGTGAAAAAAAAAATTAGTCGTTTTTTATATATATTTCAGAAATAAAAAGAAAATTTTTGAAATTTTGGTTTAATTTTTTAGATTTAAAAAAACTCAACACCAAAAAATATTTAAAATGGAAGCGCGCCACGTCCATATCAAAACTTAGAAAATAAACAAATTATCTAAGCATATATTCTTATGTTTATGATAGGAATAAAATTAAAACAAAGTTCAAAACTTATTCAAAAAATCTTTAAACAAATCTATGAAGATATCTATCATTTTTATTGAAAAATACATTTTATAAAAAGAAATCAAGTGATTTGGATTAAAGAATAGAAATATATGAACAAAAACAATAAAATGTATATTCTTGATATTATTCTAAAAAAAATACTCATTATTTATCTTGTCATTGGTTAAAGATAAAGAAAATTAAAAGTCTTTCTTGAAATTTCAAAATAAAAATTTAGAAATATGGGAAGTACTGTCGAGTTTCATAGAATTCAAAAGAATAGAGAAAAATCTTAGATTTTACTCAATTATCAAAAATTAAAAAAAAAACTAATGGCTGTTTTCTTGGGCTTTACTGTTTCATTTATAAAATATCTTGATTTTCAAAATAATAATAATAATAATAAACCCAAGAAAAATAAATGATCCTTTTCCAGAATTTAAAAGAATAAAGAAGAATCTTTGATTTTACTCGGTTATGTTAATTTCAGGAAAATAGAACAATTTTTTATATTTGATAAATAAACTGAAAATTATTTAAATTTTAGGTTTATTTATTGAATTAAAAAAAAACTAATAGTAAAAAGAAAGTATATTGTTAAATCATCTCTCTTCCATAAATATATATATAATTAATAACAAAAAAACTTGTTTTATGTCCTTACTCTACATTTGGGGAGTAAATTTAAGAAATATATCTTTATCAACTTTGAGGTCTTCAGATTGAATGTTTTAGCTCTAAACATGCATTAAAATACATATTTTTTTCTGAAATTGTGTTTTTTTTTTATCAATGCATGAATTTATTTTATTTGATCTGATCTAATTTTATAATAATATTTCAATAATGGTATTTTTTTCGAGAAATTTGAATATAGGGCTTTGATATGGTTTTTATTCAATAAAAACTGAGTTTAATTTTGCCTTTTTCTGTGGTAGATACTACTATCTAAATTATTTTAATAAATAATTTATTATTATTTAATATCTTAGAATATCACATAGAAAATTTGTTTTATTTATTGATTACCCTTAAATAAAACTATATAAGGTATTTCCAAAAGAGTGAGGCATTTTTTTTTTTTACATTTAATAAAAAATCATCTTTATTAGCGGAAGTATTTGTTAATTGACAATACCAAACTAAGTTTAATATTAATACCGATTGAATCAATGGCTTTTGTATTTATTTCAAAATATATTTGATGAAATATTCCAAAAAAATGAAAAAAAAAAATAGTACTTTTTTGGGTGAAAACGATGTACGAACAATTTCAATAAAAAACTAGAAATATGGAAAAAGTACCATTGATTTTTTTAACAATAAAACACAGTTATATGTTTTCAATTTTATTTGAAATTTTGTTGAGATTAAACAAGTTATGAAAACGATTTTTTCGATCAAAAATAAAACAATTAACACCAATTTTCACCCCTAAAAATATCAGATAAAATCGAGATCAGTAAATTTAATATCTTTCCTTTATGAAATACAATACAAAGAAACAAATTGAATAATTCTCAGAATTTTATAAATGGCAGTTAATGATTTTGTATATTTAAATACATAATTCAAGATTTAGTTTAACAAATATTTTTGAAAATAAATTTGTCCCACTGTTATGGAAATAGCTTATATATATATGATTATAAATTGATGTTACATAAAAAAGATTAAATCGAATTGAAAAAAAAAAATAATAATTTTTTTCATTTTAAAATTTGTAATTTTAAAAACAAGATATTTTTTCAAATTTAAATGGATTTACCAAAATTTTGAGTCAGATGAATAATTTATTTGTTTTATAATTTTTAAGATTTTTTAAATTTTTGACTTTTTTCATTTTTTTCAAATCTAGACATAAAATATAAAATATTATTGGATAAGAAACCTGATATCAAAAATTATTTTATGATATCTGGTTTAAAAATATATTGGTATATAATTATTATATATATATATATAGATATTTCAAATTTATTACAATTAAAATTAAAAAAAAAAAAATTATTCGTTATTAGGATTATTTTTACAAATAATATTTAAAAGTTATTTTATATTTTTTTTTAATTTAGGGTTTATTATTTATCAATTGTAAAAGTTTTCATTGATTTAATTCCAAGGTATTAATGAAATTATTTAATATTTTTTTTTTTTTCAAAGTATTTTCTATTGTTTAAATTGAATTCAATAAAATTATTTTTTATTTTCTTATATATATATATATATATATATATATATATAATATTTTCTATTACTTGAATTGCAGATTTAGAAAATTATTCATTTTATACTTTAATTCAGGCTAGTATAATGATATTAAATTTCTATCTTAATTAAATATTTATTAAAAGTTTCTCTAAAAAAAAAAAAGAAAATTTTCAATAATTGTTCAAAAGTTTTTTTTTAATAAAATTAAAAACACTATTTGATGTTTATTATTAGTAACTCAATTTATTATATTTTGAATTACTATTAATATAATCAAATTTCGAATTAAAAAATTTAAAAAAAAATAAAAATCTTCAAAAAAAAATTAAAAATGTATCAATTTATTTTTTTTTTACCATAAACAAAAAAAAATATAAAAACAAAACTACTTTATCTTTGAACTATTTTGACTTTTTATTAGATTTAAAATCTAGATTATTGATAAATAAGAAAATAAATAGTTTAACACATCTATATAATTTTAAATCTATTAGTTTAAACTAGGTGAAATTTAGGTCATTTGTAGTTTTTAACGATCAAAGAAATCATCTTCATCATTCAAAAAGTCTCATATTTTTAACCAAAGTTTTCACTTTCACAACTCACATCATCTTTAATCATTCAAGAAAGTCTTAGAAAAGTTGTAAATTTTCTAAAGTGTTTTAAAGTTTAAAAGACCCAAAGCTTTATTAAATTCATGTGATTTTTCGGGCTATCCTTTTTGAATAGTTGATTCATTTTTTGAAAATTATTTGAATTCAAAACTCCTTTCGGTTGTTTTTTTTTCAAAGAGATATGGAAGGAAACTTAGATGGAGTCAAAATTTCCTTTGATTTCCCAATATCAGAAAATAACAAAACATCCTACAAATTAGAACGCCTAATTGATTTGACATTTCTCACAAATAATGGGTTAGATAAAGGCGAAGAAAGATTTTCTAAAAAGAATCAAAAGGGGTTCAAAAAAGATCAAAAATTACAAAGAAAAATCTGTTCGAATAATTTACTAAATATTTTCCGATCTATAATGAAAGATCTTGAAAAAAACGAAGAGTTTAAGAATTGTATTCTAAACTACACAACCAACCAAAAACAAAATATTAATGAAAGGGACTGTAGTGGAAGCAATAATTGTAATAATAATAAAACTAATTTTAATTTAACAACAGCTTCTGATTTGAAGGAAAAGAGCTTCAAAGAAATTAAAAAGAATGAAATAAAAAATGGATACAGAGATAAAACACTTTATAAAGAAAACCAAAACTTTCAACAAGACAAAAAAACAGGACAATCGATTGAGAATTCAAAAAACAAATCGAAAAATCAAAATACTGTCAAACAAGCAAAAAAAAAATACAAGCCAAATACAATATTTGATCATAACCAAAAGAACATGCAGTTTAAAACAGAAAAAAATGAAAGCACAGTGTTACAAAAGAAAGAGATCAAATTCGCTTTTCATGAAAAGTACAATCCCCAAAACACAAGCAACTCTTTTTTAGCAACACTAAACACAAACCAATCGGATAAAAAGACCACCTCAAATAAAAACAAAAACAAAAACGTAGGTTCAAGCACAGTCTTTCTTGAAAAGTCTTCTCTAATTCCAAATAAATATTTTTCAAACAAGTCTGGGAATATGTTTAAAAATATCTCTGCTTTGCATTACATTTCAAAATTACAGCCCTCGGTTTCATTTTTTACTCAACTAAAATTGGAAACCTTAAAAAGTAACTACATTTCCACAAAACAGGAGATTGATAAGAAATTTAATAGCTGGTCATCAAATATTGATCGTTGTGGTTTGTTTTATATACCTGAATTTGAAAAGAATTTTGAAAATAAACTTTCCCAAATCCTTTCACTTTACAATGAACTAATGACTGACTTAGATAAAAAAACGTTTGAAATTATTAATAACTTGGAGGTATTAGAATTCAAAATTGATGTGAAAAAACAAATGTCGTGGAATTCTTCAGAGAAATTATCTGTCAATGATCCAAATTTGTCTGAAAAATCTTCCAAGATCCATTTAAATTCAAGCCCAAATCCAAATTCAACGAGGAGGCTGTATTCTAAATTGAAAATTGAAAGAAAACGTCTGGGATCACATGCCAAGCAAACTCTTCAAAAATGGTTTGACGAGAGATATAATACAGAATCTGGGCCATATGCCACCTATGAACAGAAGAAAAAACTTGCTGTATCTTCAGGTATAACCATAAAACAAGTCACTTCATACCTCGGAAACCGAAGAAGAAAAATAAGAGAGAATTACCTTTGCGGTTCTCTGAAAAAACCGCTTTGGTTATAAGTTTTTTTTTATCCAATTTATTTTTTTTTTTTGGTTAATTATTATGAAAAATATTTTGTTATTTTAAATTATTTTTATGTTTGCATTTAAATTCCTCATTACCAAATCTTAAAAAAATTACTTTCTTCTATCTGAAATATTTAAATAGGATTATTTTTTTAATTTTCATCCTTATTTTTTTTGATTTTTTTTTCAGGGAATTTTCACATATGTTGAATTTCATGATACTTCAAAATATTCTTAGACTTGGTATTTTGTCTTTGATTTATTAAATCCAACACCCCCCAAAAAAATAAATAAATAAAAATGGTGACAAAAATTAATTGATTTTAAATGTTCAATGGAAGACAACAAAAAAAACCATGAAAAAAGAATGTTTTTTCAAAAATTATTCCACATCTAATAAACTAACTTTAATTTTTTCCTATTATTATTCAATAAAAATCAAATATACATTTCTGAATTTTTTTTTTTTTAGTAAAACATTCTTTTTGATTATTTTTTGAGAATTCTATATGGTATTTTTTACAAGAAAAACGAAGGCTTTTGATTAGATCCAATATGCAAAGATTTATGATGGGGTATTGATCATAAAAATTTAATTAGTTAAAATGGAAATATTTTAATCCAAAGTTATAAATTCATTTGAATTAATAAAAAGTGATGAGAAAAGTTCTAACTGGAATGTATTTGCAATTTCTAGTTTTGTGAGGTAGCAATTCCTTTATATATTTTTATTCCAATTCTATTTTTTTTTTGAATTTTTTTTTTTTTTGATAATTTTTAATAAATGGATTGTTACAGTGAAATCAGAATCTTGAGAAGAAACCAAATTACCTGGAAAATAAATAAGTCAAATTTCAAAATTAGGTACAAAGTTTATTATTATTATTATTTTTTTTTTTTTTCATTTGTCTTTCAAAAAAAAAAAAATGATTACACTGTATTTTTATTTATTAATCTATATTCGCTATTCTCTCTAAGCACTTTAACAAAATATATTATTATTCAAAAAAAAAAACAATTAAACAAATTTTTTTCTGATGAAAAATCTGCCCCTATTTTTGAAATTTCGCAAAAATGTAAATGTTTTAAATTGGTATAAAGAGATAAAATGTTGTTCTAATACTTAACCAAAAGATCCAATCGAAAGGATTGGAATAGAAACAGAAAAAGAAAAGAAATTGTAAGAAATAGTGAAGAAGTAAAAGGGGGGGGAGTATTTAAGACAAATAATGTAAATGTAAGATATAAGATTATAAAAAAAAAAAAAAAATTATATTTTTTACTTTAAATATTATTATATTTGTTATTATGTTTTGTATTAAATATACTAAATAGCGTAAATTATAACTATTGGATTGAATCTTAAAAAAAAATTGAAAATAAGTTCTCTCACTTTATAATGTTATTGTACGTCGTGTTGTCAGATTTTTCCCATATATTCTAAACAAATAAATAATTCTATTTTTAGATCAGAGTCATTTTTTCTGGTTACATATTTTTTGTGTTTTACTTTTTTTCATTTTTTCTAATTTCTTTTTTTTTATTTTGATTTCTTTTTTTTTTTTTTTTTTTTGATTTCTTTTTCTTTTTTTCTTTTCTTTTTTTCTTATTCATTATTATAATTCCTTTTTTAGAAGAAAGTTTAGTTATAAAATCAAATTGTAATATGTGTGTCAGTGTTTTATTTTTTTTTTGAAATTTTAGTATTTCGAGAAGTCACTGATTTTGAACAATAATGTATTTTATTTTTAATATATTTTCAATATAGAAATTAAATTCAACAGAATAATTCTATTAATTAATTGGTTTTTTAAATAAGTTGATTTTTCATTATTATTTTTATTATTATTTTCATTGGATGTAATTAAAGTAATATTTAAATATAAATACTCATTTTCAGTGCCAAAAAAAAAAAAAAAAAAATTATTAAGCGATTTTTATCTACATTATAACTTCTACAGTATTATCTATCAAACAATATTTTTTCTTCAAATAAAAAAATATAGTTAGATGAATAAGACTAAAAAAAATATAAGGAATTATTTTGAAAATTGAAAAAAAAAAAAAAAATATTGATAAAAAAATAAAACAAAAAAAAGACAATTAAAAATAAAATAAATAGGGAAAAAAATGGGTAAAGAGGTTGTAATATCAAGCAATAATAAAAAATCAATACATAAAAAATATAGAAAAAACAAAAAAAAAACAATCTTATTAGTTGATAAAGTATACATAAAATACAGAACACTCAATTTTGATTATAAAGTATATAGTAAAGAAGCCAATATTCTCTCTGATTATTGTTTATTCGAAATTTTTTGATATTTTAGATTGAAAACTTCTAAAAAAAAGAAATAGAGCACATAAAATTTACAACTCGGTTTAAAAAAGTCTAGATCGGGTTCTTTTCAACAAAAAAAAAAAAAAACTCTATCTTTACTCTAAAAAAAAATAAAAAATCTTGAATCCTTTTGAAATAAAAGTTTTTTGTTACCTATTATACTCCCATAACAAATATTAATTTTTTTTAATTTACACTTATTTAAATAATAAATAGGAAAAAATTTTGACTTTATTTTTCCTTTATTTATTTTACAAATTACCACTCTTATAGAAATGAACTGTGGTGATATTTCGATTTTATTGTTTGGTCATTTTATTATATTACACCTTAGGTGAAACAAGAATCATGAATGTTAGTTTGGTTTTAAATTTGAGAGATTGAAAATAATAATATTTTATCGTACCTATTATCCAAATAACTGTAAAATTAACAAAATTTTAATTTGAGCTACTTTGCGTTTATCAATTCTACCAAGTCCTTTCCAAAATTCGAACTCATTTTAATTGGATAATTAAACAAAATAGTGTTTTATTCTCAAATTAACTTCCTCCCTTAAACATTTTTTTTCATAAGTTCCAATTTCAAATTTTTTACGAATGCAAATCTTTGTCAAAACCTTAACAGGAAAAACCATCACCCTTGAAGTTGATCCAAGTGACACCATCGAAAACGTCAAGGCCAAGATCCAAGACAAAGAAGGAATCCCACCAGATCAACAAAGACTCATCTTTGCTGGAAAACAACTTGAAGATGGAAGAACCCTTTCTGACTACAACATCCAAAAGGAATCTACCCTTCATTTAGTTCTTAGATTAAGAGGTGGTGTTATTGATCCTTCTCTTAGATCTTTAGCCGGAAAATACAATTGTGATAAAAAAGTCTGCAGAAAGTATGCTTTCAAAATTTGTTTTTTTTTTTTTTTTTTTTTTTTTTTTTTTGGTTTTGTTTTAAATGATGAAGGAACGATCTCCTGCAAGAGATCGCTTTGTGTTTTTCAAAATTTCTTTTGTTTTTGAATTGGACACATGCGCTGAATACCTTCTTTTATAGAACAAACCATAGTGATCTTCCAGTTTTTTTTTTGTTATTTTTTGATGTTTACTTTTTGTTTTTTTTTCTTTACTTTTCTTTTGTTAATTATTTATTTTTGATTTCAAACCTTTTCCTATATTTCTCTTTTTAAAAAGGTGTTACGCAAGGTTACCACTTAGAGCCAAAAATTGTAGGAAAAAAAAATGTGGGCATACCAATCAACTGAGACTCAAAAAAAAACTTAAATAAATTTTTTCGTTTTTTTTCTTTCTTCTGGAATCAAAAAGATTTCCCGTCAAATTTATTTCTCAAAAAAAGAAACTAGAAAATTAATTTGAATTGATCCTTTCTCAATAAAGTGCATTTAACAAACAAATTAATTTCTTTTTTTTTTTCACAAATTTTTTTGCTTTTTTAAATTCTTTTTTTTCAAAAATTCTTGATCACGAGAGCTTTATCATTCAAAAAGAAAAATAAAAGCATAAACGCCACTAACAATAGAAGTAAATTAATATTTTGTCCAAACAACATCCTTTTCGGGTGTTTCAAACCAAAAGGATGATGAACAGAGACAGGCAAAACATGTACAAAAGGAAAAAGTATTTTGAAAGAAGTTTTTTTTTTTTTGGGAGGAATTTGCTTTTGGATGGATTCATTAGTGGACAAATTTCAATGTGTATAAGATCAAAGTGTACAAAAAGTTTAATGTGAAATAAGGGACTAATCTCTATTAAATTTTTTTACCTAAATTTAAATTAGATTGAGAAAATTTTTTGCCATTTACTTGGATTTGTAAAATCCCTGTTTATTTTCAATCTTAAACATATTTCTAGATCAGGACTCCTTATTTAGAAATTGGTCAAAAAAAAAAATAATAGAGAATAGTCCATTAAATGAAATTGTCTCGTAATCTTCAAAAAGACAACAAGTGTATGAAAAGAGGAAATTAACACGATTTTTCAGTTTTTTTTCGTGACCTGAAAGCACTAAATAATCCAAAACACCGAGTACGTGCTTGGTTAATGATTTTAGGTATAATCACAATCGCTAATTGATTTTTAAGATATTTTGGGTATTTAAAATTCATTTTTTTTTGGCCTAGTAATTTTTAATTTAATTCAAAAAGATTTCAACGCGATAGATGTTTGGATAAATAAAAAAAAATCACAAAATTTTTAAAAATAAATCTACAATCTCCAAGAATAATTTATAAAATTGAAGCAAAAATAGATCAAGTAAGAATTTCACTATAAAAAAGAAGACTTAAACTTAAAAATAAATTAGAAATTCTTGGTTTTGAACACATTTCAAAAAATTTAAAATTCACTAAAAAAGATGATGAAAATATCAATTGGAAAGCAGAAAGTCTAAAACTACTAAATATGAATCTTAATCAATTTAGAGTAAACTTAATAATAAATAGAACTGGATGGAAAGTTTCAAGAATATTTAAAAATTATTAGGTATAATAGCAATATCAACAAACAGTCGTGTCGTCAAGTGCCGTCAAGTGCCTAGGTTTTCTTGAGGTTTTCTATTTTATTTGTGAAATTTATTGATTTTCTTTAGGTTTTCTTGAGTTTTCTATTTATTTAGAAAATCAATAGATTTTCGTTAGGTTTTTTTTACTTTAGAAATAAACCGAAAATTTATTAAAATTTTCGGTTTATTTCTAAAGTAAAAAAAACCTAGAACACTTCAGAAATAAAATAGAAAACCTCAAAAAAACCTAGAACACTTCACAAATAAACAGAAAACTCAAGAAAGGCTAACGACGGTTTCCAAAATTCAAACGAATAGAGAAAAATCAAAGATTTTACTCAATTCTTTTGAATTCTGGAAAACCTAAGGACAAAAAATATTTAAAATGAAAGGGTGGTACTTCCATCTTAAAACTAAGAAATTTCACAAATTATCTAAATAGATATTCTTATGTTAATGATAAGAATAAAATAAAAACAAAATCATGCAATTTATGTAAAAAAACATTTAAACCTAGAAATCATTGAAGATATCGATCATTTTTTATGGGAATTTCATTATATGAAAAAAACCGCACAATTTGGAATAAAAAACTAATTCAAATTAACAAAAACAATAAGAATAATATCAAAGATATTATTCGTAACAAAGATTCATTATTCATCTTATCATTAGTAAATGATAAAGAAAATTATGATTCTTTATTAAAATTTCTAAACTAAAATTTAGAAATTAGGGTTGTACGAGGAAATTAATTTCCTCTCTTCAAAATATAAAATAAAAAAAAAAAAAAAACAATTTTGAAAAATGAATTAAAAGAAAGAAATTAAAAGAATGATCAGATAAAAATTCATTTTTTTAAAAAATATTTCACTCAAAGTTATTATGAACGTGTCTAGAAAAAGACATACTTTATCACAGCCAGATATATCTATTATATTCATCATAAAATGGAAGTGGGGGGTAGAAGTGGAAGACATACTTTAATCGAAAATAAAAGCCAATAATTGTTTAAAGTTTTAAATCAAAGAATACTAAATCGAAAGTTAACGCAAAACGACAGCTAATTTCTGAAGCTTGTTCAGATTTCTTACATAACCAACCATAGCTTGTAAAAAAATAAATGTTTAAAACAAATAATTTCTTTCAACATCATGTTGAAACAAAAATTCGTTATAGCATTTATTTTCTTCCAAAAGATCGCCTAGTAAAAATATTTTCTTCATTAGATCCTATCTGTCATTATTTCAATTAAAAACTTGAAATACCCTATAAAAATACAATTAATGAATTTTTTACATTTTTTCTGAAATAAAAAGAAAGAAATTATTTGCCTTATGGAATTCATACTCTACTACAACAAGGCAAAATTTTAAAATATTTCATTGATGTTATTATCTACTTACAACTTTTGTAGATGTGAAGTGTCAAAAAATTCTGATCTACTAAGAAAGCCATTAAGTAAAATTAGTTTAGTAAGATCAATTATTTTTTTTCGATTTTTTCTAAAAAAAAAAAACCTTTAAATTCATTTTATTTCTCCTGCATTATAAATTTTTGTTTTAATGTTTATTGCCATTTCCATCATTATTGCATAGTATCTAGTCTTTGTTGCCAGAAATATTAGTGTAAATATTTTTTTTCTTTTTTGAGATAATTCTCTTGTTTTACAAAAAAATTGATTTATACAACGGATTAAAAAATTATTGTATTATTTTAAAAAGGGTAGTTATAACTATTAAATTTTTAAAGTCATTTAAAAATTTTACCAAGAAAGTTTGTTTTTTTTACGAGATGAAATTCGATTTTTCAAAATAAAATTTTCTAAAAGATATTTGGAATTTTGAAATTTTATCCTCAAAATTCAAAATCAATTTTTTTCCTGTCAAAAATAATTTAAATTGTTATAATGATTCTTATTAATAAGATCAAACAATTATTTAAAAAATCTTTCAAAATTGTAGATTCTTTTACAATTTTTATTAATTTTTTGAAAACCAGAAAACAACTTTTTTGAAACATTAAAGAAAAAAAATTTTTTGTTTAATAGTTCCAAATTTCATTGGTAATTTTTTGTTAAACTTCGATCAATTATTCATTTTTTTAATCACCTATACATTGATCAGTTTTATTTGCTGAGATTTGAATTGAAATAATAATCAAAGAAAAAGAAACTAAATAAAAAATTTTCTTTCAAAACCACTACTTTCTAAAATAAAAATGAAGATGTGTTTGAACATTTTCAAGAATTAACTTAATTTGTTCATATAAATAATAGAAAACTTTTTTTAATTTTATCTTGGTATATATGTGAAATTTTGAATTTCAAAAATAGACTCAAATTAATAAATTGTTTAGATGGTGTAAATTCATCCATTTCTTAAGTCAAAACACACATTACAAAATAAAATTTTTAAAATCTCTACAAGATTTCATTTTATTTTTACAAAAAATACTACTGTCTTAAACATTTATTATTTTTAAGGTTATTATTTATTATGAAACTATTGGCGTTAAGGAATACATTTCCAAACAGGATAATGGTGAGTTATTGAGTTATTTGTCTTTCACTTCTCAAAAAGAAATTTTCATTCTGAAGAAATTGGATAAAAAAAGACTAATTTTCCAAATTACAAAATACTCACAAACAAAAAAAAACAATTTTTAAATAGATATTAAAATGAAAATTTAAGAAAAAATTCTTTTAATTTCTAATCTTAAAAAAAAAACATCGGTACTTTTCCAGAATTCGAAAATAATTGAGAAAAAATAAATATTTTACACAATTCGTTTAAATTCGGAAAAGTTATTTGTGGTTTTAAAAAAAAATAAATAAATAATAAATAAATAAATAAATAAAAAGAATAGAATACAATCAAAGATTTTACTCTTTTCTTTTAAATTTAAAAATATATAAAGAAAGTAAGTGAGAACTAATTTCCTCTCTACAAAATAATACAAAATAAAAAAAAATGTAATTCTGAATTTAATCTTAGTAAGATATACTAAAAATATCTTTAATTTGTTCAGATTTTTTCAACCTATTTTCATTTTCTTTGAGTTGAAATTTTTAGTCGTTTTTTCTTTAATCATTGAAACAATATTCTTTTTTAAAATCATTGTTTGACTAATATAATTTGGAACAATATTTTGAAAACAAATATGTAAAAAAAGGGGTTTTCTTCAAAAAAAAAAAAAAATACTATATATATATATATATATAGAAACAAAAGGTTAAAGATATGGTAATATTTGTTTATTCTGATACAAATTAAAGTAAATAAACAAAAAAAAATATTCAAAATTATACTTTAATTGAAATATTGTTTTCGTTTTTTGATTACAAAATTCTTTTTTCTGAAAAGTTGATCTTTCTTGTTTGTTATTCTAGCAAAGAAATATAATGTATAAAATATACATCTAACTTAACTGTTTTGGAAAAAAGGTGAAACACTGCTTTTAATTCGGAAAATTACTGAAAATGAAAAGTAAAATCAATAAAAAGAAGAAACCAATAAACTTCTAATAGTAATCCATTATATTACTTTCAATTTATCCAATAAATACGATTTAAATCTACTTGATTTATCGAAATTCATGATGTGGTTTTGGAGATCTCAAAAATAGTCAATTTTTTGAACAAATTTTTAATAATTATTCAATCAAACAATGAAAAACACATACTAAAAGATAGTATTAAAAAAACTGTTATTGTGGCAAATACTTCATTTTGTCTTTATTTATTTCTTTATTCTTTTTTCCATTGGTCTTACTTTGAATTTTCAGTAATGTTACCGATTAAGGGACTAGTAATCTAAAAAAAATCTTCAAGAAAATCCAATAACAAATTCAAAAAAACTTTTACCGCATCTTGAAATTGAAAAACAAAGTAAAATACTGATTACTACAATCAAACCTACTTTTCAGTGCTATTTTCAGAACTGAATTATTGTTTTTAAAAGTCTGATCCATTTTTCTCATTTTTGAAAAGTTCAAAAAATAACATATTGCTGAATTATTTTAAAAAAAATTTATTTTCTTTGAAAGAAGATTGAAATGTTATTGCCTGTAAAGGAAGTGTACAAAAATACACTTTAAAAATGAAACCACTAAGTTCTAAAATAACCAAGTTTAAAAAATCTACTTTATCTCAAAAAAAAATACAATAATTATTTTAAACTTTTAAAAAATATAATTTTTTGATTCAAAGAACAAATCAAACCAATTTTTTTCTCGGGATTGAATAAAAAAATCTGAGAAAAAGAGACAAACAATCGAATTAGAAATTCTCCCATAATACTTTTTTAAAACCTGGAAAATTCAACTTATAATCTAGAGAAATACTTTTTAATAAGATTATTTAGAATTAATAATTAATACCTCAATCTCAATTTTTTTCAACGGGTAATTAACAACCGAAAGATCAAATGTATCAAATAGACTTTACGATTATTTCTCTTTTTTTGTAAAGATTTTCAAACAAATAAAACAATTCAAATGCATATTTCTAAGAAAGAAAAAAATAATAGATATTATCAAATAACTGATTTTAATCTTAACAGTTCGTTTTTACTCAGAATATTTGAAAAAGAATATTTTCTAATCTTTTAAATTTCAAGAAATTTAAATAAATATTTGTAAATAAAATAAATGATCAATTGTTTTAGATCTTCAAGGATACAATATTTGATTTATTTGTATAATATTTTTAAAATAAGATTAAAGATACAAAATTATTGGTGTATAAAGACTCTCTGAAATTACAAAAAGTGAGATTTCTTCAAAATTTAATTTTTTGAGATTTTTTTTTTTTTTGGTATTTGATCCAAAAACCAAACAAAAAAGATCTCGATCTTTTTACTGGAAATTTCATTGGGAAAAATGAAATCTTTTCAAAATGATTATTCATTTCTCTAAAGTTGATAAAAGAAGTTGTATATTGGGTTTAATTGTATCCTTATGTGAATAATTACTCTAGTTACTTTGGGAAAAAAAAATAAATAAGAGTTACTAGCCCTTAAAAACCGTATTGAACTTTTTTTCCATAATGGTAATGCCTATTTCATGGTTTGTTGTTTGTTTTGTTTGACCCGTCCGTTTTGACACATTTCTCAATTCAAATCACAATTTTATTCAAAAATTAAAAAATCTAAATTGAAAATTTCAAGATTTAATTCTAATTTGATTTTATTCTTTTTTTCACAAATCGAGTAAAGATCTGATCTATTGTTTGGATAGTTTAAATCTCTAGTTATACTCAAAACAAAATTATTCAGCGATCTTATGATGATTAAATATTTTCAAAAAACTGTAAAAATATTATTCTTATCAAAAACAAAAAAGACATTATTGGAAAATGATTACTGTATCAATAAAACGAATTTTATTTTTCAAAAATGATAAAAATTCAAAAAAAAAAAAATAAATAGAAAAGATTTAAAATTATTTAGATTTTTTTTCTTGTATTTTAAAAAAAAATAATATTATCGTTTAAAATAAATAAATATATATATATATATATATAGACATTCATATATGTAGCTTGATTATTTATTAAAAAGATATAAATTATTTTACAATTTGGAAAACTCTTTTTCAAGTGCTTTGTTTACAATGCCAAAAACATTTTCGATATCCTTAGTTTTTGTGCCAACTGTAAAATGATGATATACTCTTTTTTTACCTTTTTTAGCTGAACGGATAAACTTTTTGGTAATAAAATTTAAGGCGTTTTCTTCATTACACCCACCTTTGTATTTTCTAAAGCAAACCTTTAAATCAATTTTTTTAATTTTCTTTTGGAACAAATCAAATTTATTAAACAAAAGTACACAATTTTTTTTTTTAAAATAATTATTGTTGACAGTTTTTTCAAATAAGGCTAAGCTTTCATGTAATCTATTAACTGTATCCTGTTCATATAATTTTTGGTCATATTCGCTAATTGCTGTCACCTAGTGTTTTCAAAAAGTTGAAAAAAATAAAGTAAAAGAAAAGAAAAGAAAAGAAAAGAAAAGAAAAGAAAGGAGAATGGAACAATATTATAAAACAAAATTAATTTTCGTATTTAAATACAGTTCAGTTTGAGTTCTCAGATTTTTGTTTTAAATTTTAATAGACATAAAAATATTGTTTTAATTCTTGTAAATCTTACATAAATAATTAATGAAACATCGTCAAATTGATGGATCCATTTTCTTCTTTCTGACCTTTGTCCTCCAACGTCAACAATTCTAATTAATTTATTTTTGAAAATGATAAAAAAAATAAGAAGAATTCAATTTTCGAGATTATTTTTATTTTCAAGAAGAATTATTTAAAGTTAAATATGTATATTACCTCCATAGATATCCATTAACTTCATAACTTAACACTTTTACTCCAGACGTTGGAATTCGGCAATTTAAAATATCACGTTCATTTGGAACATAATCATCCTTTCTAATTTCATCGATTTTTTCAAAATAACTATTTAAATATTCAAATTTAAATCAAATGAAAAAGAATAGAAAAAAAAAAAAAATTTAGTTATTTTATTGGTTTTTTTGTTGTTATTTATAAAATGATTAATATTAACGATCCAAATTAATGTAAATTTTGATTTGTTATTTTTTTTTTTGGGTTTAAATAAGTCCAAAGTCCTTTCATTATTTTATTTTATTTGGTTTGGTAATAAACTAAAATCCAAATTTTTTGTAGAAAACTAAATTATGTTTCAAATACTTCTAATGGCTGTGTTTAGACACTAATGTCTCTATTGACTCTTTGAATTCGAAATTATAAATTGAGTCACGAAAGAAATCCCAAATTTAGTCACGAATTTGGTCACGAAAGAAGGCACATTTTTAGTCACGAATTTAGTCAAGAAAGAAATAACAAATTTAGTCACGAATTTAGTTACAAAAGAATTAACAATTTTAGTCACGAAAGAAGTATCAAATTTAGTCACTTCATAATTCTCTCTTTACAAGATTAAGTACTTTTTTTAATCATTTAACCCTTAACAATAAATTCTCACTCAAAATTTTTGTTTGACACAGTATTTATTTATTTTGATTGACAATTATTTATTTTTTATTTTTTGTGGATAGTGTAAATTTATAAATAATTGTTAACAGTTCAATTAGTTCGTAGTTCTAATTTAATATTTCTCATATACTTTATTTAATTAGATTTTTTTTAAAAAAAATTGAATTTTGGTTTGTCAAAAATTTTGAATTGGTGTTTAGTTTTAGAAAAAATAAAATGTACAAAAAAAAATCAAAATGTTCAAATATTGTTTTCAAAAAATTTAAAGAAGAGTGGTCAAGTGATTGTTTTACAAGGCTTTCAAAAACGTACATCTTTGTTTTCTGTAGATAAACTCTTTTCCAGTCGGAGTGGCTTAGTTTAATTGGGTAAATTAGATAAATTCAATGTGTTTTATCCAACATCTTTTTGAAACAAATTTTTAATTTTGAGATAAGAATCATTTTTGCTATTTAAATAAAGGGTTTTTTTTTTCTTTTCATTTTTTCTTATTTAGTTAAAGTTTGTTTGTTTTTTTTTCTATTTTAGTTGGTTTTTGCTTTTTTTCTTAAATTTTTATCCTTTTATTTTTCTTTTCTTTTTTATCAAAGTTAAATTCAATTCCAAAAAAAAAAAAAAATCTTGGGAAAATACCAATGAACTTTTTGAAAATTGACGAGTTGTAATTTCTTTTAAAATGAATTACATTTATTATTAAAAAAAACTCTTATTGTTAACAATTTTAAATTTCTAAAGAAATTGAAAAAATTTGCAAGAGAAGTTCTAATGATATGGACCCAAAATTTTTTTTTCACATTTTATTTTTTTTAGAACTTTTAAAGTTTGTTAAGGTATTTCTTTAATGAACACCAACTCTAATCTGAAGTTTAGTATTTCTCTTATTTCTAATAAATCTTAAATTGGTTGTTTCTTGTAAAAAAAATCGAAATTTTCATTTTTTACTGGGTGACGACTATTAGTAAAATGGAGTTTATGCCATTTTGTACAATTGATGTATTTTATTTTTGTAAAATATTTTTCAACTATTTAGCTTTAAATTAATTTCTCAAAAGATTTGCTTTGTGTTGATTATTAGGAAAGTTCTAAATTTTGGTTTTACGATTTAATAATTTTTTTTATCAAAAAGCAAAGGGATATTTCATTCGAAAAAAAAAAATTTAAAAAGATTTTCAAATATTGGAATGTGGTAAGAAGTCTTTTTTATTTCATGATCTTAGAACTTTTTTGTATATAATTTATTTACTAAATTGATTTTTTAATTGATTTTTTTTAAATTATATTTTACCTGAATTCGAGATAATTAATAGTATTTCTATTTGTCATCTCGATTTTTAATTTACAACACAAATTTAAATTTGTTGAATGAGTATTAATTAAAAGTTTTTTGTTTTATATTTTTTTGTAACTTTTTGTCTTCACAAATAAAATTTTTATTTCATTTTTCGGACATAATTCAAAGTTAATTTTTTTTTTAATATTGTATCTGTGTATTTGTTTTTATTCTTTTAATTGGTTTCTGATTTTGTCAGGAATAAACTGTTTTTCGACAATGGTTAAGGATTATCCTAATTTTATGTTCAGTGATTGTTATTTTTATGACTAACAGCATATTTATATACTTTAAATGAATGTTGAGTCAAGAAATCTTGCTAAAATTTAAAATTTAGATTTGTTTTTGGAAAATTTCGTAATTTGAGGTAAAATGTTTTTCTGTTCTCAAAAATTCGAAATTGACCTACCGGGGGTTCTAAAATCAAAAATCCCCTTACTTCTCTTACTTTCCATCCTGATTTTTAAAATCTAATCGAGTTGAGTTCAAAAGTGTAAATATATTTTCGAATAAAAGTGGAAAGTAAGTGAAGCAAGTGGTAAACAAAAAATTGTTTTTAAAATTACATTGTTTTGTTTGAGAATTTCAAAAAGTTATTTGCAATAAAAATCCCGATAATTGCAATATTTCGACTTTTCCTTTAATTAATTGACATACTTTTAAACCATTTTTGTTGGCTAATATGTCAATATTAATTTTCACTTCCTCACAGAAAATAAAATTCGGATAGTAATTAAAAATTGTTTTTAATGATATTATATAATTTCTAGCACAGACTTAAAAGATAAAATACAGTACGTTAGTGATACAATTTGGAATTTACAATGGAATTTTCGTTTTGGTTGGTTTGATTCGAATAATTTGTTTGTTTTTAATTGATTTGTTTTTTTTTTAATTTTTTGTTCTTTCTTGTGTTTTTTGGAAAATGAATAAAAATCTCACCAAAACATATTATTGTTTGGAGTTGTGAGACAAAAGTTTTTGTGTAAAAAAAAGACATAAAACATTCAAAAAAAAAAAAAAAACTAATAGTCAGAGGAACACAACTACTGAAAGTCTTTGATAAGATTAGAAAAAAAAGAAAAAAAAAAAAAAAAAAAAGTGCATGTTTTGGAATTAATAATGACTTACAAATGTGAAGAGTCAGGAATTTGGAATTCGCTTCTCCTTTTAAAAGCGGTTTTAAGTGCTTGGTCATTCCAAATTTCTTTGATCATGTCATAGATTGGTTTTTCAATTTTCCCATTTTTAATGTCCTTCAAATCTAAAAGCTCGTCTGCAATTTCCTTTGTGTGAGGTTTGGTTTAGTGTTGATAAAAGTTGAAAAAAATCACAAAAAAGGCACGTACAGGTGTTACCATTTGAATTATTTGAATTTGTGGTTGCAATTTCGTTGTTAAAAAATTTTTATGAGTACATTTTTTTTTTCATAAATGAAAAAGAAAAAAAAGAAAAATAAAAAAAAAATTCCAAAATTACTTCATTTTTCGAACTAATTTCAAGTTGAAGATCGTTACAAGCTTGAATTAAAGTTTTAATATCAGAAATGAGGTTTCCTCGAATTACATTCCGATAAACACGTTGATCATTTTCGGTAAAGCCATCTTTATAGAGGATTTGGACTTGTTTTAAAAAAGTAGTTTTCCCAGAGTCACCAGTTCCTAAAGAATTAAATGTGTCAGTAAGATCCCAGTTTAGGTTTTGGACATGAAGAAAAAAAAATTAAATAAAAAAAAAAAAAAACAGTTAATGATTGAGATTTACCAAGCACAAGGATCTTTATTTCTTTGTCCATTTGTGCCTCATCGTCCATTATTTCTTGTTCAATTTCTCTGTTTCTTTTTAACTTGGCTTGGAGTGAACGATTTTTTTTGTTACCTATGTTTATGAGATTAAAAAGAAAATTATTTGGAATAACGTTTATTTGAACAAAAATACTGCAAACGGTTTAAAACACGTGGTAAAGGAAAAATTACCCATTTGACAAAATAAAAAGAAAAAATAATATTTTTGAAAAAAATTTGCAAAAAATAAATTCCAAATTGGATTTTTTTCAGATTTATGATCTTGTTGACATAATTTTCAATCCTTACTTGAACTCGGTGTAAAATTCAGAATAACAGGACCAAACAAAATTTTTCTTTGACAATTGAAAATTTTTTTCTAGATCAAAATCAAAATTTACTGAATAAATTTTCAAAATGAGTGTTTTTGTAAATTTTGTTTGAGAACTGAGAACTTTTGAGGTGTTATTTTAATTCTTTGAAATAGGTTTGTTTTTCAAAAATGAGAATGAAAATATTTTTCCTATTATCCAATTTACCCAATTTTTTTTTTCATCATATTTCAATTTTTCTTTAAGGTTTGCAAACCTGAAATTTGAAAAAAGATTATCTTGTGTAGGGTGTAGGGGCTTTTAAATTTGGTTCTTGCCTGATCGATCTTGTACTTGGTATGGGTTTTAAGAGTTGTTTAATATCAGTTAAAAAATGAAAGAATTTATTTTTTTTTTTACCAAAATCCAAATTGATGAGTCTAAGATTAATATTTTGTTATTTGTAATAAGAATAGATTTAAATTTTTGTGTTGTAGAAGAAAATTTTGATTTACTTTCAAGTTCAATTACCCTAAATTAAAAAAATTTTGTTTTTAAAACCACCAATAAAACCTAACCTTGATTAAAATGCCCAATTAACAACCCATAAATCACAATTTTTATTTAATTCCTTCTGATATATTAATCTTACACTCTTCAATTCAGATTTTGGAAATAAATTGAAAAAGTGTTTTTTTTGAACAAAAATTAAAGCCCATATAATTCACATTATTGATCAGGTAAGAAACCAATTAACAAGTAGATATATCAGTTACAACCAGTTTCAAATTTAAGGTACAAACTTTCAACGGAATTTAAGGCACAATAAAAATCTCAAATTTAGGCACAAATTTTGGGAATTTTTTTGATACAAATTATCTTACTAGAATTTGAATTTTGTACCTTAATATGAGAAATTTATTGTGCCTTAAATTTCGTTGAAAGTTTTTGCCTTAAAAGTGAAATTGACTATAATAAAAAAATGTTGTTTTTAACTTTTCAATTGAAATTATTTTTTTACTCATTTTCAGAAAAAAAAAAAAGTATATTTTTGAAAAATTATGGATCAACAACTTCTCAATAAAAATTTCATTTGAAAACCCAAAAAAAACATTTTTTTAAAATACCTTCCAATCTATTAGTCTTATACTTAAAAATGTGGATTATGTAAAAAAAAATAAATTCAATATTTAACAAATATTAAATTTCTATTAAAATTATTATGAAGTTGAATATTGATCGGTTACATAGCATATAAAATTGCCTTATATCTAGTATAAGATATATATCTATATATTCATTCTTAAGGGATTGAAAACCTTATGGACAGTTTAACAATAAAAAAATCTTCGAATAAATTTAATATCAAATTCAAAAAATAATTTTATCACATCTTGGAATTTCGAAATGAAGTAAAAATATGATTACTGAAAGATCAAAAACACTTTTAAAACTATTTTATAATATGAAATATTGTTTTTAAAAGTCTGATCTATTTTTTGATTTTTTGAAAAGTCTAATTTTTCAACATATTTTGTAAATTAAATATAAAAAATATTTCTTTCAAAGAAAGAAAATTGAAATGCCAGTCTATTCAAAAAATGAAGTAAAATTCGTTTTTAAAGATAAAAAAAACAAGTATTAAAACTAATTAGTCTAAAAAACTACACTGTATTTCTAAAAACTATAAAATAATTATTTTAATCTTGTAAAAAATAATAAATTTTTATTAGACCTACTATCTAATTATTTCCTTTGCTTAATCAAAAAAAAATACCAGAAAAATTTTGGTAAACAAACCATTAAGTTAAAAGTTTTCCTGAAATACTTCTTTTAAAACATATAAAATTCAACTTAAAACATTAGGAAATATCTTTTTTTTATTGAGAGAAAGTGGTTATTCAATAAAATTTATGAAATTAAAAAAAAAGAAAAAGAAAAATAATTAACATGATGAAATGTCGTAATCTTTTACAATCCATGATAAAATTTTATAATCATGATCCTTTTTAAAAAATCAATTTTATTGTTGAAACTTGCGATTACTGATAATACTACGATGTTTACACAAATCGTGATATTCGCTGAAATCTTGATAATTATCTAAAAAAACACATGATTGCATAAAATCATCGAATTGAGAGAAATTAAATACTGTTAAAATGCTTGATGATTTTTAATGCTAATTCAACATAATTTTTTTTATTTAAAAAATTTTTATTTTATTTGATTAGCAAAAAGATCTTGAAAAAAAGCTCAACAAAAAAGTAATTAATCAGACTCAATAGTTTATCTAAAGTTATCTTTAATTTTATTATATAATGGTAGACTGACCAATTGATCCTTTAGATTAACAAAATAATACATTTAGTTTCACTTTTAAGAAACAAACTTTGAACAGAATTTAAGGCATACAAAAAATCTCAAATTAAGGCACAAAATTGAAATTCTAGTAAAATTAATTTGTATAACAAAAAATTCTAATAAAATGTGCTTTAAATTGAGTGTTTTGTATGTATTAAATTTGCTTAAAAGTTTGTTCTTTAAAAGTGGAATCAACTGTAAAAAAACAAATAAATTGTTTCTCAGTTAACCGAACGTTTGGAAAATTGATTGTATAAAAAAGATATGGAACAACCTATCATATCTTCTCTAATAAAGAATTATTCTTTGATGAAAGCATTTTCTTTATCCTTTGAAAGCTGTAAGGAATTGGATAACTTTTCATAGACTTTTTCTAAAACTGGTAAAATTATCCTCAATTATAACAATTATTTCGATCGGTCATCTTCCTCTTTTTATTATCCCCTTCTTAGATCTATATATTACATATAAAAACCCAAACCAGAGTTTGAAAATTTTTTAAATCGATTTTTAATAATAAAGAAAATTCCTACTCTTCTTCTTTTTGGTTAAATAAGTTATGAAGACAATACCAGTTTTTTTTAAATAAAAAATCTATTCTATATTCAAGTACATTTTTTTTTTTGATTTAGTTATTATTTCTTTAATTGTAATATTTACAGAAGCTTTTGCCTTTGTAAAAGAAAAAAAATCTCATTTTTTAGATGAAACAATTGATTCTGAAAGAAATTTAACAAATTTAGAGCCTATTTAATAGGATATATACAATCTTTTACTTTGTTTTTATATCTAAAAAAAAAAAAACAATAGTAAAGGTATCAGTACTCTACGGCAACTAGGTAAAAATTTAAAATATGTTATTGGCGGTATTCCCTACTTACAAATTTTGGATATGTAAAGTGTCAAAAAATTCTAATCGACTAAGGTACTTTGACAAGAATATTTTTTTATTGAGATCAATTTTTTTTTTTGGATTTTTTTTTAAATGATTAAAAAGAAAACTATTAAATTCTTTTTTTTTCTAAAATTCTGGAATTTTTTTACCCATTTCCACCATTATTACACAAAAACAAGTTTTTGTTGCCAGGAATATTAATATTTGGATTTTTTTTCTTTTTTGAGATAATTCTTTTGGTTGACCAAAAAATCGATTAATTTAAATTATTTAAAAATATTAGCATTGTTTAAACAAGGAAGTTATCAGAAAAATTTTATTTTTATAATTTTGTCATCTTATAAAATTGTTCATTGTTTTTTTTTTTTTTTTTTATTTTTCAAGGGAGGAAATTAATTTCCTCAAACAGCCCTAATTTCTAAATTTTTGTTTAGAAATTTAATAAAGAATCATAATTATCTTTTTCATTAACTAATGACAAAATAAATAATGAATCTTTGTTTCGAATAATATCTTTGATAGTATTCTTATAATTTTTGTAAATTTGAATTAGTTTTTTAATCCAAATTGTTCGATTTTTTTCATAGGATGGGCAGTAAAAATTGTTCATTGTTATATTTTTTTTCAAAAGATTCAATCACATTGAAATATATTGGCTGTAGGCATTCTTAACATTTCCCGGGTATTTTAAGGGAGAACAGGGTAGGTTAGAGTATGTTAGAGTAGGCTTGGGCGATTTCGATGGTCTAATAGAAGATAGGTTATGTTAGGTTATTAGGGTAAGTTAGGGTATCCAGTAAGGCATGGATAATATGTTAGCGAATTTTGGCCAGGATTTTGAAAAAAAAAAAATAATTAAGACTCTAATTAAACTTTTATAATCGTTTTAAGGGTGGTGCTTCCACTTAAGCTTTTGTCGTTATAATTGGGGTTCGAACAATTTTTTAAAAATATTTAGTATTGATGATTTCAAAATTTTGGTTTTTCGATAATTTATGTAATAATAACTACCAATCACCAGATAACTTTTTTCCCTTTACCCCACAATCATTAAAAATCCTTAAAAACTTTCATACTAATGAAAATAAATAAGAAACTCTTCAAAATTAATACAAAATTCAATTTTTCCTCTTTTGAAGTTTATGAATATCCCAATAGTTATAAATATTAATGATTTAAATCCAGGAACAAATTTTACCTTGAAAATCTGTTTTTGTTTTAGATGAAATATTGATTATTTTTAAAAATTGAATTATCAAAATATTATTCGGGAATTAGGTAATTTTATCCTCTAAATTCAAAATGTATTTTTTTTCCTATTAATGGATTTAAAAAATTGTAATAGGGTTATTGTGTTTTGGCCAAATATTTTATTAAAAAACATTTATTTCAAAATTGATAATTTTATTTTCTAATTGACAATTAAAGATAAAAATTACCTAGTGAATATCAATAATCCTATTTTTTTTTATATCGTTTAAATATTCTAGACTTATAAATTTCAACTCTTTCTTAGATGAATAAATCAAAAAAAAAAAAAAAGCCGGACTATTCAAAATTAATATAAAAACTACAGAAATTATAATCCAATTTATTGTTAATAACCCTTAGACACACTTTGAATTTTATTCAGATCAAAATATTTAAAAGTAGATTCATTTGAGTCAGGTGTTTGATTATTTAGACTTTACAATCAATTTAGGGAACAAATTTAGTCTATAAGTTTGATCAAAGTTAAACAATTTTTTGGAGTAGTAAATATTCAAAAAAAGATATTTAAGGGTGGATCTAACCGATCATAAAATTTTTATTGAATGAACCCAAAAACAAAATAGCTTTTCTTAATTTATTGATTAAGACAATTTATGATTTATTGGTGAAATAATTTTAATAAATTGGATTTAAATTTCTGTAATTATTTCCATTACTTTTGTATAGTTGGACTTTTTTTTTTTTTGATCAAAGTGAGGTTTTAAAGTGATTAATCTCAAAAAATTAAGCAATATCTCTATTGTTTGGTTTAATGGGAATAAGACAATCTTTATCTTTTATTATCAATTAGAATCTATATTATTCAATTTTTAGGAATTTTTTCTGTTGAATCTAAAAATTTTGATCATACTGAGGTATTGAGTATGATATATTTTGTTAATAGAATTTTATTGGTATTTGAATTATAAATGGGACAAAATTTTTGCTTCGTTTTCCATGTTTGTCTTTAATTAATAGAGTTTTCTTGTAATGTATTATAATTTGATATCTATTTGAGAAGAGAAATTGATAAGGAAGTTAAAAATTTTTCCCATTTATAATTCTGATATGAGTACTGATCGTTATTATAACAGTATTAGAAGTTTATTTCGTTTTTTTTTTGTTTGAATTTTGTTGTTGTAATATTTTCAAAGTTATTGTACATTAATTTTAATAATTAAAAAAAAAATTATCTTCGATTAGATATATCATTTATAGGAACTAAAGTTTTTATAAATAGCCTTAAAAATGTCCATTGCTTCGCTAGCTCAGTCGGCAGAGCGTCAGGCTTTTAACCTGAATGTCGCGGGTTCGAGCCCCGCGCGGAGCTTTTTTATTGCTTTTTTTACATATCTTTTTACTTTTTTTTTATCTTTTAAAGTTCTTCTTCATAAAAAGTTAAACAAAAGTGATGTAAGATCTTTGTGTTGTTGTGGAAGAAACACGAAAAAAAATCTTTTTTTTTCAAAATGGAAAAATGTTTTGCTATTATTTGGTTACAAAAACTCTCAACTTTACTAAGAAATTTTCTCTAAAATATTTATTTTGGGTCTAATATTTTACAATTCCACCCAAGGTTTTTACAAAAAAATATTACAAGTATTAGTAGCAATACAAAAAATATTTATCAAAAATGCAGAAAATTTTCACTTCATCTTCTTTTTCTTTTTACCTACAAACAAAAAAACAAGTTCGAAATTGCGAAATTACATCTCTTTTTATTAGTATTGTTTATATTTCAATCTTCTCACAATTAACATACCTTTCTCAATAAACGAATATTTTGTTAGATTACAAAAACAATTTGAAATGAAATTAACTCCAACCCTATTTCAAGAGAAATTAAGTGACATTTTTCCATAAAATCAATGTAGCTTTGTGTAAGATTTTGGTTAGTCAATTGTGAAACCAAAACCGATTTTCGAAGAAAATTAGAAATTTTTAAATTCGGTGATTTTTGTTTGATACAGTGATCAAAATAATGTGTGCCAACAACTATAATCCGTGTTTCATAATATATTCCGTGCTTTTTCTTCTTCTTGTTCCAATGCAACAACCAATAACTACCCAATAGTATACCTAAGTTCAAATCAATTTTGAAAGTAAACCCTTGATATTTTTAGTAAAATTTACTAATTATTCATGCAAATAGTTAAAAATCTTCCATAATATTCTCAATTTTTTTTGTTTTTTTTTGTTTTTTTTTGTTTTGAATAACAAATTCTTCAAAACTAACATTTATTTCTTGAAATAAATTTTGCAATTTGATCCTTCATTTTTAGGATTTCTTTTAGAATAATATAACTTTAAGAAACCAATACCATATTTTCTTCGGGTTTATTTTCGATTTCTTGATCGGTTGATGTATAGGGCTTTTATAACATTAAAACACGATTTTTATTTTGAAACATGAATTAAATTTTTCTTCACACATTATTTGGACAACATTAGAAATTATAAAATTTGAAATTCTTTTGACCAAGCAAGAATATCAATTTACAAAAGAAGATATAAACTCAAAAAAAAATTAGAAATACTAGGGTTTGATCACATTTCAAAACAATTAAAATTTTCCAAGAAAAAAGATGAAAATATCAATTGGGAAATAGAAAATTTAAAATTAATAAATGCAGATTTTAAATAATTTTTGACAAAAGTTAATAATAAATAGTTCTAGATAGAAATGCCAAGAATATTTGAAAATTATTAGGTCAAATAATAATATCAACAAACAGTCCTGTAGACAAGTGCCTTAGAGTGCCTAGGTTTTTTTTTAATTTTTGAGATGTAAAGAAAATTAAATAAATTTACTTTACATTTCAAAAAGTAAAAAAAACGAACGATGCTTTTTTTTAATTCAAAAGAATAGAGAAAAATCAAATATTTTACTCAATTCTTTTGAATTCTGGAAAAGCTAATGGTGTTTTTTTTCATTTGAGAAATATACAGAAAATTTATTTAAATTTTCTGTTTTTTTATCAAATTAAAAAAAATTTAAAAATAAAAAATATTTAAAATGGGTAGGTTCAACTTCCATTTGAAAATTAAGGGGGTAAGTACATTTTTCATTTTTTGAGTGCCCCCATTTATGTTAAACTAAATTATTCAAATTATTTCTTTAGCCAAATACAAGGATCTTTTAATAAATACTAGAGTGGAATATATCCTCGTAATAGATATTTTCATACCAACAAAAAAACGCAAATCAAAAAAATGAAAAAATTGATCATAAAAAAACAAATAAAAATCATTTATTACTTGATCTTATCTATAATATTTTACACAATTACTTATTCTTTATTGGGTTTTATTTTTAATTCTTTATGAAAAAATTTTGTTTGGAAAATTTTTGATAAACAAATTACTGTTTATTTCGAAAGAATTGCCAAATGAATTAATTTAAAAATCTTATTTTCATTATATTCATATAATTCTAGTTTTAGTTCAGATAATCAGAGATTTTTTTAAATTCTTCTTGAAAATAAAGGTTTATTGGACAAATTCGTTTGATTTTATAAATTATTTATTTTCCATTAAAATAAGAACTCAAAAAAATTCTGAATCTGATTGAAATTTGTTATTGAATTACTGAATTATTTTGATTTGAATCTTTTGTAACTGTTTTTTTAATTCCAAGAATTCAACCCCTTTATTCTGATTTTTGAAATAGTATTCCTCGTTTTGGCTTCTTTTGAGAAAAATACTCTAAAAAAGTATTTTGAAAGCAAATTTGTCACAAAAGGTTTTTTAAAATAATAATTAGTAATGGGGCGAGAAATTCAAGGAAAAAATAGTTTGTATTCAAGCAAACTAAGAAGATAAAGAAAACTTATCTTCAAAAATAGGCTTTTATCGATTTTTTTTTTTCATTCTTGATTTCAACAAATTTATTTGGAATGGTGATCTTTTGTGTTTGGTCTTCTAAAAAAAAATATTTGTTTCAAATGCACACCCTTTCGGGTATATTTTTTTGGTTTTACTGTTTGATTAATTTCAATTGATCTTATAAACACATCTCTAGATCCAAAACTTTATTTAATAAAACCAAAAATTTCATCAAAAAAATGTTCAAAAAATCAAAAAATTCAAGATTCAACTCTGAATTACTTTGATTCTTTTCACGAATAGACTAGTGGATGGGGTTTTGGTTTCAAAGTTTCAATATCTGGTGGCACTCAAAAAATATTTTTTCAGTAAGGTTTACACAATTAAAAATTTTTAAAATGGTAAAATGTACTTACTTACTTAAGAAATTTCAGAAATTTCTAAACAGATATTCATATGTTTATGATAAAAATAAATGAAAAACAAAATTCTACAACTATGTAAAAATCATTCTAATCCGAAAATAATAGAAGAAATCGATCATTTTCTTTGGGACCCTGTCGACAAGTGCTTAGAGTGCCTAGGTTTTTGTTAATTTATGGAATCCAAAGAAAATTAAATAAATTTTCTTTAAATTTCAAAAAGTAAAAAAAAAATAATAGCGCTTTTCCATAATTCAAAAGAACAGAGAAAAATCTTTGATTTTACTCAATTATTCTGAATTATGGAAAAACTAAAGATGTTTTTTTTTAATTTAAGAAATAAACAGAAAATTAAATAAATATTTTTTTTCTTTCTTAAGTTAAAAAAACCTCACGGTTCCCATTCAATGGAAAAAATCGAAAAATTTGGATTAAGAAATTAATTCAAATAAACAAAAAAAAATAAGCAATTAAAGAATAATATTCTTTCTATTATTCGAAACAAAGACTCATTATTTTATTTTATCATTGGCGAATGATAAAGAAAATTATGATTCTTTATTAAAATTTCTAAACGAAAAATTAGAAATTAGGAGACGTGCCATAAAGTGCCTATGTTTTCTTGAGGTTTTCTATATTATTTGTTAAGTTTTCTAGGTTTTTTTTTGGGTTTTTTGTTTTATTTGTTAAATATATCGATTTTCGTTGGTTTTTTTGAGTTTTCTATTTATTTGGAAGTGTTCTAGGTTTTTTTGAGTTTTTCTATTTTATTTGTGAAGTATTCTAGGTTATTTTTACGTTTCTATTTTATTTGTGAAGTTTTCTAGGTTTTTTTTTAACATTTCAAATAAACAGAAAATTTTAATAAATTTTCCGTTTATTACAAAAAGTAAAATAAACCTACCGAAAATCTATTGATTTTCCAAATAAATAGAAAACTCAAAAAAACCCAATTTCAATTTTCCAGAATTTAAATGAATCGAGAAAAATCAAAGATTTTACTCAATTCTTTTGAATTCTGGAAAACCCAACGAAGGTTTTTTTATTTTTTGAAATAAATTGAAAATTAAATAAATTTTCGTTTTATTTCTGAATTGAAAAAAACCTAACAGCTATAAGAGGAAACTAGTTTCCCCCCCTCAATATAGATATATAAAATTGAAAGTTTTAAAAAATTCTTCAAAATATCTAAAAGTTCCACCTTTAAGACACAAACTTTCAACAAAAATTAAGGTACACAAACAATCTCAAATTAAAGTAAATTTTTTGGAATTTTATTTTTACACAATTTGATTTTACTAGAATTTTAATTTTGTACCTTAATTTGGAATTTTTTGGCACCTTTATTTTTGTTGAAATTTTTTATCTTAAAAGTGGAACTGATAGTATCCAAATAATAAATAAATGTTAACTTTATAATTTCTGAAATACTTTATCCGAGATACCAACAAATCTAAAAGCCACCTGGTATTTAAAGTTTCAGTTTTTAAAAGTCTATTTGTAAAAAATTTTCACTTGAAAGTTATTGAATTTTGATCTTTTTAATTACTATCAAAAAGCGAAATAATTTCAAAAAATCAAATTTTTTGTCCAGTAAAAAAAAGTGACTACAATTTTTAGCTGTTTTTATTGTTTCCACCATAGCAAGAATTGCAAAATAGATACGAACACTTCCAAGACTCTTTCGAACTTTCAGACTGATAATCAGCAAGATTCCAGTCTCTGATATTCTTTCATATTTTTTCAAATTTCAAATATTTGATACAAAACTTTTTGATGTTGCAAAAGTGTAAAAAATAATAAATAACAAAAAATAACATTTTGAATTTAATTGAAATTTTTGAAAGTTATTGAAAAGAAAAATATTTGTTTAACTTTCAAAAACCTGAAACTCTTTTTATGAAAACTGAAAAGTGGAAATTTATTCAAATTACATGTTTTTTAAAGTTTGTCCTGTAAAAACTTTTAAAAATGATAATTATTGAATTTTGATGGTTTGATTCCTTTCATTTAATTCGAATAATTTCAAAAAAGCATTGTGTTGTCAATGAAAAAAAGTGACGACAATTTTTTAGCTATTCTAGTTGTTACACGCAAGAATATAACAATCCTAACAAACACTTCCAAGACTTTTTCGAACGTTTAGACTGATAATCTACAAGATTTCAGTCTCGGATATTCTTTTATATTGTTTTAAAATATTATTACTTGATTCAAACGGTTTTCAAGCCCAAATAAGGGTAATATATATATATATATATATATATATATATATATATATATATATATATCAGACAAAGCTAACCTTTTGAATTTAATTGACATTTTTGAAAGTTATCAAATAGAAAGATATTTTTTAACTTTCAATAACCTAAAAAAATTATTAATGAACTAGTAAACATAAAAAAACATTCAAGAAAATTTAATAACAAATTCAAAAAAAATATTACGGCCTCTTGAAATTGAAAAATAGTGTAAAAATCTGATTACTAAAAGAGTAAACTTTCTTTTAATTCTATTTTTCGAAATGAATTATTGGTTTTAAAAGAATGATCTATTTTTCTCAGTTTTGGAAAAGTTCAAAATTCAGCATGCTGATAAATTCAAATAAATATCTGCAATTTTTTACTTCATTTACCTTTATCCAAATCTTTTTATAAAAGCTTTGAAGAAATCATTTCATTGGTTTAAATGTTAAAAAACTTTGTTAAATTGGTTCTGCTTCAAAAGATTCTTTCTCTTGAATTGTTTTAGAAGTTGAGATATGAGATTACTAAATGGGCAATTGAACAAAAAATTTTATTGTATATATCTGAATTTATCAGTATTTCTGAATTTTTTTAAAAAAAATTATTTCCTTTGAAAGGGGAAATATATCTTAATATCTGTAAATGAAGTGTACAAAAATACACTTTAAAACCAAAACCACTGAGTTCGAAAATAAAGCAGTAAAAAAAATCTATTTAATTTCAAAAAAATTACAATAATTATTAAAAACTTGAAAAAATATAATTTTTGATTCAAATAACTGTTCAAATCAATTTTTTCTCCTTATTAAATAAAAAAATCTGATAAAAAGAACCAAACAAAGAATTTAAAAATTCTCCCAAAATACTTTATAAAACCTGGAAAATTCAACTTATAATCTAAAGAAATACTTTTTAATTAGATTTTTTATAATTAATAATTAATTACTCAATCTTAATTATTACAGTGAGTTATTGAAAATCCAAAAACCAAATTTATCAATAGACTTTACAATTATTTCCGAATTTTTTAAAGATTTTCAAAAAAATAAAAAGAATTCAAATAAATAAATCTAATAGAATAAAAAATAATAGATATTATCAAATAACTGATTTTAATACAAAGAGTTCCTTTTTTATACTCTAACTGTTGGAAAAAGAATATTTTCTAAACTCTTAAATTTCAAGAAATTTAATAAATATTTGTGAAAAAAAATAAAAGATCAATTTTTTTAGATTTTCAAGGATTCAATATTTGAATTATTTTTATTGTATTTTTAAAATAAGATTAAAGGTTCAATGATTAAATAGTTAGAAAAGACTCCCAGAAATTACTAAAAAGGTGAGACTACTTTAAAATTTAGTTTTTTGCAAATTTTTTTTTTTTCTAATTTGATCCAAAAAATCCAAACTAAATGGATCAGGATCTTTTTTGACTGAAAATAAATCTTTTATAAATAAACCACTTTAAAAATGATACTTATCTACTAAAGTTGATGAAAGAAGTTGGATATCAGGTTTAATTGTACTCTTGTGTAAATAATTACTCTATTACCTTTGGGAAAAAAATTAATTAAGAGTTACGTGTCCCTTAAAGAAAAATATTTGAAAACTTTCAATAACCTCAACTCCTATTAACAAAACTGAAAAGTGGAAATTTATTCAAATTACATGTTTTTCAAAGTTTGTCAGGGAACAACTTTAAAAAATAAAAAGTTGTTGAATTTTGATCTTGTAATTCCTTTCATTTGTTTGGTATAATTTCAAAAAAACAAATGTGTTGTCAAGTAAAAAAAGTGACTACAATTGTTTATCATTTTTTCATTTTTTACTGCTTTTATAAAATATTTTACAATTGTGCCGATAGAATGAGCCAAGCCGATGAAGAACAACCACAAATCGATAACAAAAATAATTTGTTAAATCAAATTAAATCAGGGAAACAATTAAAAAAGTCACAATCAAGTCAAGTTAAACGAAATTCAAGCAGTCGCTTACTGTCAGTATTAAAAGTCAAAAAAGAAAGCGAGAAATAAATGATTTTTATAATCTTCCTTGTTTGTTTAAGTAGATTATTTTGAAATCTCAGCAACTAAGAACTAAAGGATCAGCCAATCATTCTTAAAAAAAAATAAAAAACGATTTCAGATCATCCAAACTTTTCAAAAAACTATTTTTTCTTAATTTTTCTTTTCAAATGAAACAAGTTCGATCTAAAAACAAGAATACTGTAAATTGCAAAATAATCAGATCAACATTTTTCATTCAGCCTTCCAAAAAAATACACATCCCAAGAATTAGCCTAAAACATCAAAGACCTCAATTCTAAAAAAGTCAAACCAAGAATTTATGCTGATTTTTTGAATTAACAATTTGTAATGTTGGATCATTTATAAAACCATATTTGTGGAAAGCTGAATGAAAAATATTAATCCTTTAATTTTCAAACAAATAACAAAATTATTCATTTGCGATCACTCTTCTTAATTTTTTTGGTTCTTGGTTATTTGCAGAAAATTACACGATAAGGATAAAAACGAAATTTTCTCATTTTCTTTCATCTTTTTTTGACTTTGAAAAAACAAAAGAATAAAAAAAAGTGAAATAAAAAATGCGTTTTTGTTTTGTTTATTGAATGGACACGGCTACCAAGCCCCCCTTACCTTTATCATGTCTACTGAATAATAAGCCGGATCTTCATCATACACCTGAGTTAAAAATAAGAATTTGATTTTGTCAGCTTGTTGTTGATTTATTGTTATCTTCGTTATTTTGGTTTTTGCAAGTGTATCGAATCTTGTTTTCTTTAAATCTCAGTACAAGACACACACTCCATAGAATTCACCTAGTCCAAGTAACAACTGGCCAGATTGCACTGAGTGACTGTATTATGTTTAGTTCAGTTCAGTTTCTTCAGTTGATATCCGATCCCCTTAAAAAATGAAGTAAGAAAAGCTGTAATTTTTGTTTAAGGGACTCGTCTCTATTAATTTTTTTTTTGACCAACAACCAAATAAGGAATCCTTATCTTGAAATATGTTTAAAATTGAAAATAGACATGATTTTTCAATGTTAGAACTTTGAGTTCTTGTTTTTTTAAAATTTTACAAATCTTCAAAAAAAGTGACTTTACAAATTTTGTTTAAAAAAAATCTTTAAGAAAGTAAGTACATTTTACCATTTTAAAAAATTTTAATTGTGTTAACCTTACTGAAAAATATTTTTTGAGTGCCTCAGATATTGAAACTTTGAAACCAAAATACCATTCACTAGTCTATTCGTGAAAAGAATCAAAGTAATTCAGAGTTGAATCTTAAATTTTTTGATTTTTTGAACATTTTTTTTGATGAAATTTTTGGTTTTATTAAATTTGGTTTTGGATATAGAGATGTGTTTATACGAACGATTGAAATTAATCAAACAGTAAATCAAGAAAATATACCTAAACAGGTGTGCATTTGAAACAAATATTTTTTTTTAGAAGACCAAACACAAAAGATCACCATTCCAAATAAATTTGTTGAAATCAAGAATGAAAAAAAAAAAAAATCGATAAAAGCTTATTTTTAAAGACATGGTTTTCTTTATCTTCTTAGTTTGTATGAATCCAAACTATTTTTTTCCTGAATTTCTCACCCCATTACTATTTATTATTATTTTAAAAAACCTTTTGTGATAAATTTGCTTTCAAAATTATTTTTTTGAATATTTTTATCAAAACTTGCCAAAATCAAAAAGTAGTGATTCAAAAAACAAACAAAAGAAATAGAAATTCTCGAAATCGAGAATTAGTTACAAAAGATTCACAACCCAAAGAAAAGAAATTTTTAGAACAGAATGAAAACAGATTAGGAATTATTTTTAGTTTCATTTTAATGGGAAATAAATATTTATAAAATCAAACGAATTTGTTCAATAAACAAACCTTTATTTCTGGGTGAGTACTTCAAGAAATATCCTATTTTCTGAACCCAAAATCTAGAATTAGATGAATTAAATAAAATAGGATTTTAAATTCATTTCGGAAATTCTTTACAAAATAATTAGTAATTTGTTTCTTTAAAATTTTCCAATAAATGTTTTCCTTTGTGAATTAAAAATTATTAAATTAAGAAGAAGTAATTTTGTTTAATTTTATAGATAGTATTAATTTTAAAACAAAAAGATGGAAATTTTCTATCAGCTATCGAAAATAATACCAAGAATTTAAACAAATTATCAAAGTCCCCAATTCTAAAAGAGAAAATGAATGATATAGAGTGATTATTCGTATAATTATTTAATTGTAATTTGAGTTAGTTTTTAATACTATTTTTTGGAGAGACGAATGAAAATTATTTTCGATTTATTATGCGACTATTTGTAAGTTTAAAAAATTAAAGATTATTTTTTCATTTTTTTAGATTTATGGTTATTATTTTGTTTTTTTTTTTTTTTTTTGGATGTTCATGATATTATCAAAAATATTTCAATATTGCTCATTGTATTTCTTATTGTATTTTGTTCTTCTAATAATTTTTTTTTGTTTTTTGATTTGTTTAATTCTCATTTAAGATGCACCTTAATCACATAATCAATCTGTTTAAATTAAAAAGAATTGTATTTCCTAGGAAAACGTGTTTAAAATCTATTGTTTTATGCAGCTTGTAATTGACGAAGTGGCCGAGTGGTTAAGGCGGTTGACTGCTAATCAGTTTCCCTTGTGGAGCGTAGGTTCGAATCCTGCCTTCGTCGTTTTTTTTTTTTTTTTTTTTTGGTTGCCTTTTTCTTGTTGTGAAATTTTCTTATTAGATTTTTGCTTTTATTCGTTTTTTTTGTGAGGTACAATTTCGCCATCCAATTTTAAAGAAAAAAATAATTTTTTTCTTTGTTTTAGAGATCCCAAAAAAAAATAAAAATTTTTTTCTTGTGATCTAATCTTAATAAGCAAGTTACAGTTCTAACAAAACATTAAGGGGAATAATCTCTACAATCTTCAAATATTTTTTTATAATTAATTATTTTAAGGGATTAGTGTCAAAAAAGATTTCTCTATTATCAAAGTATGTTGAAATTGGATGTAAATAATATTAGTTCACTATGGCTCAAATAGCTCTAAGAAATCTATTTTAAATCTTATTACACAATAAATTATTTGATTTTTTACTAAGGATCACTAGAAAAAACTTTCATTTTTGGAAATTTTTTTTTCAATTCCTATACCACATCTAAAAAACAGAAACCCAAAATAAAGTATTCTGGTATTTAATAATTAATCTTTAGAACTTCCAAAAGTAACTATTTTTTTAATTTTTGAATTTCAAAGATTAACTCAATAATGTCCAACATAAAAGCACAAAGACTGATTATTTTTGTTTCCTTTTTCTAAAAAGTTAATTACACATCAATATATTTCCAAGATTTCAGAAATAATTTTACAAAAAAATCTATTGGTTAATTATTTAATTTTTTATAAAAAACAAATTATTTATCTACTAATCTTCATTTCGCCACAAATTTAAGAAAGATATTTTACAACTTTGGAGTCTGAATATTGATAATTAAAACTTTAGATTTGTGGCACAATGCAGATTTTATACTAAAATTGTTATGGTTTTTTACTAATACATATCTCATTTGTAATTGACGAGATCAGCATAATTTAACTATTTGACTATCGATTTTTTAGAGACATTTGAACAATTTAGCACTAATTTATTTAGGCCCAATAACAACATACTTTGATCGTAGGCTTCTCCTTGGTAATATCTAAACCCTTAAACTATCAAAAACTTTTGTGAAATAAAACTTTTTGAATTCTAATTTTGGAAATTTGTTTTTTTAATAAATCAGTTTCACTTTTAAGATATCAACTGTGAACGAAATTTAAGTCACAAAAAATTCTCAAATCAAAGCACAAAATTTGTATTTTTTACTGTAATCCTACCTACATTATACTGTTATCCTTGATACATTACACTTTAATCAAGCCTACATTACAGTTAGGATAAAAAAACCTTAATACAATTTTAGAGTTTCTGGGAGTACCATCAAGTGCCTAGCTTTTCCATAATTCAAAAGAATAGAGTAAAATTTTTGATTTTGCTCAATTCTTTTAAATCCTGGAAAATCTAACTGCGGTTTTTTTTAATTTGAGAAATAAACCGTAAAATTAAATTAATTTTCCGTTTATTTCTCAAATTAAAAAAAACAGAACAGCAAAAAGGAGGTAATTTTATGGAAACACCTCTTCTCAACAATAAAAAAAAAAAAAAAAAAAAATATTCTTTTTGTACAATGTATTTTAATAGAATCTGAATGTACTGCCTTAATTCGAGTTTTTTTGTACCGAAATTTCCATAAAAAATTGTGTATTAAAAGTGTAACTAACTATTTTTTTTTTTATTACTATGTGAAATAAATATGATTAATAAACTTTACCCCCATTTATAACAAACTTTAATTAAATACAAATCTAGGGTGACACCAATCCCTTAGAGACGAACTTTGAATGGAAATTAAAGTGAAAAAACAATTCTAAAGTAAGCACACAAAAAGGAAACTAGGATCAAAAATCCAGAGTAAAAAAATAGCCCAAAATTTACACATATTATCAGTCATTATGATGAGATAATTATATTCTAAAATGGAAAGTTTTTTTTTTTAATTTTTATCTGCCAAAAATATCAAATCAAATACCCAACAACATGTGATAGACAATCGATTTTCTTGAAATAAATAATAAAAAAAGCGTACTTTTTGAGAAAAAACTGCCATTAAACAAGACTCAATTTCTAATTTAAACAATTTAGAATTATAATTTAGAAAATAATGGTTTTGGGTGTTAAGTATCACTATTGTGAATTTTTGAGATCAGGTTATTTTTCTTTTTTTTTATATTTATCACATGAATTATTTTTTTCCCGAGAATGTTACAAATTCCTTATTCTATAAAATATAGAGAGTTCAAAATCAACAATTATTTGGATTAAATCAGATTAATCTATTTTGAACTGAATGAAATTAATGAGTGTAAAATTCAAGTAATTTAAACATTCCGAAAATGCAAACTAACTACACTAAAATTCAAAATTTTCCACAGAGCTAAAACCTTCCAAACAATCACAATAATACAATTTCATTCAAATTGGAGATAATTTTGATTTTTGGAAAATATAAAAATCATTTTTTCATCGTTTAGTTTTAAAATTTTCATTTCATTGTTTAAATTATGTAAGCTTGTTTGGTTCGATCAATTTTTTTTTGAACAATTGATATTATGTTAAAGTTGAGTTGTTCCAAATGGAAGAACTTAAATACAATTAGTTGGTAGTACCTAACTATTTGATCGATCAATAATTCCTAATAGAATTTAAACAAATTTACCAATCAATTTTTTAGTTTTGCTCTCTCCAAAAATTTTTAACACCCCCATGATTTATTTGTATTGATAATTATTTATTTATTTTTTTTGTGAGTATTGTAATTGATAAAAAAGTGTTAACATTCCAATTAGCAAATGGCTCTAATTTGGTAAATCTTCTTGGATTGATTAAATAAGTTTTTTTTTTTCAAAAATCGAATTTTGGTGTGTTAAAAATTTTGAATTGGGGCTTATTTTCCAGTCAAAGCGACTCGTTATCATATGCCAATCACATGTGTTTAAACGAGTTGAAAAGCTATATGAAAAAAAAACCTATTATTTATCAAATTCCAAACTTGAAATCATTATTTCACATTTTTCATTATTTGTTTCTTTCGATTTTTTTTTTACACCTATTTCATTTAAAAATTTTTTTTTATTGCAAGATCAATAGTCACTTGGTAAAAACCAATTATTCGAATTTTATTGAAACAGTGGAAATGATTGTAGAAAAGTTATATTAATTTCTATAGGAATTTTATTTGATCTATAATAGGAAGATCAAAATGAACATTGTTGTTTTTCTCAATATTACACTCTCAGAATTTTGGTTTTTTCAATTTTTCCGAAAAATCTATTGTTTTATTAGATTTTAATACAGACATATATCAACTATCCCCTAATCTATATGATTCTATTTATTTCTTATTTATTCTTCAAAGGTTAATTATAAAAAATAATTGATATTTGAAAATTTTTTTTTAGGCTACCTTTGTGAGAAACAAAGTTTATTATCTCTTTAAACATTAAAGAAAAAAATTCGATTCAACCTAAAAAAGAAAATTTAAAAATCACAAAGTAATAATATCAATTAAATATTAAATTATATTAACATATTTATTTAATAAAAATTTGAAGGGAAAAAAAAAAAAAAAAAAAAAAGAAAATCTAAAAAGATTAAACAAAGAAACACGTTATACATATACAAACACACACATACATCTTTTAATTAACAAAATTAATTATTTTTTCTCTTCAATTTGCTGCTCTTTGATTCGGCCGAGTTGTTCTAATTGAACAATTACGGATTCTATTGATTTTATAATTTGGTTATTTTGCTTTTTCAATCTTTTTTTCATAAGTTTGGTTTCTAACACCTGATTTTTGATTTCAAGATACTCAATAGTGTTTTGGCTCTTTTTAGCACTTAATGTTCTTAATACTTTATTTTCTTTTTCGTATTTTGTCCTTTTTTCATTAATTTCCATTGTTTGTCTTTGAATTTCTAAATAACTTTCAATTAGTGGTAATAATTGTAATTTTTTTTTTTTATTTACATTTTTTAGATTGAATATATCATTATCTAAAATATTCTTATTTTTATTTTCATCGTCTTTATTTTGATTAGTATTTTTTCCCATTTGAGCATTATTTATTTTTTTTTTTGATTTATTTTGTAAAATTGTTTTGTCAGTATTTAAATGCAATGTATTTTTTTTTTTAATTTGAATCAATTCATTGTTTTTTTCTCTTTTTTCTTGCAGCTTTTCAATGCTAGGTAACATTTTTTGATAATCACCGCGTTTTGGCTTTATTAATTTTTCTTCTTGTTTTTCTATTAATTTGCCATTTTTCTTAGCCTTTTTATTTTTTCTTTTTTCATCCATTATATTATTTAGTCTTGTTTGAATTGTACCGCCAACACTATTATTAATTTCATTATCGGGTGAATTGTCTTGCAAGATTTCCTCTCTTGATTCTTTTTTATTTATTCTTTTTTTTTGATTTATTTTTTCATTTTCAATTTCTGTTTCCATTTTCGAAATTTCACCAGATTCAATCAATTTTATTAGTTTTTTATCATTAGTTAAAGTAAAAAAATTTATTTGGTTTCTTTTTGAATATTCAAGAAGTTCATTTAAAATTATAAAATTTTTGTTTTTATACGCTAAATCCAAAATTGTTTTCCCCTATTGTATGTTGTTTTTTGTTTGTTGTTTGTTGTTTGTTTTTGTATTTATATTAGGATATTTTTTTTGATATTATAGAAATAAAAGAACAATAAAATAAAAATTTTAAAAATTATTTTTTTCCAAAGTTACTCTCATTAGTTTGTTTATTTAAATCTTGAGTTTGAATATAAAAGCAAAAACTCAGAAAGCCCTTTTCTAATTATTTGTTTCAAATAAACCTTTCTTGAAGGTTCCTAGAGAAATCAAATATATAGGAGTATTTTTATGACTTATAATAATAATAAAATAATTATTTTTTCGTTTATTATTCAAAAGAAGGAATAGGTGTTTATCAAGGAGTCTCATTATCTCCTTTATTATTTGGTTTTATTTCTCATTTTCTTTTAGAAAAAAATCAAATCATTAGCAGTACATGTATCGATGGTTTCTGATATTTTGATGTTAGTAATGAAAGGTTCAATGAGAGAAATACATTATTTTTTACATTTTTTACATGAATAAATTTTCTTTATATTGGGAAGATGAGTTACAAATGAAAAAGATCCAGCAGTTACTTACTGATAATGGAATACTGAAACACAATAATATGGACAGCCTGAAAATAAAAAAGAAAAATCAAAGGGAAAAAACATCAAAGGAGGAAATAAATCGATACCAAAAAGAAAAAAGTAATTATAATAATTAAACAAAAATCCCCAAATTAACTTTCATGATCAATTATCAAATTAAATTAACCAAAAGTTTCGTGGCTGTGATTTTGGCATGTTCTTATTTAAACAGGACATTGGTTGTTTTTTTTTTTTGATTTTTTACCAATTGCTTCTTCTAAACCTTTTTTAAATTTTTTTAATTTTAATTTTTTTTCTTTTTGTTGATTTTTTTCTTTTTTCTTTTCAATTTTTTGAATTTTTTACTTTTTATTAACCATAAAAATATAATGTGGGTGTCTTTCTCTTAAATAATTGTGAAATCTATGATTTTACGGGTAAATCCCCTTTCAGAAAAATAAAGCAAAAGTGACATCTAGAGTGTAATTATTCACTTTTTCAATATTATTATTAATAATAATAATAGAGATAAATTACCAATTAAATATATAAAATAATTAGAGATTTTAATATGAATTCAAATAAGAATCAAAAGAAAAAAAAAAAACTTTAATTCCAAAAGAACTTTTATATCTTGGTATTTGGTTCGATAAAAAAGCTCACTACAAATTTAATCTTGAAAAAGTCGGTTAGTAATTTTAAAAAAGTTTTTTATATTTTTAATGAAAAAATTTTTCTAATGTTTTAAAAATCCAATTCTTTTAGGCAGTTTTAGAAAGTCAACTATTATATTGATTAGAAATATTTGACTTACACAAAAACTGATTTCAAAAATAAGGGAAAATGGATCAATAAAAAAAATTACAGTTTCTTATTAATCAACCCACACCCTGCTAGACTTATTTATAAAACAGAATCTAAAATTGATTCTGTTAGAATCACAATATACAAAAGAAAATTTAAATTAATTCAAAAATTAAAATTTTTAGGTTTTTATGCATTAATCAATCTATCTTCCTTTTAGAGAAAAAGAATTTTAAAATATTGTAAGCAAATCTATCAATTCAAAAGAATTAGAAACCGAACTTGAATAACTATCCAATTAAAAATTTAAAAATAGTTAAAGTTGGAAATGTCGTTAGGTTTTTTTAATTTAAGAAATAAAAAGTAAATTTAATAATTTTCGGTTTATTTCTTAAAATAAAAAAAAACGTCGTTAGTTTTTCCAGGATTCAAAAGAATAGAGTAAAACCAAAGATTTTACTCTATTCTTTTGAATTCTGGAAAAGCTAGTTACTTGACAACACTTTTCGTTAGGTTTTCCAGAATTTAAAAAAATTGAGTAAAATCTTTGATTTTTCTCTCTTTTTTTGAATTAAAAAAAACCTGGGCACTCTGCGCTGTTAGCTCACGGACACTTGATGGCACTTAATGGCACTTGACGGCATTTTTCGTTAGGTTTTTTTTTAATTTTTGTTTTGATTAGAAAATCAATTATTTTCTAAAGAAAAAACAAGAATTTAAAAATTGCAGTAAGCTTTTCTTGAGTTTTTTGTTAATTTGGATAATCAATAGATTTTCATTAGGTTTTTTTTTACTTTTCGAAATAAACCGAAAATTTATTAAAATTTTCTGTTTATTTCAAAAATTAAAAAAAACCTAGAACACTTAACAGAATCAAACAGAAAACCTCAAGAAAATTGCCGTTAGTTTTTTTTTAATTTCCGAAATTAAAAAAAAACGAGGTACTTCTTTGATTTTACTCTATTCTTTTGAATTCTGGAAAACCTAGGCACTTGACGGCACTCAATGACAATCGTCAAAAATATTTAACAATAATTGTTATTCAAGTAAAATATTAATAAACAGTTGTGTCATATTATCTCATAGTTTTGTTGTAATTTTTTGGTTAAAAAGATAACACAAGAAAATCTTACAGTATAACAGGAATTATTTAGTGTTTATCTCTTTAAGAAAAAAAAAAAAAAGTTTCGAGATTATTAAGATCAAATTAAAATCAAGTAAAGTTTACAGTAAAAAATTTAATAGTATCAAAATATGGATTTTATCAAACAACTTAATAGATAATTTTCAGATAAAAATACTTTTTTAATGATAAAAGCAAAGTTTAAACCTTCTTCTTCTTCTTCTTTTTTTTTTTTGGAGAGGGTGGTGGTCTAAGACAATGTGATTTAAATTAGACCTTTAAAAGTTTTTGGTTTTGTTTGAAAAAAAATTAAATTTATTTTTCAGAAAACCAAAACAGAAAAATTTTTTTCTAAAAATTACCATTTTTTTGAGATTATTATTATTATTTTACAAATTAGTTTCTGAATACTCTATTTTACAATTCCAATTTATTAGTTATTCTGAAAAAATATTTTATATTTACAATTATATTTAATTTCTTTTGGTTGTGAAAAATCTTGAAAGAATAAAAAATAAATTTTAATAGAAAAAATCCAAAATTTTTAGAAACAAATCTTTTAATAAAAATGTACTGGTATTTTTTTTTTTTAATTAAACCCTATTTCACTCAAAGGGGCCCAGCCAAAAAAGAAAAATTCACTTTTTTTTATAAGAATCAACCAATATGTGATTGTTTTGAAATAAGAGAAATAATAAACTTCGCATGAAAGTAAATATTTATAATAGAAAGGCCTGAGCAAACAATAAATTTTTGAAAAAAAAAAAATGTTAAAAAATTTTTTGGCCCCTTTTCATTGCAAAGTCTTGATGCAAAATTTCTCAATTTCCAAAAGAAATTGAGAATTAATTACAATAAGTTTTTTTAAAAGTAAGTGTATGAATTTTAGAAGAATTCACAAAGCCTCACTTTTTTTAATCTTAATTTGGAGTTTTAAACATTTTTTTTTAATTGTCTTTTTAAAAAAGAAGAAAATTGAATAAAATTAAAAAGAAAAAAGAAAAAAAAAAATTTGAAGAAATTAGAGAAAAAATGATTCTAGATCAAATTTGAAATTTTGGTTTGAGAAGAATACTGAACTAAACTCATATAATATGTTCTATTTCTTGAATAAAACTGGGGATCTTTGACTGGAAAGGAGTTTAGTTGATTAAATGAGTAAACTTTGTTTCGTTCAAAGCAATTTTATTTATATTTCTCAAATTTAAAAAAACATAACGGCACTTTTCTCGAGGGTTTATATTTTATTCCGGAAATTTATTGATTTTCGTTAGGTTTTTTTGAGTTTTCTATTTATTTAGAAAATCAATAGATTTTCGTTAGGTTTTTTTTTTTACTTTTCGAAATAAACCGAAAATTTCTTAAAATTTTCTGTTTATTTCAAAAAGTAAAAAAAACCTAGAACACTTCACAAATAAAATAGAAAACTCAAAAAAACCTAGGCACTCTACAAATGAATAGAAAACTCAAAAAAACCTAACGAAAATCTATAGATTTTCCAAATAAACAAAAAACTCAAGAAGAGATAACTACAATTTTCCTAAATTATTGTTTTTTCTTTAGAAAATAATTGATTTTCGAATCAAAACTAAAATTAAAAAAAAAACTAATGGCGCTTTTCCAGAATTCAAAAAAATAGAGTAAAATAAAAGATCTTACTCAATTCTTTTAAACCCTTGAAAAAAAACCCTTGAAAAATTAACTTCAAACAGATGAACTTTTTGTACTCGCGTTAAATGGAAAAAAAAATAAAAATATTTTTTTAAAATATCCAATTTAAATTTTTTTTTTTTTACATTAACTATCTAAGCAAACAAAAAGAAGTTTTGAAATTTTTAGAAAAAAATAAAAAGAAAAAAAAAAGAGAAGAAAAGAGAAGAAAGGAAAAGAAAAGAAAAGAAGACTTACGTTCTATAGAATAAAATAATTAAGTTTCCATATTAAAAATAAAATATTTATAAAAATTTGATTGTTTGGTTGATTTTTAATTATCATATGATATTTGAAAAAGAAAGGGTTAGATGAAATATTTTTTAATAAAAAATAATAAATCGTAACACTATTATTTAACAGGATGGCTCTATATTTTACTGAATATTTTTTTAAAGTTATAATTATTAACAAAAAAATAATTTTAATAATATCCCTAATAAAAAAAATTTTTTTTAAAAGATCTAGAAAATTTTTATATCAAAATTTCCTTTTAAATGATGATTTTTTCAATATTTTTTGAAAAAATATTCTTATAACAGGCTTAAAAAATGTTACAATTTTAATAACACATTTTAAAACAGACATTTATGTTATAAAAGTTGTTCTTATAAAATTTTATAACATTTTATACGTTTGTAACACCTTTACAACACGTTTATAACATTTTATAAAAAACTTTTTTTATTAGGATATGTGAATAAGTATGTATAAAGGTTCTATTTATTTTTTTTATTTCCAAACTTTTTCTAAATGAAATTTTTAAGTAAATAATTTTGATAACTACAGGTAAGAAAGAGATTAATAATCTTAAAAGTTTAGGATAGTATTGTAGTTGTTGCCAAAAGATTTTTAGATAATCATCGGGTTATTTAGCAAAGTTTGGAAATTTTCTGGATCTTCGAATTTCAACTCTTATTCAGCAAAATAAGAAGTATTTTACCTAATAAAAAATGTATTTTTAAAAATGATATTTAAAGTTATTTTAGAAGAATTTAATTTATATTTTTTGCGATTTTTTTGAATTGATTACATTTAAGATTAACAAATGTCTCTATTTCTGATTTTTTGAACAGAAAAATATTTGGTTAAAGGAACCAAAATATTTGTTGAAATAAAAGTCAAATAAAAAAGTACTTCATTTTTACGAGAATGATTGGAAAAGGAGTAAATTTCATTTCTTTGTTGAATACAATACCTAAATTCAAACATTTTTTTTTTTCATTTTGAAAGAAAAGCAATCAACATTTTTTAAAAAAAAAAAAAATGTTAGTCTCTTTTTTTCTTCGAAAAAAGAGAAAAAAAAACATTTTTAAAGGATCTAAAAGGAGAAAAATAAATGACAATTCAAAATTTTTTTTTACTCTACCAACCATTAAATTTTAGAGGAATAGTTCAAAATCAGTTACTGTTAAGAACTCATAATAGATGCAGGATTTTATTTTTGATCGCCTTCGGTTGTTTCTAAAGAAGCATGAAATAAAAGGGGAAGAGATAGAGGCTCATTGGAAAGTTGGGCGATCTAATTTGTCTCAGTGGAATTTAAACCAAGTTTTATCTTCAATGGCCGAAAATGTAACAATTAACTTCAATGTTTACAATGAACTCAGTTGGAAGAAAAAGATCCTTTGAAAAGCAAGTTCTTCAAAGTGTCATTAAAAAATAACAAATTAATTTTTTTTTATTTTTGTTTTGTTTTTATTTTTTTGTCGTTTGTTTTTTATTATGCTGAGTTGAAAAAATAAATAGCATCTCATATTGTTTCATTAGTCCAACAATCACAATGTTATTATTCTTTGTTTTGGATCGCCTTCCATACTCAAAATAATGAGATTGTTCTAGTGCTAAGATGATATTCATCGTCGTTCTTCAAACTCCTCAATATCATTTTAGATCACTTCTAACAATATCATTTTTTTTCGTTGTTCCAGACCAAACTCAGATTTTAACAGGGTGATTGTTTGTAAATCAAAACAATAAAGACAGTTATTCGTCTCATTTTATCAAAATGATGTTATGTTAAATGTATCAAATGATCAATTTAGTATGGGTTAAATGTATGTCGAAAATTGTTAAACTCACCTAGATTATTTTTGAACTGGAGTACAAGCTAATTTTGTTGTGATCAATGTACATTAAATTATTTTGCTCCTTGTTAAACTCATTAAAAGTAGTAAAAACAACAAAACTGAAGAACAAAATTTAACTAAAAAAAATAGATACAGACATATTTTTTGTTATTTTTTGATTATTTATTTTTCAACTTTATTCATTAAGATTGTTTTTTTCAAAAAATTGAATTTTGGTGTGTAAAAAATTTTGAATTGTACTTTAGTTACGAATTTGAAAAGGAACTGCCTATTTCTTTTTTTTTTTACTATTAATCCATTTATCACATGTTTGGTAAAATAATAATAGATGAACCAGAGAGTAAAATTGTAAAAAAAGATAAGATCGAATAAAAATTGAAATTTTCAGCAAAAAATGACAAGACAATTTTGAAAATAGAAAATTTTTTTAATAGTATGTGTATTTGTAAACTTGGAACATCACTAAAAAAATCTACAAGTTTTTTTTTTTCTTTAGCCTTCTCGCTTTTCAGAAATAATTTAGAATTTTAATTTCTTGAAAATCAAAAAGTGGGCTCTACTTTTAGTATTTAATAATTTTATCACTTGAATAATTTTGGTTTTTTACGAGATGGTTTTATTTTTTTGGTACTCTGTTTTTGAGTTGAAGGATTTATTTTGAAGAGAAATAAAATAAATTTCAATAAAATTAGATTTTTCATATTTTGTTTGAAATTGAAATTGAAATCAAATCTTATTTTATAAACAAGTATTTTTTTTTTTTTTTTTTTTTTTTTTTTTTTTTTGTGATTCAAAGGAATGAAATATTTAAAATTTTAATTAAGAATATTAAATGATATTAAAAATCAACCAAATGAACAAATTTCATAAAAAATAAAAATAACAAATTTAAGAAAGTTTTTAAAGAAATAAAAAGAAAAATAAACGTATTAGTTAAATAATCATTACAAAATAGCAAATATCGAAATTGAAATACAAACCCGCTATTGAATATTTTAAAAATAATTATTAATTGTAAAAAGAATAATAAATGTTAAAAGATAAAAAAGAAATCATATTAATTTATTTATTTTATTTTATTTAGATATTTTGTTTCGTAAAAAAAAAATAATTTCTTAATAATTATCAAGTATTTTTAAAATAAATGATAGTTTATAGAATTTCATTGAAAATCTTTGAGAATAATGAAAATAAATATTTCGTAAACTTGAAATATTTTGTTTTTTTTCTTTTTTATAATTTATACTTTTTCCAAATTTCCCTTTTTTAAGTTGTTTGTATTCCTTCGGTCTACCCTCTTTTTGTTTGAGTGTTTGGGGTCGGCAAAAGGAATGAAAAAATATTTAAAAATATTGATAGAGTTGTTCTTGATTCGAGAATAAACTAACTTGTCCTGATTAGATTTTAAACAAATTGAACTTAACTGAAGAAACTGAATTCAACTGAACTGAAGAAACTGTTGCAATTCGAAGCCAACTGAAGTGAACCGAATTGACCTTTCGGTACAATTTGTAGAGTATGTACTTGAACTGGTTTAATGTTGTTGAGTTGGTCTCTCGCACTGATATTTTGCGAAAACAAGATTTGGGAAACTTGCAAACAAAAAAAAAAAAAAAAAACAATTCTCAAAAAAAAAAACACAAAAAAAAAAATTAAAACATCAAAAAGGAAAATTTCGAAAACAAATTCCTAATTCTTAAAAACTCAGAACTTTATTAATGTTATCTATCTATAAAGTTCTAATTTAAAACTTCATCAAGTAACCTATTTCATTTGATCTTAGTTATCCAAATATTTAGGAGTCTTTATTAAAATAAATTCAGGTGTATATCTAGAATTTTCAAAATAAAAATATACAACCACCAACCCACTCAACACTTTGGGGTATAAATAAAAAAAAAGTTTTTAAAAAAATTAAGTTTTTGTTATTTTTTTAATCTCTTTTATTTTTTTTTCAGAAAACTAAATTGAGTTTAAAATACTTCTAATGACTGTTTCTAGAATCTAATTGTATCTATACACTCTTTGAATTATAAGTCTCAAATTCAGTCACTTCAAACTTCTCTCTTTAACAGATTAAGTGTTTTTAAACATTTAACTCTTAAAAATAAATTCTCTATCCAAAATTTTTTAGCACAGTATTTATTTTTTAGTGTTTATAAATTTATTTTTTGTTTTGTGAGTATTGTAAATTATAAACAATTGTTAACATTACAATTAGTGAATGGCTCTATTTTGGTAAATCTTTTCGAATTTATTTAATCAGATTTTTTTTTTCAGAAATTAAATTTTGGTGGTTTAACAATTTTGAATTGGAGTTTATGATCTTTGAAAAGTGAGCAAATCAAACCTGTTAAGATCATTTGTGTTAAAAAAAATTGATTATGAATCGTTAATAAGTTCAGGTATCTTGTTTTTAAATATCTAAAGTGTCTTTTAACCCTAATAAATTTTTTTTTTATAAAATGTTATAAACATGTTGTAAAGGTTTTTAAAATGTATAAAATGTTTTAAAATTTTATAATAATAACTTTTATAACATTTATGTTTGTTACAAAAGTGTGTTATAAAATTTTTAACATGTTATAAGCATGTTACAAGTATATTTTTTGAAAAAAATATTGAACAAATCATCATGTAAAAGGAAATTATGTTATAAACCTGCTATTTATGTTTTTTTAAACATAAACTTTTTCTTTGTGAAAATTTAAGTAAATAATTCTAGATAACTACCAATAAGGAAGAGATTAATTTTATTAAAAGTTTAAGATAGTATTGTAGTTATTGTGGAAAGATTTTGAGAAAATCATCGGGTTATTAGGTAAAGTTTGAAAATTTTCTGATCTTCTTATTTTCAATTCTAATTAAGTAAAATAAGAAGTATTTTACAAAGAAAGTTTGTCTTTTCGTATGATATTTAAAGTTATTTTACAACACTTCAACAATTTTTTTTTGCGAGGTCAAGTAAAAAGATTTTAGAGGAATGTTCAAAATCCTTCATTGTCAAGTACACATAACATACATTCATGTTATGATGTTTGATGGTTTTTTTTCGAAATTGGCTTGGCAAACGGCGAATAAAAGAGGAAATTAAGAATATGGAAAATACGGACGATCTAGTTTGTCTCTGTAAAATTTTAAACCAAATTTTGTCTTCGATAGAAAAAATGTAAAATTTAACTTCAATGTTTTCGATCGTTTCATTGTGAAAAAAGATCCTTTGAAGAATACGTTTATTAAAAGTGACATTCAAAAATAGCAAATTAGTTTTTTTTGTTTAAATTTGTTTTGTTTGTTTGTTTTTTTGTTTGTTTTTTGTAATGCCGAGTTAGATCCTGAGTTCCAAAAATTAAATAAACCCCGTTCCAAAAATTTGGACACACCCAAAATCAAAAATAGGCAAAAAAAAACCCAATTTATTGTATTTTCCCAAACCTAATATAAAACCTCATTTAAGTTAAAAGGTATTAATGTTTTTATAAGTAATCATTTTCATCCAAATAAAAGAAAAAAAATATAAAACTCAAAAATAAAAACAGGTGTGTCCAAAATAATGAAACGAGCTGAACAAAAAATGTATTGGTAAATTTGTTGAAATTTCACCAACAATTGTTGATCGATCAAATGATAAGATACCATCTACCAATTGTATTTGATTTTCCAATTTAACAAACTCGACACTAACCTTCTATCAATCATTGAAAAATAATTTCGAGATCTAACGAAACAGATTACGTAACTGCAAAAAAAAGAAATGAAAACAAAACAAAAAAGACAAAAAATGAAATTGTTTGTAAAATAAAAATTCTTTCCAATTTGAATTTAAAGTGCAGGAATGATGTTCTTTCAACTGTTTAAACTGTGTCCAAATTTTTGGAATCTAGTTTAGTATCTCATATTGTTTCATTAGTCCAACAATCACCTTTTTATAATTCTTTGTTTTGAATCCCCTTCCATACTCAAAATATTGAGATTGTTCTAGTACTAAGATGATATTCATCGTCGTTCTTTGAACTCCTTAATATCATTTTATATCACTTCTAATAATATCATTTTTTTCGTTCTTCTAGACCAAACTCAGATTATAACAAGGGGATTTTTTCCAAATAAAAACAATAAATTATAGATATAAGAATATTTTTTCAATAAATATATGGAAAAAATCATCATATAAAAGAGAATTTTGTGATAAAAATGTTATATAGGTGTTATAAAAAAATTTTTTTATTCGGTTAAAGGAAAAAAAAATTAATTTTCAGTCTGGGATAATCAATAACTCAAAACAGAAAGTTTCTTTTTAAAACAAGCTATACCATTTTGGAAAAAAAGTGAAACAAGGTTTTTAATAGGGAATATTAATAGAACCTGAAAATGAAAAGTAAAATCAATAAAAAGCAGAAACCAATTAACATTCAAATAATAATCCATTATATTATTTTCAATCAACCCAACAAATTCAATTTAAATCTACTTTCTTATCGAAATTGTTGCTGTGGTTTTGATGATCGTAAAAATAGTCAATTTTTTCAACATATTTTTAATAATTGATCAACCAAAGAAAAATCCCATTTCAAAAGATAGAATTTAAAAAAAACTGTTATTATGCTGAATACTTCATTTTGTCTTAATTTATTTATTTATTCTTTTTTTAATTGATCTTACTTTGAATTTTCAGGTTCTATTAATGTTCCCAATGAAAAATCCCTGTTTCACTTTTTTTCCACAATGGTATATGTTACTTTTTAAATTGCTTTCCACTCTAGTGTTTGAGTCGACTCTACACCTCGATGAATACTGATACCTTTAATTTTGGAATTACTGGTATTTGTATAGTCAATGGGAAAAAATTCCTATTCTTTCTTCTTTCTTATTGTTTTAACATCATAGAAACTTGCAAAGAAATAGATTGCATTTTGTGATCTCAGTTTCTTTGCTTGTTGCTTTTTTATTTGATATATTTGTATATTTAGGGTGAACTAAGAATCATAACAATAACCAAGATTTCAGTCTGAAAAAATGACTGTTACCACTGAAATTTTATCCAATTTGAATTTCAAAAACCAGTAATTATGAGTGGTAAATTAACTTTGCTAATTCTCGTTATTTGCCAAGAACACTTTTTTTATTTGGTAAACAGCCTTGAAAAATTGTTCCTTTTTTTTGATTTTAAAAAGGTTTCCAAATTAAATTAGATTTACCTTGGTTGGCTTTGTGTAGTTGGGAATTAATTAAAAAAAAAAAAAAAAAAAAAAAAAACCTGTGAAAATTCAAACCCCTTTTAGATCAAAGCTTCCGCCATTTTCAAATAGATCGGAAAGTATTCCCTTTTCAACGTCCTTGTTGAGAGCAAGTAAATGCATTGGGGTCCATCCAAAACGATCTTGGGCGTTTGGATAGGCATCCTTTTTCAGAAATTGCTGGACAATTTGCTTTGTAACTTTCTTTCTGCAAAGAACGTGTAAGGGGCTTCTGAGGGAATTGTCCCTGATGTTTGGGTCTGCGTTATATTGCAATAGCAATTTAATTAACTCTGTGTCTTTACAGCCACGCCTGACACAAATGATTTGAAGTGGCGTTTGTCCTTCTTTGTTTTTGGTGTTAACTAAGGCCCCGTTTGAAAGCAGCGCAACAAAGCACTCAATTTCTTTGATACGCTCCGCAAGGATGTGGAGGGGCGCGAGTAAAAACTTTTTTGTTTGTAAATTAGGGTTTGAGCCAAGCGTAATTAAGGTTTCAATACCTTCGGGTGTTGGATGGTATTTGCATAGGATGTGCAATGGAGACCATTCGTCCTCGTCATCTTGCATTGCCTGTGAATTCGGCGAACATCCCAGTTTTAACAAGTAAATTATGATCTGTGTCTTGGCGTTATAACGACACACGATGTGAAGCGCTGTCCAGCCTTTGTTTGTTGTTAAATGGGTGTGATTTTTTTTAATTTCATTTTTAATTTGCTCCAAGCTGCCTGTTTTTAAAAGACCAATTTTTTTTAATGAAAGTGGTCCTGTTTTTCTAAACCGATTAAACATTTGTTACAACTTTTGAAAAAACAGACCAATAAATCCACTAACAGTAAAAACAGGAATAAATTATTCGCAAGTAATTATCTTTATTTTTACAAGAAAAAAATGAATATCCATTGTTCTGAATTTCAATTTTTAATTAAAAAAATATCAATCACTTTCTTGTGCAGAAGTTTGGCTTGTGGATTTTTGAAATTGTTTTTATTGGGGGTTTTGTTTGAGACAAATAGAAATCTTGGATAAATAGATTTTTAAGTCTTTGTTTTGCCTTAAAAGACTTGTTATCGTTCAAAATAGAGGTTTTGAAAATACAATGGTTTACTTTAAATTTTGAATCCAAGATAATTATTTTTTACACAGTTATCATCAATAAGAATTTGAAATTTTTCTGTTTTTTCAATACACTATTCTTTTCAGATGGAAAACTCATTTACTATTGCCTGAAAAAAAAGTTCTTTACTTTTTTGTGAAATTTTCAAAGTTAAATGATAACCAAATAAAAAATCATTCAGATTAACCATAATGTTTGGATAGTTAAGAAGTTTTAAAATGAAGAATTAAAACTTTCAAGATGTATAATATCTGGTTTGGTTTTCCTTAATTTCAATTCCATAAAGAGAGTTCAAGTCTGATGTTTTAATGTCAATAGTTAATTTTTCATTTTAAGGACTATCTGAATTTTATACTCTGTGAGCATTGAAATACAAAGCAGTAAATAGATTAAGACCTTTAAAATATTGTGAATTGAGGGAAAGTCAAAATATTGTCAATTTTTAGCAATTTAAGATTTTGACTAAAATCATTTATTGATCCAAAAACTTTTCGAAAAATCCCAACAAAGGAGGCAAAAATAAAAAGCTATTTTTTATTTTTTTTATCATTTTTGACACAGTCAATTTTCTTTGTCATTTTTTGACCTTTAAACCACAACTCTTGCATGCAAGAAATGAACACAACGAGATTTACCAACACTTTATTGGTGTTGGGAGTCCCCCTTGCTCACAAAATTGAGTATTTTAGGGAAGATCTATATGAACATTTCCACCGTACTAACACCCAAATCGGAGATATGAAAATTTTCCGCAACCCTCCCAGCAACAGAAATAGCAACATATACAAGGGGAGGAGCTACGAGGGGAGCTACGAGGAAAAATATGAGAGAATTTTTGAAAAAAATTCTCGAGGAACCAGGATTCGAACAAGGGACATGTCGAATAGACCCAAACACGAGGAGATTCTGATAGAATTTGAACATTCGAGACAAGCTACTAGAGCTTATTGGGCCATAAACGACAGATACCAACCCTTAAGGGTTAAAAATAGTAAAATTCAAGCTTCTTTTTTTTAATCTTAATTTTACCCCTCAGAAATCACATCGTACCACACATGATGAGAATTTTAGAGGCCATAGGCAAAGGTATCCCGACCCGCGCCACCTGGTAAATAAAGACTACAGTCCCAACCAGGTCTTGAAAGAGAAGTATGACCCTGAAAAACAAGGGACAAGGGTATACTATAACCAATACCCTGGAAACTCTAATGCTGAAGGTGAAAGGCCCTCTCAACGCTCATCTAAGAGAAACGAGATGGACAAAAGAAACCCTCGGAGAAAAAAGAAACAATAATATAAAGACTGAGAGAAACTATAACTACAAAAAAAATGGAAATACCTCCCAAATGAGTTATAGGAATGCAGTCAAATACAAACCAAGAAAGAAAAATTCGGAAAAAAAAGAAAAAAATAAAAAAAAGATCAACAAAGAAAAAAATACTCAAAAATCAGAGAATTTTCAAAGAATGCTCTCTTTTTAATAGGAAAAAAAGAAAACATTCAAGAAAATATCAAGATCGAAATCATAGAAAAACACTTCATGAGTTTCAACCCTGGAAAGATAGAAAGAAAAATATCAAAAGCAGGGAAAATATATTTTATTGTTTATTTTAAAAATGAAAAAATGAGAAATAAAGCTCTCATAATGGAAGGCACAGAAATAAACAATAAAACAATATTAGTAAAAAAGGCTCTAAAAAAAACTGCTCAATATAACTCTAATATAGTCGAAAAAAGAACTAAAACATTAGAGGAAATATCAAAATTAATAACTGATATTAAAAAAGAACAGAAAGAAAATTTAAGTATAATCCAAGATAAAATAAAAAAAACTAAAAAAAGACAAAAAAAAATCAAAGAAGACTCAGAAAAAGAACTAAAGAAATTATACAAAAATAAAATAAGACTTAAATTAGAATTAGAATTTGGAGTACATTTACAACCCAATTCAAAACTAACACAAGAAAAAAATATAAAAACTAAAAGTGAAATTGATAATAACAAAAAAATAATTGAAATAAATAAAGAGGAGAACACTAAACCAAAAATTCAAAAAGATCAAAAAGATCAAAAAGAAATAGAAAAAGATATAAAAAATAAAAACTTAGAAAGAAAAAATAAAATCTCAAAGAATAAAAACCAAGAAAATGAAAACTCAAATAATAAACAAGGAAAAAATAAAAACACTAAAATAAAAGAAAAAAAAACTAAACCAATACAAGAACAAAATACTCTAACAGAAAAAAACCAAAATATAGAAAAGACTCTTGATCAAAAGGGAATAGTTGAAACAAACTCTAATTTAAAATTAGGACAAACTGAGAAAAGAGACTCTCTTTGCGGCGGAAGCTCAAACCCACGAGGGGAACAATCTCTTTCACCAGACCCTAATTTGGAGGATTCCACTCTCGTCAATGAACTGAATTCCGGAGTTCAGGGAGAGGACAGCAAATTAGATGAAATACAGGGAGAATTTCTAAAAAATCAAGAGTTAAAACAAAAAGAAAAAGAAAAAAGAAAAAGAAATAGAAAAAGAAAAAGAAAAAAAAAAGAAAAAGAAAAAGAAAAAGAAAAGAAATAGAAATCGAAAAAGAAAATGAAAATGTAAAAGAGAAGGAAAAAATTGCTAAACTAACAGAATCAACAATAATCCAGACGCTATCAGAAGACAATACGAACTTAGATTCAGAACCAGAATCAGATCTAGACACTCTCTCAGAAGAAACGTCAAGTGATGAATCCGAGGAAACAGAATCAGAGTCGCAGTCAGAAGATGAAAACTATAAGTTTTATAGTAAAAAAAAAAAAAAATTGGATAAACTAGAAGAAAGACTAAAAGAGAAGTACGATTTGGAGGGAGAACTAGAGATCAAGACCAATTCTCAAACGGGATACTTCAATTCAATAAAATGCCCAAAATGTGGCACATGGTCAAGATCCAAGAGGAAAATCTTTTGCGCAAACTGTTCCACCAAACAAGATGAAATAGCGATTAAATATTTCACAAGATTTAATGAATTGGTGGACATTGAGCTCGGAAGGAAGAAGAAAAATTACTGAACAAAAAATAATCTACCAAAAAAAATTGGGAGAAATTTGGTAGATAAAATAGGAGGGGATATAAATTCCCAATCTCCCAAAAATAAAAAGAGCAACTCCTCAGACAGAGAGCCCCAAAGAGAAGCTCTTTTCACAAAGTTTAAGGAAAAAAAAAATATTTTCCTAAAACAAGATGACTATATAAAATGGTATAGAACTGATTTTGAAAATCCACTCGGCCAACCTATAATTCTTAAAATAGAGTTTGACCGAATAAAAAAAATCAAGAATCACACCAAAAATAGCAGAATCTTCAAAAAAATAAGAAAAATCTTAAAAAATGAAATAAAAAGATGGAAGATCAATACCATCAACTGTCACCAACTGCGAGAATGGCTCTCACAATCGATAAGGTACTCGTACTTCAGAACTTACGAAACCAGACAAACAGCAGTATACAGTAAAGAAAAATATCACCGAAAGAAATACCCAAAAAAAGCAAAAATTCCTAAACTCTATAGAAACCTTTACAACTTCACAGTCAAGGAAATCAGAAAAAACCTCAAAACAACTTTCACCCATAGCAAGAAAATAATGAAATATGGGAATATAAGTACATATGAGGAAAGAAACTTCGGACACATAAATGAAGTAGGAAGGAAAAATAAATTGATCTTTAAGACTACTGAAGAATTCTTATCAGTCCTAGAAATTTTCTCACTTATCAATAACCCAATCCCACTAAGAGTATTGAGAAGAGGAGAAAGAGAAATAGAAATTTGGGATGAATCATTCAATATTTTAACATACCAGGAAACATTCTTAAGAAAGATTAGAAAAATTCATCAAAGTATTAAGATGTTAAAATATGACCGAAAAAACAGACCAAAATTCATCGAGAAAGGAAGATCCCCACAAGAAAATAGCGAAATCACTCTTAAAATAGCTACTTTAAATGTGGGAGGAATTGGAAGGGATGAAAAAATTCTAGAAATGGAAAAATTTATCTTTACTAATAACATAGATATAGCATTAATACAAGAGACAAAAAGGAAAAATACTCCGTATTTAAGGAAATACAGAGCAATATCAAAAAAATCATATGGTAATAATGGTACAAAGGGAGGACTAACAATCTTATTCAAACCCTTCCTAAGACTATTCATTAATGAAAAACTAATTGATCATGAAGACTTCATGGGAATTAACCTAAACAATATTACCATAATTAACTGCTATGGCAGACAAAAGGACCCAGAAGGCAAAATTGACTTCGTTGGAATATTCAAAAACAAAATAAAAGAAATCAGTGAGAACTGGAAAATTGAGAAAATACTCATAGGAGGTGATTTCAACTTGAACAACGAACAAATGGGAAAAATAACTGAACTAAGAAAAAATAATTTCCAAATAATTCAAAATGAAATCCCCTCTAGAGTTAGAAATATTGATCATCTGGTCATGAAAAATATAAGACTAAAGGAAAGAATCAATAAATGCCTTATAACTCCACTGATACCAAAAGAAAAACAACGAATAAAAATTAAAAAAAAAATAAAAAATAAAGAAAATGAAAAAATTGAATTAATCAGACTCTCAGACCATAAAATGGTAATAAATGAGATCAAAATAGAAAAAGATCTTGAAATTAGAGAAATCTTCTCTTGCCGAGACGAATCCAAATTTCAAGAGGAATTCATCTCAAACTTCGAAAACGAAGAATTAAATAAAGAAAACTTCTCAAAATTTCAACAGAAATTTCGAAAAAAAATTCACTTAATACAAGATATAAAGTATGATGACTACATTACTTTACAAAAAATGATAGACTTTATATCAGACCCATCCACCAAAAAAATAATCATTAGAGAAAAAACAAAAAATTGGGATAAAATTCTGAAAAAAATCAATACGGAATTCAAACTCAATAACATAAACTGGTGGAAACACTACAATCAAATAAGAGGAAATAACCTCAAAATGATCAAAAATAACCCTAAAATGGAAAGAGAATACAAAGAACACATAGACACAATAAAGAAAAAAATCAACAAAAAATTCCTCAAAGAAATAGAAAACACTAAACCCTTCTATGAAACAGAAAAAAAACCGTTGAAACCGTTAAACTTCTTCGAAAAAGAGGAAATAGAAGGACAATTGAAGTGGATTAAAAATAAATCAGTTAAACAATTCGACAAAATTTTTCTGTACAAAAAAGACACTAAAAAAAAAGAAGATCAAAAATACCAGCAAAACTACTCAAAATTCATAACAACACTGCAAAGAATCTTCCAAACTTGGATAAAGAATCCAAATAAGAATAACTTGAACTTTATTAAGGAAAGAGACCTACTCTTCATTCACAAAAAAGGAGATGAAGGAGTAACTCTAAACTATAGACCAATCTCAATTAACAATGCTTTGGCAAGAATATTCCTTAAGCTCGTATACAAAAAAATCGAACAGTCATGGGACCATATTGATCCCCTTCAATTCGGATTTAGGAAAAAATTCGACACAAGAATAGCAGTAAAAAACTACTTGTACAAGTTCAATGAAGAAAAAAAGAAAAGAAAAAAGAACCACACTTGGGCAGTCACAATAGATTTAGCAAAATGTTTTGACTCAGTACCTCATGAACTAATTGTCAAAACAGCACCAAAGTTTATTAAAGACCCCCTAATAAGAGAATTTATTTTACAATATTATAATGGAAATGGGACAGGAGTATACCAAGGAGACCCACTTTCCCCCATAATATTTGCTTATATTAGCCACTTCATTTTACAAAGAATCAAACCACATACAATACACACGCAAATGTATGCAGATGATCTGATCCTAATAATGGAAGGTAAATCTCTACTAGAAATTGAAAAATTATTAAAAACAAAAATTTACCCAATCATCACAAAATATGGATTGACGGTAAATGACGATAAAACAGAAAAGGAGACTGAAAAAAACCTTAAAAAGATCAAATACCTAGGAATATGGCTAGACAAAAAAGAACACATTCAAAAAAACCTAGATAAAGCCAAAGACCACTTTTCTAGATACATCTACATTTACGCAAATGATAGACTCTCAAATGCGCTAAAGATCCAACTTTTTAAGGCAGTTATCCTACCCCAAGTTCTCTATGGCCTAGATGTTTTCAACCTGACGAAAACAGACTATGAGAAAATAGAAACTTGGATTAATGTAAAAATAAAAAACATTATCAAAGTCAACATAGGCACACCAACCGATATCATAAGATGGGAGACTAGAACCGAGCCCACAAAACATATGATACTAAAAAGAAAAGCTAAATTCCTCAAGAAACTGAAAAAATTGGAACTTGAGTACTTAAATAAAGACCTCAAATTAGATGAAATCGAAGGTATAGACTGGGAAAACATGGAGGAAAAAGAAATCAAAGAAAGACTCCATGAAACCCACATTAAAACCATACAAAATAAAGTCGATTCATCTATAGGCGAAAAGAATTGGAAACTGAAGAAATATCTCAAGATTGCTCAATTTCCAAATAACTTTGCGCAAAAAACAACCATATCTAAGCTGGAAATCATCAACAACCCTATTTAAGCTTAAATCCTTCTCAAATGGCTTATGTAGGTACATATACAAATGGGAACCAGGCATAGACTCCAAAATATGCCCTTGTTGTAATAAAAAAAGTTGATGATGTTGACCATTTCATATGGAAATGCGAAAAATATGAAAAAAACTAGGAAATTCTGGAAAAATGATCTTAAAAAACATCAAGGGGTTCGATTTTAATATCATTGCCAGAGAAGATACAGATGAACTCTTCAGAAAAATGAACGTAAAAGTGATATATGACATAACAATTGAGTACCTTATAACCAACATGACTCAACATGCTATAAGGAAAAATGCACTCAAATCCAAATAACCCTGTCAAACCCATCTGAAAAATAGTTTACACTTATTACACCCCTCAGATTTCTTTAACTCTCTTTTTTATTTTTTTCTCTTCCTCCATAGGTCTAACCTATGGAACACTCTTTACTTTTTTCCCCCTCTTCTAATATTTTAGAAAACTAAATTAAGTTTAAAATTCCCCTAATGACTATATTATAGACCTAGGTCTTAAATATTCTTTGAATTAGGAGACACAAATTTAGTCACTTCAAAATTCTCTCTTTAACAGTTTAAGTATTACACTTAACCCATATCAATAAACCGAGAAAAAAAGCTATTTTTTTTGATATTAGGAAAATGTCACTCCACTTTCTTTTCAAATGGGTGGCTACACTCACCACCAACTCTAACATACTTCAATATAAAGTGGAGTGACATTTTCCCAATATCATTTTGGAAGTCGAAAATTTTGAGTGAAAAATTTTGGATTTGGAAAGTTATTTTTTTTGCCTTCCTCAAAAAAACCTAAATTTTACATTTTAACAAGATCTATTAACTCAACATACTTTTGAGTTCATAATTCGTGTTGTGGGTATAAAAGTAATAACCACTGGGAATAAAATTCGAATAATCCTTAAGAGAACTTTGTTAATCAAAAATAAAACCAAAGAAAAAATCAATCAAATATACCATAATTTTTGGATAGTTAAGAAGAATTAAAATGAGGACTCAAATCTTTCAAGATGTATAATATCTGACTTGATTTTTCTTAATTTCAATTTCATCTTGATAGTTGAAGACACTTGATGTAAAAACTCAATACTTTATTTGAGAACTAACGAAGAAATGAAGTATGATTACTTAATTATATATTTCTCATTTTAAATGATGTTTTACAAATAAGTATTTCTTATAGTGGTCAATTTGAATTTTATCCACAATTCATTTGGAACTTTTGATCCCTAATCCTATATTTATTCCAATTTTTGAAAAAATTAATTTTTATACAAATTCCAAAATTATTTCTTTTCACAATTGATTTATCAGTAAAGGAAAACTTTTTTTTTCAGATACTAATAAAATAATTCTGATTAGATATTAAGGGTTACTTCTGAAAATCGTAATTTACTAGATATGAATTATCCGAAAAAAGATTTTTACACAATCTGGAAACTCTGTTAAGGATTATTCGAATTTTATTCCCAGTGGTTATTACTTTTATACCCACAACACGAATTATGAACTCAAAAGTATGTTGAGTTAATAGATCTTGTTAAAATGTAAAATTTAGGTTTTTTTGAGGAAGGCAAAAAAAAATAACTTTCCAAATCCAAAATTTTTCACTCAAAATTTTCGACTTCCAAAATGATATTGGGAAAATGTCACTCCACTTTATATTGAAGTATGTTAGAGTTGATGACGAGTGTAGCCACCCATTTGAAAAGAAAGTGGAGTGACATTTTCCTTATATCAAAAAAAATAGCTTTTTATTTTTGCCTTGTTTGTTGGGATTTTTCGAAAAGTTTTTGGATCAATAAATGATTTTAGTCAAAATCTTAAATTGCTAAAAATTGACAATATTTTGACTTTCCCAAAATTCAATTAACTTAAAGGTCTTAATCTATTTATTGCTTTGTATTTCAATGCTCACAGAGAAGAAAATTCGATAGTCCTTAAAAATATCAAATTTTATTTTGACAAAAGTTTAAATTGAAATAAAAAGATCATTTCGAGAGAAGAAATTAATTTTTAACCACGCTATATTTTTTCAAAAAAGTTATTATTTAATGCACATTTTAGTATGAATTGATGTATTTTAAGCAAACGAAAACAAATTCACAAAATTAACAATTAATTTGAAGTAAAAAGTATTTTATAATTTTATCATTTTAAAACTGGAAATTTATTTTTTATTTGAAAAGCTTCTTGAATATTTCAAACAAAAAGAAAAAAATAAAATATTGTGCATAGAAACTCTGTCTTTAACAAAAAGTTAGTTTAGTTATGATAAGAAATAATTTTAAATTAAAACTAAGAAAATATTCTTTTGTGTATATACCTTTTCTATCTACAGCTGTTCCAAGGCTACTGTGAAATTTTATCAATACCAAAATTTGATATTGATATAGATTTTTAAATCTCAGAATATAAGAATAAGAAAGCTTATATTGAAAATGTTCTTCCATTAATGAGTTGATATGAAAAATATTCTTCTAATGTGATAGAAAAATAAATTCATTTTTTAGCCGAAATTTTATATTGTTTCTTAATGAATTTTTGATGTTTAGAGTCATTTTGGGTTCTGAAATTTTAATTTTTAGAAAATCAGAAAAAATTCTTGAATATTAACTCATTTAGGAATTTTTTTTTAATATGAACTTTATTATTCTCATATTGAACTTTTTAATAATTTATATTAACATCAAAATTTGATATTGATAAAATTTCACGGTAGCCTTGGATTGACTGTATACTTTTGATGAATTGAGTAAATTGTATTAATTACATTTTTTTTTGAATTTATTGTATTTAGTAAGGTTGAGTTATATTTTTTCATTTCGTTTCTTAAACACTTTTGTTGAAATTTTCATTGTTATAACTACAATGTTAATTGAGATCTTTCATCTGCTTTTTCGAAATTGCCTTGATTTAAAATAAAAGAAATTGACAGTTAAAAAAAAAGATTGTTTTATTTTTATTTGTTTTTTATTATTTAAGGAGGGAGTTATTAATTCCTCTTGTTTGCCGTTAGGTTTTCCAGAATTTAAAATAATAGAGTAATATCATTAGCTTTTCTTGAGTTTTCTTTTTATAAACAAAATCAATATATTTTCGTTAGGTTTTTTTGAGGTTTCTATTTATTTGGAAAATCAATAGATTTTCGTTAGGTTTTTTTTACTTTTTGAAATAAAATAGATAACCTCAAAGAAAACCTAGAACACTTAACAGATAAAACAATAAACCTCAAGAAAAGTGCTAAGGTTATTTTTAATTTGGGAAATCAAAGGAAATTTTAAGAAATTTACTTTTTATCTAGAAAAATAAAAAAAAACCGCGTTTAGCTTTTCCAGAATTTAAAAGAGTAGAGTTAAATCTATGATTATACTCAATTCTTCTGAAATGTGAAATTCTAGGCACTTGATGGTACTTGAGTTTTCTGATTTTTTTAGAAGTTCGATAGATTGTCAAGATTAAACAGAAAAAACATAGTTAGGGTTTTTTTTAATTTAAGAAATTTTATTTTTATTTCTAAAATTAAAAAAAAAAACTAGGCACCCGATGATACAACTACTTTTGTATAGTATTAATGATTTGGCAATTTTTTAAATATTTTTGAGGAGTGTAGTTAGGTACCTAGGTTTTCCAAAATTGCCGATAATTGAGTAAAATATTGATTTTCCAAATCCTTTTGAATTCTGGAAAATATAACTTCATTTCCAACTTTTACTATTTTCTAAGTTTTAAATTCTGAAATTAAATCGTTCAGTCACTAGTTTTTTAGAATTTTTGGAGTTCCAATTAATATTTTCTGATTCTTTTTTTCTCAAAGGGGTGTAATTAATTAATTCTTTAAAAACGGAGAATTTTTAATTTTAGAATTTACTTAAATCTTCGTTTATAAATTGTTATTCTGATGGAATCAATTTTAATTTCTGTTTTATAAATAAGCCTAGGAGAATCTGGGTTGATTAATAAAAAATTTTTAATTTTTATATTAATCCAAGTATCAATCTCGTTAAAATCTGTTTTTATCAAATTAAATATTTCTAAACCATCTAATAGCTGACTATGTAAAACAACTTTAAAAAACTGAATTTTTAATCCCTGAGAAAATTTTTTTTGTTGTTGTAAGATATTGATTAATTTTTTAAAATTGGTCTTAAATTTATCAAGGTAAAATTTTAAATGAGTTTTTACCAAGTCAATTACCAAGTTATACTATTTCCTTCTTTGGAATTAAAGTCTTTTTTTAGTTTTATCGTTATTTGTATTAATTCTGAAATCTCTTATTATTTTTTCTATTTTTTATGATCTAAAATTGATTTCTATTAATGATCCTGTCATAATCAAAATCAAATCATTGGCAAACATCTGATAAAAAAAAAGCTATTAAAAACAAGATAATTTTGTACTACAGAGATATAATTTTATTAAATTATGGGGTGCATTTTTTTTATGAACATTTTTGTACTGAATATTACCAATGTGAAATTGGCCAACTTCTCACGAAAATGATCAAAGCAAAAATTTTTTCAATTCAGATTTCAAAAAATAATTTTTAAATGAAAACAGAACAAATAAGCCAAATTTCAAAATTAAGGGAAAACTTTTTTTGTAATATTTTTTTTTTTCATTTGTATTTCAAAAAATAAAATGATTACACTATATTTTTATTTATTAATCTATTTTGGTTATTATCTCTAAACAATTTAGTAAAATACATTATTATTCAAATTAAAAAACAATTAAACAAATTTTTTTCTGATGAAAAATCGGCCCCTATTTTTGAAATTTAGCTTATAATTCTCGTTCATCTTTTTCATCGTTACCAAAATAAATTTTATTAATCTATAGTCAGCATTTTAATATTCTTCTACATTTATTCTTATTAAAATAAAAAAAACAGAGGTAGAAAAAGAAAAATGCGCAAATATAAAAAAACTTTTTTATTTGTTGTTTTTTAATAAAATAAAAAATTAAAAATTAATGAATAATTCAAAACAAAAGAAATTTAAAATTAAAAGAAAAAATAATACGAGTTGAATAAAAAAATTTTTGTTAAAAAAAAAGTGTTAATAAAAAGAAAAGAAAAGAAAAGAAAAGAAAAAAAATCAAAAAGTATACCAAAAAAAAAAAATATATATCTAAAAAAGACAAAAAGATAAAAAGATAAAAAGAAAAAGAAACAATTAAAAGAAGGGAAAAGATAAATAAAAATTTATTATTTTTTAGTCAAGTTCCTCATATTCACAACCTCTTGGTTCTCTTTGCAAGGATAACTCATATAAGGAATCACCTTCTTTCGCGGGATAATTTTTAAAATAATCTTGTAATTGAGGTACTTTTTTTAATTTATAGGATCGAGTTTGGTATTTTAAAATATTCATTATCGATTTTGACATTGTTTCCATTTTCTCAAGATTGACTTCACCATTTTTCTTCACGTCTTCTGTTGTGTCATCTAAAAATGTAAGATCTGTCAAATGTATTCCCAAAAATGGTATTGCTGTTTTGCCTTCCATATAAGCGAGATTTAGTGCCTGTCGATAATTTTTAAAGGAGTTCTCACTATTTAATAATTCATCAAGATCTTTTAAACTTTCCTCGGCAGAGAGCGAAATATCATCAAAGGTATGCTTTAATCTTTGTAAAGGGTTTGATCGAAGTGCGGAAACTACGCCCATTAAGCAATTAAAGTTGTTAAGCTTTTGAAGATGCTCACCCAAGGTAATGAAATATTCGATCGCATATACTCTTTGCACTAATTTTTGTGTGATTAAGATCATTGTACAACACCAAAAACTGAATTGGTTAAATCTTTCAATCATATAGCGCGCATTTGGTGCTCTTCCCCACAGAGCCTTTTTATTCCATGACTGCTTTAATAATTCGGTTGGCCGGATTTGTTGGTATACTTCAAATTCTCTAATGGTGATCTGCCTTGCAACTTCGGCGGCATCAATTTCAAATATACTGAAATATTTCCAAGATATTTTTTTTGGGATTTTTGGGAGTGGGATTTTTACTTTTTTATTTAGTTTATCGTATTGTTCATCAACTATTTCATTCTTTATATTTTTGAAAAATAGTGCAAATTAAATATCATTTTATTCAAATAAAAAATTTAAAAAAAAAAAAAAATGAAATATTTTTTAGAAATGTATAGAAAAAAAAAAAATATTTTTGAATAAAAGAAAGCTATTTTTCAAAATTTTTGACTCTCTTTATAATGTTATTGGAAGTGATTTTGTGGGTTTTTCCCGGATTCTTCTCAAAAGAATATTTTCAAATTTTTGTTTTTCTTTTTCTTATTCTTTTTTTTTTTCTTTTTCTTGTTTTTTTTTTGTTTTTTATTTTTGGTTTTTTTTTTCGTATTTTTTTGTTTTTGAATTCTTTTTTTTGATAATGAATACTACTCCCTTAACTTTTTTTTTTTATCCTTTTCAAATTTTTTTTTCTTTTGTTTTTACTAAAGATCATGTACAAAAAAAAAAATATCTTCTAAAAGACAAATAATCACTATGAAAATTGAGACTATGTAATGTCTTTGAAAATGAATTTAATTATTCATAAAAAATCTTGTTGTTTAACTTTTTTTACAGTGAAAGTTCAGTAATAAAAAATCGGAAATGCTCTTTTCAAAAATTGTGACTCATTTATTTTTAGTTTTTGGTTTTATTTTTTTTTATTTTTTAAAATATCAGGCTTTTATAGATTTAGAATGATTTAAAAGTTAATTACAAATCAGATTTAGTTATTAATTGTTCTTGAATACTAAAGGACTATGTTTTTTTTTTTCAATTTATTATTTCTGCTGAGTCACAATTTTTGAAATGGAGTTTAGATTGTTTTACTGAATTAGAATATTAATAAAAATTATATCTCAATAAACCATTTTTACATTGAAACTAAAAAAGTAAATTGAAAAAAAAATGATTGAGAAAAAATTTAAAAATTATAGTAGTGAAAAAAATCCCTTCCAAGATTTATAATGGTGAATATTAGGAAAATTGTTCGGTAAATTCAAATATTTTCAATCAAATCCTTTTCATAAATAACCAAACTTTTTATGAACTCAGTAATAAACCTACCTAAAGTCCACAAAGTAAGGTGTCTATAGAATACTTAAGTAATTGTTTGATAGCCTAAGTAGATCAACTTTTTTTGAAAAAACAATTACTCGGGTTTTATAGAGATTTACTAGAGTTTGGAAAATGATAATTTTTATTCATTTTTTTTTTGATTGAACGAATCGTATTTTGACAATTATAACTCACTCAGTTATTAGAATGATTATTAATGAAATGAAAGTTTGAAGATTTAAAAAAAGGATTTGATTCTTAAAAAAAGGATTTGATTTTAAATAAAAAAAATTACACAACAATTTTCCTATTATTCACAATTAAAAATCTTGTCATGGATTTTATTCATGTACGGTATTTTTTTCACTACTCTACTTATTAATTTATTTATTACGGGGCGGGTGAAAATTTAATTCCTCTTTTTTAATCTAATTATTGAAATTTGGATTTAGAGTTTTTTATTTGAGATTTATACTCTTTTTTTTCTATTTTGTTATTAAGTCTAAAAATATTATTCATTTATTTTCCCTTTCAGAAAAAATAGGAAGTTTACTTCTCTAAAAATAAAATCAATCAATATTAAAGATCTGTAGTTACTTTTATAATTAATTAATGATATAATAAAAAAGGTATTTTTAAATGGTTGTTTATTTATTAGTGGACGGGACAAAATCACACTTTATTGGGTAAGTTTATACATTGATTTCAAAATAAAAAGTATATAAAAAACGATCTACAGTAGTTGTAAATTTTTGTTAACTATCACAAAAAATTCTTAAAAAATTTGAAAAACCAACTTTTATAAAATAATTACAAAAATCAAACTTTATTTGTTATTTCCTTTATACAGTAAACATGTTGAAAAATAAAGATTTATATTGATCTAAATACATCAGTACAATACTTTTTTGAAATTACTCGTATTCCAAAAAAAAGATTCACAAAAAAAAAAAAAAAAAAAAAAAAAAATCGAACATGATAACAAGAATTAACACAGAGTTTAATTTGTGATAATTGTTGGAAAGAAAATTTCATTGGCAATGTAGTTCTGGTTTGTAGAATATTGTTGTTTAAAATAAGCAAAAAAATTTAATATCTTTTCTAGACATTTTCGCAATAATTCCACAAATGGTATATGAATAAGAATAGAAATTTCACAAAAATGACATTACTTGAAAAGAAGTTGGTAAAATTTTTTTTGTAAACAATTTTTAAACAAAGGAATTTTGATTTTTTTTTATTTTTTTGGTAAAAGATTGATTTTTATGAAAAATTAAAATGAAAATATAATGTTGCATAATTTATGGGATAATTAACTTAAAAACGTCTCAAATAAAATAAAAAAAATCAAAACAAAAATATTATAGAATTTAAATTTTACTTGAGGTTTTTTTGTTATTAAAATGAACAAAAAAATATACACTTTTAGCAGTCTAGTTATACTCTATTCTCTTGAATAAATCCCCTGGTGTATTTATAATAAACTAAAATCCAAAAATTTGGACAAAATTTTGAAACATTTCAAAGTATAACAAAACTACATTTTTCATGAAATTAGGAAATAATTTTGATTTTCAAACAATCTATTTGATTTTTTGTCTTTTACTTTTTGTGTTTTCATTTAATTTTTTTTAATTACATAACCTGTTTCGTTCAATCAAACTTTTTTTCGAACGATTGGTATTTGGCTAAGTTGTGCTCTTTGAAATAGAAGAAAAATCAGATAAAATAAGTTGGTGTATCTAAGCATTTGATCGATTAATAATTGTTGGTTAAATTTCAATTAAATTTACCAATAAATTTTTTTATTTTGCTTCATCTCCAAAATTTTGTACAACTTATTTTTTTATTTTGATTTATAATTTTTGGTTTTTTATTTTTTATTTTTCGAGGTATTGGAAAATAATAGGTAATTGTTTTGATTTCTCTTAGTTAAGGATTTTTAATTTAGTATTTCCAATATATTGATATTTGAATAAAAAATGGGAAAAAATATTTAACTTCATTTTCCTTCTTCTTTTTTTTCAGTATGAAAATTTCATGAAATATATTGTAATTTTATGATCTCTATTTATTTGTTGAGTCGCTTTTCATTGTATAAATTGGTATATTTTTGGTAAATTTGAGAATAATAAATGAAAAGAATATTTTAAAATGAAAAATGATAATTCAGCTGAAATTAGATCCCATTTAAATTTCAAATCCCTGTAATTTATTTATTAAGATCCCAGTCTTTCACGGCAACATGATAAAATATTAAATTATGTTATTGATGATATTTTGTACTTTTGAATTTTGTATATTGTGAAGTGTCAAAAATTTATGATCGACTATACAGAAACCAAAAAAAGAAAATTTTTTCAGTCAAATTTTTTTTTTCCATTTTTTCTGAAAATGAAAACTATTAAATTGATTTTATTTCTTATAATAAAAAAAAATGCCACTATGTTTATGGTTATTTTCATCACTACTACACCATAAATAGTCTTTATTTTAATAAATATTAATATGAGAGAATTTTTTATGTTCTTTTTGAAATAATTCTTTTGGTTTAATAAAAAATTCGTTTTTGGAACCCATTGAAAAATATTATTATTATTTTAAGAAGGATGGTTATAATTATTAAATTTTTCAAGTCATGTAAAAATTTTACTCTAAAATTTTGTTTTTGTTCTTATATGAAATTTGATTTTTTCAAATAAATTTTTCTTGAAGATATTTGAGAATAGAGTTTAATTTTATCTCCAAACTTCAAAATCAATTTTTTTTCTGACAAAAATGATTTAAACTGTTATAATGATTCTTGTGAATAAGGCCAAAGAATTTGTTAAAAAAATTTTTTTTGCATTTTTTTTTCATTTTTTGAAAATCAAAAAACAACTTTTTCAAACTTTAAAGAACAAAAAATTTTTTGACTTAATAGATCGAAATTTCATTTATAAATTTTTGTTAAAAATCTATCAAATTTCAATTTATTTAATTCACCTAAACACTTCTATTAATTGTATTTATTGAAGAGATAAGAATCAAAAAAAATAATTACAAAATAAAAAATTTTCTTTCAAAAACAATACTTTCCAACATAAAATTAAAAATATCTTTTCCCATTTTCAAGAATTAACTTAATTGTAAATAAAAATTAATAGGTTACTTTTTTTCACTTTTATATTGGAAATATGAGAAATTTTGGAATTTCAAAAAAATAGACTCAAATCAATAAATTTTTTAGATGAGGTTAACTGATCCACTTCATAAGTCAAAACACAAATTACAAAAAAAATTTAGAAGATCTTGACAAGATTTCATTTTATTTTTAAAAAATACTAGTCCCTTGCAACCAGTTTCACTTTCAAAGCACAAACTTGAACGAAATTTAAGGTGCCAAAAAATGTCAAATTAAGGCACAAAATTTAAGAATTTTTTTTACACAAATTATTTTACTAGAATTTGTATTTTGTGCCTTAATTTGAGATATTTAGGCACCTTAAATTTAGTTGAAAGTTTGTACTTTGAAAGTGGTACTGGCTGTAATGATATTTTTTTTTTCAAAAATTTGGAATTGGGGTTTACTATCTTTTGAAAAAAATTATTTGTAATTTGATTTTGTTGAAAATATACATTAATGTAATAATTAAAATTTATTAAAAAGTTTTTAAATTCAGTGTTCTTATAAATTTCTTTGTAATATTTAAAAAATAACATCATAACCATAATAAAAATTAAAATTGATATATTAAAAAAAAAAAGAAATACAAAAAAAAACTTACATTCACAACATACACATTGCCTCTATTAAATTTACCATTTTGACCATTTATTTCGCCCCTTCCAAGTTTTTTTTTTAATTGGTTAATTTTGATAATTTGCCATTTTTCAAAATTAAGATAATCAGGTTTTTTCACTAGTAAATCTTTAAGCGTTACGGCATATTTGCCATCGTTATATTGAGCACCAATCTTAATGGTTATTAAATTTCTGTATAATTGATACATATATAGCCTAATCATATTAGCAGAGGATTCTGATTTTAAAAGATAATCCTGTGTTAACATTAAGGTTTTTCTTCTGTTTTTGTAGAGTGTGGTAATACTTTGTAACTTCTTTTCATATTCTTCTTCTTTTATTAACAATGGTTCCATGACCTTTAGTGCGATCATAATTTCTCCAATACAATCTTTTTTATGATCTTCTTCTGTTTTGACTTTTTTTTTAACTGATTTGTTTTCTTGTATTTGGTTTTGTAAATCTTTTTTTTCTTGATTTTCTTCAGTGTTTTTAGGTATTTGCTGGCTTTCTAATTCGGATTCTTTTTTGTTGTTGGTGGTGGTGGTGGTGGTGGTGGTGGTGTTATTGTTGTTGTTGACGTTGTTGTTGACGTTGTTGTTGCCGTTGTTGTTGTTTTTGTTGTTGTTGTTGTCATCTTCAGTTTCTTGGATAGAAACGCCCTCTAATAAAGACAAAATATCATTCGATAAATTATTCCCAAGCATAAAGCTTTCGTAATCATTTGTGGTGCTATTTTGGTTTAATAAATCATCGAGCTCGGTTGATTTTTGAGTTGTTGTTGATGTATTATTAATTTGGTTATCATTGCTATTAATATCATTATTGTCATTATCATTATTCTCATTGATAGTGAATAAATCACTCATATCATTGGTGGTTTTTATTTGATTTAATAAATCGTCTAATTCGTTTTGGTCGTTATTCTGATTTGAAAAACCACTCATCATGCTTGTTGTTTTTGATTTGTTTAACAAGTCATCTAATTCTGTTGTTGATGATGTGGTTTGGCTGAACATACTATCAAAATCAGTGGTGGAATTGATTTGATTTAATAAATCGTCTAATTCAGTTTGACCGTTATTCTGATTTGAGAAACCACCCATCATGCTTGTTGTTTTTGATTTGTTTAATAAATCATCTAATTCTGTTGTTGTTTTTGTGGTCTGTGTATTAGTCGTAGTATTTGTTTCTAGGCTATTTTTAGGTTCTTGTTCTAAGAGTTGGTTGATTGAATTGTCAGCAAATAAATCATTTCCTGATAGAAAATTTTGAAGATCAAAGTCGGCCAGAGAATTTGTACTTGTTTGATTACTATTGGTCGAAGTGTCAGTGTTCGTATTGGTAGTTGTTGTTGTATTATTATTATTAGAAACACTACTATTTTCATTTTCCGATTCTGTAAAATCCTTCCTAAGAGACAGCATCCTCTGCCTTCTTCTTTCTTTGCGCCTTTTAATTTCTTCCTCTTCTTTTCTTTTTTTGATTTCCTCAAGTTCTTTCTTTTCCTCTTTAAGTTGTTTTTGGATTTCGTTTTGTTCTTGGAAGGTGTTTATAAAGGAATTTAGTGATCCTTCACCAAGTAAAGAAGACAAAAAATTTTCTGCCTCAGATCCTTCTGTTTTTTTGTTGTTTGTCCCTTCAGTTTTTCTAATTTCAGCGATTTTTGTTTTTTGGTGAGAATCTTTTTTTTTTGTTTTTTCAGTTTTTCTAGATTGTTCATCTGTTACAACAAACATGGAATCAAAAAATGAGTACAAAGATTTTGTTACATTATCGAGAATTTGTTCTTGTTTTTCATTGCTTTCATTTGTTGATAAATTGCTCATTTTGAAAATAAAAATAAGAAAAATAAAATAAAAAAAAAAAAACAATTGTTTATTAGAAGAAAAAAAGAAAAAAGATAAAAAATGAAAAATGAAAAATTAAAACAGTCAGATTCTCGTTATATATTCTACTGTTGTGTAACATCAGATTTTTCTTTTCTTTATTGAAAAATTTCCTTTATGATAATTACAAGATTTTTAGAGAAAATGTGTAAACTGATTAAGAAAGTGAACGTGTGTTCCTCAAAAGTAAAGACTCATTTTTTGAAACAACCAACAATCCAATTTATTGAGATTTTTCTTTTAATTATTGTTTCTTTGTAGTCGGCATTTGATAACATAAAAAAATTTAAAAGCGAAACTTAAAGTATTGTTTTTTGGGAAAAAAGATATACTATAAAAATATTTCCAATTACAAATCACAAATTCAAAGTATTTATTCATTTTTTGGAAAACAAAAGAAAAGCAAAGAATTGTAAACTTTAAATCTTCCACATTTTTTTTTATCAGAATTTAAAGAAGTGTAGAAATTATAATGGTTATTGACTCACTTCAAAAGACTCTATTTTGTTCAAACTTTAACAAAAAAAAACACTGGTTGTTTTGATCGTTTTTCGAAAATAATTTTTGTTGATGAAAAATATCAGCAAAATTATTTTGACTTTTTAATTGCTATGAGACTTTACAATTTTGTTTGAAGAGATTTTTTTATTCTTTAAAGTGTAAAGAAACTTGACTAAAAAAGTTGATTTTTGAAATATTTATTGGAAGGAACTTATAGGGAAAAAGAGTTGTTTGTTACTAAAACCAAAAACGTGATGGAAAATTCAATAATTTTTTTTGAATTTGGTTTTTTTACCTAAAGTGACAACCGAGAAATTCTTCAAAAGTTCCTTCTTTTTTATTTTATATTTCTAATTATTTTCCATCAGTTATTAAGGTTTACAATCCCTGAGTTTTGAAAAAAATGTTATCTTGTGTTGGGTGTGAGAACTGGTTGTGTTGGTTTTTAGCTGATCGATCTTTGAATTGGTTATTAATGATGGTTCAATATCTTTTTTTTCAATTTATTTTTTTCTTTCCGAAATCTGAATTGAAGAATGTAAGGCTAATACACAAGAAAGCAAGATATAAAAAATATGATTTTTCTATTGTAAATTGAAATTTTTAATTACTGTAGTCAAAATAAAGCGTGCAAAAAAATTTAAGGCAGGTTTCAAAATAAAAAGCGTGTTTTTTTGTTATAGAAGACCTATAAATCAACCTGATCAAAAAACATACAATAAACCCTGAACAAATATGATATCTGTTTCTTAAAGTTTTATTATTTAAATAGAAATTCTAAAAATGAAGGATCAAATTGCAAAATTTATCTCAAAAAATATAGAATTTTAAGAAATTTTTTATCTTCAAAAAATAAAAAAATTTCAAAAAAAATAATAAAGAAACATATGAAAAATTTTCGAACTAAATACATTAATAATTTAAATTTTACTGAAAATATCCAGGTGCTTACTGTCAAAATTGATTTGAACTTAGGTATAATATTTGGTGTTGATGGTATATTGCCTTGGAACAAGAAAAAAAAAATCAGACTATATTTTCAAACACGGATTATAGTCGTTCTGCACACATTATTTTGATTACTGTAAGGACTAGGTTTTTCGGTGAAAACAGTGAAATAATGTATAAAATCACATTTGAATAGAGTTATGTAATCCAAGTAATATATGTCCAAGTAGAATTTCTTTTCGAAAAAATGTGAAATTTTCCCATTTGCAACAATTTTCACAATTTTTACCTTGTTAGATCATGTTAAATTTTGATTTTAGTATTTTAGAATTTCTATTTCAACTTTCGGAACTCACACTATTTTCTAGAGCTTTTCAAAATATTATTTATATTTGCTTTTACAAGTTTGAAATGTTCTCAAATTTGAAATGCACTTGAAAATCCCCAAAAAGCCATTTTTTACAATTATTTTTTTTGATATTTTCAATTTTGTTTTGATTGAAAAACAAAGAAAAATAGTCTTCGTGAAAAGGTAAAGATGGCAAAAAATGTTTTTTTTTTTTTTTTTTTTGGATTTCTTCGGTGTGAAAATGTTTTTTTGAGAAGCGAAAGTGAAGTAACACAATTACTCTACCCCCTCAAGGGTGGGATAGTAGTCCTTAAGTTTCTGTTTTATTTGAAGCTTTTAAATAAATATTTTTTTAGGTTTGTTACAATACTAAAAAATGAAACAAATATTTCAATTTACAACTCATAAAATTAAAATTCATTCTAAAGTCCCTCCAAAACTATCGGACTTATACTCTTCAATTCGGATTTCAGAAAGAAAAAAATAAATAGTCAAAAATTGACTTTTTGAACAATTATTATCTTTTATCACATAAATCTGAAGATCAATCAGCTAAGAACCAAAATAACAAGTGCTACACCCATCCCAAGATAATTTTTTTTTCAATGCTCAGGGACTGTAAACCTTAACTGGATTTTGGATTTATCAAAACTTTCGTTTTGTCATTTTAATTAAAATGGTAGTAAAACGAAAAATTTCTGAAATATTATTGTTCTTTTTCTCCAGCAAAAATATTAAAAAAATATAAAAAAATTTTACTATATTTTTCAGATCTACATCATTTAATATATTTGAGATATATTTTTTCCTAATCAATAAAGACATCTTATATTAGAATTTCTCAAACAGAAATAAATCATAATTTTAAACCCTTAGATGTTTTTTTTAATGAATATGAAAGCAAAGGTAACAAAAAACCTAAATAAATTAAATTTTACATCGTAGAATAACACCACTAAGATCTAAACTTTAAACGAAGTTCAATTTACAAATAATTTTAAAATTAAAGTTTAAAAATGTGGATTCCAGGGAACTATATCACATAAAAAAAAAATTGAAAAATAAGCATTAAGAGTCAAATCATTTTAGGTCAAAATAATTTTTTGAGATTAAAAAAAAAATTATAAATTTATATATACCTAATCTCGATAAAAAAACAATCAAATTGTGGCGTATGACCAATCTCTAAAAATCAACAATCTATACCTTTTTTTAGAAAAAAAAACACTCATTAATACTCAATTTCCATTTTGAATAGTTGTAGATTAATTTTAAATTCAATTAAGTTTTTTATGATATTTCGATCTTTTTTCATACCACTTCAGAATTAGATGAGATTTTTTTTCACCCCCCGTTAAATATCTTATTGTTATCACAATAACATTACAAAATATTTTATGTACAAAATACCCAGGTTGGCACCAAAACAGTAAAAAAGTACTAAATATAAAGAAAAAAGATTATTTAATTCGAAAAAAGGGAATGAAAACAAAATAAAAAAGAAAAAAAATGATATAATTGCCTCTAAAATCAAAATTATTTTCAAATTGAATCAAAAGTTTGCAGTATTGATATTCTTTGAACTGTTTAACTAACTTGAAAAAGTCGGAATTAACAATATTTTTAGCTATGGAATGGCCAGTTATATGGGGGTGGATTAGATGTCTTATAAGTTTATAATGGATATTAGAAATAAAAAAAAAGCTTTAGGAAAGTTCAAAATTGAAATTATTTTTCTACATTTTTTTTTATTTCTTTTTTTCGTTTTTTTTTTGAAACATAATTTATTTGAAATTTATGTTTTTAAATTAAGTCTGGGGTCTACTTAGTAAAAATGTGTTATTCTTAGAAATATTGAAAATGAATATAGAAAAAGAATTATTATTTTTATTGGGATTTCATTAATATTCAGTTAGAGATCACAATAAAGTATCTCATTTTTCTTCAATGTTTAACAAATAATTTGAATTTTTCACTTTTTAAGACAATATATTGATTGATTATATTTACATATTTTAACAAATTTTTTAGTGTATATTATTCTATCTATTTCATATTTGTTCTTCAATGATAAATTATAAAAGATAATAAATATTTGGAAAATATTTTTTAGTGCATTTAAAAGAATATATTTTTAATATTTTAAGGATATTTGTACCTTCAATAAATAATTTTATTGGAATTTTGAATCTATACAAACTATTTTCCAGTCAAATCTGTCACATTTCGAATATAAATATTACCCTTTTTAAGGGTTTTAAAGAATCCTTGAAGAAATAATTGATTTGTGTTAATTTGAAAATTGAAAACATTTTTTCATATTTTTGATTTTTTCTTTTTTTCTTCATTTTTATTGAAAAACTGAATTGCTTTGAAATTTTTGTTATTTTATATATTAACTAGTCACTTGGTAAAGGCTCTTATTTTAATATTATTAAAACACTTGGAAATATTTTTGAAAAAACATAATGATATTCTTTTGTATTTTTATAGATCCTCAATCTAAGACCAAAAAAAAATATTGTTGTTTTTCTAAATTAATCACTAAAAATATTGTTTTTTCGTAATTTCAAGAAATAATATATTGACTTATTAGATAAATTTTGAATATATATCAATTATTATCTGATTTATATTATTCTACTTATTTTTTTATTTGTTATTCAAATACTTATTATAAAAAAAACTGTTTATCCTTTTTATAGAAAGATATTATACTTGAATTTCGACTCTCACATACAATAGACCCACACAATAACAACATTTCAAAGAATAAAAAAAAATTAGAAACTAAAATTGACCACAAGAATTATTAATTTGAATATAGGAAATTTGATAAAAGTATATCATATTTTATTTAATCACAACTCCTAATTCAAAATAACCAAAAAATAAATATAATAAATTTATAAAAATGAGAATTAATCTGTAGGGATTTTTGGTAATTTCTATTAATGAATAATAAAAATTAAATAATGACCGGATTTTTTTCCAAATAAATCAATTAGAAAAAGAAAAGTCCTTCTAAAAATGAAAATATATCATCCATCTTTTGAGATTATATTTTTTTTAAAATTTTAATTATGTAATTTATGTTACAGATTTAATTTTATAAATATATTTTACTGAATTTGTTTTATCCAAAAGATATTTTGTAATTACTATTCTGAAATTACAATTTTTTGATAATTTTATCAACAATATTAAAGTGTGAAGTCAAAATTGTAAAATGAAATTATAAAAAGTAATAACAGGAATTTTAAATGCCAAAAAAGATAGGTCAATGAGAAAAGACATATTTTAGTAGAAAAGAGTTTCAAGGAATTAGTAAATAGTTAACTATTATCACACAAATGTGAATATAAAATTCTTGATTTTATCAAATCCCTTATAAAAAGGCCCTAAACTAATATTAGACATAAGATAAAAAATGATGTATATTAAAAAATTATGATAATAATTGAGAAAATAAACAGAAAAAAAAATATTAAAAACCAAAACTATTATTTTTTTTGTTTTTTCTTTTATTTTGAAATTAAAATACTTTTTTTTTTTTGTTATTTTAAATTTTTAAAAAAGCTTCTATTTTTAAATTTCTGTCCCATAATTCATTTACTGAAATTTCACTTGTGTAATTTATTTTGAAATTTCTGTTCTGTAATCCATTTTATGCAAAAAGATAACCAAAAAATTTAACTGATCTTGAAAATTTAAATATCAAAATCTATTTTGAAATTGTTAAAAGGCCATTTATTTTTGTATAAAAAGATGATATAAAAACCCAATTATTTTAAAAGTAAAAATTTATGTGAACCTAAAATATTAGATATTTCAAATAAGGTAGTTCCAAAAAAGTGTAGCATTTTTTTTTACATTTCATAAAAAATAATCTTTTTTAGTGATGGTAATCATTAATCAACTATACCAAATTAAGTTTAATATTTTTACTGATTGAACCAACCACTTATCTATTTAATTCAAAACATGTTCGTTGAAATATACTCGAAAAATGAAAAAAAGAATAGTACTTTTTTTGGTGAAAACAATGTACGACCAATTTCAATAAAAAACCTGAAATATGGAAAGGGAAAAAATAATTTTTTAAACACGAAAAGGCACTTATATGTTTTTAATTATATTGTATATTTTGTTGAGATTATACAAGTTATGAAAATGATTTTTTCGATCAAAAAGAAAATAATAAACACCAATTTTCATACATAAAAAATATCATAAAATCGATATCAGAAATTTTAATAAATTTTTTTTATGCAATACAATACTAAGAAACAAATTGAATTATTATCAAGAATCTATAAATGGTGGTTAATGATTTTATATATTTAAATCCTTTTTTGAAGAATTGGTTATATAAATATATTTTATAATAAATTTCCCCCACTTTCTTCGAAAAAGCTTATATTTTATAACTAGTTAATTATAAATGATTAAAACTTTTATAGGATAAATTTATGAAATTAAAATTTCGTAAAAGTAAACATTAATTCAAAATTTTTAAAACACCAAAATTCTATTTTTGAAAAAAAAATCTTGTTTAATCAATTCTTGAAGAAATATCAAATTTCAACAATCTACTAATTAGAATCTTAACACTTCTTTATATATTACAATACATACAAAACAAAAAATAAATAATTATCAATACTAATATATCAATGGCGCGTTAAAAATTTAGGAAAGAGTCAAACAAAAAAAAAGGCTTGAAAATTTGTTGTGTTATATTAGGAATGATAATCGATCAAAGGTTAGATACCATCAACTAATTTTATTTGAGTTCTTCTATTTGGAACAACTCAACTTTATCATAATATCAATTGTTGAAAATAATTTTAATCGATCGAAACAAATTACGAACTTGTAAAAAAGAAATCGAAACAAAAAAAAATAAAAAGATAAAAAAATGATTTTCATATTTTTGAAAAAGCAAAATGATGTACAATTTGAATGAAATTGTATTATTGTGATTGTTTGGGCGGTTTTAACTGTGTGGAAAATTTTGAATTTTAGTTTATGCTATTTCTTGTAAAATTTAAAAAATAAAATAAAAGACCAAAAACAATAATTATATAATATATTTTTTATTATAAAAATTTCAAATATTTAAATATGAAAAAATAAATCAAAAAAATATAATACTTTTCATAAAATTGATAATAAAAAAAAATTATTTTCAAATTTTGATAAATTCGTTTTTTTTTTGTTTTCAAAAAAAAAAAAAAAAAAAAATAATAATAAATTAATTGAAACTTAAATTTATAAAATAAATTTTGAACGGAATCAAAAAGATTATAAAAATCTTAATTAAATAATATTTTTTGTTTTAAAGAATAAATATTATCCTTAAATTTTGTAAAATGGGTTTCTAACAATTCTTTAATTTTTTGGGAGCTATTTAAGACCTCTTCTTCTGCAATTGTTTTTTCCATTTTAGAGATCTCTTTTTGATAAGACTCGGACGAAATGGTATCGAAAAATGAATTCATGTTTGCTTTATTTAAGCTGATAAAAGAATTAAAATCGCGCATATAACTTGCCTCCGAAAATTTCGTATTGTTTGAACTTATTTGAATTATCTTTGTTGTTAGCATTAATGCCCTGTCAGCACGTGGTGTTATTTCACAATCTACAATCTGATATGCTTTTGGTGCGGCAATGGCAGGACAAATAAATCTTAAAAAGAGGAAGGCACCAATTGAAGTTAATTCCATCTCCGGGAATTTTTTTTTTACTATGTTCCGAATATATCGACAAATTTCTTTGATTATTTTTGGACAATCTTCAGAGGAAGAGAATATTTTTTCAAAAAAGAATTTAACTTTTGTTTTCAGTTTCTCTTGATTATATTTTAAATCGCCTTGATCTTCTTCCACTAAAACATCATCAACTTCAAGGTTTTCACAATCTTCAATAATTGACAAAACTGGCTCGTTCAAAACTTTCTTTACATATTCTTTTCCATAATATTTACTGAATACAGTTAATAACTTTGTTGATATAGAATTGCATCTGAATAAATTTCTTGATCGATCTGTTTATTTTTTTTTTTTTTTTTTTTGGTATTTTAAGAAAATTTAATTAAAAAAACACAATTTTAATAATTTTAAAAATACAAATAAAAGAATTTCATAAAATAATATACATTTGTGGACAAAATTAAAGTATAAATTTCAGAGAATAAGATTTTTACATTCGAAAAAATTTTATTTAAAATTTCTCTTTAGGTAATTACACAAGCAAAAACACGATGCCTTTATTTTTAGAGTCTTTTTTTTTTTCTTTAAAGAACTAGTAACTCTTATTTATTTTTTCATCTCAAATGTAATAGAGAACTTATTTTTACAAAAATCCAATTAAACTTGATAGACAAACTCCTTTATCAATTGTAGAGAAATTAATTATCATTTTGAAAACAATTCATTTTTTACAATCAATTTTAAGTAATAAGAATCTAACCTTGTTCAGTTTGAATTTTTCAATTTGAAAAGAAAGAAAAAAAAAAATTGACAAATATTTTAATTATTTATGAGAAGAAACACTTTCTTTTAGTAATTTTCAATAGTTTGTATGGTCAAATAACATTTCAAATTTAATTCTATTTTATAAAAACAAGAAATGTAAACCTAATATTTAATCTTAATAATAAAAAACAAAAATCAAAAAATTTTTGAAAATAACATATTTTAATAATAACAGTTTGTTATTGATACTCTGAATAATTGAAGAAAATTATTACTTAATCTTTTAAAAAATCAGAGAATTTGATATATTATTTAAAATAAAATAAAGGATCAAATTTTTTAATCTTCAAGAATTATTAATTGAAAATAATTTTATTTGTTCGAAAATATTTAAAAAGTTGAGAAATAAGATTGAAAACTCTATCAATACATTTAATCTTTGTGTTATTACGGATTCTCTGAGATAATTAAGATTTTGTTGTTAATTCTTGATTAGAAAAAATCATATTAAAAAGTATTTCTTTATATTTTAAGTTGAATTTTTGAAGTTTTTAAAAAGTACTTGGGGAACATTTTTAATTTGATTGTTTGATGATTTTTCTAAATTGATTTTATCAAAAAGAAAAAATTGATTTGAAATTCAAGCTGAATAAAGAAAAGAGAATATTTTTTCAAGTTTAAAATAATTATTGTAATTTTTTTGAAATAAAGTATATTTTTAATACGTTGTGCTATTTCAAAACTTGTTGGTTTTATTTTTAAAGTGTATTTTTGTAAACTCCCTTTACAGACAATAAGATTTCTTTCATCTTTCAAAGAAAATATTTTTTTAAGAAACAATTCGTAAATAGGTTGAATTCAGAACTTTTCTAAAATGGTAAAAATGGATCAAAATTTTAAAAAACAATAATTCATTTTGGAAAGTAGTATTAAAAGTTACTTTGGTTTTGTAGTAATCAAATTTTTAATTCTTTTTACGATTTCAAGATAGTATAATTTATTTTTTTTTAGTTTTCTGTTAAATTTACTCTTAGAAAATTTTATGGTAACTTGTGCCTTAAATTGAGATTTGAAAATTTAAAATTGAACTTTTTTATTTTGTTCACATTTTTTCTTGGCTGAATCTTCTTTATATTGAGAAGAAGGGTACAAGGGAAAAGGACCAGGCGATCACTTACTAATACTGGAAGACCAAAACATGATAGTATGAGTAGCTTGAAGATCAAAAAAACAAGAAATTATAAAAATTAAACAACTAAACCATTTTCCAGTCTAACACTACCCAGTTTTGGTGGATGAATTAAATGTATTTAAAGGGTTTGAATGGATATTAGAAGAAAACAAATGATTATATTATTGATGGAAGTAGTCTAAATTACACTCTAAATGTCCTTTTACTTAAATTTCCTAAAAGGCAATTTAAGCGTAAAATCAGAGATTTCACGATTGTTCAAGAGAAAGACATACCCAATTTTTTTTATGTTTAAAAAGGAAAAAATTGAAAAAATACACAAGAAGAAATAAAAAAAGAAGAAAAAAAAAAGAAAAATAAATTTAAAAAAAGAGTTGTTAAGAATAAATTGGTTAAAAATTAAAAAAAAACAACAATGCTATCTTTAATTAAGAACTCCCAAAATCACAGCCATGATACTTTTGGTTGATTTAATAATTTGATAATTGATCATGAATGTTCACTTGAGGATCGTTATTTAATTGTCGTATTTAATTGTTCTAATTTTTTTTTTTGATCTGATTTGCTTTAAACATTTGGTCATTTTTAGCCTTTGCTTTTTCGTTTTTATTTTCGGGTTACTTATATTTTCTTGTTTCAGTGTCTAAGTATTAGCAAGTAACCACTTGATCTTTTTCCTTTGTAACTCTTCTTTCCAATATAAAGGAGATTCAGCCGGGGGGGGGGGTGGAAAAAAATGAAAAAAATGATTATATTGAAAATTTCAAAATTGAAATCATTTTTTCACATTTTTACATTTTGTTTTTTTTTTTTGATTATTTTTTTTTTCAAAAATAATTCATTTGTAAATTTTTTTATTACAAGATTGATAGTGACTTGGTAAAAAATGTGTTATTTTATTGTTGCTGAAATAGTAGAAACGATTGTCGAGAAATCATATTTATTTCTCTTGGAATTTAATTTGTCCTTCAATTGAAGATCAAAAAGAACATTGTTGTTTTTCTCAATTTTGCCCAAAAAATTTGAGATTTTCAATTTTTTTGAAAAACTATTGATTTATTAGTTTTATTCCAAATGAGAACCAACTATTCTTTGATGTATATTATTCTTCTTCTTCTTTTTTTTTTGTTCTTCAAAGGTTAATCATAATAAAAAATAATTGATATTTGAAAAAAATGTTGGCAACTTTGGCCGAAACAAAGTTTACATCCACAAATGACCTTTTATGGGCAACTATCAAACGAAACTAAATGAGAAAAAATACCGAGGCTGTTATTTTGGCTGTTCTTAATTAAATGAGTTTTTTTTTTTTATTTTTTTTTATTAATGACAATTAGTGAATAAAACGGCAATCATACAACAAAAATCACACACTTAAAAATATTTTTTATTTTGTTTTAAAAATATTTATATAAATTATTCCTTTAAAATCTATTCCAATGCTTTAAATACAATGAAAGAGTTTTATTCAATAGATCTTTGAATTTATTGTTATATTTTGGACTCTTATTGTTTGTTCGTTTCAGGTTTTTAAATCAATTTTGTTTTCTAAAATTGTACTAAATAGTTATATTTCAATAAATATAATTCATTTTAAATAAAAAAAAAATACCTACATATTTTATAAAAATCACGATTCTGAAATATTCTGAAATAGTTTAAATACAATGAAATAAATGTTCGATTTTTGTTGTGCATACGATAAGAATTTTCAACATCCATATAAATACTTTCAAGACGTTTTGGTACTTTCAGTCTGACAGTCTGCAAGATTTCAGTTTCTGATATTCTTTCGTATTCTTTCATATTTCAAATATTTGGTTACTGTTTTTTAAATCGCAAAAAGGATAAAAAAAAATGATTTTACAAAAGATTGTACTTTGAAATTTAATTGAAATTTTTGAAAGTTATCAAGAAAAATATTTTTTACTTTCAAAAAACTGAAACTGTTTATATGAAAATCGAAAAGTGGAAAGCTATTTAAATTAAAAAATTTTTAAAAGTGTGAATTTTAAAAATTTTTTTTTTGAATTTAAGGGTCACAGTACCTGGAATTTGAAAAAAGATTGCCTTGTATCTACGTGGTAACTTTTTATTTTGATTCTTATCTGATCTTTCTTGTATTTGGTATGTGATTTAATAGTGGTTCAAAAAGGAATTTTTTCAATTTTTTTCCGAAATTCTGAATTGAAGAGTCTAGGGTTATAGATTGATAGGTGTTTAAGAATGAATTTTTGCTTTTTTGGTTGTAAAAGAATATTATGATTTTTAAATACTTTTTAGTAAATTATCTAACTAAATGAAAACAATTTTTTTTAAAAGCACCAAATAAAACCAAACCTACTGAAATTTTTCAATTTACAACCTACAAATCACATTTTTTTATAATTAAGTTCCTTTTATTAGTCTTAAATGTTTCTATTCAGATTTTGGTAAAAAAAAAAAATAAATTGAAAAAATTGTCTTTTTGAACCACTATTAAATCACATACCAAGTACAAGAATGATCAGATAAGAACCAAAATAAAAAGTTGCCACACATATACAAGACAATCTTTTTTCACATTTCAGGGATTGTAAACTTTAGCAGTATTCGATTTTGGATTCTTAAATTACTTTCAAAATTTGAAATAATTTCAAAAAAATAAAATTGTTGTCAAACCATTAAAAAAAGTGACCACAATTTTTGTGCTATTTTTGTAATCAAGATATTTTAAAAAATTCAATTTTTCATGACTAATCAAAATTGTGATATTTAAAGCACTTGTCTGAAATTTTACATCAAAGTTCTTATGGTTAGAAAACTTGGTGTAATAAAGAAAAAATAATAAAAAAAAAATTGAAAACAAAAAAATACTTAAAATAGTTAAAAATATATTATATGAATTCGGGCACATAGTGCCCCACTCTGAGAGGTAGTGTCTAGGGTTTTTTTTTTTAATTTGAAAGAATTTAGCAAAATCTTAGATTTTACTCTCTTCTTTCAAATTAAAAAAAACCTAATGACAGCAGAATGCCAATTATTAATCACAGATTGTGGAATTTTTTTCTGTAATCGATAAGCTTTCATCGGATTTTTACTCCTCCTGTGTATTCCGGGGACGTGTCGTCAAGTGCTTGTTGAGTGCCGTAGAGTGCCTAGGTTTTTTTTTAATTTGAGAAATAAAAAGAAAATTTCAAAAATTTTCTTTTAATTTCTATAATTAAAAAAAAGCTATTGGAAGTTTTCCAGAATTAGAAAGAATTTAGTAAAATCAAGGATTTTTCTCTATTCTTTTGAATTAAAAAAAAAAAACAAGACGACAGTAAATAGTTTTTAATTTGTTACTGCAAATGATAGTATTATTATATATAGTTATATATATATATTAATTAATTTTCTTCTTCTCTTTTTTTTGATTTCATTTTGATAAATTTTTCTATAATTACTCCTTTCTCTCAATAAATAAATAAATAAAAAAAATTGAATTTTTTTTTTTCTCTTCAAAATAATTTTCAAAAGATTCCCTTTTATTTTGGATTCCTCTTGATTTGTTTTCTAATTGTCCTTAGCCTTTGGTTTGGAATTCATCAGTCACAGTGCCATAAGGATTTGAATAACTTTCAAATGTTTCAACAAAAAGGAAAAAATATACAAAAATTTCAAAGAATAAAAAGCCAAAATACCTGTTTTTTGCACTTCGTCAAATAATGTAAATTTCAAAATATCCAAAGAGGTTTGGTTCCACTCATAAACATTAAACAGATACTGCCCTATTGGGATCTTTGTTGGAAACAGCATTGCGTTTTCCAAAATTAAGGAGAAAAGTTCCAACCTGAAATCAGTTAACAATTGGAGGAATTGATAATTCGACAAATCGATCTGAAAAAATTTGAGCTTTTTCTGAGTTTTTTGGACTTTTTTTTTTTTTCTTTTTTTTTTAATAAGGAATTTGATTCTTTTTAAGGATCTTGGTGAAATTGGGGAGATGTGATCTAGGCTTTTGGATGGCTTTTTTCGTCTGTTTAACCATTGCTTCTTTTCTTTAATGAGGGGCGATGTAGGCGTTGTGGGTGTTTTGGGTGTTATTTGTGTTTTGGGTGTTGTTGGTTCGCTGTATTGCCGGTTGTCGTTTTTGATACTTATTGAAAGAGAATCTTTTTTGCCAAGCTTAAAACTAGATCCAAAGCTTAGAGATCGAAAATTTGATTTTTTTTTTAAAGATTTGCTCGATTTTGGTTTGAGTGATTTCAAATTACGAAATTCTCGTTTTTTTTTGGAATGTTTTTTCTTTTGTTTTTTGGACAATTTTTTGTTTTTAGTTTTTGGCTTGGCTTCTTGTCCTTCTTGGGGAATTTGAATTCGAATTTCTTTTCTTTTGATACCAATTTTTTTCTTTTTCTTTTTCCTATTCTTTTTCTTTTTCTTTTTCATTTTCTTTTCATTAATTGGTTCCAAATCGAGAGAATTTGGCAGACTAATTGGCAAACAATTATTTTGATTTTGATGTTCATGTTCATTTTTGATTGCGAGAATTGTGTTGTCACTAACCGAACTGAGGTTCAAACTTTGATGTTTTTTACGTATTTCGTTTCTTTGACTGTTGTTTTTGTTTCGGTGTTCATTCAAATCTTGGTTTGGTAATAATAGCAATGATCGAAGATCCACGGTTACACGGCCTGTTAATGTGGAAGGCAAATCTACGAGGGAGTGCCTTCTTTTTTTCGGGTAAATGTGTCGCGATTTTCTTTGCAAATTTGTTACTTTTGTCGTGCACGATACGCAATTGTTATTGTTTGAGAGTTCGCTTTTAAGTTTGAAAATTGCTAATTCTCTTTCAGAGGCTTCAAGGTGTACAAGTGTTTTTTTTGTTTTCATCTTAGAATCTGTAAATTCTTTGAAAGCAGAAAGATCAAAACAATTAACAAAAATGTAAAAAAAAAATTAGTAATCATTATAATTTGAAGGGAAATCCCTTCTCTTGTTGTGTTTCAAGAATTAAACATCAAAACATTCTTTTAAAAATTTAAAATCTTTTTTCGATTTTATTAACTTTTATTAAATAAGTTGAAAATAGATTCATCCCTAAATTGACTTTTCTCTTATTGTGTGGGTTAAAAAATGCAACAGTTACCTTGTCAAATTGGTTCATCAATTTGAAAAAATTGTCAAATAGATTAAAATTTATAAAATAACTAAATTTAATGTGAAAAAAATTATTCTGATTTTGTTTTCAAACATCAAAAAGCAAATTTTCTCCAAACAAAAATAATTGTAAATCCTCTTGAGGAGATGAGTGAAACATTGAAATGAAAGATTGAAAAGGGAGAAAAACATTTCTATCCCTATTCTATTAGGGTAGCACATTGATTGTTTTTAATCAAAGTATCATGAATGATAATAGTTAAAAAAGGGCACAAATAATAGCCCAGAACCAAACCTGTTGTTAGGCAACTCGCTTTTTCTTTTTAAAGTTGATTCTTTTTTGTAGTGATTAGGAATTGGGAAGAAGGAAAAGATTTTTTTTTAACTGATTGTTGAATAATAAAAGTGAAAAATTTTACTTAACTTCATTTACTTTTACTTTCTTTTACCAATAAAATTGGAGGTAAGGAAATTCTAATTTGGATTCTCTATTTATCTGTTTGGTTCTTTTTTTTCAACCTATTAAGTATAGTAGTGAAAAAAATAGCTGACAAGATTTAAAATTGTTAATATTAGGAAAATTGTTGAGTAATTCCATTTATTAAAATCAAATCCTTTTCTTTCAGAAACAAACTTTTTGATTTTATAACCCACCCACTTATTAGAATTGATGACTAATGAAATTCCACTTGTTCAAAACAGTATTCAATTAATCAAAAAACAAGAATCGAAATTATCATTTTCCAAATTCTAGTAAACCTCTATAAAACTCGAGTAATTGTTTTTCAAAAAAAGTTGATATACCTAGGTTATCAAACAATTAATTGGGTTTTCTATAGACACCTCACTTTAATGAACTTTAGGTAGGTCTATTATTTAGACTCATAAAAAGTTTGGTTATTTATCAAAAAGGATTTGTTTAAAAATATTTCCAATTACCTCACAATTTTCCTAATATTCATAATTATAAATCTTGTCAGGTATTTTTTTCTATTTTGATATTTTTTTTAAACTTCTCTCCTTAATATTAAGGGGAAAATAATAATTTGAAAGGAAGCTCAGATTTTAGAATTAAAAAAAGAATACTATATTAACTTGTTAAAAGTTACATTCCAAAAACCTATTGTATAAACGATTATGTGTCTACCACCAAGAAATCTAAAATTAGAGTTATTTGTTATTGAAGGGAAATTATATCAGTGATACTTGGTTAAAATGACTCCAAAAAGTTGATTACCTAAAAGGTAATATTTGCAATTTCATCAATCAAAAATTATTTATATTCTTAAAATAATTTGAGAATTTTTAGAAAAAAAATGTATTTCAAGATAAATTTAAAGGTAGAATAATCAATACCCAGAACACAAAGTTGAAAAATAACTTTTTTAAATTTGTATCAAAAGATCGAGTATTTAAGAAAACAATTTTTTTTATTCTTTTTTTTTTTTTGGAAAGGCATAAATTAATCTCCCTCTGACTTAATTAACGTTTTCTTAATAATTTTCAGTTTTTATTAGAAAATATACATCTTTTCAAAACAAAAACAAGAATTAAAAAAAAAACACAAATTTAAGAAATTTTCAGTTTATTTCTTAAATTAAAAAAATAAAAAAAAAAAAAAAAAGATAGTACACCTTTCTTTAGATTTTCAAGGATTTAAAAAAATCGAGTACAATCCAGGATTTGAGTATATTCTTTTAAATACTGGAAAACACTTTCCAGCCATTAAAACGATTCTTTTTTACTTCTCTTTTCTAAATTTTTCTTTAGAAATTTCAAAAAAGAAAACTCATACTCTTTATCATCTATTAACTACAAAATAAATAGTTAATATTGGTTTCAAATAATATTTTTGATATTATTTGTTCGTAATTTTTATTAATTTTATTTAATTCCTTAATCCAAATTATTTGATTTTCTGAATAGCAGGATACAAAGAAAAGGATCGATATCTTAGAAAATGTCTAATTTAGAATTTAATTACTATAAAAATTATAAGATTGTGTTTATATTTTATTTTTATCTTTAAAACACCAATATTAGTTGAAGTAATTAATGAAGATTTTTTCTTCTAAAATATGGGTTCGGAGGATTTTTTATTTTAAAAAAATTTTTTAAAATTTCTTATATTCTAAAAAAAAATATCATTAACTTTTCCAGAATTGAAAAATATTAAGAAAATTTACGATTAATTTAGTTTTCTTTTTATTTGAAGAAAAGTATTGTTATTTTTCCTTTTTTTATCTGTTTATTTATATTTTTGTTGGTTTTTTAGAATAAAAAAGAAAAAGTAAGGAAAATAAATTGAGCTTTTCTCAATTTTACATGCAAAGTTTGAATGGTTTCTTCATTTATTGATCTATTTACTTAAGAGTTTAGTCATTTGCCGCCGATTTTCTTTATAATAAAGCCATATACTCACCACAAAAAAAAAAAAGGATATTGTGAAATTGAAGTTCTTAGTTGACAGAATTCAAAAATCAAAAACTAAATTTAAACGATCTAAAAAATAACAAAGGAAAATAATTAAAAAAAAGAATCGATATTACCTTAATTTCAAAAAAATAAAAATCTGGAAAAAAATTTGTTTCTTATTTTATATTTTCAGATCGCTAAATGACTTCAATTTAAAACTAATTGTTTTATTTTAGTAAATAATCAATTAAATTCGTAATTTATCTATTTTTTTGGTTATTTTGTCACCCACTATATTAAATAAAGTAAGCATTTTCGAAGATTCATGAGAAAAAAATTAACTCATTTGAAAAAGGAAAAAAAATTGAAAAAAAAAATCTTCGAGATCTCAAAAAGCGCCAAATATCTACACTTCAAAACTAATACAGTAGTTTTCAAAATTATTTATTCACCATTCAAATTGGAAATAAAGTGTTGTTCTTTGGTTTTTTTTTCGAAAAATTTCATCTTTTTTGATTTTTGGAAGTTCGAAAACGCTTCACATGTTGGTTAATTTTTGATTGGTATAAGGATATTTTAAAAAATTATAAAAAATCTTATTTTTTCCATTTCAAAAACTCATTTTTAATGCAATAACTTGAAACCTAAATACAAGATTTTAACATAATTTTTTCAGATAAGTATACTACACAACACTAAACTTGATCATTGTTAATAAAATAACCAAAATTATTATTTACGAAAGTATTTTAACTATTTTTTTTTCTTTTCCATTTTTATTAACCAGACCTGTTTTTAATTTGGATTACTGAAAGAAAAAATTATCAAATAAAAGTTTTTAACTATTTTTTTAATTAACTGAATTTCTTTGAAAGCTGATAAAATAATTGATTTTATTTACTTGATTTGTTTTTTTACAGGAAACATAAGAATTTTGTTTGTATTATAAAAAGAAATAAAATGTAATTTTAAAGTATAGTCAGTTCCACTTTTAAAGCAGAATCTTTCAACGAAATACAAGACACAAAAAAATCTCAAATTAAAGCACAAAATTTGTACTTTTTTTTTTTCAATTTATTTTACTAGAATCTAATTTTGTATCTTAATTTGAGATTTTTATTATGCCTTAAATTTCGTTGAATTTTTCTGCCTTAAAAGTGAAACTGGCTTTATTATTTAAAAAATGGATAAAAGTGAAAATTTAATTACCCTAAAAAAATAAAAATTCCAAATTATTATTCACAAATAATAATATCTTTTTATTGTAATACTAAATATTTTTTTGTATAAGAAAAAAAATTACACCTTTCTTTTTCTTTGTATTTCTATCTAAATTATCAATCATTTACATTTTTTTATTAAACTCTCATTTCCAAAAATTCTGCTTTTAAATACAGTCAGTTCCACTTTTAAGGTACAAATTTTCAACGAAGTTTAAGGCACAAAAAAATCTCAAATTAAGGCACAAAATTCAGATTCTAGTAAAATAAATTGTAAAAAAAAAATTACAAATTTTGTACCTTAATTTGGGATTTTTTTGTGCCTTAAATTTCGAAGAAAGTTTGTGCATTAAAAGAGGAATTGACTGTAATAAAGTAAACAAAAAGAAGTTTCTAAAAGAATTAATAATTAAGATAGAAGTTACAAAAAAATGAAAAAGATACACTTAAATAAGTTTAATTAAAATTCTCTCATAAACGTACAAATAAAAAAAAATGATTTAGTGAAAAACTGAAAGAAAGAAATCCATAGTAACATTTCTGTTTTCCAATAAAAACCAGTAGTGTATATTAGAAAATTAATAATAAAAGATTCGAAATAATTTAGATTTATAAAGAATATAAATAACATTAAAAGTCCATATTATAACCCTTTAAAAAAACATAAATTTTGATAAAATCAAAAAAAAAACATAAACTATTAGTTGAAACAAACACAATAAAAAATTTTTTTTTGAATAAGAATCAAAAAGTACTTCAAAACTCTAAATCTTAATATTTAATAGATATAAAAATGAGAGTAAGAAGATTTGAAATCATTTTGAATTCAATTTCTGAAAATGAATAAACAAAAAAATTAATTTTTTCATTTTCATTTATTGTTTTTTTTTTTAAATATTTTTTTGACTTTGATTCTTTCAAAAATTTTTTTTCAAAATTTGAGTTACTTCTCAGTAAATTTATCAAAGGTTCTCTGAAGTAATCTTTTTAAAAAAAAACTAAAAGCACAAGAAATATAAAATTCCCCAACATTTTAATAAATCTAAAAATTAAAAAGGTTTGTATTTTTTGATTAAAAAAGAAATTATTTACAATTTTTTCTAGTTTCTATTTGCTTTTTTTAAACATAATATTTTTCCGTTGACTTCTTGGGCTTATAATATAAAATGAGGATATTTATTTAGGTGATCAACAATTAATTCTTTTTTTTGAATTTCAAAAAAACCTAAACCTCAAGTCTAAAAAGCACTTTTAAATAAATTTTAAAAAACTAATTAAATATTTGACCAATTATTGATTAAAGTCTGTTACTATATTAAATTGATCATTAGGAGCTGTCTAAATGAAAAATGTTTTTTCTCCAAACTTTTTTCACCATTAAGGGGGTCAGTGTTACCATATATTTGTATAAACCATATTTCAATCAAATGGATCCTTTGTATCTGTTGTATTACATTTTTTAAGGGTGGTGAATTGATATTAATAGAGAAAATTTATTTTTGAAAAAATAAAATTGGTTTTAGATTTGACTTTTTTTTTTTTTCGGTTTTTTTTGATAACCTAATCATTTGTTATTTTTTCTTTATTGCAAGATCTATTGCCACAGAGTAAAAACCTTTTATTTGCATATTACTTAAACAGTGAAAATGATTGTAGAGAAATAAAAATGATTTCTATTGGAATTTTATTTAGATCTTTAATTGAAGATCAAAATGATCATTATTGTTTTTCTCAATTTTTGCAATGTATTTTTAATTTTTTTACTTTTTCAGAAAATTGATTGATTTATTAGATTTTTTTCATATTGATATCATATATTATTTGATGTGCTTTTTTATACTTATTTATTATTTGTTCATAAAAGGTCATTAATAAAAAATAATTGAAATTTGAAAAATATTACTGTTCCACTTTGGCTGAAAAAAAGTTTATAATTAAAGTATGTTATTATTCATTTTTTTTGTCTCTGGTTCTTTATTTGAATTTTATTTTAGAAAATTAAGTTTAAAATACTTTTAATAATAGTGGTATTTATTTACTCTTTGAATTAGAAGTTACAAATTTAGTCAATTCAAAATTCTCTTATTATTAGATAAAGTCTTTTAACACTTAACAATAAAAGAATAAAAATGATTATTTATGAGTTTTAAATAATTATTACTCTTTACATGAAATACTTATTTACTATGAATACAGTTTTGTGTATTTTTGATTTATTTTAAGTGGATAGTAAACTAAAAAAATCTTATAGTAAATCTAATAACAAATTCAAAAAAAAATTAAGCAATTCTAGAAATTAAAAAATGAAGTAAAAATTTGATTACTAACAAAGCAAAAGTACTTTTAGAGCTATTATTTGAAATTAATTATTTTTTTGAAAGTTTGAAAAATTTTTCTCATTATGAAAAAGTTCAAAATCTAACCTATTTTCTGAATTATTTTGAATAAAAATATTTTCTTTGAAAGAAGAAAGAAATTTTATTCCATGTTAAGGGGTTAACCTCAACCTAGAATAGTCTCAAATTAATGTATATTGTAATTAGGGGTAAATGTAATTAGTACCACCTGCCTCAAATAGTTTTTGTTACTCTTAAAAATCTATAATAATGTTATTGTAAATTAAATTATTAGATTTTTTCCTAAATGATCTCAATTAAATATATGTTGGTTGGAAATTTTTTTTTATAATTGTTTTTGTTTTTTTATCGACCCTTCTATTCCCTTTTTAGAGAGAAAAATATTTTCCAAATTTTGATAATATTTCATTTTTTCATTCTTAATGGATTGTTGTCACCATAGAGTTCTCTACAATCAAAGTATGACGTAATTGGACCAAATGATATTAGAGTACCATACCTCACATAGCACTATAAAATAAATTATAAATATAATTACAAAATAAAATATTATATGGTTAACAAATGATCACTCATAAAAATGTTCATTTTGAATTTTTATAAATTCCATTCTCAAATCTAATAATAGAAACCCAAAATAAAATCTATAAAATTTAAAAATTCAACATTTTAAAACTTCCAAAAGTAATTAATAGATTTTTTTTTTAATTTCAAAGATTAATAACCTAACCTTTAACACAAAAAAGCCATAAATTATTCATTACATTTGTTTGCTTTTGATAAAATCTTGTTGTAACATCAATATATTCCCATGATTTGTAATTAATTATTAAAAATAATCTTTTTGTTAATTATGTAATATTTTTAAAAAATTCTAATTTCTTGGCCACTAATCTACATTTTGAAACAAATTTATCTACAGAGATTTTGAGACTTTGGAGTATGGGTATTGATTTTTCGTCCTTTAAATAAGTCTTGAAATACTAATATTTTTTTGAATTTCTTAGGTTTTTGTTACTAAATATGATCATTTTTAATAGATAAGATCAACTTGTAGAACTATTTTACGAATCAATTTTTATGAGACATTTGAACCTTGACTCACTAATCTGATTTATACCCAATATCAACATACTTAAATCTTAGACTACAGCTTCGTTGAAGCTTATCCTTTAATATTAATCTTCAAAAAGATTTATCACTAGTTTGCCTTTCTCTTCGAATTGAGATATTAGTCGTTTTTCAGTCACATATATTTTTGTTAGTATAATCAATATAACAACTCTTAGATCGCTTAAAGATTGATTTCTTTCTTTTGGTAGCAACTATAATTTCCAAGTACAAAAATATGGTAAGTTATTGTTTTTTCTCACAATAAAGAAATAATACACAATTTAAAATAATCTTCACTTTTATCCTTACCTCCTTACAGAAAGATAATATGATTTTTAATATCTTTTTCAAAAACTCTAAAAAATATTAATAAACTTCTGTCAATAAGATTTTTATTCCAATAATAACCCTACAGTAAACAATTACATTTTTTTTAATTTCAATAATATTTAAAATAACTGTTTTTGAAGAGAACAATGAATAAACCAAATTCTGTCAAGAATTCTTAAATTTCACCAAAACATTTCATTTTTTTCTTTTTTTCGAATTCTCACAAAAGTTTTATTTTGTTTTATTAATAATGACCGAAGCACCAAAGAAAAAAGAAATTGAGATTGAAATCGAGATAGAACGAGAAAAACAAGAAGAAACAAAAAAAGAAGAGCAACGAAACAATCTAAATTTTGAAGGCTTTATGAATTCAATCAATAAACAAACAAGTGAACCAAAACTTGAGAAAACAGAATCGGAAACATTTGTTCAGCCAACAATTAATTGGGAAGAATTCCTAAAAGGAAGTTCAAGAAAAACAACTACAAAAAAATCATCTACTTTATTAATTGTTGGTATGTTGAGAGTTTTTTAACACAAGTTTTCTTCGTATATACACCAATCTTAATCTTTTTTACTTAAAAAAATTATCTTTTTTTTTCTTTCTTTTTATTGTTTTTTATTTTTAATATCTTGCAACCATAGGCGATCAAAATTCAGGGAAATCAAACCTTTTATCAAAATATATGAAAAAAAAAGATGAAGGAAATGAAATTGGTTTAAATTATGCTTATATGGATGTTACCTTAAGTGATGAAACAGATGGTAAATCATTCTTTTTTTTACGTGATCTTTTCAAAAAAAATCCAAAATAAAAAATAAATAAAGAGAAAAAAAAAGAAATCTAAAAACAAACATTCTTTTTCTTTTTGCTTTTATAATGAACTAGAATATTCTCAATGTCAAATATTCTGTTGACGTAATCAGGGATCTGTTTTGTACATTCAAAAAATGTATTAATTCATCAAAATTTATAAAAAAAAAAAAACAACAAATTAAATAATCTTTGTATCCCTTTTTAAGAGATCTTTTTTAAAATTCTTTTTCTAGCTTTAAAAATTTCCAATACAACTTGACAAACAAATTGAGAATTTCTTTTCAAAAGGAAATGAACCAAATAAAAGATAAGACACTTTTAAAGAATGGTTGCAAAGTAGTTATAAAAAAGTCAAAGTAAACAAATTTTAAAAATTATCTTGTAAGAAGAAATAGAACGACATCTTAAAATCGAAATCTTTTGAAAATTCATTGTTTTTACTCTTAAATTTACTAATTTGGCTAATTTTGCAATAGGGTATCATATTTTTTTTAGAAAATAATTAAAGTTTTTTGAAAGAAAACAGACTAGACTTTATATTTAATTTAAAAATATGGAAAAACCAAACTATAATAACATCATTTTCAAAAATTGCATCCAAAAAAAGTTTTTAAAATTATCTTATAAAACAGTCAACTAACTTCAATAGATCTATTTCTCGTTCTTTATTGAAAAACTTTTTTGATTTCACTTTTTTAAAATGACTTTACAATCAAAAAAAGATGAAAAAATTTTTTTATTTTTTTCCTTTAAATTACTTTTGGTTAATTTTTATAAATGGTGTCAAGTATTATGGTCACCCAAAATGAGAAAAAAAGGTCATTTATTTTTTTTTTAACACTCAATCTGTATTATATTTTTCAAAGTCATCAACTGTCAAAAGACAAAAAAATATTTTGTTTAGAAAAAATGCAAATAATCATTCAAAAATTTTTGAATCTTTTTTCATATTCTGATCTGTTCAAAATGAAAAAGTATTTTATATTTGTTGTGTTTTTCATTTTTAAGAAAAAAATAAATTCACCATAGAACCCTTGATAAAATTTCAAATCTTCAACTAAAATGCTGCCAAATTTTCTTTTAAGACCAAATTTAAAACAAAATGAAAAAAATAATATTGTATACAAACAATTCAAAATTGAAAAAAGGGTATTATTTGTTTATTTATTTATTGATTCAAAGGGGTAATTAAAGAAAATTTTATTAAATATTAAAAAAAAAAAAGAAAAATTAAAATATTATAATAAAAAAATAATAATATCATTTGCATGGACAAATTAAAAATTATCTACTTTCCTTATGTTTTCCAGGGTTAAGAAGAATAGAGAAAAATCTAAGATTTATCATCGATTCTTTCGAATTCTGGAAAACCGCCGTTAGCTTTTCAAGAATTTGAAAGAATTGATTAAAATATATGAAATTTTTCTCTATTCTTTTGAATTATGGGAAAATGCCGTTGGTTTTCTTGAGTTTTCTGTTTATTTGTGAAGTGTTCTAGGTTTTTTTGAGGTTTTTTTGAGTTTTCTGAAGTGTTCTAGGTTTTTTTTACTTTTTGAAATAAACCTAACGAAAATCAATATATTTCCCAAATAAAATAGTAAACTCAAAAAAACCTAACGAAAATCAATAGATTTCACAAATAAAATAGAAAACCTCAAAAAAACCAAGAGCACTTCACAAATAAAACAGAAAACCACAAGAAAATTGCAGTTATGTTTTTTTTTACTTTTTGAAATAAAAAGAAAATTTATTTAATTTTCTTTTCAAAAATTAAAAAAAACCGCAATTAGCTTTTTCAGAATTCAAAAGAATTGAGCAAAATCAAAGATTTTTCTCTATTCTTTTGAATTTTGGAAAAGCTAGGCACTTGACAGCACTCGGTGGTGCTTGACGACACTTCCCCAGAATTCATAGAAATGAGATTTCAAATGATCCTTATGATCGAAAAAGCAAAAACAAAAAATACACAAGAAAAAATAAAGACAAAAAAAAAGAAAAAAGAAAAAAGAAAATTAAAAATTTGTTTAAAAGATTAAATGAAAAAAAAAATGCAATTTTTAATAAAAAACACCCAAAAATCACATTCACAATACTTTTGATTAATTTAATTTAATTTGATAAGTAATTAATCATGAATGTTCATTTTGGAGGTGATTGTTTAATTGATGTCATTTCTTTTTTTTCTTGTTGATCTCATTTTTCAATAATCCTCGGTTATATTTTTTTGCCTTTTCCTTCTTTTAAAATTACCCATACTGTCGTGTTTCAGTATATCACTATTAGCAACTTACCACTTGATCTTTTTCCTTTGTAACTCTTTTCCGCAATATTAAGAAAATTCAGTCTAGTGAAAAAAGGAAAAAAATTCAGTTTTATAACAAACCTAAAGTAATAAATGTTTGAAAAAAAAATTATAATCTTTAGAAATTCTATGAATAAAAAATATTATTTTTGATTTTTTTTACAAAAAAGAATATTGTGATAATTTCATTTTTTTCTTTCATAAATTATCGATTTCAATGAAATTATTGATCTTTTATATTTTAACAATCATAATTATATATCTTTTAATTTATTATTTTATAGACATTGAGTCCAGAATTGATGTTTGGGAATTAAATGGTTTAATTGATAATCAGGATTTATTATCCTTTGCAATTAATGAAGACACTATAGAATCATTAGTAATTCTTGTTTGTGTTGATATGACAAAACCTTGGAAAATATATGACAGTTTACAAAAATGGATGGATATCTTAATAAAAAGGATCAAAGAAGTTCATTCCTTAATTGATTCAAATGATGTGGAAAAACTCAGGAATGGTAACTATAAAAGATTTCTATCTTATAAGGAACCAGATCGAAAAGTCTTTATCAGAGTAAATTCTATTATAAGAAAAATTCATACACCAAAAAAAAATGAATTGAATGTAGATTTATCAAATTTACCAAAAGGCGCATTGAAATATAATTATGGTGTTCCTTTTATTGTTTCAGTAACAAAATCCGATCAATTAGGTGAGATCCAAAAACAATATGATCTTACAGATGGGGTAATTGATTATATTCAAGCAAAAATAAGAAGAATTTGTTATAATTGTAAGATATTTCTTTCTTTCTTTCTTTCTTTTAAAATTTTTATTTTTATTTTATTTTCATGATCCACAACATGTCAACACCAACATAGAGACTTATTAATACTGCAACTAAGTGCGAGCCATTTGAAAAAGAAAACAAAAATTGAAAAAAAGCAATAATTTTTTTGTTTGGCACACACATCAAAATACATCAACACAGCAATTTTAAAAAAGTGAATAAACAAAATTGATAAAAAGTGTTACTCAAACCACTTAAAAGAGTGAACCAAACATTTCAAGCAACACTTTTGAAAAATTTTGTTCTTCGATTTTTTAAAACTTTTGTATTTTTTCATTTTTTGATTTTTTTGTATTTGCCATTTTTTTTTTTTTTCGTTTTTTCATTATCTTTATTTCCGTACCAACATAATTATACTTTAAAAAACATAATTATTCTTTAAAAAACGTAATGATTTTTTATAATAAATAATTTTTTTTTTTTTTTGTTTTTTTTTTTTCAATTAATAGATGGAAGTGCATTAATCTATACTTCATTGAAATTAAATTTCAATATCCAATTATTAAGAAATTATGTTCTTCATTTATTATTTGGTTATAAATTTAATTATAAGCCACAGGTCATTGAAAGAGATCAATTATTTGTACCAATTGGATGGGATCGAGATAAAAAAATTAAAATTTATATAATGAATTCAGAGCATAATGAAAATAAACCCTTTTCAAAAGTGGTTCCAAAGCCTACCAACAGGAATAAAAAAGATAAAAAAGATAAAAAAAAAAATTTCCAAGAAAACCAACAATTTTTAATCAATTTAACTCAAAAATTAAAAAAAAAAAAATCCACAACACCAACAACATCAAGAATTGAAACATGTATATTTTTATTTTTCTATTTTTGATTTTATTGGTCAAATTTCAAAATATTTTGATCTTATTTTGCTAATTTGTTTATTTGTTTATTTTTCTTGTTTTATATTTTAAATGAATCATCCTTATTGCTCATTGTTTGTAATTTATTATGGTCTTAATATATTTTCTTTGTTTAAAAAAAAAAACAAATAAAAAAAAAAAAATAGATGATCAAAATTATAGTGATTTCTTAAGATTTAAAAATAAATATTCCACACCAAATACAAAAAAATCAATTCCTAAAATAATAACAAAAAAATCATCAACAACAACAAAAAAGCAAAGCCCCAAAACAAATCGAAAAGGAAACCTCAATAAAAAAAAAACTCCAAAAAAAAAAAGAACAAAATTCAATTTTGATAAAAAATTTGATAAAAAATTTGATAAGAAATTTGATAAGAAATTTGATAAAAAATTTGATAAGAAATTTGATAAGAAATTTGATAAGACATTCGATAAGAAATTTGATAAGAAATTTGATAAAAAATTTGATAAATTTAAAAGAACACCAAAAAAAATAACAATTATTTACCATCCTCAAATACAAATGAAAAATCTGATCAAGACATTGAAGTTTTTTTTACTAAATTTCTTAATCGTGACAAAAATACGCCATTAAAAAATTAAAATTGGATATTAATATTCAATTTTAATTATTTACTCATGATTTCATAATTAATTCAAACTATTTGTTTAAAGGATTAATCTATATATATATATATATATATATATTATTAAATTTAATTTTTTATCATATTATATTAATTGATAAAGGCGATTCAATTAACCTAACAAAAAAAAAAAAAGAAAAAAATTAAAGAGCAAAAAAGAACTTTAATAATTAAATATTTTATTTTTTAATTTAATTTTGAAACAAGAAAAATCATTTCTTTTAGTAATAATAAAATAGTAATTCAAGATTTCACATCTTTTACTTATTTTCTTATTTTTTTCTTTTAAGAAATCCTTTGTTTATTTAATTTTTTTTTTTTATTAATTTTATTTTTTTTTTTTAATAATTTTATTCTTTAAACTCTTCCAAATCATATTTGCCATTCTATTAAATCCAAGAATCATAAGATTTAAAAATATACAGATCTTATAATTTTTATGGATCAATTATCTAATTGATTTTTCATATATTATTTTTTTGAATTATTTTTTTAAAAGATCGAACATCAAAAGTTTGATTAAATATTAACGTCGTATGGGTACACTTATTAATATTTCCAAATCAATATTTAATAAAAAAACATCTGTGAAATTTAAGGGTGTGTAAGATTATTAACACTTTTTGTTTACACAACACTATCATGAAAAAATTTTTTCAAAAAAAAATTAAATATTTGCTAATTTTACCTTTTTTACTAACTTCAATTAGAATAAACACTATTGGTTAATAAAAGATCTTTGATCAAAAAATATTTTTAAAGATATTTTACAATTTAAGTTGGAAAACTCAATTTTCCAGGTTCTAGTTATATTTTTTTTCAATTTAATAGTAAAAAATTGGAAAACTTTTTTCTTTAAATATAAGAGGTCATTTTATAATACCTTAAAAGTATTTTAAATTTCAATGAATATATTTTACAAATATGGAACTAATCATTTGGACTATTAAAGAATAATTTAATGTTCTTTTAAATTGGAAAAAATATTTTTTCTTTGATCTTCCGTTAGGTTTTTTTTAATTTTTGTAATAAACAGAAAATTTAAATTAATTTTCAGTTTATTCCAAAAAGTAAAAAAAACCTAGGAAACTTTCACTATTTATCATCAGTTATTTTTTTTCGGTGTTTGAGTTTTTTTTGATGAGTATAGTGTTTTCAAAACTATTAGTTATTATCTCTTCAAAAAAATATCCTAAAGTTGAGTTTAAAGAAAATTTATTGTCACATCCATGTAAATTTTTTACTCTAAATAGACCTTTTTTTCTAGACTAGAGACTTTTCAAAATCGTGGTACTATTAACAACAATAAATACAATAGCCTCAAGATTTTTAAGAACTGGAATGTTGATTATATTGTGAATAAGCTCAATTAACAAGGATGAAATGATAATTGAAATTGTAGTTTTGTCTAACTTTTTTTTTTCAATTTTATTTTTTCATACTGGTGAACAGCAGGTAAACGTTTATTTTTATTTACAAATAATTTTTTTTTTATATAAAACCTTTAAAAATACCACAATTGTTCCCCTTTTGAAAAATAATTTTGCTTATACAAATTTAACTGAAAATTCAAAACCAGTTTAAAAAGATAAAAGAATGAAAAACAATAGTATTATAGTTTCCGTTCAAATTGGAAATCATTTTGATTTTTGTAAAATATGGAAATCATTTTTTCTTTTTTTGTGTTTATTTTTTCATTTTTGTAATTTGGTAATCTTTTTTGATCTGAATTTTTCTTTTGATTGATTGATATCGGTAATAAGTTGATTTTTTTTACAATTAAAGAACTCAAATAAAATCAATTGGTTGTATATTAACTTTTTAGGGATTGTCAATAGTAAATAGAATTTCAAGAAATTACCAATAACTTTTTTTGTGATAATATCCCATTTTTTTTTTACTCACTAGCATTGATATATTAGAGTTGATAATTATTTAATATTTATTTAATGGATATTTTAAATGAGAAATCATGGTTGAAATTCCAATTTGTTAATATTTCAATTTTGGTATTTTGTTTTGAATTTATTAAATATGATTTTTTTAAAATCTTATATTCTTAGTTTATCAAAATTTTTGGATTGGAATTTATTTTCGTTAAATTTCTGATAATAATAAGTATCCTATCATTATTTTATAAATTATACCTTGAAATTATTTTAATCATTAGTGAATAAATATTCAATTTGAATCCTACTAAGGAAAATACAATTTGTATAGTAAAATTTTATCACAAAGTTCAATAATGTAAGATTAATAAAAATATTAATAATATCATATCAAATTTTTTTAAAAAATAATTTTTAGGGGTTCTCAACCAATAATTGTTGAAATTAATATATTCTTGAAATAAAATTTATAATTTCTTTGAAGTAAAATAACTGTTAACATTAGTTTCATTTTTAAGTTATAAACTTTGAAAGAAATTTAAGTTTGTAAAAAAATTCCTAATTAAGTCACAAAATAGGTAATCGAATTTAATAAAATTATAAAATAAAAAACCAAAAAATGTGTCTTAATTTAGGATTATTCTGTATCTTTCATTTTTACTCAAATTTTGAACTTTAAAAGATAAATCAATTATAGAGTGTTGTGATTTAAAAATAATCACCTTGTTATTATTTGAATTTGATATGCTAGGTCAAAAATAAAAAAAAACAGTTCAAAAAAAATAAAAAGAAAATAAGAATAAAAATTTATTCCTTTTTATTTGTAAAAACGATCAAAAAATGACCATTTATATGATTTTTCTTTAATTTAATGCTTAAATTTTATAAAATTCTGTCGTATATTTAAAGAAATGATAAAATTCTTTGTGAACTTGTATTTGAATTCTCGATTAGTGTAATTGCACTAACTTATACTATACTTGGTGACTTCGATGATACATATTAACATCTTTGTTTCTTTTTCTCAGAATACCTAACAAATTAAATTATCAAAAAAATTGATAATAAACAAATGGTACAATTGCCCTGGTTTCTTAAAGTTCTGTTATTGAAAACGAAATCCTCAGGATTACAGATCAAATATTAATTTTTTTCTCAAAAAATAAAGGCACTTTTTCTAAAAATCTTGAACCTCATAAAACAAAAAATTTCAAAAAAATTGGGATAAATTTACAACAAATTCAATTCATAATTTAAAATATTCTCTTAATTTCAAGTAGTTTACCTTTATAATTGAATTTTCCTCAAGTAGACTCTTAAGGGGTGAATTAGTTGATACTTTTGAACAAAAAGAAAAAAAGAATAAGTTTAGATTAAAATATAGGTGTTTTGTGCTCCGAGAATGGTATTTTTTTACTGTATGATAACTTTTTTCAAATGGTTTTCAAAGTTTAAGGGCCGAGTCATTTACCATGGATTTGCTCCATATGCCATTTGTAGTAATTTGAAACCAAAAGGGTATTGTGAAATGACCCTTCTTTTGATTGACAAAATTTAAATAACAAAAAAATCAATTTCTGAATATCTCCATTGCCAAAAAGTACAATCTAATAAAAATTTTCAAAAAGAATTCTCTATGTCAAAATCCAAATTTCTAAAAACAAATAATCAGTTACTTGATTTTCAATAACCAAGGGTTAAAATTCTTCAATTTAAGGAATTAGCATCTACCAAGGAGAAACCTATGATCAAAGTATGTTGTTATTGGGTTTAACTAAATTCGTTGTCATGGTTCAAATGTCTCTAAAAAATCGATTAGTCAAGTAGTAATATTTGTTGATCTCATCAATTAGAAAGGATCTATATATAAGTTAAAAACCCAACAATTTCAGAATAAAATCTGCATTTTGTCATAAATTTAAAGGTTGAATTATTAATATTCAGACTTCAAAGTCACAAAATATCTTTCTTAAATTTGTGGCGAAATGTATATTAGTTACTAAAAAATTCGTTTTTTTTGAAAAATTAAATAATTAACGAATAAATTTTTTTGACAAATTATTTCTCAAATCAAGCAAATATATTTACCTTACCAGTATCTTTATCAAAAGCAAATAAAACTAATCAGTCTTTGTGCTATTATGTTGATGGTTATTGAGTTAATCTTTGAAATTCAAAAATTATAAAAATAGTTACTTTTGGAAGTTCTAAATCTAAATTATTAAATACCAGAATACTGTATTTTGGGGTTTCTATTTTAAGATTTGGAAAAGGAATTAAAAAAATTTTTATCCTAATGAAACTTTTTTAATTGAGAACATTAGTAAAAAATAAAAGAATTTATTGTGCAATAAGATTTAAAATAGATTTTAGAGAGCTATTCGAGCCATGGTGCACTAATATCATTTACATCCAATTACAACATACTTTGATAATAGAGAAATCTAAGGTGAAGCTAATCCCTTAAAACAAAGATTTTCTTAAAGTATAGAATCAATTTAATTTGATTTAATCTAATTTGTAGTTATATTGGGTAACCCCTATATTTTTGATAAAGTTAGGTTTTTGGAGCATTCTTGAGATTGAAATAACTGATTTATAAATGAAAAAAATAATCTTTGAGATCTCAAAAAGTTTCAAAAGGGCGAAACTTCAAATCAAACTTGGTTGTTTTCAAAATTTTTATTCTAACCATTCCAAATTGGAAATTGAGTGTAATTCTTTGGCACTTTTTTCTAAAAATTTCCTCTTTTTTAATTGTTAATTTTTGGAGATTGATCTTACATCACATGTTGGTTAGTTTTTGATAGTTATTAGGTTTATTAAAAATCTATAAAATTTTTTTTTTTCCTTTCTGAAAATTATTTTTCATTGTAACGACTAGACCCTTAAATAATTAAACTTTTTGATTTTTTCGAAAAATAACAAGAAAATAAAAAAAAAAAACAAGGGAAATCTATGTTAGACAAAAGACAAGGACAAAAATGAATCCAAACAACTTTGATCAAAGAATACTAGAAGATCAGCTTGAAGTGGAAAACAAAGCCAAATTATTGCCCTTGATTGCTGGTGAATCTGGGAAATCAACAATGTTCAAGCATATGAAAATCATCCATTGCAAGGATTCCAAGATGAAGAACGTAAAAAGTATGACGACACTATCCAGTCAAACACCCTTTTCTGTAAGGCCAAGAACATTAAAAGAAACGGATAAAGTTGAAGGAATTCGCTCCCTCTTAAAATTAAATAATTTTATAAAAAAAGAATTTTGGAAAGAAAACCCCAAAAGAGTCTGGTTGGATAGAAAACGAACAACCTTTTTTAAGAAAGTAACCCAATTTATCACAATCACTTGGAATTTTTTTTCAAAGATTTCCAAAACGAAAAGAGGTAAACAAGAAAAAAATAAAAAGTATTAAACCAGAAGAAAAAGTTCAAAATATTTCAAACACTAACACACAAAGCCAATAAACAATAATAGTTTTGGATCCAAAAAAGACAAAAGACAAAAACATTTGGTTTATTTTTCAAAAAAGTCTCAAAATGTTCTTCATAAAAAGTAAAACAACAGAAAAATAATGACATTTATTTAACAGGTAAAACAGTCAATAGATGAAAAAATGTCAGATGATTGGAATTTCCAAATGATGAACTAAAGTTTTGACAAGATCTAAGATTTTCATTTTTTACAAATATTGGCTTGGTGATTTTTTATTTCAATTTTTCAAAGTTGATGACAGAACAAGGATTTGATGTTTATTGTTGGGGGAGTACTTCTAACCCTATGGGTAAAAGTAAATTTGAGACACCAACAAAAATTGTAGCGAAAGATCTCTCACAAAAGCGTGTCAAAGGTATTGCCTGTGGATTTGATTTTTGTGCATTTTTGTTTGAGGATGGAGATCTTTTTGAATACAGAAGTAATGCAACAAAAAAAGAAGTAAAAGTAAAAAATGCAGAGAAAATTGTTGCTAGTTATTATTCCTTTTTGATTTTAACAAAGGAAAAATTAGTTTATTCAATGGGAAAAGTAAATATTCCAAGGAGAATTTTTTTCTTTTTGATTTTTTTTTTTTTTTTTTCTTTTTTTTTTTTTTTTTATTTTTCTTTTTTTTATTTTTTTTTTTTTTTTATTCTTTTTTTTTTTTAATAATTTTTTTTTATTTTTAATCTTGCCAAAATTTAATAAAATAAAATTATCTTGAACTTTTAAAAGAATAATAATGGACAACTGGCACTTGGTAATAACATAGAGTCCACTGAACCAAAACTTGTTGAATATTTTGTAACAAAGAAATTAGAGATCGAGGATGCTGTTATGGGCTATTCACAATCGTATTTCCTCTGTACTGACGGCCAAATGTTTTCTTGTGGATATGGACAAAACGGGGCACTTGGTAATGGCGGCACAACATCTGTCAACATACCAGAAAGAATCGACCAAAAAGTGCAAGCGATTTATGCAGGGACAGACGCAGAGGGCTGTATATACCAGAAACAAGACAACACCTGGTGGGGGTTTGGCAAAAATGGTGACGGGCAATTAGGAATTTCGAATACCACCAACCAAACAACCCCAACAAAAATTCCTTTTTTAAATGAAAAAAATGTGATTAAAGTTGGCGTTTCTTTAGATCATACTCTTGCCTTGGTTAATGAAAATAATAAAAATACCTTATATGCAACGGGTAAAAAAGATCGAAATGGTTTAACGCAGAATGCCAACGTTTTCAAAGAAATCACTCAATTGAAAGATGAAAATGTAATAGATTTTTCAGTTGGCTGTTGGCATTCGTTTGTTCAAACTGAGTCTGGAAAGTTCTTTTGCTGGGGAGATGGAAGTAAGAATTTTTTTTTTTTTTTTTTCCTATCAATTTTTTCTTATCATCATTTTATTAAGCACGAATATAAGGGAGGCCGGAAGTAATAATTAACAACAACAAGTCCAATCAAAAGAAGCAAATTCGATTATATCATTTAATTGCTGTCTCTCCTTACTTTTAAATTCGGCCCAATCCTTTAGAAATATATCATTCCCTTTTTCACCCATAATAAAATTAAAAAATGAAATTCACAAACAAAACCTGTTATTTTAAATTGATTGTAATGCACAATCACAGAAACCACTTTGTATAGACCCCGAAATGCTTTGATCATTACAAAGATCAAACAATTAACAAAAATTGCCATTTGAAATTTTATCAAAAAAACATTCCACAATGTTGCTCGCAATTAAAGAAAAAAAAAAAATAATAAATTCTCAATACTTTTTGAACTTGAATACCTTAAATTACACCTATTTAAAATAGTAATGGTTTTATTCTCAAAAAATCACAAGAAAAAAAATATAAAATTTTCAAAACAACAATTGAAAATAAATACATGACACAAGATAATTTGATTCATTTAAAATTCTGTTTTATTCACAAAATCATAGAAATTACAAAAATTAATTTTAATTATCAATCGTAATAAAATCACATAAATCATGCAAATCACAGAAATACAAAATAAATTCTTTTAAAGATAAAGTGTTTCACACTTGTAGTATTGATCCATCAAGCTATTATGAAAAATATCCCCAAAGTTGATTAGCTTTTTAATTCTTTAAATTTTCAAATTTATTACATTCCAATATTCTTGGGTACATTTTTAATTTTCAAATTCAGGTTTTTGTGATCTTATTACTATTGACAATTAAAATTAATATCTGTGATTTATCTGTTTTTTTTTTTTTTTTTAAATTCAGGGATAATAACAATTCGCATCTTAAATGTAAAATATTATATTTTTCATTTAAAATGCTAGAAAACAATTTCTTTGATTTTATTTTATTATTGTAACCATTCATACTTTTGGTTATATAAAATAGAATTTTTGAGTTTTAATAATATTAAAAAATAAAAAAATGAATTTTGATTTTTGAAATTCAAAACATTTGAATATAAAAAGGAAAATTTTGAAATTTTAAAAAGGATATAGTAAAATTCGAAGAGGTTGCCTCATTTTTTTTTTTTTTTTTTTTAGATTAATTCACTCATAATCATTTCAAAATTAATTATTTTTTTTATTATAATTTTTTGTCTTAATGTTAACCTCTTAATTAAATAATAAATATTATTATTTTTACTATTTAAGGTTTGATTGATATTATTATGAATTTTTTCTTAATTGAATACATTTGTAAATTAACTCTTCTATAATTATTCAATTATATATATAAGTTTATGTACCTGTTATTATTTAATTACTTTTTATTCTTAGAATTACAAATCAAATTATTTTTTTATTTTTGTTTCATTTAATAACTTTACAAATCAATAGTTTTCTGAAATATTTTTCCATTGATAAATTAAGGAATTGTAATTGATATATTTTTGTTTTCTCAAAGATCTATTCTTTCTTAAAAAAAATGTTTTTTTTTTTTTATTTTTTATTTATTGAGTTATATTTTGTCCCAATAATTTCATTATGGATTAACAATTAAAATATTAGACAAAAAACAAATAATTGTTTTTAAAAGTAAAATTTTAAAATCAAATTTAAATTTATCTTTAGACATTTCAAAGTTTATAAAGATAAAACTTTTAAAAAATTATTAAGCAAGATAGAATTGAACAATTTGTTCTTAAAATAAAGTTTTAAAAAAATATTGAACCCCTATCTTGATTAATAATTTTTTAATTGTTATATCCATATTTGTCATTGTTATCTTTTGCGAATCTTTATGAAAAAAATTAAATAAATATTTTTTTTTAATCATCTTATTAACTCATCGTTATACTGTGTTTATATTCAACAATTTTCTAATTTTAAATAGAATAAAATAAAAAGCCAAAAATAAAATTGTTTCAAAATAACTATTTTAACGAGCTTAAATCAAAAATTTTTTTATGTGACAAGATCTTTGATCATAATTTCATTTTGAAACCCATTTTTAGGTTTCCTTTTGTTTTAGCATTAGTTTTATACATTACAATTTATTTGGTACAAATTTTTAAAATTAAATATTTTGTATTATTTTGGGATTAAATTTTTGTCATATTTGAAGGTTGATATCAAAAGAAAACGTTCTCCCACCATAACCAAGGAGGATTTGGAAACCCAGCTTAACGCAAATATAATTGAGCTAACTTAATTTTATTTATTTAGGCTAAGGATCAATTTAAAAATCTATTACTTTTCCATTTAAGAAACTGTTATTTTCAATCGTAAAGTTTAAATTGAATCTCATTAACGATTTTTTCCAATATATTCTATCTTTGGATTTACTTTCTAAAACCAAAAATATTAAAATCTATATGTTAATTTCAAAAAGTTGTTGGGTTAAAAAAGGATGGGAAAATTCAAAGTAGAAGATTTTCCATTTCTTCAAACATAAAATAGTAAATAAATGTGAAATATTTAGAATCCTTTTTTGATTTAATTCACAAATTATAATATTCTTCACTTCAAAACCAAAGTGAAATTCTATTAAAAATTTAAATCCATCATTCAGAGAGATTCTACAAAATTCATTCCTAAATTTAGATGAATTCAGAAATAATTACATTTGAAAAATCATCAAGATCTTCAAAACTTATCCCTTTAAAAACTGTTTGGAGAAGTGGGAAAACGAATTTATAATTTTTTAAAATTCAAAAATATTTTGTCATTCTTTGAGCAAGTTGACTTAACATTGACAAACCAAACTTTAAAAATATAATACAGCAAAGATCTTGAAAGATCTTTCATTCTAAAAGTTCAAAAGTGTTCATAATATTTCCTTTTAATTATTAACAAGAAAACATTAAGAAATCACAGAAATCACAGAAATCACAGAAATCACAGAAACCTGAACCTCAACTTTTGAAAAAAATTTTGATTTTTATTTCTCGCGAGTCAATTCGGTCACTTTGGTGTTTTGCTAATTCAAAATTAGTGATACAATGTGAACTTAAAAATGATAAACTTTGAAATTATTGTAAACTAGAAATTTTTCGGTTTCTGTGATTTCTGTGATTTCTGTGATTTGAAAAAAAATGAATTTTCTAGAAAGAGTTTTAATAAAGATAAAATATCTATTTTTCAGACTTGATCAAAATACAGTTTTTTTTAATAAAAATACTTATTTATTTGAAAAAGAAAATTAATACCAATTATTTTTGGGAATGTTCAGAAGATTTATTTTAGGTTCTAGTGATAAAAATTCTTGTATTTTTGAAGAAAAATAATGTACTAAAAAAAAATTAATTTTAAAAAATCAAACCTTTCATTACACATAAATCCCCCCACCCCAATATTGAATAAAAATAATCCAAATAGTTTAAAAATGAATTCAATAAAAAAAAATTGTAATTTTTGTTATTTTGTAGATTATAAAAGTATTAGAATCAAAATTTTGACTTTTCAAACAAACAGACAAAATTTAATGATCTAAATTTTTTTTCAGTACCACTTTATGAAAAAATCAGCATTTAAACGGATAATTATCTGGCTATTATTGTTTTTTTATTCAAACTATATTATTGAAATTTACATATTTATTAAATTTTGAGAAAAAAAATAAGCATTTAATTTGAAAATTCCACTTTAAAATTAAATAATGAATGCAAAATAAATTGTAATGAATGCTTTTTTTTTTTCAATGGGAAAAATGTATTTTAAATTTTTAAAAAAAAAAAATTCTTTAAAAATTCTTTAAAACTTGTTTCTGAGCATTTAAAAGGAAATTTTTGTTTCAAACTGATTTTTAAAATATATATATTTAATTGCTTTATTTTTGATTTTATTAATTGTTCTAATCATGTTTCTAATTTCTTTTAATCAATCTCTATTCTTGCTCAAACTTTATTTATCTAGGTTATGGACAATGTGGTATTCTTACAATGCAAAAACAGCCATTACCAACTGAGTTAAAGGTTAAAGGAATTGAGAATCCAATGAATTATCAGATTATTTGTGGATCAAATTCTTGCTTTATTTTTAAAAAACTCCAAACTCCAATGATTGAAGATTTTATAAATTTGTTAAAATCAGGAGAAGGAGGCGATGTTGTTTTTAGAGGATTAGAAGAAACCAAAATAACTGCCCACAAATTATTAATTGAATGTAGAACTAACAAGCCAATTCAAAAAGTTGAAGAAACTCTTACACAATTTTCGGAAGAAAGTATCAACGCATTTCTTAAATGGGTATACTCTGGGGAATACAATGTGAAATTGACAGGTGAAATTGTAACAGCACTGGGGATTGAAAATATCGACGAAAAATCAAATTACACGGGCTTTAAAAATGATTTAATGAAATTAGAAAAAAATGAGGATTCAAAGGATTTTAATATTTTAGTAAAGATCCAAGACGACGAAGATGAGGAAGAAGACGAATATGAAGAAATCCCTGTGCATAAAATAATTCTGTTAGCTCGATCAGGATTATTTAGAGAAATGTTTAAAAACATCAATGAAGAAACTAATTCGGTCAAAGACTATTCTGGTAAATCAATTGAAGCAATTGAAAGCTTTGTAAAATATTTATATACTGAAACAATTGAATTAACAGCCGACGATGACCCTCAATTAATTGTTGAAGACCTTGAAGATGCAGTAGAATATTACAAATTAAATGAAAATGTTAATTTATCTTTTGAATTGAAGAAAATTAAATTACAATTTAATTTAAATTAATTTTCGTAATAAATTTTTTTCCAAAAAAAAATGATCAAAAAGAAAAAATTTAAGAACTATCCTTGAGTAAATTTGTTTTTTTTTTTTTTTAATATTTTTTTTTTAATTTTTTTTTTTATTTTATTATTAAATTTTTTAGACCTATTTTACTTTTTTATTAATACAGATTCAAAATTAGAAATCAACAAAAAAAAAAAATTAAAAAAGTATGATAAAAAATAATATTATGAAGAAAAAAGTACAAATTTTAAATTTATTGGCAAAATGACTAAATAATAATAAAATATTTGAAATAATTATTTTATTTTTTATTTTTTGTTTAATTTTTATTTTCAATAATTGAGGAAAGATTATATTAGTTTTATTGCTGTTTGTTAATTGTTTTTATTCTCTTTTTTTTTTTTTTTTTTGAATATAATAGTGGATTATTTATTTATTTATTGTGAGAAAGGAGTAATCAAAGAAAATTTACTAAATAAAAAAGAGAAGAAGAAAAATAATTTAAATATAAAAGTGGATTTGACGAGATCGATGTCAAGTCACCAGAAAGTTTCAAAAATCGCAATTATCTCTGATCAAATCGCGATAAAATTGTAGAATCATTAATATCGTGAGAATTTAACTAAATCGCGATATTCAAGAAAATCATGGTAATTGTCTAAAAAATCGTGATAAATACCAAAATATCACGATTACTTTTTAATCGCGATATAATAATTGATGGCTTTTTGGGCTAATTGAGAAATATTTACCTAAAAAAATTTGTTTGATTTAAAAATAGGTTAGGTAAAAAAAACGTATTCTTTGAAAAACAACAAAAAAGATACTTGATCCAATCAAGGATCAGATCCAAGAGTTTTGTTGTGTTTTCATTTAATTTGGTTGACAAACCTATTGATCCCTTAAGATCAACAACAATAAGAAATAAATAGAAATAAATATTTTTTCAGTTAATCATGGTGTTGTAAATTGTGTTAAATAAAAAGACTTTCTAAAACAACCAACCCTTGACCATTAATTTCAAGAATCTGTTCTCTGTGGTTTAAACATTTCCAATATTCTAGAAAAGGTTTAAAGGGGTTGGTTAACTTTTCAAACGCTTTCACAACAATCTAACCACATCCCCACCAATTATTAAGATTTTTTGGACATTTGTTTTCTTCTTCTTTTTCTTCTTTGAGAATCATTGTTTTGGACCGAAAACGCAAATAGAGCATATAGGTTTTTATTTGATCGATCAATGATAAGAAGGAAAATTACTCTTCTACTTTTTGGTTATTTAACTTGTGAAGGTAATAAATCCATTTAAAAAAAACATCTATATGTTCTATTCAAGTACATAGTGGAAATGGGTTATTATTAGTATGATCATAAAATTTGTTTGAGATTTAATATTTTGTTAAAAAAAAAAATGAAAAGAAAACAGTTTTCAACTACAGGAAATCCATTCTCATGTTCTTTACTAAAGTTTTATATCTTTCTTACCTTTTCAACATTCAAAGTCATTTTACAGTCCTTTCAATCCTTTTCAAACAATTTTAAATAGGGAAGTGTAGAATATGTCACAAAGCTTAGGAAAAGTAAAAAGATTATGAAATTAAGGTGATTTCTTGAGAGTAATTTTTTTTTATCTTATTACGTCTAATATAGCGATTTTATGATTATTGTGATTAATTTGGATTAATCACAATTTTTTTACGAATTTCATGTTAATACAAGTTATCATCAAAATCTCTAATAATGATTTTTTACTAAAAGTTTTCTTTTGCTAAAAAGAAAATTTCACTTTAAAAATGATTTTTATTTTGGAATTGTCTGTTAGAAATTTTAATTATCCCTTGATTAAAAACATCCAAGTAATTCTCTCTATTTTATATCGTAAATTTAATTTTTTATAATGTTTCACGAGATAATATAATCTGAATTAAAAAAAATCTAATTGGATAACTTACTTGAAGATAATTCAAAAATTATTGAAGAAAAAAAATCTTTTATTATTTTTGAAGAGGTCTAAATTCCACAGTAAATGTTTTTTTACTAATACAATGGAAAAAAAATACAAATTTTACATCAAAGATTTTTTAATTATTTATGGGAAGGACATAAGTAAATTATATTTATGGTTGATAAAAAAGCAAAAACAAAAAATTAAAATAGCAAAAAAAAAAAAATAGTAAAAAGAAAAAAGAATAATAAAAAGGATATGATAAGAAGTAATTTCTAAAAATCATAATAAATAAAAAATCATAGGTTAAATTAAAAATACCCAAAATCACAATCACCGTCATTTTCCTTAATTTAATTTAATTTGATAATTGATGATGAATGTATATTTGGGGATTGTTGTTTAATTACTATAATTTCTTTTTAATTTTTGATCTCATTTATTGTAAACTTTGATATTTTTTGACTTTACTTTTTCTTTTGTATTTTCAAGTTATTTATACTTTTGTTTTGCAGTGTCTCAGTAGTAGCAAGTAACCACTTGATCTTTTTCCTCTATAACTATTCTTCTGATAAAAAAAAAACATCCAAGGAAAAAAGAAAAAAAAAACTTTAATGTGAAACATATGCTTTCAAAGGTTATTATAAAAACAAATTTTGATATTATAATAAGAGAAAAAGTTATTTTTATTATTTTTAACATCAATTTTAAAATTAAACAAATAAAAAATGTTTGTGGTAAATAAATATTCAATTCAGAAATTACTCAGAACTACCCATATCGTTTTATTTTCAGATGCTCAGAAATCAAATATCAGGAAAAATATCGACATTTTTTTAGGTTGTCAAAGATAACTAGCTTTTTTTGTTTTAAAAAACTAAAATATAATTGTTTTTTCATCAAATAAATTATTTCGTCTATTTCAAAATATAAAGGTTGGGAATTGGATATTACTGTTGAAAAAAAAAAAAAATCGGGCCAAGTATACAAATTTAGGTTCAAATGGACATAAAAAATATTTGCCTGTGGATATTGGTTTGGTAAATAAATCTTAAAAATTATAATAATAATAGTCTAAATTCAAATGGCAATACTCTTTAAATAATTAATAGTTGAATTTTACTTTACGGATATTAAATGACATTTTTGGTTTATTTAATTTTTATTTAACCATTCATAAATTACTTTTAATGAGGCCAAAATGTTCGTATCATACCTGTTCAGAGAAAATACATCCAAAAATTATCTTTCTAGTTCAAAAAGTAAAAAAACCCATTAAAAAGAAAAAAAAAAAAAAAAAAAAATATGTTTTCTGGATCATATTATATATGCCCATAAGATAATACAAGTGTTTTTAAATTCTTATTGGGGAATAACAACCAATTTAGTATCCGATAGTGGGTGTTTAGGTCCAATCAATATTGAAAGTAAAGGTACTATCAGTTTTCATGGAAATTTTAAATTATAAATAGAATTTGTTTGAAACTATTTTTAAATTTTCTTATTTTTATCGCTTTTTTTAAACTGTGAAAATTTTCTTTAAAAATTTAACTCTATTTTTTAAGAAAAATCTTTCATTTGATCCTTCCTTTTTGTAATTTCTTTTTTTAATAATAGAACTTTTAGAAACCAGTGGGATATTTAATTAGGGTTTAGTTTTGACCCTTTTATTGATTAATTCCCAAATTTAAAAGAAAAATAAAAAACATTAATGAGGTTTTATATTGTTGTCATGAATTTACAAAGTCTTTACATGTTATTTTAAAAACAGAATAAAAATGAAAGATAATTCTAAAAAAATTTCTTTCTCTATAATTATTGATTTCTCATTCTTTCCAACTGGCGTTTAAGGAAAATTTTTTCATATTAATTAAAAAAAAAAAAAATCTCTTTTCCAAAAATTTTCTTTTATATGTAGTTAAAATAATAGGAGTTGACATACTTGTTGGGAGTGGATCTTAATATCTTAAAAATCGAGAGAAATAATAATTATCAATAAAACCCCTAAAGTTAAATTCAAAAAAAAAAATTTTTAAAACCCTAAAATTAATATTATTTATTGAGATATCTAAGTGTAAACTTGATAATTCAATTGGCTTCTAAAATTTAAAATTAAATTCTATTTAGAACAGGTCAGATTAAGAATATATGATTCCAAATTTGGTAAATAATTTCCGAAAATGTAAATCAAAATTCATCCTTATCATTTTTTTCTAAATTTATTATTTGTTTTTATTCTTATTTTATGAACGCTCCAAATATTATTCACCTGAACATTGGGGGGACTGAGTTTGTTACCAGTATAACTACTCTTTGTTCAGTGAAGAACACATTCTTTTCGGGGCTTTTCAATAAGGAATTTAAAGTGAATCAAAACAGAATCTTTATTGATCGTGATCCTACATATTTTCGGGTGATCTTGAATTACTTGCGAGATCCAAAAGCTGATCCGTTCCCCCTCCCAAGTGACGAAGGTGTTTTAAAATTAATTAGGCTAGAAGCAGACTATTTTAATTTACCTGGTTTCATTCAAGTGATCGATAACAAAATAGAAGAAGTTGGACAGCAACGTGAATCCCAACTTGAAAAACTGAAAAATTCTGACACTAAAATCTCTCAAATGCTCGAAGCAATTGATGAAATATATTGTAGCTTAAGAGAAGGCAAATGGTCGTTTCGTAACCTTGATTGATTTTTTTGTTTTGTTTTTTTGTGCTTTTTATCATTTTGCAAAAATAAAACAAATAAAAGAAAAAAAAAGACAAAAAAGCCAAAAACGAAACAACCTCAGTGTAATTTAGTTGCTGTGAAAAATTGATCAATCAACAACTTTCAGACTTTATTCTTGTGATCAATTCTTTTTTTCCCTTTCTTTTTTCCTTTCTTTTTCTTTTATTTTTTTTTGTTTATTTCTAAAAAATCGAATAAATATTTGAGAATAATTTTGAATTTTTTTTTTATTTAGGTGGCGAATAAAATTGGGTTTTAATGCACAAAATCTGTACATTTCAGATCTTTTCAAATTCTTTTTTAAAAAGTCTGTTTTTTCAAAAATAGCCCTTTTTGTTTCCTTTTGTCAAACAAAACAACTTAAAATTGTTCTTGAGACTTGAAATAAGATCACTTTGATTTAACTCTACTTTGGTTTTACTTGTTCCTGTAAAACATTTGGCCTTCAACCATTCTTTCAGGTTTTAATAATGGCAGCACACCTAATTTGCCAGGCACTATTTGAAAGAGTGTACGTATCCCAAAGCTTTGTCAATTGATGACTTTTGTTATTGTTATAGTACACGTCGCTTATGCTCACATTTATTAGCATGGGTTGTTGTTACTTGAATAAAGACGTTAACATAATTTTTATCATCCCCAAAGCTATACTGTTGTTATTTTTCTCAAGCAAAAAGATGAAAAAAAAATATAAAAAATGATGCTATATTTTTCAGATCTACACCACTTAATAAATTTTATATTTCATTATTCTCATTTTGGTCTGACTAAAAATAATATGCCCCGACACAAAACTTTACATGGCTGAAATAAATTTCTTATTCAATTAATAGATTGAAGGAAAATAAAACTTCCTTGAGCCAAAATAATTAAGCCCCAACAAAACCTTTGGTTTTCTTCTGATACTTTTGAAATTTTCCATTCTTCATTTAGGATTCTTATCTTACCAAGTATGTTGCATAAAAAAGAGACCAACACGATATATACAGTTCACAAATTGCAATGTATTACTTTGAAAATTATTACAATCTTTTATACATTTGAGCAAACACTCAAATTAATCAAATAATGCACAAAAAAAAAATTGTTTTTTAAGAGGGCAAGTACATTTTCCAAATTTAAAGTGCCACCATTTATGTAAAACTAAATCCCACAAATCATTTATTTAACTAAAAATATTGATATTTTATTAAATACAAGAGTGGAATATATCCTCGTATAATATATTTTCATACCTATTAAAAAATATAAATCAAAAAAATGAAAAAAGTGAGCTTGAAAAAAGAATAAAAATCATTTATTTATTGATCTTTTAATTAACATTTGATATAATTGTTTATTTTTAATTTGATTTTATTTTGAATTCTGAATAGAAAAAGTTTTTGGGGAAAATTTTTGATTTATAAGTGAATTTTTATTTCTAAAGAATTTCCAAAATGGACTAAAAAATACTATTTTCATTCAATTCATCTAATTCTAGTTTTATTTCAGAAAAATGGGATTTTTTTTGAATTCTTCTTCAGAAATAAAGATTTATTGGAAGAATTTGTTTTATTTTATAAATTATTTATTTGCCATTAAAATCAGAACTCAAAAAAATTCTGATTCTGATTGAAAATTTTTCTAAATTTTTCAATTATTTTGGATTGAATCTTTTGTAATTGTTTTTTGAACCCAAAAATTCAACCACCCTATTTAATTTTTGAAATAGTTTTCTTTGTTTTGGCTTGGTTTGATAAAAATATTTAAAAAATGAATTTTATCAGCAATTTTGTCAAAAATGTTTATAAAATAATAATAAATAGTAATTGGGCGAGAAATTCAAGGGTAAAAAATTGTTTGGATTCCTCCAAATTACAAATATAAAATAATAATCAAATCTTCTAAAGTAGTTTTGGTCAATTTTTTTTTTATTCTTGATTTCAACAAATTTATTTGGAATGGTGATCTTTTATTGATTGGTCTTCTAAAAGAAAATATTTATTCAAATACACACCTTTTTTGTATATTTTTTTGGTTTACTCTTTTATTTATTCCCCTCCTTCGTATAAACACATTTCTAGATTAAAAAACCTAATTTAATAAAACCAAAAATTTAATCAAAAAAAAAAATGTTTCATAAAATTGAAAATTAAACGATTCAACTATGTGTTACTTTATTTTCGTTTTCTTTTCACAAATAGAGTAGTGGGTTGAAGTTTTGTTACAACGTTTCAATATCTGGTGGCACTAAAAAAATCTTTTTCCAGTTATGTTGTTACAATTAAAATTGTTCAAAATAGTAAAATGATATTATTTCCTTCAGTCACAATTCTTGAAGATAACAACAAAATTTTTGAAAATAACGTAGATAATTTTTTTTTTTGAGATTTTCTGTTTGGATAAAAAAAAATGAAAGTGCATTTTTATTTTCAATCGTTTTTTTTTTTATTCGTTATTTTGATTATTTTGTGCCTTATTTATGATCTTTTTGTAGATTGTATGTGATATTTTAGTGTTCACGTAAAAGTTCAATGATAGTCAAAATAAAAAAAAAGGAAATTAGGTGAAAATTGTTCCATATTTCTTATTCAAAATACCCAAAAAAATTGTGTGAAAAAATTGGATTTATCTCATTTTGGAAACACAGCGAAAACATCTTGGTTGGTTTTGCAATCCCCACAAAGGTTTTTTGGTTTCGATAATCCTTTAAATGGATATGTTTCTTAAATCTAAAAAAATGATATATTTTTTCCTCAGTAATTAGTTATATCTCGACCCCACAATCCAATCATGTCTAATTGTGCGAGATATAATATTCATATAATTGGTAAATATTAAAGGTGGTGGACCTCAAAATACATAAAACAAATTATGGAAAAAAAATGTTATCTTAGACTATCATTGAAATTCATTTACTTTCCTGTTCAGAATTTTAATCAGATAAGAAATATTGCATTCTAGTTAGAGATAAAATACTTTTGAATACAGTCAGTTTCACTTTTAAGGCACAAACTTTCAACGAAATTTAAGGCACAAAAAAATCTCAAATTAAGGCATAAAATTTGGAATTTCATTTTTTACAATTTATTTTTACTAGAATTTGAATTTTGTGCCTTAATTTGAGATTTTTTTTGTGCCTTAAATTTCGTTGAAAGTTTGTGCCTTAAAAGTGAAACTGACTGTATTCAAAAGATTAATCTGTTTTATTCCTAAGAAAATTAATGTTAATATTTTTTTTGTCAACACTTCAAATGTTTGATTTAGGTTGATATTACAACTTTTTCGGTATTTAAAAAAAAAAAAAAATTTTCAATTAAAACCTTTCAGGATTTATATATAAATATTCCAATGGTTGAACAAAATGAATAGAAATGGTTTAAAAATGAAGGATATAATAAAAATAATATAAAAAATTTTTTAATTTATAGATTATAAAAGGAATAACTATTTTAATATAAATTTTAACTTGAAAAAATAAAAGTGAGGGAATGATCTTCCAAATTATTTTTAATTTATTTTTTATCGTAAAACAATATATATATATAAGTTACATTTTAAAATTTGCTTTTGCAAACTTCTTTTTTTTTAGTACAAATTTATTAATTAACTTGAGAGAGAAAATAATTTGTTTCGAAGTCCTAGTAAAAATTAAAAAAAAAAACGAAATAAGAAAACAGTATCTTTTCACTTGTGTGTGTTCAATATTCCTTTTTAGTCTTTTGATATGTAGGTTTTCTTGAAAAAAAGAAACACAACTTTTCTTTTAAAATATGGGTCTACATTGCACACATTGGTTATGTTAAAAATCTAGATATAAAATATTGATAAATTTTCTAAGAAAATCATTTAGATCATAAAAACTCCTATTTTAATAATCGAAAAAACTATAAATTTTTCTTCATAGATCTTTTCTATGTAATTTATCAATTTATTAAACAATACTTTCAATAAATTCGATCTAACTGTTGAGAGAAAAATGGTTGGACAGCAATTTTAATTGGGAACATTACTGAAAATGATTTTCAATTTCAATCGTTTGTGAAATAAATATAGAAAATAACAATAATCAACTTATTTGAATAATGATTAATGTAATTCTACTTTTTCAAAACCTTATCTCTTATAGTCTAAAGCAAGTTTAAAAATTACCATTTTCAGAATTAATAGTTAACTTTACTACAACTTGGATTTTTGTTAAAATAGCATGATCTACTTTAGTTATCAACCATTCAAATGAGTATTCTACACACGCCACAAATTAATGATCTTGTAACATATTTAAACCTGTATTTATATAAAATTCATCTAAACTCAATTCCAAAAATTGGGGCACACCTTCAAAATCAATTTAATTCCAAAAAAAACTGATATTTAACTCTTAAATAGAAACATTAGATATTAACAATCAATGGAAATAATTTTAAAGTTAATTACAAATCATTTTTTTTCATTATTTTTTGATTTTTGATTTTCAAAATTTTTTTTGATTTTTTTTGGATTTTTTTTTTTCATTTGAAAAAAAAATTAAAATTTTTTACAAAACTTTTTGAAAATCTCAAAATCACTTTAAAATGAAATTTAAAAGTTTTCATTCTGATCACAAGAAAAAAATTTTTTGAAAATAATCTTGATATTGGGTGCTATAGTACATGGCCTACAAACAGACCTTATTTTCATTAATGGAAGTGTGAATACTGAATGTATTATTATTGATATTATCAAAAAAATCAAATCTAATTCAACTAGCTAATTCAGAATATGGTGAGTTGAAATGGATTTTCCTAAAGGATGGAGCTTGTCCACATACTTCAAAAAAAACTCAAACTTACTTAAATCGGGGATTTAATGTTCTGTACCCTTGACCCCCAATTCCACAGATTTAAATCCAATTGGTAGTTTATGGATACTAAACTGAAAAATTGTAACCAAAAAACGAAGAAGAATTTTTAAAATTTTCACTAATGTATGGAATACTTTGAGTTGGGTAACCTAAGAAAATTAGTAAACTCTATATTTAAAAGGGTAGATTTAGTTATCAAAAGACAAGCTGAATCTATTAATAGTTTTTATTAATTTTTCTTTCAATAAAAATGAATTTTTTGGTAACCGTGTTCCAAAAATAGGGGCACACTTTTTTTTATTTTTTCTTTTTTATTTTTCGAATTGAATTTTAAATTTACTATAATATATACAGTCAGTTTCACTTTTAAGGCACAAACTTTCAAGGAAATTTAAGGCACAAAAAAATCTCAAATTAAAGTACAAAATCTCAAATTCTAGTAAAATAAATTGTAAAAAAAAAAATTCCAAATTTTGTGCCTTAATTTGAGATTTTTTTGTACCTTAAATTTCGTTGAAAGTTTGTGCCTTAAAAGTGAAACTGACTGTATAAATAGTATTAATTAAATATTTTCGGGTCTTTTATTATTTTAATTAACAAGTAGCTTGTATTTTGGAGTATATTTTTATTAATGTAATTTTTTTTTGTGTCCGATTTTTTGGAATTGAGTTTAGTCATCAATATGATTTGATTTTCTATTTTAGTAATGTTCCCAATTAAAAATGGTGTCCAAGCTTTTTCCTCAGTCCAACATTTTTCTCTCAACAGTAACTTTTTTTAGCATTTTCTCTTTAAATTTTGAATTTTTCGATTTTTTTTAATTTCTGTTTTTCCAAATACTGAAAATTGATAAATTTAGAATACGTAAACAGTAATACCAAAGCTAGAACGGACAAAGGTTCTTCAATAATTTCTATATTAACATTGTAATGATAATTTTATTATTTCAAATTTTTAAAAAAAATGTCATTTGATCAAAAAATTAATTTCATTAAAGTTTTAGTCAACCTTCCTGATTTGAGATTTTATCACAAACCAAAATGGTTTTCCTTTCATAAATTGTTACTTCATCACCATTTTTTTCTTTCGAAAATATTTTTATTTTTTTTATTTTTATTGTTTTACAAAATTTTCTTGTTCTTTGTTTATTAATTTTTTTTTTTTTCTTTTTATAATTGTTTTCTATTTTTTTTTTTTCAAAAACAACCGATTTAGATTCAAAACTCTTTTTTAATTTCTCTTTAAAACCTAAACACCTTCAATTAATTTTTTTTTTTTTACTTGGCTTTATTCAAAATCGAATGGAACACAACAAACAAAAAGAAACCGAAACTCCACAAATTTATGAAAAATTACTTCGGGATATTGATCAAAAAATGTCTTCGTGGACTCAAGAGGAAGTAAATTTTTACCCATCCCAGCAACCTAATACGAGTATTTTAAAAAACAAAAAGTTTTTTTTTATTATTTGTTTTTGTTTCTACATAATTTTTTATTTTCAAAAAAAAAAAGGATACCAGATTATTGGAAAACATACATTTAATGAAAAGTGATTGGGAAAAGTGTTCAAATTTCAATCATCAAAAAGACTCTTTCGATTGTTTTCGAAGATACATTTTTGTAAATTTTTTTTTTAGATCCCAAAAATTTTTGTTTTTATTTTTGACTGAATAATTTTTTTTTTTTCTTTTTGACAATTAAATTCTTTTATAGTTGACAAAACAAAACACAAAGGGTACCTGGACGAAAATTGTAAGTTTTTTTTTCTCTTACATTCAACTTTTTTGTTTTCTTTTTTTTTTTTTTTCGGCTTTTTTTAAAAAATTCTTTTGTTTTATTTAACCAACGATTTCTATACCTCTAGGAAGACACTTTTTTAACAAACTATGTCAATTTGCTTGGAAGAGATCAGTGGAACCAAGTTGGATCTTTAGTTCCTGGTCGAAGTTCAAAGCAATGTCGAGAAAGGTATTTTTTCAGTTTTTGTTATTTTTTGATCTTTGTTTGATTTTTTTTCAATTTGATACATTTTTGTTTCTTGTCAAACAATCAAAAAAAAACAATTAAATTATAGATGGAACAACCAATTGAACCCAAAAATCAAAACTTGTCGATTCACACAAGAAGAAAGAATGTTATTGGTGAATTTACAAAGGCAGTTTGGAAACAAATGGACAAAAATTTCCACTTATTTCCAAGGCCGAACTGGAAACCAACTGAAGAACTTTTGGCACTCAAATATTGGGAGCAAAAATCGACTTAAACGATCAATAAAGCGCAATGAAAAATTGCTTCAAGAAAAAAAGAAAATTCAAAAAAGGAAAAAACCACGCCAAACAAAAATCAAAAGAAGAAGAAAAAACAAACAAAAAAAAATTATTGTTGTTAGAAGAAGGAATAACCAAAAAAAAAGTAAAAGTGTTGATCATGTACAATTCCAAAATAAAAATCAAGATTTAAAAGTTTCCCTTTCTCAAATAGATCAAAAACCGGCCATCGAAATAAATCCAAAAATTGAAATTGTCGCGCAAACTGATCAAAATGATAAGGTTAATCGCCAAATTTTGAATTTCAGTCTTCTCAAAGTAATAGACAGCTTCAATGCGACCATTCCAAAACAAAAAACAATACCAAGAAAAAGAACATTTGATCAAACTATTTTTAACACCGAGACCACAAACAGTTCTAATACCGTGATCGAGAATGAGAAAGTGAATGTAAACGGGAATTTGAATGTGAATGTGATTGAGAAAGTGAATGTAAACGAGAATGTGAATGTGAATGTGAATGTAAAAGAGAATGAGAATGAGTCCATCCTTTTCTCTCAAAATTTACTTAACAGCAATGAAACAACTACAATTCCTTCATCGCCAAAAGAAAAAAATTATGAATTCTTTCAAATTAATGAAATGGCCTCGGAAGATGATTCTTATGAAGCAAATAATACCCTTTTCGGAAAGAAAGAACTTTCAAAGACAAATTTTCACATTAACTCGGATTTTAATATCTTTGAACCAAATAACTACACCAATCTTTCAGACATCCATTTCTCATTATATAATGATTACTCAGACTTTATGGATATGCCATATCACCCCCAAACAGAGCAGTTTTCTACAAACTTTTTTCTTGACAATTTTTAGTTAATTCGGATCATGAAGAGTTTCAATTTTTTTTTAATCTTAATATTCTGATACAAGAGGATCAAAGAACAATTCTTGTAATATATTTGTTTATTTCTTGTTTTTTTTTTACATGTTATTTTTTATTAAATTTTTAAATTTACCAACCAATATTATGAAAAATTCATTTTTCAGAAATATTTATGTGATCATTTATATTCTTCTATTTCTTTTTCTTTTTCTTTTTCTTTATCATTATCTTTTTTTGTTGCTCGTTTTTGTTAAAACCTTTTCAAAAATAGAAGCAAAGATAATTTCTTTCTTATTTTTTTTTTTTAAATCTTGATCACATTTTATCAGGTTTTCTTTTTTTATTTATTGTTTTTGTTTTTGTTGTTTTTTTGTTTTGTTTTTTTTTTTTTTTTTATTATTTTATTGTTTATTCTTTTGCTTTTTTTTTCCTGTTTTTTCTTGTCAATCATGTTGATTCTGTTTATTCCCTAAAAAAAAAAAAATACAAATAAATTTTATCGTAATTTATATTTTGTTTTTGTTTTTATTTTTGGATTTGTGAAAAGAATATGTTGTGTAATTGAAAAAAATAATTTCTTCCAAAATGTATAAAAATGGAATTTGTTAGATTTTTATTCAATTATTAAACAACACCCCTTTGAATTTCAGATCAAAGATTCATTTTTTCAAACATTTTTCCTGTTTAATGAAAACATTATTTTTCAATTTGAAAAAGTAAATTGAAATTTTCTTGATAAATCTCTTAAAGGGATCGAGAAAGTTAAAAATATAATTTTGATAAAAACTCTTTAATTCATTCAAATTTATTTTTATCAATCGAAATTAAGAAAATATTTAAAAAGTGTGTGAATTTCCATGAATGGAAATTTCCAAAATAAAAATTAACTTAATTTTCCTTATAAAAATTAAATTTTTTTGTTGCTTATATTCAAAGAAAAATAGAGTTTTTGATGATATCATATATTATCGTGATACTAACAATTAATTTGTGAAAATATTACAGTCAGTTTCACTTTTAAGGCACAAACTTTCAACGAAATTTAAGGAACAAAAAAATCTCAAATTAAGGCACAAAATCTCAAATTCTAGTAAAATAAATTGTAAAAAAAAAAATTCCAAATTTTGTGCCTTAATTTGAGATTTTTTTGTACCTTAAATTTCGTTGAAAGTTTGTGCCTTAAAAGTGAAACTGGCTGTATTTTGATCGTTTTATTTTTTTATTTGTATTTTTTTATTCAAAATGGAGAAAAAATTGATTTGAAATGTTATTTGATTCAAATATTTCCAGTCAGTTTCACTTTTAAGGCACAAACTTTCAACGAAATTTAAGGTACAAAAAAATCTCAAATTAAGGCACAAAATTCAGGTTCTAGTAAAATAAATTGTAAAAAAAAAAATTACAAATTTTGTTCCTTAATTTGAGATTTGTTTGTGCCTTAAATTTCGTTGAAAGTTTGTGCCTTAAAAGTGGAACTGGCTGTAAAAAAAATCGTGATTAACTCTACTTTATCGTGAAAAATCATAAAATAGTGATATTCCACTGTATGATGATAAAATAAAAATTGTATAAAAAATGAAAAATTATTTTTTTGTAATCACTTTTAAAAAATCTCTTGAATAATACAAAACAAAAGACTTTTACAACTCTTTTCCGATTTTAAAAAATTTAGAAAGTGTTTTTGTGTGTTGTGGTTTGTCTCCAAGTGTTTGAAAGTTAGAAAACTTTTATAAAGGGAATAGGTGTATTTGTAGTAGAAAAACAAACTTTTATTTTAATTTTTTTTTTAACAAAATATTAAATTTGAAAGGAATTTTAAGATCATAATAATAATAACTAATTTCAACAATATACTTGAAAATAGATATATGTGTGTTTTTTTAAAAGGGGGTTATTACTTTAGAAGTTAAATAACCAAAATGAATAAAGGGTAATTTTCCTAATCATTGGTAATCGATCAATTAAACAAAAAGCCTCTAAATCGTATTTGTTTTTTCTGTATAATATAAAGATGCTCAAAGAAGGAGAAGAAGAAAAAGAAAAACAATTGTGAAAAATTTTTAATAATTGAAGATTATGTATGTAGGTTGTTGTGAAGGCTTTTGAAAAGTTATCACAACTCCTTTCACTTTCATAGATTGTTAAAAAGGTTTTAACCACAGAAAACATTCTTTAAAGAACAAATGGGCGGGTTGGTTGTTTTAGAAAGTCTATAATTCAGTGCAATTTATGACTCTACAGTTGACTGTAAAAATATTTATTTATATAAAGTTATTATTGTTGTTGATCTAAAAGTCTGGATATGTTTGTCAACCAAATCAAAAGAAAATACAACAAAACTATTTGGTCTTATCCTTGATTGAATCAAGTATCTTTTTTGTTTTTTTTTCAAATAATTGCATTTTTTTCACATAACCTATTTTTAAATCAAAAAAAAAAAAAAAAATTCAATGTAAAAATAAATATGAATTAGCACAAAACCCATCAACTAATATGTCGCGATTAAAAAGTTATCACAATACTTTGGCATTTTTCATGATTTTGAAATAATTGTTGCGGTTTTATAGAATATCGCGATTTAGTTAAATTATCGTGATAATTGTAAAATTGTTATGATATCAGTATATATCCTATCAAAAAGTCTAATTTGTAATTTGATTAGAAAACTGTTTAAAATCTATTCTGATATTTAGAAATATTTTGAAGTTTCTTGGTTTTGATATTAAAATAATAAAATAGGATTTTATCTTTCTCGATGAAAATTAGTAATTTTACCGACTAATTGTTATTGATCAGAAATCACAAACTATTTAACATACCTGATAAGTGTTTTTCCCTTGAAAATTAATTTAATTTCCAAATAATTAAATTTCAAAAAATAATTTTTTAAACCAATATATCACTAGTATGAAATAAAATTGAAAATTTCAAGTTAAACAAAAATATTGCTACAATCATCATTCCAGACTCCTTGATCGGGTTTATTCACAAAATAATAGACATTTCATTTATGAAAAATCTTGGGGGTGTTTTATCTTTTGTTGTCAATATTCCTAAATTTTTTAAAAGTCACTAATCTCGAAAATAAATTCTATTTCATGGTAAAAATTATAAAACAGCTGTGAGAATGAATTTTCCTTAAATTCAGTGTTGGTATTTTTTTTTTTTTTCATAAATAATAAACAATAGTTTTGAAAACATTCTACTTATCCAAAAAATACAAATACGATAAAAAAATAACTAATGATTAATATTTCATTTATTAGGTTTTTTATAATTTTTGAAATAAACTGAAAATATATTTGAATTTTTGATTTATTCTGTTATTTTAAAAAAACTAAAAAAAAACAATGGGGATGTCTGTGGAGTTTCGTAGGGTACATTCAAGTGTCTTGGTTTCCATAATTCTGAAGAATCAATAAAAAACAAAGATTTTACTCAATTCTTTAAAAAAATTAAAAAAAAACACATACCAAGTGCATTATATTACCTAACAGGAAAATCAAAAAAAAATGTTTGTTACAGTTTAAAAGAGCAAATAATTCTTTAGTAATCCAATAACTGATTCCCTAAATGAAAGATAATAATCAGATTTAAAATATATTGTAAATAAAATAAAATGACCTCTTTACTGTGAAGAAAAAATTCTACTTACTGATAAATTCTAATAAATTTCAAAAAATATTGAGTTAATTTCCATTTTTATAAATCTTTGAACTGTTTCTTATCAAACCATCTCTTTCAAAGAATATTTTGAAGAACAACTAATTTTACAGAGTTTATTAACACACGACTTCATAAAATGCTTTATTCAAAGCTTGATCTGAAAATTTTCAAAAAAGAAAATAAGTAAAAATTTCCTTAGATAAATTGCAATTTATCAATATTATTTTACCATAAAATTGAAAAAAAAATATTAAAAGAACCTTAAAAAAACAGAATTGTGAAAAAAATACCTGACATGTAAAAAAATTTCAGACAAAGGTTTTTAATTGTGAATAATATTATTTTCCAATTAATAAATGAAAATTTTTATTTCCATGTACAAAAATTATATTAATTTTATCTGTTACAATCAAAATTAAAGAATAAATAATTTTTCTTAGAGTCCAATAAGGTAGTTTAATTAAATGTCTAAAAATATCATTTCTAAACCATATTGTAAAGATCTTTGGATTTTCATCTCATTATTCTCGAAAAATATTTAAATGGGAATGAACTAAAAATTTTCATTTAAAAATTGGAAAATAATAGTATTTGGCAAATTGTTGAGTAATTGCAAATATTTTTAAAAGCAACTCTCTGAAATAGCGAATATTTGTGTTCCATTGTTCTTCTCTCTCAATTCTAATATGGGGTTGTTGGGTTAAATATCAAAAATAGGTACTTCTTGTATTATACTTTTTGAAAATGCAATTTCTTTCAAATAGGAATTATTTTAAAAAAGATACTTATTCGATCACATGTTACAAACTATTTATGAGTTGTGTACTTTTATCTCCTCGATCCTGAAGTAGTATTAAATTCCTAAATTAGGCAGAATAGGACTTTTTTTAGTGATCTGATCATAAATTTATAGTTGGTTGAAAAAACTACATTTTAAACAAAATTGAAAAACCTTGATTTTTTCAAAGAGTTCTTCTCATAAACTAGACTTTGCTTACGTTCGAATATAAAATAGTGTTTGTGTGGTGGAAGACAGAAACATCTTTCAAATAGAAACCCGACAATAAAAAAAATTCCAATTCTGACTAATTTAGAATTTTATAAACCATTCAAGGAATAGGAAACAAAGAACCCAACAGACCAATGTTTTAACACACATACTCACCACAATTGCTTTCTTAATCTCCCTTAATTCGAAGAAAGTACTTTTTTTAAGAACTTTTTTCCAATCAAAAAAGTCAATACTTTCCAAAGTGATCACAAAACAATTTAAGGAATTGTTTTTGGTTGAAACATTGTTTCTTTGGTTCTTTTATGAGAAAACTCTTTCACATTTTTTAAAGTTTCTGATAATTCATACAAAAATATCCTTAGAAAAGATTTGAATTCACTCCACCTCTCTTGTTAAAATTGAGTCTTATTACCATTTCTCATTTCAACAGTAAAAAAATCAAAAATAAATTTTGTCTTTAAAAATCTGAAAAATTGAAAATTTTGGTTGACACATTTCATAAGAGATCCAAAAACGAAAAACGAGAGGAAAATTTGGGTTTCGTTTTGGATTTGTGAAGAAAAATTTAAAAAAAAAATAGTTTTTCGATCAAAATGAGAGATAAAAATATTTGGACAAAGAACAAACAAAATTGAATGGCAAAATTAAGTTAGATTTTAACATTCTGGAAAAAAGGGGTTGATAAGATCAAAACAAGAAAACTAGTGTAAAAAAAAAATATTTATTCTTTGTTTTTTTTAAAAGGAAAAATAATAAAAAGCTGTATGGAAAAAAATAGAAAAGAACATAAAAAATAGAAACATTATAATGGTACAGATTATTGATTTCACAAAAATGGTGATCAAATTTTACTGAAAGAAAGAGAAAAAGAAAAAAAGAAAATAATGTAAAAAAATAATAAAAAAAAAAAAAAAAAACTTCTAACACTTGTGTGATGTTACAAAAGAAGATTTCATAAAATGTCTTTCTCAAAAAAATATGGAAAAAAAAAAAAAAAAATTATTTAAAAAACGTAACAAAGAAAGAAAAGATTAAAAAGAGAAAAGCAGTAAGAAAAAGAAAAGAAAAAAAAAAAAGTCTAGTTAATAAGCGTAAGAAGGAAAAAATTAATTGAGTTGTTGGTTTAATTGTTTTTGTTTGAGCCATTGTTGGTATTTGTATTTGATTTGAAGATTTTCCATATTGTGGAATTTTGTCAAGTTTCTCCATTTGTCCTTGAGATCGTGAGGTGTTCGCTTCAAATGGAAATTGTAGCCTGCCTGTCCCATTATTTTGGACCATTTACCAACACCGAATCTGTTGATCCCATCGATCAGACAGCAGCATTCTTCGTTGCTCCAGAAGACCCTGAGGCGAGCGAATGCCTTTGGCCTTGTTTCGTGTCTCCTTGATCTTTTTGAATTCGTTTTTTTTCTTTGCGATGTTGTGATTGTGGACTTCTTTTTGTTTCGGCACTTCAAAATGATCCTTTTTTGGTGAACCGTCTTGTTTCTGCTTGTTCTTTTGAAAGTTTTTTTTTTTGGATTAGTTCTTTGAATTGTCCTTGTTTTTCGTTTGAGTTCATTTTCAAATGATTCAGTTTCAGATCCAGATGTTTCCGAAGACTCAGAACCCATTTCTAAGTGAAGCCTTTTACGAATTACAGTACTCTGGCCCTCAAATGTGTCTTCGTTTAAAAAGTCTTCAGTGTTGTGAAAGTTTATTGGAGAGCTTGGTGGACTGAAGATTAATGTTGGTTGCTGTTGCTGTTGCTGTTGCTGTTGCTGAAATCCGAGGCTCATAAGTGACAGGCATGCCTCTTGTTCTTTTTGTGTCCTTTGGCTAAAATATGGATGAAGTTCGATTAGCAAATTGTTGATTCGTTCGCTTTTTGGGTATGTGTGTGTTGAGTTCATAGTGTGTTGTAGTGTATTTAATTTTACAAAAGAGAAGCAATTTTACAAAAAAAAGATGCTCAAAAAAAAAAAATTTCTAAAAATTAAAAATAATAAAAAAAAAAAAAGATTTTGTGTTTGAAAAAAAAGTAAAAGAAAAAGAAAAAAAATTTTAAGTAAGTGTAATAAGAAAAAATGAAAGATTTTGTTTATAAACTCAAAGCAAAAGACTTCAAGTATTTTAAAGGAAGGGGTCTTGCAAGAACAATTCCAATAAAGGGTAAAAAATTAATTTCCCTCAAAAAAAGAAATTCTAACAACTTTTGGAACAAGTGTAAAAATTCTCACAAAAAGAGAAAAAGAATCAGATATTCATTTCTCTTCAAAAAAGGAATTATGACAATTTTTTGAAAATAAGAAAAACAAGAATAAAGATTCTTTTTGCTAAAATAAAATTTGATTTTTGTAATTTCAGAAATGATCTCGGGGGAATGAGTATTTCGAGAATTACAAATCTTTCATATTTTTGAAAACGAATAATTTTGTGTAACGAAAATGAAGAAAAAAAAAAAGTAGTTCTTTCAAAAAGATTTGACACACAATTGTTTATGAGTTAAAATTGAATCCACCGCAAAAGATAGTGCAAGGAACCAAATCCGTTGATTTCTAATTCTAAAAATTTAATTCAGCTTGTAGTGATCAAAATTCAACTTGTAAAAAAAACCCATAATAGCGGCACACTTTCGGAAGAACAAAAACAATCAAGTTTTTAATGGTATACCAACAATTAAAGAATGTTATCAAACCGTACTATTGGAGAAAAGAATTAACTGATTTTTCGCGTTTTTGATTGTTTTTCTTTTTAAAAAGATCCTTCACCTTTTTTTGAAGAAGCACCTCTTTGTCAGAAATTTCAAAATTGTGTAAGGTTCAAAAACTATATTTGATGATCTTATTGGATTTTAAAAAAATCTAAAGTTGTTAAAATTATTAATTGTTTTTTTTTTTCTTGTAAAAATGTTGATGGTTTTTTAAAAAAGTATGACAAGAATTATTATATTTTGAGTTTTCTAAATACAAGAACGAAAAATTTGACACAAGAGCTGATGACCCTTTTTCTTGGAAAATGATCTTATTCAAAAAATCTTAATTCAATTATGTCAATACTCTACAACAATCCACAGATCTTACTCAGAACAATTCACTCTCATTAAAAAAGTTTTTACCAAAATATTAAACTTTTAATAATTTCTCACTTTCTGAAAACTCTTTAGAATAAACACTATTGGTTAATAAAGGATCTTTGATCAAAAAATATCTTTTCAAGATATTTAACAAATCAAGTTAGAAAATCCAATTTTCCAGTAATATTTTTTTGATTTAATACAGTCAGTTCCACTTTTAAGGCACAAACTTTCAACTAAATTTAAGGTACAAAAAAAATCTCAAATTAAAGCACAAAATTCAAATTCACGTAAAAATAAATTGTAAAATAAAAAATTACAAACAATTACCTTAATTTGAGATTTTTTTGAGCCTTAAATTTCTTTGAAAGTTTGTGACTTAAAATTGAAAACTGACTGTAGTAAAAAATTATAAAAAATTGTTATTTAAACGTAGACAAAATTTTATGATTCCTTTAAAAAGTAATATAAATCTAATAAATATCCTTTGAATAGGGGAAAAATTATTTTGACTATTAAAGAATTATTTATTGAAGATAATTGGATAAAATATTTTTTTTTTGATTTCTTCAATTAAATAAAATTTCGTTAGCTTTTCTTGAGTTTTCTGCTTATTTGTAAAACCAATAAATTTCACAGACAAAACAGAAAACCCGAAGAAAAATACACTTGTTTTTTTTTAATTTGAACACATTAAGGACTACGTTGGCAATTCACAAAATTTCCTCAAACTAATATACCTCAATCTCATTTAAAACACATTGTAATGATCTTGATGATATTCTCCAATTTGGATCAAAAAATCATTTTTCGTCATTTTTTTTTCTGAAAAATGAAAAAGAAATTTTGAGATACGTAAACTTGATCACCCTTGTTAAGGAACGTAAAAATGAAAAAGAAAATTAACCACGAGTTTCTTGCACGAAAAAATTGAGGATCTTTTCACAAAAACTCGAAACAAATAACTCTAACTTTAATAGATCCTCAAAAATCATCGATAATATTTTTCAAATCTGACAGACATGATTTCGAGATTGTAAACTTGTAAAAAAACTCAAAAACAATTAAAAACAATAAAAAAACAACTAAAAAACGACATTAAAAACAAAAATTTATTTTATTACTATTGGTTTTAGGAAAACCAATTGAAAATAATTTGAATTAACAATTTGATTTTCAGAACCTTTCTATTATTTTAAAGAAATATCTGAATATTTATACTAAAATATTCAGTTCTAGTTTCTTTAAAATGTATTTTTAAATAAAAATAAAAAAATAAAAATAGAAAAAGGAAAAAGATATACCAGAGCCCATTATCCAATTATTATATATTATTAAAAAAACGGAAATTTTATTTGTTTTTATTCCTCTCTGTTTCAAATAAGAGAGTGTTATTTATAAAAGAAGTGGGCAATCTTTTGTCAAATGCTATTCCAAAAACATCATCATCGGCGAGATCATTCATTTTTTTTTTTTATCACTTGTTAGGATTTCCTCAATTTCTTCGAATTCATTGTCACTCTTTAGATCTTTTCCCTCAAAATTTTGTTCACTATATTCATTTATCTCATCATCATCATTATCACTAACCTCTTTAAAAATTTCAATATCCCCATTAAATTCACCATCATTAATATTTAAAGTTTTGGTTCTTCTAATTTTTTTTTGATCTTATAAGTATTTTCAAATTCCTCAATATATTGTTCAAGATTTATAAAGGCTTGATTTTTTAGATTCAGATTTAGTTTATCTTTTACTTTATTATGTTTTAAAACTTTATCTTTTAATTTCACTAAAGTGGAGTTCAAAGAATTTCGTACTAAATAAATTTTTTTTTTTGTAAACAAGACATTTTTTGAAATAACATCTTTTTCAAGAGGAACCAACATCCTTTTGTGAAATATAATTTCGTGTATGAGACGTGACAATTCGATTTTATAATGAATATTACAGTTGTATCTACATGAAAATTTTCTTTGATTTGAATTGTTCTCACCTGTTTTTTTCTGGAAACATATAATACCCTTGTTCAATTAATAGTTTTTTATTTTTTATTTTTTTTAACCTTCTGATAAATCTTCCAGCTTTATATTCTTTTGAATTTTGCCGAATTTTTTCATAGTTTTTTTCCAAATTCTTTTTGTATTGGGAAATTATTTGAGGGTAATTTATTTGAAACCCTGGTTGCTCCATTAATATTGTTTTCCATTCGGGCAATTCCCAGTTTAAAACAGAAAACTGATATCTCATTTCCCATTGTTTGGACGAATTGAACCCCTTTTCAATGAATTTTGTCCTAGAATTCCTAAAACTCTCACACCTATTTGTTGATCCAGCTTTGAAAAATTCTTCCTATCGATCCGCAAGTCCCTGGATTATTTCATTTAAATCAATTAATTGTGGTGTTAATGAATATGAATTCTGATTTTCAATTTTATATTCTTGAACACAATCGATATTACATACATACAAGTTAATTTTTTGACGAAAAAAAAAATTAATTTTATCAGAAATTTACTCAATAACATCCATCCAATAAAGTTCATCACTTCTCTTCATAGTTTTTGAATTTAACTTTTCTTCAACTATTATAATATTATTCACCAAAATTTTTAAATATTTTTCAATGAGATCTTGGAGTTGATTCTTTTTTTCAAGTAAAAATTTTTTGTCAATAATGTTCAAAGGTGGAAAGTCATATCTATCCTTATGGGGCATTACATGTTCGCAGCAATCATGGATATCTAAAAAATGAAAAATTGAAATTTTGATGTAAATTTTTAATACTAAGCCGGACCAACTGTTCTCAGCTTTTGATCGAATCCATTTGGTCAAGGGCAAACTTGTGTTTTTTAAACACTTGAAATTTGTACCATCTTTAATATTTTCCGAACGTTTTTTAAAAGATGATTGAGATCTTTTAAAATTTTTACCCTTTTCCAAGCCTCTTCAAAAATTTTTGCCAATTTAGTATCACCATCTTTAACTACGCCAACAAGCTTAATTGTTTCTTTGTGCTTTTGACAAAAAAATCTGGCTGCTTCTGCTTCCATATTTCCACTTGCCCCAGTAAAGATATCACTTGTTATGGCAATTATGTCAAATAATAATTTTATTTTATTATCTATCACAATAAAACAACATTCATTTACATGACGTCGACTAGACCAACCAGTATCGACACAAATTGTCAAATTTTTCAAATCCATTTTTGATCTGTTAGCTTCCAGGTGCTTTTGAGATAAAATCTTTGTTTCTTCGATCAATCTATCAATAGTATTTTGATAAGAATTTTTTTTTAAATATGCAAGTCCCATCATTCCCATTTGCTCCCGATAATTTTCATAAAAATTCCCACCTAAAACCCAAGCAACTATTTTTCTTTGCCCATTTTCAGTTTTAAAATTGGTTTTGTTTTTTTTTCCAGTTTGATCTTTTTGATCCAACTTTGATGAAAAATGAAAATTTTCTATGTTGTCTCTGAGTTGTGTAGCTGGACATTTTCGACAAACTAATTTTGCAACAAAAGATCCATAACTTTCTTTTAGATCCAGTAATTCTTTTCTTCTCCCACACGGACAATGTATATTATTTAGCAATAATATCATTTGTTTTGAACCCACCAAATAATTTGAATGGGGATTCGCCAATTCTGATTCCTTGCTTACAGTCAGTTTCACTTTTAAGGCACAAACTTTCAACGAAATTTAAGGTACAAAAAAATTTCAAATTAGGGTACAAAATTTGGAATTTTTAATTTTTACAAATTATTTTACACAAGTATAAATTGAAAAAAATTGAATTTATAAATATTGGATCTCTGGAAGAATTACTCATTGTAACAAAATCAAAATAATCTGAAAATTTGATTTTTCAAGTTTAGAGCTCTTTATCTCCTCTAGTTTAGAAGTTATTCTCAATTTTCGATTTTTTATCAAAAAAAAACTTTTTTTGAAAATTTGAATTTTTAATTTTTAAAAAAGGTACATTTTAACACAAAAATAATTTTTTTTTGGTATTTTAAAGATCATCTTACTATGGTAATTTTTGATTAAAAATTTGATTTTGGTGAAAAAAATTGAAAAAATTAAGGTTTTAAAAAAAATTTTTTTTGAAAATTTTTTTACTACTCTTTTGATTTTCCCATTTTTGATTTACTCAAATTTTATATTTATAATATATTTTAAACTACAATAGTTATAAATTTTTTAATTTTGAATTTTTTTTTCACTTTTATCAAAGTTAATTATAAAAATACATAAGTTACTGTGAATATTAGTTGATAAAATGAAATATAAAAATCTATTTGATATAGACAAAAATTTTTTTTCAAAAATTTTTTATTTTTATTATTTTTGTAAAGTTTTTAAATTTAAAATTTATGAGGTTTAGAGGTTTCGAAAATATTTAGTATTTAAAATGGGTGTTTTTGACTTTTTTTCAAAATTGAAAATTTTAAAAAATGTATATAAAAATTTTTTTTCAAAATATTTTTTAAAGTACTAAAAATTGGTAACTTTGAAAAATAAAAGTTTTTTTTAAACAACTCAAAAAAATGATTTTTATTTTTATTTTTACTGAAAAAACAATGTTTAAAAAAAAATTATTTTTTAAAAGGGAAAACTCTAGTAAATTTTCATTTTTTCTAATTTATCAGAAAAAAAATTCACATTACCGATATTTTGAAAAAAAAAATTATTATACCTCATCTTATTTTATCTAAATATTCATTTTTTCAAATTTTTGATAGTGTAATCACTAGAAAAACATTAAAAAAATGCTAAAAAATTAAAAACAAATTTTTACTAGAGTTTCCTATTAAAATGATTTTTTCAAAAAAAAAAAATTTTATATAACTTTTTTTCAATTCAATTTTAAATTTTTTAATTTTTTTACAAGGAAAAAAAAAAAAAAATTTTTTTTTAATCGGAAAAAACTTATAGTTTTTTTTTCAAAAAAAAAATATATTAGAAAAATTACTCAATTAAAAATTCAATTTTATTATCTTCATATTTTTTATAATTTTAAAATATCCAATAATTACTCATTAGCTCAGCGGTAGAGTACCGAGATCTCAAAATTTGAAAAGTGTGTAGCCTGAGTTCGATTCCAAATTAGATCAATTAAATTAATAGTTTTTTTTTATTTTTTTTTAAATTTTTTATATATAATTTGATCAATTAAAGTGTACATGTTTGCTACCTGAATTTACCTTTAAATATTTTCAAAATTTTTTTTTCAAAAATACAAATCCTCTTATTGTACCAAAATTCGGATAAATGCTGGTAACTAAGTAGTTTTTTCGGTATGGGGAGTAGAAGATTTTAAATTATTTATATATTCTAATATCTACAATTAAAAAAAAATTTTTTTTTTTTTTCAAAAAAAAAAAAACTTTAAAATTTATTTTAATCTATGGGGGTCACTATATAAACAATATAAAAACAATCTCAATAATTCATTTTTTTGGGGGTCTTATATTTTTCGAGTTATTGCCCAAAATAGCTGTGAAAAATCACTATTAAAAAATTTGTATATAAAAATCGATTTTGGGCAATATATCGAAAAAAAGACGTCCTAGAGACTTCTAAACACAAAAAATCGAAATTTAAGAAAATTTTGAATTTGTTGAGCAATAAAAAAATTTTTTGATCCCAATTTTATATTTACTCTTGTGTAGTGAAAAAATATCAAAACTTTTTCATATTAAAAATATAGGAGGAAATTGTTTAAATTGTCCTTTTGGAGTTTTTTAGGGAAAGAAAATTCAAATCCATAAAGTGAAAAATTCAAGTTACTAAAAATATCAGATCACTTTATCAAAAAAAAAATTATTACAAATAAAAAGGTTTATTTTGGCTTCTGGATCTTATCAATTGACTTTTTGAAATCAAAAAAAAATATCAATTTTTTGATAAAAATTTTTTGCTTAGGATCAAGTAAAGAGTAGCAATCGAAGCAATCTACCATTTAAAAGGAGTTGGAAAAATTCAGTTTCATTTTTATTTTTTTTTTAAATAATTGAAATGACAGAATTTCAAAAAGAGAAAATAACAAAACATTTTTTTTATTTATAAGTTTGTTGTATTGGGATGTTTAATGGTACAAAATTTTACTCTGTTAGTTACCAATCAGATAACAACGATTTACCAGACGAAGTTCCAATATCAGATGAGAGTTTGGAACAAATATTAAAAGAAATTAAAATACAAAAGAAGATCTTTTATATTTGCTGTTTTTAATATTTCTAACTATTTTAATTAAAGATCACAAAGGATGAAAAATAAATAAAAAAAAATTTTGTTTTTTGTTTTTAGTCTCTTTTATTTTTTTCATATTATTTGCCCACAAAAAATAACATTTGCTATTGCTTTTTTTAAAAAAAAAACATCTGAATATATTTTTTAGAAGCTTTCAGCTTCAGAAATAAATATATTCGATATTTTTTTTTTAAAAATCAATAACTGCTGATTTTTTAAAATAAATAATATAAGATCAATACTCGAATTTAATTACAGTAAAAATTGCCAAGAAAATATTTTCACCCCATTTTCGTTATTATTCCCTTTTCAAGTTTTATAATTTATCATTCAACACCCCTTTCTATACTCTTTGTTTTCTAAAAAATATATTTGCGAATAATGGTAATTGTTTTTTTTTTGATAATTTAGTGTTTTTTTATAAAACCCCTCTACCTATTTATTAATGTTTTATATCAAAACAAAAATTTTATTTCGAAAAAATACATTGGTGAAAATTTATTTTGAAAAATGAAACCCCTTTAAAAATCTGAAAAACTTTATAGTATTCAAATAAAAAAAAAATCAGAAAATATTCTGCATTGAAAAAGAATGCTTTTTTTTGACAAAAAACGACATTATTAAAAAACCCTTCCCATTGATAGTTTAGCAATAAAAAATTCTTAAGCTACTTTCTAAAATTATTGAATCATTTTTGTTTTTTTAGGTTTTTGATTTTTCTTTTTTTAATATCAGGCTTTTTACAGTCAGTTCCACTTTTAAGGTACTAACTTTCAAGGAAATTTAAGGCACAAAAAAAATCTCAAATTAAGGTACAAAATTTAAATTCAAGTAAAATTTATTGTGTAATAAAAAATTCTAAAAAATGTCCTTTAAATTGATCTTTTTGTGTACCTTAAATTTCCTTGAAAGTTTGTGCCTTAAAAGTGGAAATGACTGTAAATATTATTAATTATTTAATCAAGAATGTGAAAAAAAAAAAAAAGATCCAATTGTTATAGAATAGGGCTTATTAGTAAATTTTAATCACTTAAGAGTATTAAATATTTTTAAGGAAGAGTTTTGAAGTGACTAAATTTGTAACCCCCAATTCAAAGAACAATGAAAATAAAATTTTAATTACAAATATTAGAAGTATTTTAAACCCAATTTATTTTTCTGCTATTGTTAGAGAAAACTAAATATTTTTTTTCGGATTTATTATTTAGAGCCAATTTCACTTTTAAGGCACAAACTTTCACCGAAATTTAAGGCACAAAAAAAACTCAAATTAAGGCACAATTTTTTGGAATTTTAATTTTCACAAATTATTTTACTAGAATTTGAATTTTGTGCCTTAATTTGAGATTTTTTTGTGTCTTAAATTTCGTAGAAAGTTTGTGTCTTAAAAGTGAAACTGACTGTATACAAAGACATTTTTTTTGAAATCTGGTAGATATTAAAATATTTCTTTTAATTTATAACTTTTTAGATTAACAAATACCATTTCCGACTAAAAATCAACATAATATCTACTAAAACAGTAAAATCATATATAAATCTCTTTAAAAAGCCAATAGGGCAAAGTAATACAGTCAGTTTCAAATTTAAGGCACAAACTTTCATCGAAATTTAAGACACAAAAAAATCCCAAATTAAGGCACAAAATTTGGAATTTTTAATTTTTACAAATTATTTTACTAGAATCCAAAATTTTGTGCTTTAATTTGAGATTTTTTTTTGTGCCTTAAATTTCGTTGAAAGTTTGTGCCTTAAAAGTGAAACTGACTGTATGTTAATTCAAAGATTTTATCCAATCCTTTTGAATTTTGGAAAAGTGTTATTTCTTATATTTTAATTGCAACTTTTATTTGAAAAAAATAAAATTTCTTGAACAAAAAAATTTTAAAATCAAAAAATCATTGCAATATTGATTTATATTAAGCGAAGAAAAACTTACCATTTACCAAAAATGAAGAAGTATCATTAAAAGAAAATTATTTACAGAAAAGAGCGAAAAAAAAAAGAAAAAGAACAGTATAAAAAAATTTCAAATATGAAGTTTTTCAACTTTAATACAAGTCATATCGAACCCTGTAACACATTAAAAAAACAAACAATACTTTTTTTATTTTATTAATTATTTTTGATTTTTGGATAATAATAACCAATTTTTTTATTTAATAACTCCCCATTACCTTACCAATATTTCAAAAATTAAAATATAGTAGAATGCGACATTCTATGATAAGATCTACTCAAATACTATTGAGACCCCCCCAGAAATTTAAATTGGACTGATCAAAAATAGAACTGTTTGATCCACCTGATATCTGTTTTTATCTCTTCAATTTTTATAATGAACTTTTCTCTATTCATTTGAATTTACTGTAAAAAAAAAACTTTTAAAAAATAAAAAGATTAAACCAAAAAGAAAAATAGGGATTATTTTTCTTATTGAGAAAATAGAATTTAATAGTTTTTTTTTACCTCATACTTAAACGTTTTAAATTATTAAAAAACCGTACCCTATAACATCACCATGAAACTTCATAACACAATTCCCAATCGAAAAACCAAAATACCAATTATTAGTTCATAATTTCCACGTTAATAATTTCTAGGCAAATCATAAAATAAGATCTACAAGATCAAAATTGATAATTATTTTAGTATATCTAAAAAATCAAAATAATTTGTTTAAAAATTTACAAAAACACTTTTTAACATAGGACCTCCTTGCTTTGGTGAAAACTCCCAATATACCGGTTGAACTTCAAATAATGTTCATTCTGACCATCTAAAACCAACCACCGGAAACCTTATAAAATAACGATCCACGTAACTGTAACATTAAAACAAAATGATTCTCCCTTTTGACTTTATATCTTGTATCATAAAAAACAATTTTTTAGCCAAACAATTAAATAGCAAAACAACACAAAATTAAAAATGATAAAAAACTAAAAAATATTCATTATACTCATCAAAGATGTGATCAGTTAACCAACCAATTAATAAATAAAGATTAAATTGATTAACATTGAAAATGGTTTCCAATGCTGGGTATAATTAAAGAAAAGTATATAATTAAGATAGATAAATAATAAATAAAAATAATAAAAAATAAAAATAATACTAAAAAAAACCAATCTGAACAAAAATGATTTTTTAATCCTTAATATTACTTTTTTTCCATTCAGAATAAAAATGGATGATGGTTCTTGTAATCAAACTTCTCTCGGAAAGTCTGGTACATACGATTGTAACTGAAGGTACGGTGGTTGTCGAGCACGTTGCCGTGTGAGTCCATTCTATTACAAAAAAGTTAGAATTTTCTTGATTTTTTTTAATTTCTGGTCTCGATTTCCAAGGTACCGTATATGCGACTGATTTCCCGATTCCAATTTTCATTTTATTTTTTCTAATTTTCAAAAAGCCCGGAGACAGAGGGAATTCCTTTTCGTTGACCACGGCAACCAAGAAATTGACCCCGCCATCTATCATATATTTTAATAAAATGTTTTTTGGCTTTTCCTTTGCATCGATATGCTTAACGCCAGATAATAATTTATTAAAGTTGGTATTTGGCGGGGCTAAAGGCGGCATTACATGCCCAACTAACTCTTCAATTGGCCTTTCAAATATTCTAACGGGGTTTTGGCCAATTCCAGAGTTTTTAGAATTTTTATTCTTATGAATTGTGTTATAAAAATACATTATAGTCATAAGTCCATGGATGGCTTTGATTTCTTCATCAAATTTTATTTTGAATTGCTGATCCCTTTGCCCTTTTTTCATGGATTCTTTAATTATCGAGATTTCACTGGGGTCCCTTTTTTTAACTGCCATTTGGAATGGCTCTTTTAATACGGAAAGTTTAAATGTTGGCCTTTCTTGATTCAAGCTATATTTTAATAACAAATCTCTTTTATTGAGCTCAATGACCCCGCTCTTGTAATTTCGGTGGTTCCCCTTAGCCATTTTCACTTGAAGGATCGCACACCCATTTTTACCCAAATCTTTAGCTTGCTGGTAGCCTTGCTTACAGATTTGTTGGTAGACATCAAATCCATATTTTTTCGAAAACTGGTCTGACTTTGTTTTACTGTTTTTTTTCCAATTGTCCAGGGTATTTATTAAATAAAAGATTAAATACAAATAAGCCCTTGTTTTGGGACTTTTGATGATTTGCTTTTTATATTTGTTCTTTGTAGATCTTTGAAATATTTGCCAAATTTCTTTTTTTAAATAAATATTTGCTTTATTAAGAAATAATGGTATAATTGCATGTGATCCCTCATAAGGAGATATTTCTAACGGCACAGAGATTTTTTTTATTTTTTTTTGTTCTTGCTTTCTTTTGGAAGGCAATGGGGTTGTGGGTGTTGATTTGGAGATTCTTTTGTTGTTTTTTGTTTTGTGCTTTTTGGGCGTGTGCTTTTTGGCATTTAATTCATGGTCACTTTCATCAGAATTGCTGCTGCTGTTGTTGTTACTACTATCATCACTAACACCATAATTTTCATTTTCATTAGTATCAACATTAATCTTACTATTGCTGATACTACTATTATCACTGCCACTATCACTATCATTATTATTATAATTTTTGTATTTTCTTGCCGAAGAAAATTGCTTTTTGTTAGATTTATTCTTCTTATTATTGCTTTTATGAGACCTTGATTTTGAATTTTTTTGCTTTTTTTGTTTCTTGGAAAAATTATCTGAAATGTCTGAATCTTCGCTGTATTCGTAATTATCTGATTTATCAAAATTATTGATATTTTCAGAGCTATCTGAATTTTGATAACTAGCAATATTTGAAGAAGAATTATCCGAATTAAATTTTGAAGGCTGTATTTGCTTTTTAATTGAACTATTTCTTTTCGAATTTAATGAAAAAGTATATTGATCTGATTCTGATTCCGATTCTGATTCTTGGCTTGAGTCTGAATTTGAGTCTGAAGTCGGAAAGTTAAATCCTTGTTGATTATTCAACAGATCATCAAAATCTTGAGAACTCTCGTCATTGGAAGAATTGTGTGAATTATATTGGCTAGAAGGCGAGGATCCAAAGCCATCATCACTGCTATCGAATTGAGGTTGCTTTGATCTCTTTTTAGGTGAATAATTCTTCTTCTTATTCTTCTTGTTTTTGCTTGGAAAATCTTCATCCTCGCCGATATTTTGAATATCTACTAGATCCCATCCTGAGTTGTCATTCTTTTTTTTTTTCTTTTTCTTTGGAGACACTTCGCTTAAAGGATGCCCAAGCTCGATGCTCCTCAATTTTACAAATTGTTTTATTGATTTTAATGAATGTGAAAATATATTTTTAATTTCACATATTTTGCTATTTTGAAACAAATCAAGAGATTTTTTCGAGACCAAAAAGGGGTTTATTCCCACTACTCTTCTTGGTGTTTTGTCTTTGTTTGGCTGTTCTAAGGATCCTTCAAAGACTAAAAATGTTCGGATCTCCTTTTCTGAAGTAGGCTGTTTACCATTTTTTTCATATTCAGATTGCAAGTGCAACGTAATTAATGCCATTTGCCTTTGTGCGCTTGTTTCTCCTTTTAAATAATCTGTAATTGGGAAATCACGAATAATATAGTTGGACTTCTGGATGGCACCCAAAAATTCTAATAAATTGCCCTTTCTTTGCTTCGGCCTTGAACTTGTTTTGATCACTTTGTTCTTCCTTGTCGGCCTCAAAACATTGACCAAATTCAACAATTGAACACAGCTTGGCGAAAAGGCCTCGTCAATGGAAAGGTGTGGGTTTTGCAAGATTTCTTGCATAAAGAATAAAGACTTTTTAAAGCTTGGCATTTTGTTTTTTGTTTTACGAATACTACCACCAATAAGCTCTGGATCATACTGAATTTTTTTAAGTGCTTTTGGCTTTGTTACAAGAAACATTCAAAAAAAAAATAAAAAAAGAAAAAAGTTAATTTTTTTTGAAAAAAATGATAGTTTTTTTCATTTTGTAAGGTTGCAGTTTTGGATTTTTTAAAAAGTCTGTTTTTAGAGTTGAGTTCTTAATAAAAAATAGATTATGAATAATAATTATTTTTTTTGTTTCAACTTTTAGAATTTTCTCAAATCAGGAAAAATGGTAAAAACAATTCACTTTCTTTAATTGTTGTTTTTCCAAAATAATTGGTTAGTTATAAAACCTTCTTTTTGTATAGATTCTGAATTTTGAAAGATCCAACTCAGTTGAATTTTTGAAAAATTATTCTTTTGTACCCTTCTTGAAACTGGCAACAATCAAAAAATTTTGGAGAACAATTTCCATTATTCTTAAATTTCATAACTCTGTATTTAAAAACAGTCTTTTGACGACAATTATTTTGAAGGTCAACTTGTTTATCTAATTTTAGTAACCTTTAAACCAATAAAAAGCACTCTTCAATACCAGATATAAAAATAATTACAAAAGGAAAAAGGAAGCAAAAATTTACAAACATTATTTTCCAAGTTTTTAGTAAATGCCCAATGGTTAGTGAATTATTTTCCATCTTTTTTCTGAAAAGGAGTTAGCTTTTTAAAAGTAGATTAAAATAAAAACCGTTTTAATTTATTGTATTTAATTAGAGTAATCATCTAGTTAATTCACAATAAAAAGTTCCTTGAAAAAAAAATTTTTTTCATTGTATAAACTTGTTTCTTTTTTATTTTATTATTCTGTCAAGAGAACCATAAATATTTAGGAATTTGTAAGAAAAAGTGTTGGTATGAATAATGGACGAATTAGTTGATTATTTTATGGTTCCTGAAAATGGTCAGGAATTTTCAAGTAATTCGAGAGTAAACGAGATATTAGCTTTATAAAGAAAAAAAATGCTGAACTTCAAAAACAAGAAAAAAGAAAACCAAAAAACAATTGAGTAAAACCAAGAAGGAAAAATAATAGTAATTTAATAAAGAATAACTAGGTAGTTTCCACTCTACCGTTACCCGTTTTGTTCAAAAAATAAAGAAATAAGGGGCAAAATTCTTTTATTTTTTTTCAATAATTATTTTCAATTTTGTAAAATTTTCAGTTTGATATATTATGAACAAAAATACTAACCAAATCATAAAATCCCTACCCGAACATAAAATACTTTTTTTATTTATTCTTCTTTCAAAATAACATCTAATTCATTATCAAATTGTATACCTAAAGTACAATCAATTTTCCAGGTAAAATCCAAAATTTTTTTGAGATAATAATAATTTGGGAGGAAATATGTTGAAAATTTGTTAAAATCTTTGGACTTATAATCTTATTTTTAATTTTTTTATTTTTTTTATAAACAAGATTCCTAATAAATTAACTCTTTATTTTCAAAAAATATTTCGCTTTGTATCTGCTCATTTTCAGTTTTTTTTTTAATTGAATAACTTTAAGAAAACAAAATCATATTTAATTATTGTTTATTACCCTTCTATTTCATCTTTTAATGGAGAAATGATCAATAAAAAAGAAAAATGGTTTTAAATTTGAAACCCATATTTATTTGGGCTTTTGGGGTTATATATAACATAAATTTTTCCAATTTTTTGTAAAAAAATTCTATAAAATATAAATCCCATTTCAAAATTTTTAACACACCAAAATGCGATTTGTGAAAAAAAAAAACTTATATAATCAATTCAAGAAGATTTACCAAATTAGAACCATTCACTAATTGAAATGATAACACTTTTTTATAAATTACAATACTCACAAAACTATAAATAAATAATTATCAATACAAATAAAACATGGGTGTGTTAAAAATTTTGGAGAGAGCAAAACAAAAAAAATACATTGATAAATTTAGATAAATTCTATTCAGAATATTGAATGATCAAAAGGTAATAGATAATGACTAATTTTATTTGAATTATTCTATTTGGAACAACTCAACTTTAATATAATATCAATTGTTCAAAAAAAATTTGATCGAACTAAACAAATTACGTAATTCAAACAATGAAATGAAAACAAAAACGAAAAGATGAAAAAATGATTTTCATATTTTAAGAAATTCAAAATTGTTTACAATTTCAATGAAATTGTATTATTGTGATTGTTTGGAACCTTTTAGCTGTGTGGAAAATTTTGAATTTTAGTTTAGTTATTAATGATTTTAATCAGATCCTACCAGTATTTTTCTTCTCTTAAAATTTAAGGGGTCATAATCCTGAATTCTTTCGATACTTTTTGAAAAAACACAACTTTTTACGTTATTGACTAAGGCCCAACACATGTATTTTAAACTTTGATGAAAATAAATAATTTTTTCAAAAAATTAGGTTTTTTGTTATTTAATGTTCTCTTTTGAAGAAAAATATTGTGGAAAAAACAATTTAATAATTAATGAAAGTATAAAAATTATGGAAAAATTATTGTATTTTATTGGAATTTTTACCCCTAAATTTCCTCCAAAATACTATATAAAAATAGAACTAACTTATATATATATATATTAAATGTGTTTCAGCCAAACCGGTATCAAAAATGATTTTTTTTCAGATATCATTGTTTTTTATTAACTTTTGAAGAACAAATCCAAAAAAAAATAGAATGATATACATCAAATGATTTTTGATAACAGTTTGGAATAAAACAATAAAACAATATATTTTCTCAGTAATTTCAAAATTCAAATTAATAGGATCAATTGAGTAAAATAATATGGTTCATTTTGATCAACAATTGGATTTAAAAGAAAATCCCAATGGTAATATTTAAGCATTTTCTATATAATTTTCACTGTTTCAGTGACATTTGAATAACAAATTTTTACCGAATTACTATTGCTATTACAATAAAAAAAATTACAAATGAATTAGCTGCCAAATAAATACCAAATAATAAAAAATTGAAAAAAAAAAAAACCAAAATGAGATATAATGATTTCAATTTTGTAATTTACAAAATAAAATTTTCTTCTAGTATCTATTCAACCACCTTAAACACATCCCCTAGCAATTGGATACTGTTGAATTGAATATATATATATATATATATATATATATCTCAGGTAATACGTATTTTCGGTTTTAAGCAATGAAAGATTTAAAAAATCGCGTTTTTTCACTTTTTTTATATGTTTTTTCGTTTCATTCGTTGTTTTCGTTTTTTGTTTTTGAAAAAGTCCTCAAATTAATTTGAAATCATGCTTTTCGTTTCTCGGATATGAAAAAACGCAAATGAAAAAACTTAAAAACAAAGAAAAAAACAATTATATAGAACTAATATGTAATTTCCTTAAAATACAGAGAAAAATAAGGGAATTCACGACTTCCTATTTAAGTGTGAGCCTTTGGTTATAAAGAATGAGCATAGTTTGATTTTCTATTTTGAAAACACATCAAAAAAAATACAAAGTGGATTTGCGTTTTATAGTCTTGAAAATTGTAAAAAATTTAAACACCAAGTTAAATAATTATTTTTTTTTAATAGTAAATTACAATTTGAGGAAGAAATGTAGCACAAAATTTCACCATTTACAATTCTAAATTAGATCAGATCATCGAATTTTTTTGTATTGTAATTCCCCTCACAATAATATTTTTTATTGATCACAAAAAATAAGTAATAATTATTATCTTAAAAAATTTTTTTTTCACAATTACTCATTTGGAAAATGTGATCAGTAATTTTTTTCGGTATATTAATTCTCCTTCAACTTATCGGCAATACAATTATATTATTTTTTTTTTTGAAACTTTAAAATCCGTTTTACCCCTATTTTTTAAACTATTATCACATTTTTCACCGAACTATTAGTTCTTAACAGTTATTTCATTAGGAATCCTTTATTATATTTTGTAAAAAAATAATTTCATTTTTTATTATTTATCTTTTTACAAAATTGCTTTCAAATAATTCCGATGTTGCTTAATTTGTCTAAAATTATAACTTTCTTCATTATTTAACAAAATTTCATTGTTTAAATTGTGGAAAAAAATTCAAAGAATATGTGAACACAAGCAATAAGTACCTTTCATTTTTAAATACTTTTAAGAATTATATTTAGATTTTGACATCAAATTTACATATTATATTATTATTTTTCCTTCTAACAACATAAAAAGGGGAATTTTATATTACAAATAAAAATAAAAATAAAACACTCAACACATGTGCAGCGAAGGATAAATTAAAGTGTATGGCAAATTTAATTTAAATCATTGTAATTGATTGACTTTTTTGTTTACATTTTTTTTTTTTTGAGATCGATCATAAAATTTTATTTTTAAAAAGGATTTAATTACATCAAAATAAATATTAATTCAAATTTTTTAGATAATTTCTTATTTACTAACAAGCGAAAATAAAAATACACAATTAATTATTCTTACCCATTATTTTAATTATTTGGATATTTTAATTCTTTTTTTTTTTCGTTTCAATTATGAAGGATTTTTGAGATATATTTAAATAAATATAAATCTTTAGTAAACACAAATTTTTGAAAAAAAATCATTAAACTAGGTGGTCGATATATAGGGATTTCACCCTTTTTATTTTTCATGTAAACACAAATTTCTTACCTTTATATCTATCTATATATATATATCAGAGAAACGAATTAAACGCGTCGCTCACGCGTGTGCAAACGCGTTTCATGACACCAAAGAAATCTTCATACCTGTGATATATATATATATATATATATATAACTACATATAATATATTTCTTTTATATTTCTTTAAAAATGAGAAATCAAAAAAAAAAAAAGGAAGTGGGATTTTTTATCATTTATACTCAAATATCAGTAAATAGAAAAAAAAATTGGATGATTATATTCATTGGTATATTTTTAAGGACTTTATAAGTTATATTTTTTAGTGTAACACAAACAAAAAACTTGGTTTTTTACTTTTTTTTATTTTTTTTTTAAAGTTGTTTTAATAAATAAAAATTTAATTTTTCTTAATTTACATTTCTTCCTTTAGCTGAACCGAATTTTTATTGGAAATAAAAGTTACAAAAGAAAAATATCATTAATTACTTTCTAATACCAAGATACTGATGCACAATTATATAAGCAAATCAAAAAAAGGGGGCAAACTAAGTGAAGTGTGGAATCCAACTAGATCAACAAGAAATATGAAATTATATCAATTAAATAATTAACTCTCAGATGATGCTTCATAATCAATTATCAAATTAATTTAATTTAATCAAAATAATGGTGGTTATGATTTTGTCTGTTCTTAATTAAAAGTTAACCCCCACCCCCCCGTTTTTTTTTTTTTTTGATTTTTCCACAATACTTCTAATAATTATTGAACATTTAATTTCAGTTGTTTGGTTTTTCATCCTCCAAGATGATGTGTATATACCAAAATCCATGAATAATAATGGAATTTATAATTGTCCAATTAAATTCCGGCTAAATAAAAAATAAGTTAAACAAATTTCGAGTATACTTTACATTTCTTTACCCATACAAAACATTTTCTTCTTCAAAGAAAATAATTTTGTGATTGTTCACAAAAATATGTATTCACCTATAGCAAGATTAAATTAGATTTTTTTTAATTATCTGGGTAATTCTTTTACAGTGTACTAACTAGATTTTTTTTTTTTTTTTTTGATTTGATTTTAATTCTAATTATCAATCTATTTTTTTGAAATTAATTGTTGGTCGAAAAAGAACGAAATATATATAAATATTTCAAAATGAAAATTTTTACGACCTTTTTACAACATAAAATAAATTTAACAAGTTTTTCCCAAAATAATATTTGCAATTAAATATACAAATAAAACACTAATTATGTTTTTTTTTCCCCCATAAATGATAGACATGTGTTCTTAATATTCCTATTTCATAAGTAATACATGGATTTTTTTATTATAAAGTTTTCAAATATTTTACTGATAATTAGAAGTTGACAAAACAAAAGATCTTTCCAAAATTAATTCGAAATGATTGTTTTAAAGATTTTAGAAAGCTTCATTATTCAACTTTGAGAAAAAAATTTAATTTTTATAATTTGGTTTGGGCAGTCATATATAGTTGAACTTAAAAACAAAAACTTTTCCACATCATAAATTAGGAAAGATTCAAAAATTTAAAAAGGATCAAGTTTGATAGAGTTTGAATTCCGCCATTCTCTTTAATTAACAAAATAAAAGGAATCTAATAAAAAATAAGTAATTGTAACAATTTGGGAAAAAAAGTGAAACAGAAAAAATAGTACTTTATGATTTTTATTTATGATCTTTCCAAAAAATAAAAATAGAAAAATAAAGATCTATTAATAAAAGAAAAAATCAATGACTAAAGACAAAATAGAGCACTTAATATAACATTAATGTCACAAATACTTGCTTTTCATCATCGATTTTTAATTTATTACTCTTCATATCAAATATTAAAAATTGGTTCAAACAATTGACTATTTTTTGAGATCTCCAAAACCACCTCATCAAATTCTGATACAAAATAAGATCTAAAATGAAATTGTTCATTTCATTGAAAATAATCTAATGAATTATTCTTTCAAGCTAATTTGTTTCTTTTTTTAATTGATTTTACTTTTTATTTTCAGATTCTATTAAGGTTTCTAATTAAAAATTGGGTTGGATTTTTTTGCGCTTTACTTCTTCTCTCAAATATGAAAAGTTGATTTCATACCGAGAATAGCATAATCCATACAAATAGTTTCAATAGTTTTTTAAACTTTTTCCCTGATCATTCTGTACCTTTCAAAATTTTAACCAGATTTTAACATTTTTCAAATTTCAAAACTTGAAAATCTTTTTTAGATCACAAAAAAAGGATATAAAAAATGATTTATTTCATATAACAATTGGAATTATTTTAAAATTTTATAAAGTTATCAAAATTCAAAATAATGTATATATAATAAATGTGTAACTGTTTTTATTGGAAATAAAAAAGCTAAAAAGTGTTTTGAATTAAAAGTCTTTAAAAACTTTCAATCCCAAAAACTTTTACATTGAAAGGTATTAAATATTGATCTGTTAAATACTTTCAAAAATTTCGAAATAACTTCAAAAAAAAAAAGTGTTGTGAAATCAAAAAAGAGCCCACAATTGTTCTTCAAAATTTGGTTTGTGCTTTCTTTGATTAAATCATTTTTTTGAAATTTAAAATTTGTTTTATTGTTAGCTTAGTTTTTTAAAATGTCAGAAGATCGTCTAACAAAAGTACAAAAAGAAGTAGACGAAGTGAAAAACATAATGGGTGAAAACATTGATAAGGTTATTGATCGAGGAGAAAAACTTGAAAATCTTGAAGAACGATCAACCCAACTAAATGAAAACTCTTATCAATTCAAAAAAGGTGCAACAAAATTAAAAAGAAATATGTGTATGCAAAACCTGAAGGTATTTTCTTCTTTTTTTGGTTTTTTTTAACACTTTGGCTTTTTCAAATTATCAAGTGCACTTTAACAGTTTCTTGGTGAAACCATTAAACCCTATTTCTTTCTCTTTATACAATTTATTTTCTTTCAAAAACTATATAATTTTTTTTTCTTATATTCTTATAGTTAACACTAATTATTGCAATGATTGTTATTATAATTATTCTTATTATTGTTTTAGCAGCAGTTTATTCTTAAACAACACCCAGAAAATCAATTTTCTTTTTTTTATTCAAATTTTGATAAATAATTCCTTCTCTTTTTAAATAATTTTTTTTCTGATCTTTTGTTTGATCTAAATAAACAAAGGGAACGTTTACCAACTCAATTTTGGATCAATTAATAAAATATTTTGTTTAGTTTTAAATTTCTTTTGTTTTATTCTTCTTTTGATTGCACCCAACCTATTTTTATATCTAAATCAATTTTGGTAAATTCCTTGATTTCGAAAAGTGATCTTTGAAATTGTTGACCACTTTTCTGGAATCTTTTAAAAGAGAAATCAAGGTTCACTAGATCAGGATATGACTGTCACTTTGCAAAAGGAACCATTATGAAAAAAATAATAACAAAACCCTAAATCAAGAATGTAGCAATTTGGGTCAAAAAAAAGTGAAACTCTCAAAAAAAGTTCAACATCATTTTTAATTGGGAGCCTTACTGAAAAGTGAAAAGTACAGATCAATTAAAAGAAGAAACAAGTTAACTTTAAATAACAATTCATTATATTGTTATCAATTTAACCAACAATACAATTTAGATCTTCGTTAGTATGGGAATAGGATGAGGTGGTTTTAAGAGATCTTATAAATAACCAATTTTTTCATGACGGGATCTATCAAAGTAAAAATTATTATTTAAAGATTGGTTAATAAAAGTTATTGTTGTGCTTAGTCTACTATATTTTCTTTTTTTTAAAGGTGTAGGTTTAAAATGAATTTTTTTCCAACAATTTCTGCTTCTAAGATCAAGAAACAAAACAATTTGTTTTGAGAAGAAATAAATTGATTTTTCATTAGAGAATTGAACTTTCAAAAAACAATTGAATCTGTGAGTTTTTTTGTTCACAAAACCCCACTTTCAGTTTTACAGTTATTTGTAGTGACTCTTTTGAGTTTAAATTTGTAATAAATTGCTATTTTTGAAATTTGGAACAGTTAATCGACTTTTTAGAAATTAGAAATTTGTTTTTTTTAATTTTGTGTAGTTTTACTTGTTTGTGTAACTATTGAAACAAAAAGGAAATAAAATTCTCGAAAATATATTTTATTTAAGATTTTTTTTTTTTTTTACTTTTTCCTCTTAAATTTCAATTGGTGACATTAGAAAAATTAAAATTGAAATTTTTTAATTTTAAAGAATTTGTCGAAGAATAAGAACCAAAGGGTAATCATATATTTTCCAATTAAGAACGATATACTCTCATATTGGTGTTTTTTGTAGTTTTTCAGTCACGTTAAATGATTTTACTATACATTTTTTGTATTGTTTCTAATTAAAATTATTCTTGAACTTTTTTTTAAGTTTCATTTTTTGTTAAAAATTGTATATTAGAATAATAATTTATAGTGATAGAATTATAATAATCATTTTAAAGTCAAGACAGTAAACTGAAAATGGTATCTTTTATTTATACCAAAAATAGACATTTAATCCAATATAATACAGAATTCAAGTTTTAAGGAAAAAAAAATTGATAAAATTAAAAAATTAAATTGTAAAAATTATTATTTTCGAAAAAATTGCAAACTTCCAAGTTTTTTCAGTCTATTTTTATTTTTATTCTTTCCTGAATACCTTATGTACAAAATTGAAAAGATTTATTGAATAAAATGGACTTATTTCCTGATAATTTCTAGCCAATTAGTGATGGCATGTCCATGTACATAATTGGGCAACTTAAAGGGATTTTGACGGTTTAATTCTTTTTTTTTTTTGTGAAAAGTAACTTAAAATTATTCTCAAAACAATTTAAACGAGTAAAGAACACTACCCCAACCCAAAGCTATTTATTTTATTTTATTTTTTATTATTTTATTATTTTAAGTATTTTATTGTAAAAAGTGTATTTTTTACGATCATTGAGTTGATGTTCACATTATTCAATCAAAATACAATTAGTTATCAGATTGAGTTAATTTTTACGAATCATGTTTTGGTTCTATAAATATTTAATTAATTTATTATCACACCAAATCTCTTTTGGAAATCCAAATGATCCGAAATTTGAGTATTATTAACCAATGTTATTATACCAAAAGAGACAAAACAATAAACAATTTTTTTTTTTTTTTTTGTATTATCAAGTTTTTCAGATTAATGAATAATAAAACCGAATAATGCTTTAGATAAATAAAAATATAGAGTTTTTTTTTCAAATTAATTTTAATGTTGAGAAGGAATACTATAAAATTGATGTAGAATATCAATACTATTTCAAAAATTGTGACTCACCCGTAATAATAATATGAAAAAAAAATATATACACTTTAGTATTCACGAACAATTAATAACTAAATCTGATTTTTCATTCACTTTTAAATCACTCCAAAGATATACCTACCTGATATTTTAAAAATTAAATTAAATAAAACAAAAAACTAAAAAAAAAGTGAGTTACTATTTTTTAAATGAGAATTATCGATTCATAAATGAGTAAAAGTTTCCTGAAAATTAGTTGAAAAGTTCCTTTTTAACCAATAATTAAATTAATTTTAAAAAATATTAGATCGTTTCAGTTTTTTTTGTTATTATTGGTCTTTTCGAAGATTTTTTTTTCCCACATTATCTCTGGTAAAAAAAAAGTATTAAAAAAAAAGAAAGAAAGAAAAACCAAAAAAAAAGAACAATTTGAAGAAAAAAAAAAAAAGAAAACAAAAATTTGAAAAAGTAAAAAAAAAAATTCGAAAAATTAGAAAAAACGATTTTTATCTAAAAATTTGTAATTACTTTCTGATAATAATATGAATTAAACCCTCAAAACCACTTCCATTAACATTATAAAGTTCGCGAAATTTTTGAAAAATAGTTTATATTCGTCTTTCAAACTTCTACCTTTAATAAACAATGGTTTTGTTTAACAAAGAAATCATGAATTACTCAACTGAGTGTAATCAATCTGGCATCATTTAATAATTTTCATATTGAATAATCCTTGAAAAAGAAAATTAGATCAATTTTCACCATTTTTTATATGTAGTCTCATCTATCTTTTTTTTTTACTCTCTAAATTGAAATTTTATTTTTCATTTTTTAACATAAATAATGGCATTATAAAAAGTCTACATAAAGGGACAATGTTTAAATGTTATTCATTAATAATTATAATTTACTAATTTATATAATTAATAAAATATTGTTGTGAAAACCTATTTTAATTTTATTAGTCACTCCTTTGATCGAAATGGTCATTTTTTTTAACTTCCAGGGTTTCCAAATGACTGCTATGATTTAAAGAATTATTTCCCGGGTTTCTATTAAATATAAATCCCATAGGGTAATATATACTGTAAAGGGGTTTTACAATCTATTGCAAGATAGTTTTGGATACGTAGTTAGTTGTTTTGAGTGGTTATTTAAATAGAGTGTATCAAACTTCCTTATTATCCCTTTTTACAACAAATTGTCTTATAATGTGAAAAATTTAATCTCAATTTTAACAAAAAAAATTAAATTTTTCATAAAACTAAAAATAAAATTTGAATATATTTGTACCATTAACTTATTCCAAAAAGTTTTTTTTTTCTTTCTTTCACAATTTATCAAAGTTTTTTTTAACTTTAGAAATGTATGTTTAAATTATTTTTAAAAATTGAATCATTTCCAAAAATAAAATATACTCCAAAATTGGTCAAAATATTAATTATACGAATTATTTTATTTCCTTTTGGTTACACCCACTGTATGAAAAATATTCAAACTTAAAATTACAAAGTATTAAAAAAAAAAAAAAAAGTTGATCATTTTAAAATGATCAAATTTCTCAGAAATAAATCAAAACTGTATAACTCAAGTCAATTTTTATTCCAAATATTCATTCAATTTTCAGATTCAAAACGTAAGATTTCAGAAAAAAAAAAAAAAAAAATGTTCTAAATTTAAATTTAGATGTCTTAATCTTTGTCTTTTGTAAATTGCAATAGAAATTTGAATTATTCAATTAACATTTTAATTTAAAAATAAAAACAAATTATTCATTTAATTTCTTAAGTGAAACTGTCTTAAATATTATATTTTTGAAAGAAAATCTAAATGAAATTTTGAAAGTTTATTAATTTTTTCAATTGAGATTTTATAATTTATTTTTCTATTTTTTTTTTGAAAGAAACTTCTAAAAGTAATTTTTTTAATTTCCTCTTTCTTATCTATTTTTTTTAAGCATCAAATCTTCTTAAACTCTCCATAAAATTGTTATTTGAGTCATTTGTTCAGAAATTTAACTTTTGTTTCATAAACCTTAAAATAAAACTTGAAATTTTTGTATAATTCCAATCAAAACAAATTAAACATTAAACAAGAGTGGGATTTCAAAAAAGCCAAATGAGACCCATTATTTTTGTTCATTGATGTCTGTGTTTTGAAAAGAACACTATTTTTTATAAAATAAAAGTTTTTTTTAAAACCAGTTGTCCATTTCTTTCTTTTTTTTCACCAAATCACACTCTCCTTCATAAATAGAACCACAAAGCAATAAAATACCTATCTCTCAAAAGAATTTGGGTTTGAGAAATGCAAAAATAAATTTTTTTCAAAACGAAAAAATAAAAAATTGATACTTTGAACTTTATTTATAAAATAACAAATGTCAAACGAACATTAAATCGAATGGGATTTTCAATTCAATATTTATTCACCATTTGGTACTAATTAAATTTTTTTCAAAAATAAACAAAAAACAGAAAGTAAAAATATCTGACTCCACTATTTTTTTTTACGAAAAGAAAAATCTGTAAAATCAAAACTAAACCACAAAAAAAAATCAATCAAAGTTTTGGTTTGGAATATAAATTTGATTCTACTTTTATTTGAAAAATTACATTTCGACAAAACCAAAAAAAATTCATAAGACAATCAATTAAACTGATTGTTCTATTCCCAATTTAACTGAAACAAACCTATTCTCGTTCACTCCTAAATGACCAAATATTTACAACAGATCCTTTCTTAAATTCAAAATTCAAATTCTAAAAAAGTTTTGAGAAAATTGTACCATTTCAATGATTCAAATATTATTGTACAAAAGTGTGTTCAACAGAATTATCTTTGTTTGTTTTTTAAAAGTTAAATAATACTGAAACTTTCATCAGAAATATTTCAATCTCAATTTTTTTAAGAGAAAAGTGAAACAAATTTTTTCCAAAGGTTAATCTCCTTAAGGTCTTTTGAACAATTAAAAATCAATATTTAATAATATCATTGGTAATTCCACAAACCTTTTCGCTTGATAAGAAAAAATCCAAATTTTTATAACCATTTTTTTCACTAAAACTTTATCAATTTATTAAAAAATTTCAAACTCAACCCAAATTATTTATCATTTTTCCAAAAAAATAATAAACCAAAACCCAAAAAAAAGAACAGACACTCAAATGAAAACCAAACAAAACCCAAAAGCCAACTTGAAACAAAAAGAAAGATCAAGATTAAAAGTTGAATACATTATCGCACCAAGGGTACCAAAGCCAAGCCGAACGAGGTCAAGAGCAAGAAAGGGGTTATTGAAAATGTGCGAGATGACCAATTTACAGCTTGAATCATGGAGATCTATGACCCAAAGGGAGCAGGAGATTTTGAGGGAGTGTAAAGACTATAGAAACGATCATCGAATCGAAACCTTTCAAAAGCATTTCCCTGAAGAGTTTGCCATTAAAAATAATGAAAAAGGAGAGATGGAAAGAGTCACAATTAGTAGTAGGCTTTTATTAGCGTTATCTGTTGCAACACAAACAGGATCATCAAATTTACGGAGCACACTGAGTTCATATTTCAATCGAAAGGGGCTAATTAGGAACCCAAACAACCCAAAATTCCGAAAAGGTGCATGCTTAGATTTCATTAACAAAAAATCGATTACAAAAGAAAGTTCTAAAAACGTAGGTAATAACAGAAATTTAAATAAAATGGAAAAAAACAAAAAAATAAAACCCAAAAATAATCGTTTTAACCCCAAAAAATATAAGATACTGTTCCCAACCAAAAGAAAATTCTCAAAAAATAAAAATAAAACTACTACACAAAAGGAAACAAACAAATTTCAAATCAATAATGAAAATAAATCCAATTCTTTTTCTGGAAAAGAAAAAACTACAATGCAAAATCGAAAAAGATTTCAAAATGGCTCAAGGGCAAAAAAAGGATCCTTTGTACCAAAAGAGAAACACACTGAAGCCTGGAATTCATTTTCTCAGAAAGAACAAGAAATTTTTCTCAAAGGGAAAGATTTGAAAAGATTAAACCAAAGGTTAAAATTATTTGAAAAGAATTTTCAAAAACCACATCTTGTTGTTCTACGAGATGAAAATTTTAATTTAATTAAAGTAGAATTTTCATCAACTTTTTTAGCTGCTCTACAATTTACACTTAAACAAGGAAGTTCGGGTGTAAGAAATGCTTGGAGATTATTCTTTCTCAGAAAAGGACTTAAAATAACAAAGTTATATAATAATGAGACATTAACTTTTTCCAAAATCGATCTTGAGAATGGTAACAATAAGGAGAAGAAACAAATTAACAACACCACCAATACTAAGGTTTCTAAAAATATACAATGGTCGTTAAATGACAATAGTAGCAATATGAGCGTGGTGGATAACAATAATAAGAAGAAAATTCACCATTTATATATACCAACACCTATGAAGATGGAAATAGAAATTGAAAAAGTAAAAAAAAAAGAAAATCACTTCGATATTAATTTTAAATTAAAAAGAAAAAGAAAGCACCACAAGTTTGAAAATCAAACAAGAGATGAAAAATTAATTGAAGATCTAAATAAATTCGAAATTTCTAAAAGAAAACAAACAATTAATCCTTATCAACTTCCAAAATCAAAACAATCAACAAATATTGATCAACTTGCTTATCTTGCCTCATTAATTTTAGAACACAGAAATAACCAAATTTAAATTAAATTTTGAATAAATCAATTAATTTTTGCTTTTCATAAACATTCAAAAATTTGCTTTTTGTACATAGACTCTATTTGTAGTTAATTGAGCTAATTAACAGTTTACTTTCTCATTTACACCAAATTTTGTGAAAATCAAAACTTTTTTATTCATGTTTGTCTATTATTGTAAGAAAATTTTATCTCTTTATTTGTAAATAGATTATATTATTTTTCCAAGATAAATCTTGTTTCAGTCAAAGTGGCCCAACATTTTTTTCAAATAACGATTATTGTTTATAATTGGCCTTTGAAAAACAAATAAGAATAAAGAAGAATAATACAGATCAAAGAATAGTTGATATCCTGATGAAATAAAATTATAAATCAATACTCTTTCTTAGAAATAGAAAAACTTAAATTCTTAGGAGTATATTGAGAAAAACGTCAATGTTCATTTTGATCTTCAATTCAAGATCCAAATAAAACCCCAATATAAAGAAATATTATTTCGCTACAATCATTTTTACTGTTTCAGTAACATTAGAAAAGCAAGTTTTTATCCAAGTTACTCTAGATCTTACAATAAAAAAAAAAAATTACAAAGGAACTACATTTCAAAAAAAATTCTAAGAAAAATGATAAAAAAAGTAAAAATGATAAAAAATGATTAAAAATGATTTCAATTTTCAAATTTCCAAAATAATTTTTTTTCTTCTAATATCCATTCAAACCCTTTAAACGTATGTGGTCCACCCACTGCAACTGAATGCCTTTGACTGGAAAATGGGTTATTTTCCTCTTTTTGTATTTCTATTTAATCTATACCATACTATTTTTAAAACTTGTATTTTTAATCAGCAATTTTAAAATAAATATTAACTATTTTTATTATTATTATTCATTTTCCATTTTGGATTTTTTATTTATTTTCAAATACAATAATATTAAATTTAAAATTGTATAAACGTTGATATTCTACTCTCTGGGAGTGTGAAATTGTTATTTCAAACTCAGAAGAAATATTAATATTTTTCGAATCTTCCTTAATTTTTTTTTTAATTTACAAGAAAATTAAAAATATCAGAATTAAATCATAAAATGAATCAACAAATCAAGAATATACGTAATAGAACAGCAATCTTTATTCAGTAAATGAAGAATGATATAAAGAGGATTTCCCAGATTTCTGTTTCTTGATGATTATCAGAGAAAAACTAAAAAAGATAATATTTGAATTTTTAGATACAATATGTAACATGGATGTCTATCTGCCTGGCAAAAAAAGTAAGAAATAATTGATAATAAAATAATATTTTTTCTTATCTTACTCACGGGTGGGACAAAAAAGTATACATTTGGTAAAAATTATATACGCATACTCATTTTCAAAAAATATACTCAAAAGTATAAAATTAGAAAAAAAGTATACGTATATACTTTTTACTAAATGTATACATTTTTGTATACAACAAAAATATTGAAATATACAAATATTTATACCAAAAATCAAATGGATTTAACCAAAGAAAAGTTTACAAAAACTTATTGAATGTATACAAAATGATTTGGTATCAAAAAAAAAAAGAAAAAGAAAAAACAATAATTCCTGAAACCAATTTAAGAAAAATTTAAAAATAAAATATCAAATTATTTAAGTTTGAGATAAACAACGGAAAAAAGTTACTTTTGATTCTATTGAATTTGAATTTAAAAAAAAATAAAATATAAAAATGAAAAAAATGTATACATTTATTTAGAATTATATACAAAAATAGATTAAAAATAACAACCCTGGATGAAAAAAAGAAGTATAGATTATTTACAAATGGTATACAAGTGAATAAAATTTTGAAATAAAGTTTTTATATAAAAACGTACAGTCAGTTTCACTTTATGGGGCACAAACTTTCAACGAAATTTAAGTCACAAAAAAATCTCAAATTAAGGCACAAAATTTGGAATTTTTCATTTTTTACAATTTATTTTTACTAGAATCTGAATTTTGTACCTTAATTTTATATTCTTTTTTTGTTTTAAATTTCGTAGAAAGTTTGTGTCTTAAAAGTGAAACTGACTGTAGTTTTATTTCGTTTTTCATAAAAATAATTTTACGATATATATATTACCATTATTTATGAAAACAATTGTCAAAGAAATCTATTCATTAATTTTTGAGTTTTTTAGCAAGTAATCTGCTTTTAGTTACAAATTTAAGAAAGATATTTTGTAATTTTCAAGTCTGAATATTGATATTCCAACTTTTAAATTTGTGGGAAAATGTGGTGTTTCCAAATTTCTTGATTTTTTTTATGGAACCAAGGATCAAATTTAATTAATGGGATCAATAAATAATAATACAGCCAGTTCCACTTTTAAGGCACAAACTATAAACGAAATTTAAGGTAAAAAAAGAATCTCAAATTAAGGCACAAAATTTGTTAATTATTTTTTACAATTTATTTTACTTGAATTTGAATTTTACTCCTTAATTTGAGATTTTTTTGTCCCTTAAATTTTGTTGAAAGTTTGTGCCTTAAAAGTGTTACTGACTGTAATTGAAGTTCTCTATTATAATATAAAAATTTCGATTTTAATATTCAGTTATATACTCAAGGGGTATTTATTTTTTGTTGAAAAATAAAAGAAAAAGAAGAAAAAAAAACAGTTCAAAAAATTGGGCAATTTATTTTGAAAGAATATGTACATAAAAAATAGAAAATTTTAAAAATTACTAAAATCCATTTATCGATTCTCCTTCTATTTGAATAACTAAAATTAATCTTTTTTTCAGATTTGAAACCAATTTTTTCATTAATTCATCTGTTACTTCTTTCCAATTTTCCATTTTCATTTTCCATTTTAACAAAAAACTGTGGATCAAATAAAAAAGAGAAAAAATGATTTATTTATAAACTTTTCAATATGGAGAGGAAAAAATTAAAAAAGATATAAAAGCAATTCAAAATTCAAATGTAACACGGGCTATTTATTATGAAATTTTCTTTATATATCTATATAAGAAGAATAAAGGTCAGTTGTTAACCCTGAGTATATAAATAAGATTAGAAGATGGATTGGATAAAAAACGAAAAAAAAATCATATTAATGATCCATTTACACTATTTTCGAGGTGTGGTGGCAGTAACAACAACAATAATAAAAAAAGCCCTTCAATCTATTAGGGTTTTTATTTGTTTGCAAAAAAAAAGGCCGTCTTTGAAATCTTTAAGAAAAAAATATATATAATGGGAATAACTTATTCTCTTAAGGACTATGTTTTTAGGTGAAAACAGTGAAATAATCGATAAAATCGCCCTTGAATAAGTTATGCAATCCAAGTAATATTTGTCCCAGGAGAATTTCTTTTAGAAAAAATGTGAAATTTTCACACTTTCAACATTTTTCACAATTTTTACCTTGCTAGATCATGCTAAATTTTGATTTTAATTTTTTAGAATTTCCATTTCAACTTCCAGAACTCGCACTATTTTCTTGGGCTGTTCTATATATTTTTTAAATTTGCTTTTACAGGTTTTAAATGTTCTCAAATTTGAAATGTACTTGAAAATCCAGAAAAGCCATTTTTTGCAATTATTTTTTTTGTTATTTTAAATTTTCTTTTTGATTGAATAACAAAGAAAAATAGTCTTCGTGAAAAGCTTAAAATGACAAAAAAATGTTTTTTTTTTTTTTTTTGTCCAATTTCTTACATGTGAAAATTTTTTTTGAGAAGCAAAAGTGAAATAAAACAATTACTTAACGCCCTCAAGGGTTGGATAGTAGTCCTTAAACATTTTTTTTAATTTACTTTAGAAAAAAAAAAATCAAGTTCATAACCTTCAATAAAAAGATCCCGAACAATAGAATCAACATTTACTAACTAACTTATAATATTACAAAATCCAAAAAAGGAGAGAAGATTCCAATTTCAAGAGGATATAGAAATATTAATCAAAAATATAAATAATGACCAACTACAGTTTTTGAAAAATTACAATTGGGGGTATTAATTTGGAACAGTTGAACTTTATTAAATTTTTTTATGGATTCAAATTAATAAAAACAACTCTAATTTCGATTTTTACTTTTTTATTTTATCTTATTTTGTAGTTTTTTTTAAATTCTGAAAAGTAAATTTATCAACATATTAATTTCTTATTGGAAAATTGAACTCCAATTCTATGAAGAATTTTTTTCCCATTTAAAATTAAAAGGAAAATAAAAAGAAATTATTCTTGTTAGTAAATCTATTGACAAATAAGAATGGATGATAATTTTGTGATCGCTAACTCTATTTCGAAATTCTTTCTTTTTTTTTTTTTTGATTATAATATATTTTTTTTTGTAACATGATTGATTGAAAAGATACCTGTTCTCTATCTAGATCCAAAAAAATAATCTTTTTTTTTCTTTTTTTATGGCTACAAAACTTGTATTTTGAAGGTTTGGTTTTATTACTTTTTTTCACAAAAACAAAAAATAATAAGAGATGGAAAAGATAATCTTCGAAAAAAACATTTTTCTGTTTTATTAAAAAGGTTACCTGACAGCCCACATAGAAAACCAACATAGATTCATCTCATTTCAACAAGGTTTGTCTTATTTGATCTTTTTGACTTTTTGAAAGAAAATTAATTTTATTAGATTTTCAAAGAACTAAGATCATTGTTTGTCCAAACATCAGTTGTGTTTGAAATTGTAATTTAAATAACCCCTTTTTTAAAAGATTTGAAATACAGAAAAGTCTTAAAATCGAGATTCCAATTATCTTTTTTTTCAACTTTGACTTTTGAATTAATTTGGTGATATTCTATTAATTGGTTTATTTTGTATTTTTTTGGATGAACAAAAATCATACAATATTTATCACAAAAGTTTCGGAAAAATTGATTTAGTATTTTCCACAATAAAAAACAAGAGCAACACTATTCTAATTTTTGCATTATAATAACTTCTCATGATTTAAACACACGAACAGATCTTTAGAATTTTAAAGATTTCTATCTGAAAAGCCTTATTTTTTTATCTTTTTTGTCATTTGCAAAATTTTGATAAAAATTTGAGAATTATTTTTTCCAGCAACCAATAAATTATCGAATTCCCGGTTTCTGTTCTCACCACAAATTTCATATTCTCAAACCCAGAAATCAAAAGGAACAAACTGCCATGCAAAAACAAGCTTTGGGAATTTTTTCAATCAAAACTTACAAACAAAAAAGCGAGCTAGAGTGTATGCTTTACATAACAAACTTTCGATTCTTCATCTTTCAAAACAAAGACAAGTTTCCTGATCTTAAAAGGAAACTTGTTGATTTTCACTTTTACGAATTGGAATCGATCGATTCTTCAGATTCACTTCATGTAAGGTTTTACAAATTTTTTTTTGATTTTTTGTTTGTTTCATTTTTGAAGCAATCTGATTTTGGTTTTTTGTTGAATTGTGATGACTAAAAGTGGTGTTATTTTTTTTTAATTCATAATTGTGTTCACCATAAAACAAAAAATCCGATTACTCGAAAAAGATCGAATTCAAACTAGTCAATAAGCTTATAGTTATTTACTCGACAAAATCAAATGAAATCTTACTACTTGTAATCAAACAATTAACCCAATTAACAAGAGGTTTCACCAACAACCAAACCCCCAAAATTATTATTTTACCACGTAAAAGATCTGAAGAATTTGTTCCTCTGATCCAAGACATTAAAACGCAACTCGGTAAATTTTCCCTTTTTATTTTCTTGTTTTGGATTTTTCCTTTTTCTTTTTTCTTTTCCTATTTCAAACAAAACATCCACACAAATTTATCTATTTCCGAACTGAAAGTACTCAATTCGTATGTTTGATCAACACTCATTTTCAATCTCGCACATGAATTAAAAAAAAAATTACACAAACAAAAACAAATTAATTTTTCGCCTTGAATCAACTTTTTGGGTGTTTTTCTTTTCAAAAAATAATCTTTTGTTTTTCCTTTTTCACCAAATATTCCAGAACAGAAAAGGAACAAAAACAAAAATAAAAAACGGTTTCGATCTTTTCTGTACTATGATTGACAATTCGGGAAATTAAACAGTTTTGCCTTGGCTTTGTTAAATAAAAAAAACATGACGTTTTGTGAGAAAAAGAAAGCAAAAGTGCCAAAGTAGAACCAACAAATCTCAACCTTGACTTTGGTTGAGAATTGATTGTATTGAATTTGGAATTTTCAGAAAAAAACAAAAGGACCACAAACCACACTTTCTTTGTCTTTTTAAAAAGTAAAACACTTCGCAACCCAAACACGAAAAGTCTTTGTTTTGACTTAAAAACAATTCACAAAAAAACAATTTTTAGGAGAAATTCCACAGAAAAATTAAAATTTGTTTTGAATTTTTAAAAATTGTTTTTTTTTGATTTGATAGCTGAAAAATAGAAATCAAATATTTGGAGTATTTGTATTTAGTAACCCTGCTGTTGAGGATTTTCCTGTTGCTAGTAAACTAACATTTTTAGAACGCTCAATTAAAAAAAATTAAGATCTATTTGAAAGAAATTGTTTTTAAATTCATCCAATGTAATTTACAACATAAACGAACAATTTTAAGGCAGGATGTATGGTAAAAGCGTGTCTGGTTATAATTATTAAACCTCACTGAACATACTTTAATTTAAAATCTCCAGATCATAAAATGTCTGTGTTCAGAGCATAAAACTTGTTCTTTTGATTCTTTTCCATCCAAAGTAACATCTAATTCATTATAATATTGTATACCTAAGATTAAATCAATTCTTAATGCTAACTCTTTGATGTTTTTCAAAAATTTTAAATTCTGGAATGAAATTTGTTAGAATTTTTTGTAATTTTCCCGATTTTTATGAAAATTTTATGATTGTTTAAATTTTTTTTCCTAATTTCTTATCAAAAATGAACTCTATTTTTAAAAACAAAATTTCAAACTTGGGATTTTATTTTTAGAATTTCGTTATTAAAAAGGTAAAACTTTAAGAAATCAATTTCATACTTTCTTATTATTTATTGCACGTTTCTTTGTTCATTTAATGTACAGGCTTTCAAGAAAAAAAGAAACCTAACCTTTTATTTTGAATCATGGGTTTGTCAAGTTGGGATGGATTATTTGAACAACAGCAAATGCGATAAAAAAATCAATCATGGATTATTGTTCAATTTTAAATATTCTTCACTGATAATAATCAGTTAAACCAAGATCCAATGCGTCTAGACAAACAATAAAAAGTGTCTATCCAAAGAAATTAAAGAACTTTTATTTCAATTTATCTCTTTGAAATTAGAAAACAAAAAAAGTGTTTAAGGGTGTAGTAATTTTTAAAAATAAATTGAAATCTTTTCAAGATCTTTAAAAATTTTTTTTTTTGTAATTTGTATTTTGGGTTTATGAAATGGATGAGTTAACCTCATTTAAACAATTAATTTAATTTGAGTCTATTTTTTGAAATCCAAAATTAACATGTTTCTACTATAAAACGAAAAAAAGTAACCACATTATTTTTATCAGCCAATTAAGTTAATTCTTGAAAATGGTAAAACATATTTTTAGTTTTATGTTGGAAAGTATTGATTTCGAAAGAAAATTTTTTATTTTGTTTTTGATTTTAATTATTTTTAATAATAAATATTTCAATTTAAATCCCAGCCAATAAAACTAATTGAGGCATAGGCGATTAAATAAATGAAATTTTGATAGAAGCTTAACAAAAGTTTATCAATTAAATTCATGATCTACCGCCAGTTTCACTTTTAAGGCACAAACTTTCAACGAAATTTAAATCACAAAAACTTCAAATTAAAGCATAAAATTCAGATTCTAGTAAAATAATTTAGGTAAAAAAAAAAATTCCAAATTTTGTGCCTTAAATTTGAGATTATTTTGTGCCTTAAATTTCGTTGAAAGTTTATACCTTAAAAGTGAAACTGACTGTATTGAGCAATTTTTTTTTTATTCTTTAAAGTTTGAAAAAAGTCGTTTTCTTGGTTTTCCAAAAAATGTAAAAAAATTGCAAAATAATTTTCAAAATTTTACAAATAAATGATTTGGTCTTATTCACAAGAATCATTATAACAATTCAAATTATTTTTTTAGAATAAATTGATTTTGAATTTTATGTATAAAATTAAAAATTTCCCCAAATATCTTTTAGAAAAATTTATTTTGAAAAATCGAATTTCATCTTTGAACAAAAACAAAATTTCGTGGTAAAATTTGTAAATGACGTTAAAAATTTAATAGTTATAACTATCCTTCTTAAAATAATACAATTATTTTTTAAATATGTTGAATAAATCAATTTTTTGGTTAACCAAAAGAATTATCTCAAAAAAGAAAATAAAATTCTTTTATTAATATTCCTGCCAACAAAGACTTGAAATTGTGTAATAATGATGGAAATGGTTATAAACAAGGTAAAAACTTTTTATAATGTAAGAAATAAAATGAAATAAAAGGTTTTTCTTTTTTCAGAAAAAATGGAAAAAAAAATTTGATTTTACTAACAAAAATTTTCTTTTTTTGGTTTCTTAGTCTATCAGAATTTTTTGACACTTCACATCTATAAAATTTGTAATTAGAGAATATCACCAATGAAATATTTTAAAATTTTGCATTACTGTTGTCTTAGAGTACTGATCCCTTAAATTTTTTTCATTTTTTGGGAATATTTTGGTGAACGAATTTTGAAATGCATACAATAGGTATTAATTCAGCCAGCATAAATGAAACCACGCAATTTTATATTACCAACTTACAAAAAGAACAACTTGAAAAGAAAATATTTATTTGGAATATAAAAAAAAAATGCCCATCTTTTTTGGAAATACTTTATTAGCTATCGATCTCTTTGTCTATCTATAATATTTTAACATTTTTGATCTTCTTTTTCTCTATTTTTTAGAATTTAAAAAGACTTTTTGAATTTAAAAAAAACAATATCAAAACTCTAAATATTTAAAATTATCATTTCTTTGATTCAATATAATTATTATTATTAATATTTTAAAAGAGCAAGATTGGATGCACAACCGAGACGATAAATATTGTGGAAACAGCTTTTTAGTTCTTTACAAATCATTTTGTGATTATTTTTCAGTCGAACCAAACAATAACATCTTATACCATTTTCAAAAATTCTTCAAAATAGAAAAATATTCATCAAAGGATTTTAAACTTAGCTCCATTGATAATATTCTATCAGATCCAAAATCAAATCAAATCATTGATTTAAGACCACTTTTTTCTGCATTGGCTTATTCTGATTGGTTTATAAAGGTTGATGTATCTGGGGTTCATAGGAAGGAGCTTTTTAGCTTATTATCACACATGGTTTCTTTTAATCAAACAATTCAATCCCTAATAATAAGAAATATTGGCTTTTTAGATTCATTTCCTGATTTTAGTAAGTTCAATCTTTTTTTTTATTTGTTTTATTTATTATTATTATTATTATTATATTTTTTGAAATTTTTGGCTTCAATTAATCAATTAAATAAAAAAATAAAAAACACAAATTGAAAATAAAATCAATCAAAATATTTTGATTGTTTCTCATAAAAAACTCTTAATTTTCAAAAATATGAATTTATTTTATTTCAAATTACAATTATAAATGGTTACCGAAATGTATTTTAGTTTCTGAAATATTTTTGTTTTCTTTCTGAAAATAATTTTAATTTCAAATTATTCTTAAGTTGAGAATGTGTTTTCTTAAAATTCAAACTCCAATTTACATTTTAAAAACATTTCAGAAAATGAAGAACAATTATCTTGATATTATTTCGTAATTTAAATAATAATAGAATTATGCAGCAACCACATATATCTTAAATTTAATATTATTTAATGACGTACATTCCAAATGAATTCATAAAATACAATACAAACACCAACTCTCAATGTTAGTTAAAGTTATTTGGATCTTTTATTTACAGACTAAAATAATTTTTAATAAAAAAAAAAAATGATTTCAACTTTTTATTTTTTAAAAATCATTTTTTATTAAACCTCCTTCGAAAATGAATTTTTTTTTTTTTTTTTTTTTGGAATGATAATTGGCCTTAAAGGAATATTCTGGTTGTGGTTAAGATTTTCCCTACTTAAAAAAGTACAAACTTTATCACGGAAATTTGTACACATCATTTTTTCTAACCACTTTCTTAAAAACAATATTTTTTTTTTTCGAATATTTAATTGGCCTTTAAGTGGTTATTTTTGCAATAATCTTTCATCAATAGGAGAATTTATAAAGATAATGCTTTATTACGAATTCATTTGTGCTATTTTGATATACTCTTTTTATCATAACTATACTATCACATTTTGAAAAGAAAAGTAAAATATAAAAATAACTAAAAAAAAAACTGTGAACCTTTGACTGACCGATATAAAAAATATTAATTTTTTTTTTACTATTCATTTTTATTAGCAAATATTTAATTAATTAATCATTTATTTTCATTTTTTTAAATTTTACTTATCTTCTAAAAAAAAAAAATAAACTATAGCAAAATCATTTAAAAAGAATCCTATCATACCATTACTCACTTTGGATTTATCAAACAATCCACTTGGCGATAAACTTGCCAAAAAACTTATTCAGGGATTATTGGTCTTGAATCATGGAATTAGCGAATTAAAATTATCAAATTGTCAAATAAATAGTAAGGGGTTACAAAATTTTTTTTCAACAATTAAAAGCGCTCCCGCAATTACCAGCTCGTTAATGAAACTTGATATATCAAAAAACAATCTTGGAAAAAATGGTTCAAAAGGTATTAATATCATTTCTCTCTTTTTTCATTTTCATTTTATTTTTTTATTACAGTAAAGATTTTCATTCATATTTTAAAAAGAAAAATCTTTCGTTATTTTTGAAGTGAGGGAATTACTTTTTCTACTCACTCCAAGGAAAAAATAAATTCTGAAAATTAAAGTTAGCCAAAACTACATATTGAATTTCAGTTATACATCTTTAATAAATTATTTTTTCAAAGTTATGATAATTTTATGTAATTAAAAAAGATGTCAATTAAACTCATTAAGATTTGAATACCCGCCTTTTTCAAAATTACCTAATTTTGAAAAAAACATATATTTTTGGGGTATTTTTTTTTATTTTTTTTATTGAAATAAGTCACAATGAATGAACTTTAGATTGAACATTAAGAAAGAAAAAAAATGATAAAACAACTTGCAGAAAAAAAATTAGGGAATATGTATTATAAAAACTCAAACATGATTAAAAATAAAATGATAAAAAATATTCCAAAAACAGAAAAAAAATCAGTTTTCCAATTTAATTTATCGATATCTTTTGAAAGAAAATTATATTTTATTTTAAAATTGAAAAATGTGATTCTTTTTAGACTATAAAAAAAATAGATGAAAATAATAGTTCCAATAGGTCAAATAAAAATTTCAAAAATTTTGCAATTAAAAATGAAAAAAATTAAACCATAAATTTTCATTTTTTTTTTAATTCACATTAATATTTAAGAAAGTTGTAAACCTTTTTCAAAATTGTTATGTCTAATAATGTTTATGATATGAGTGTATTTCAAAAATACAAAATTTAGAGATTTTTTTTTGAAAAAATTTTCCGAGTTTTGCTATTTCGTTAGGTTTTTCCGAATTTAAAAGAATAGAGTAAAATCAATAATTTTAACGCAATTCTTTTGAATTCTGGAAAAGCATCTTTAACTTTTTTTGAGTTTTCTGTTTATTTCGAAAATTAATTGATTTTCAGAATAAAACAGAAAACTCCAAGAAAACCAACGTTACGTTTTCTTGAGTTTTTCGTTTATTTGGAAAATCAATAGATGTTCGTTAGTTTTTTTTTGAGTTTTCTATTTATTTGTGAAGTGTTCTAGGTTTTTTTGAGGTTTTCTATTTTATTTCTGAAGTGTTCTAGGTTTTTTTTACTTTTTGAAATAAACAGAAAATTTTAATAAATTTTCTGTTGATTACAAAAATTAAAAAAAACCTAACGAAAATCTATTGATTTTCTAAACAAATAGAAAACTCAAAAAAACCTAACCAAAATCAATAGATTTTCCAAATAAAATAGAAAACCTCAAAAAAACCTAACGAAAATCTAAAACAGAAAACCTCAAGAAAACCTAGAACAATTAACAGAGAAAATAAAAAACCTCAAGAAAATTGCTGTTAGGTTTTTTTTTTACTTATAGAAACAAAAAGAAACTGTCGTTAGCTTTTCCAGAATTTAAAAGAATTGAGTAAAATCAAAGATTTTTCTCTATTCATTTGAATTCTGGAAAACCTATTCCTCGATGGCACTCTCCGACACTTTCTAAACCATACTTTTTAGAAAATTTGTTATAGAATCATATTTTTTTTTTAGCATTTCCCAAAAAGAAAAATCTTTTTAAAATATATTTTATATAAATAAACTAATCAATATATTACCCTTATTTGGCATTACAAGCATTGGTATTAATTTATTATGCATTATTAATTATAATGAATAATTATTGTATTTGGATATGTTCTTATTATTATCAACTAAAATATTCAAAAATTAAAAAATAATAACAATATGTCTTAATATACTGGTATAATGTATTTTTTCAAATTTAAAAAATATCAAAGTTTATGATTAAACTTGATTATTTATTGCTTTTGGAGACAAGGTAACTCAATGATGGAATTGGGCGAATACCCATTAGAAAAATGATCGATAATTTTTTTTTTTATATCTTCCTTATTAAATTCATTAATGTTTATTTTAATGAAAAAGTTTAATAGTATTTTTATTCAATTGTTTTTTGAATTAAAGTTTACAATTTTTAATAAAACAGTAACCATTTTTTCATCAAAGAATTTCTCCAAACACCATAGAACACCATTTTGATTATCAAAAATGTTCTTGGAGTAACCATAAATTGGCTCAATTTATTTTTCTTCTTTAAAATCTTCAAGTTCATTGTTTTTCAAAATCAAGTATTAAATTTTACTTTTTTTTGTTTTAATTATCTTGTACTAATCCAAATTTTAGTAATTCCATTATGTTTATCATTAATCACTATTTTTTTTTCTTGTTTTTGGTTTGAAATTTTTCTTTTTTTTTTTCTTTTCTTTTTACTCCCTTCTTTCTAGAACTTGTAAAATTGGTTAATTTGTAGAATCAAAATAAGAGTTAGAATCTGTTTTGAAAAATCAATTTTGATTCAATGCATTAGTACTTTTTGTTAACGTACTATTGCCTTTTTGTGTATAAACATTTAAATTATCGATTTGAAGAGTTTTGCCGAAAAGGAGGTAAATATGAAAAAAATAAAAATTTATAGGTTTAAAAATAATAAATCTTGATTAATTTATTGTATAGGTTTTAAAAATATAAAATATTGAGTTTAATGAAAAATTTTTAATCAAAATAAAGTAAACAGATTTTTGTTTTTTACAACTCAAAAAATTTACATTGTAGTGCTCTCATAAAAAATAATAAAAAAAAATTAAACAAGTATTCTTATAAAAAATAGATTTTTTTTTTTTGTACAGAACGAAAAATACAGAAGAAAATTTAAAAAGAATTAAACAATTAGAGAACTTGATTATTTTTCTAAATAAATGATGGTTTTTTTTATTTTTTTTTTTTTCCTTTTAAAAACAATTTTTATTTCCTTAGCCAAATATAAAAGAATACAAATGTTAAACTATTCTAAAAATAACCCCCTTTAAACAAAATCATTCAATGATGTTATCATTTCTTTTTTGTATCAAAATATATTGAAAAAATGAGTACATTATCACCTTAAAGAACTCCCAAATTATTTTATCATAATTTTAACAATAATTTTGACTCAAGACTACAATTTTTACTCTGTAGATTCACTAAACTATCTATTGTACTCTTTGATCATATATTATTTTTGATTGATTCTAAAAAAAAAATTTAAAAGTTAGAATTGCGTTTTTCAAATTGGAATTGATCATTATACATTTTAATAACCAATTATTTCCGAGAAATACATACCCAGTGAAAAATAAAACAATCTTATTGTTCAAATCCACTTATTTATTTCGGTTAACAAAAAAAAATATTATAGAAAATAATACTAATAAAGCAAAAAAATATATATTAATATAAAAAAAAAAAAAAACCTAAATATTAATCATAAATAGCAATATGCAGTTGGCTAAATACTATTAAATTGCAACAAAACAAATTAGAATTTTTAAATTTAGCAGAAACATCACTTATTCCAAATGATTTTTTAAATATTTTAAAAAATTCATATACAAAATTTTTAAAATATTTAAATATTAAAAAATCGGTACTTGATTCAAAAACTGGAAACATATTATGCGAATTTGTAGAGCAATCCACATGCTTAGAATATTTAAATATTACTCACACACTGATACCATTAGATATATTACAATCATTATTTACAACTATTCATAAAAACAACTATTTAAAGGAATTTTTTTTAATAGCATGTGAAAATAATTTAGGAATTAAAGGAGCAGAAATAATTTCAAAAAATATTAATGGAAAAAATAATATTAAGTCGTTAATAATTGATGATAATAATTTTAGAGCTGAAGGAATGATCTCAATTTTTGAAGGACTAATTAATAATAAATCAATTAAAAATCTTTCAATGGGGAAAAATTTAAAAAAAAAAGAAAATTTAGAAGATTTGTCCTTGGTTTTAGAAAAATTTATTCAACAAAATACAACTGTACAACATTTAAATTTATCACAGGGAGTAAAAAATTCAGGAATTAAACATGGGTTATATGGGCTTTTAGAATCATTAAAAAACAATCAGTCACTAAAAAGCTTAAATATCAGTTTTAACGAAATCAGCAATTTAGGTTTAGAATTAATAGGAGAGATTTTTTTAAATAATAACACATTAAATTCGTTGATAATCGATGAAGTAAAAGGAAATATTGAACTCAATGCTTATAAACTCATGGTGGAAAAGTTAACAAAAAATAATTACATTTATATTTTCCCAATTCCTTTTAACATTGTTAAAAAATTATCCAAAAAAAAAAATTTAGAACAACTTGAAGAATTAACGCAAACAATTAATTATGTAATAACTAAAAATCAAAACAGAGCAAAAACTGAAAATTTAAAAAAAATTACTAAAAATTTACAAGGAAATAGCAGTCAAAAAAATATCCTAAATTATCAAGAAAAAAGAAAAACTAAAAAAGAATATTTTGATGAAATTTTCCTAAGTCAATTAGGCTTTTCAATTCATAACGAAAGGATTAAAGGTGCAGATTCTCAAAATGTAGATTTAGATAATCATTTAAAAAGAAAAAGTTTAACTTTAAGTGATAATAGTGTAATCAGCAAGTATACTGACAATGATAATATTATTGGTAATAATGTAAACAGCAACAACAACAAAAAAAACAACAACAACAAAAACAACAAAAACAACAACAACAGATACAACAACAACAACAACAATAACAATAAAAATATCACAACCACCAATAAGAAGAAGAATCCAAATAATAATACTAAACAAAATTATTCCTATGGTATTAAAAATAAATTAACTAAAAGTCGGCATAAAAATAATCCTAGTATTACTACAATTACAAATGAGATTTTAAATTTCAATAAAAGAAAGAAAGAAACGAGTGATTTAATTCGAAACAAAATAAATAAATTTGAATTTAATTTTAATAAGCCATTACCAAAACCAAAACCATTATCAAAACCATTACCAAAACTATTACCAAAACCATTACTAAAACCAAAACCAGAACTAAAAATAAAACCAAAACCAAAAACAAAAACAAAACCAAAACTAAAACCAAAACCATTACTAAAACCAAAGCCAGAATTAAAACCAAAACCAAAACCAAAACCAAAAACAAAAACAAAACCAAAACTAAAACCAAAACCAGAACTAAAATCAAAGCCAGAATTAAAACCAAAACCAAAACGAAAACCAAAAACAAAACCAAAACCAAAACCAAAACGAGAATTAAAACCAAAACTAGAATTAAAACTAAAACTTGAATTAAAAGTAAAACCAGAACTAAAACCAAAACCAAAAAGGAAAAATAATTTAAGAAGAACTCTTAAAAAATCAAATACCACGTTTGGGAATAATAATAAAAATACAAAAACAACAAAGAGAAATCCATTGGCAAGAAGGAACACGATCTCAAGTGGAGAACACCGAAGAAGAATTATTCAAAAAGATGATTTTTTAACACCATTGTTAAACAATCGAAAATCATTAATTTTCGATTATCCCAATTTAAAAATAACAGAAATGGATGACTCTTTAATTAAGATATTAAAGAATAATGATACAAATGAAATCAAAAAATTATTTAACAATACTGAAAAAAACAAAAAAAAACAATTTTCAATTTCAATGATCGAATCAAAGTATGGCTATTCGATCTTTCATTATTGCTGTGCCTTTGGCAACACTGGGCTATTATCCTTTCTATTAAAACAAAAATATGCGCATCAAGTCATTCAATTATCAGATAAAATAGGGATGACTCCGTTACATAAATTAATGGAGAATTCTCCAAATAAAGAATCGATCATGATCTTAAGTGATTACCAAATTGATTTTAATACCACAGAAAATAGGGGATGGAATGCCTTGCAGCTATATTTTTATGAATTAAATAAGCAAGAGAAGGAACCTAATCTGGAAATCGTTAAGGCATTAATAGATAATAAAATCAATCCAAATTTATTTGATAACAAGCGAAGGACGAGTATCCATTTTGTAGCAAAATTTGGCTTTTTAAATTCATTGAAATATTTATTGCAAAACGGTGGGCAAGTGAATATTAAAAACAAATTAGATCAAACGCCATTGCATTTAGCCTCCAAATTTGGCCATTTTAAATGTGTCCGTTGTCTATTAGAGCATGGCGCCCGAATTAATCAAATTGATATTAATGGCAATACACCGATTTCAATCGCGAAGAATAATCAAATCTCCATTTTTTTGAAAATTGAATTGAAAAAGAACATTAATATCAAATGGGAGCACGACATCCATTTTATCCGTTCCTATTACGATCTTAATAACCAGACAAAGATTGATGGATATTATGAATTTACCATTCTCCTATTGGGCGAAATGAATTGTGGTAAAACAACACTGATTAACAAATTCAGAAATCTGCCAGATTCATTCATCTATTTCCCAACAATCGAAAAAAGGGACAAAATTGGAGTAATTATTGACGGGCATAAGGTTTTGATCACCCTATTGGATGTTTCTGGTGATAGCATTTACTCCGACTACGTTGAAAATTGGATTAAGGAAGCTGATGGATTCATTTTGTGCTATTCAATTACAGACCAAGTGATCATTTTTAAAAATTTGTCTTTAAATTTACAAAAAATCTTGAAACTGAAAAAAAATCTCTGGGGTGATAAAGCGGAAGATATACCGCAAATAATAGTTTCTTTGAAAAACGATTTGAAAGAAAAGCAAATAATTCAAGAAATCAATGCCAAAAAATTGGCAGACCAATTCCATTGCCCATTTTTAAGCGTATCCTCTAAATTGGATTTGAATGTGGAATTGGCGTTTAATTCTATTTTGAATAAACTGAAAAAAAAACTTCCCCAAATGAAGAGAAAAAATGATAATATATTTTCCCAAAAAATTGATTCTTTAATTAACTCTCAAAAGGAATTAAAAAATTATGCAAGAAAGATCTTCGATTCCAATTTAGAAAAGGTTTCGATCAAAAATTTGAAATTGACCTTTGCAAACCTTATTAGTTCACCTATTTGCTTTTCCACCTTTGCTAATTTTTTGCAAACAGAATATTGCGAGGAAAATTTGATTTTTTATTCAATAATTAAACAATTTCAAAACTTAAATAAAAATTTTCACAAGTTAATTTTAAATTCCGCAATCAAAATTACAGATAATTTTATTATCGAAAATAGCAAAACTCAAATTAATATCAATTATTATCAAAGAGAGGAAATTGAAAGCTTGCTAAAAAAGGGTAAGAACATTGATACTTTGATCTTTGACCAAGCCTTGACTTCAATTCTTATGATTTTAAAAAATGATAGTTATCCTAAATTCTTAAAAAGCCATTTTTATAATTCTTTAATCAACCAATTAATTTAGATGTTTGATTATTTGAATATTATGATGATGATTATGATTATCATCATGACTAGTTTTATTTTTATACCCATTTATTGATTTATTTTCTTTCGATTTTTTGTTATTATTTCTTTTATTGCTTTTTTCTCGACTTTTTCTTAAAATTATTATTATTATTATTATATATTTAATTTTCTTTTACATTAAAATTAATAAAAAAAAACATTATGTAATTTTTATTTTTTTAATTTCTTTTACATTAAATTCATTTTTCCAAAAATATAATAAACAAATCATATCACCTTTATAACAAACCAACAATTACTAAATATTAGAGGTTCTGGCAATATCTTTTTTAATTCACCATAAAGTTTAAAAAATCGCGATCATCTCTTATCAAAAATCGAGATATTCTCGAAAATAGAAAGATTCGATATTAATGCAATAATATGAAAATCGGGATATTCAATAAAATCGCGAAAATTAATCAAAAATCGCAATAAATGTCTGAATATTGTTATAAAAAATTTAATCACAATAAAATAATTCATGGGTTTTCGGGCTAATTCAGCAATATTTTTACAAAGGAATTTTTTTTGATCAAAAAAAAGATTATATGATTAAAACTAATTTTTTAAAATAAAACAAAAAATATAATTGATTTAATCAAGGATAAAATCAATGAGTTTTTTTCTTTTTTTTTTTTTGATTTTGGTTAACATATAGATAACGACATTGGGATCAAAAAACAGAAATAAATAAAGGCAAATGAATAGTTTCCCAGTCAATATTGGTGTTTTAATATGTGTTGAATAAAAGAGCTTCCAAAACAACCAACCCCACACCGTTCTTTAAAATAATATATTCTTTGGTTTAAATATTTTAAATATTCTATAAAAGCTGAAAGGTGTTGGTTAAACTTTTCCAAAGCTTTTACAACAACCTGTGCCACATGATCACCAATTATTAATATTGTTTGAATGTTTGTTTTTTTCTAAATCTTATTCATAATCTTTGTCTTAAAAAGAAAACCTAACTAGCGTGTAATTGTTTAGTTTCGATCAATCTGTAATAAGAAGGAAAATACTTCTTTATTCTTTTTTATTAAACAACGTTGAAGGCAATAAACCCAATTAAAAAAAACTATAATAATATATTCGAGTATATTGTTGAAATGAGTTATTATTTGTTTGATTATAAAATTTGTTTGTGATTTTAATTTTGTAAACAAAAATAAAAAAAAATGAAAAGAAATTTATTCCACTATAAATAATCACATTACCTGTACTAGAGTTTTGGCTCTTTTAAACACTTGAAGACATTTTACACCACTTTAAAAACGTTTCAAAATTGTTAAAGGGTAAAAATATAGTAAAAGTGATAAGCTTTGTAAAAATTACAAATTTTTTTTTTGTATTTTTAAAAAAATAATTTTTCTTTTTTTCAAGATTTGTAGATTATAATGATTAGGGAGAATATCACGATTTTATGATTTTGCCATAAACAAGAGGACTAATCACGATTTTTTTTATTTATGGTGTATTAATTGTTAATATCGAGATAATATATTATCATCAAAATATCTATTATTAATATATATATATATATATATATATATATATATATTAATATCTTTAAGATATTTTAATTTGTTTATTTTTTTTTTTTAATTTTTATTTTTTTAAAATATCATTTTTTTACAAATGTTTTTTTATTTTTTTAAATTTAAAATAAACTTTTTTTGTTTTTTCTTTTTTCTTTTATTTGAGCACAGTTGAAAATAAATAGAAAGTTTGAAAACCGATAGAAAAATTTAAAAAAAATTTCAGGTTATATGATTTTAAAATTCATAAATTTATTTTTCAAACATTTTAATTTCTAAAAGCAATTATGAAATTTTAAACTAGACTCTCAAATGAAAGTTTTCCCAAAATTTTAAGAAATATATTTTTTTATTAATTTATAAAATTATTCAAGAATTTGGAATAAACCTAACTATTGAAAAAATAGTCAAATCAAACAAATTACAAGAAATAAAATATTCAGAAATTTGGCTAGAAAAAGAGAAATTTACAAATAAACTTCAAAAAAGTTAAAGATAACTTTAAAAAAATAAAGATGATTTTAAACCAGAAAAATTAGCCAATGGGTAAAACGAAAAATGTTTAAAGAAAATATATTGGCCAGTTATTTTATCGATTAGTTATATTTAATCTAACTCAAAAAGATTTTGGCTCAACTTAATTGCTAATTAAAAATAAAAAAGTAACAAATTTTTTAAAAAATAATCATCATTCTCCTTTATAATCTATAAAACTGAAGCAACAAATGATCAAGTAGAAATTTAAATATATAAAAGAAGATATAAACATCAAAAAGAAATTAGAGATTCTTTGTTTTGGACAAATATCCAAAAATATAAAAGTTTTCAAAAAAAGATAAGGAAAATATTAATTTAAAAGCAGAAAATTTAAAATTATTAAATTAAATCTAAACCAATTTAGAGAAAACTTTATAATAAATTGTTCTGGGATGGAAAGGTCAATAATATTTACAAATTATAAGTAAAAATAACAATAAAAATAAACAAAAAAATATTTAAAATAGAAGGGTTAAACTCCCACACTAAAAGCACAAAACTTCACAAATTATTTAAATATATATTCTTATGTTGATGATAAAAATAAAATAAAAACAAAATTTTTCAATATATGTAAAAAATATGATAACTCAGAAATAGATGAAGATATCGATCATTTTTTATGGGATTGCCCATTCTATGAAGAAAATCGAAAAAATTGTATTAATAAATAAATTCAAATTAACAAAAATACTAAGAATAATGCCAAAGATATTATTCAAAATAGAGTCTTATTATCTGTTTTAACATTGGTAAATGATAAAAAAAATATATGATTCTTTATTGAATTTTTTAAAAAATTTAGAAACAAGGTAAGTGCCGTCAAGTTCCGTGGAGTCCGGTAGAGTGCTGTTAATTGTCTTAATTTTCCAGAATTTTAAAGAATTGAGAAAAATCTTTTGATTTTCCCCAATACTTTCAAATTAAAAAAAATCACAGTAGCTTTTTCGTTATATTTTCTGTTTTATTTATAAAATCTATTGATTTTCGTTAGGTTTTTTTGGGTTTTCTATTGATTTTCCAAATAATTCGAAAACTCAAAAAAACCTAACCAAAATCTATAGATTTTCGAAATAAAATAGAAAACCTCAAAAAAACCTAGAACACTTCACAAGTAAACAGAAAACTCAAGAAAACCTAAAGATTGTTTGAGGAAATTAATTTCCTCCCTTCAAAATAAAAAAACAGTAACATTTTTTTTCTTGGAAAATTCCTAGTTTGTTTCTATATTTCTTTTAATTAACATAAACTCTAATCTAAAGGTTTATTATTTCTCTAATTTCTAATTAATCGTATATTAGGTTGATTGGATATTAAAAAAAATTGAATATTTCATTATTGGCTTATTCCTTTTTGTGAAAGGGAGTTTAATTTAATTTTTTTGAAAATTGATTAATATTTTAATTGTATTTGGTTTTTAGAGATCTGGAATTTAATATATTAAGTTTTAGAATAATAAAATTTATTTAAGGTTCATTAAAGTTTTTTTCTTAATCTTCAATTACAAAAATTCAAAAACAAATTTTTGTAAAAATAAAAATAGTTTCTCAAAAAAAAATTCTTGTGTATCTTAAAAAACACCTGATTAAACTCGATAAATTAGATCAAACTTTTACCAAAATCTGATATATTAAAATTTTTAATGGTTTTGATATACATTTCTAACAGTGACCCGAGTATATATAAATATTCACAGTAAGAAGTTACTTTGATGAAGAAAAAATATTTTCAACAACAATAAATCTAATTTGGTTTATAATTTAATAAGTAAAATTTAGATATAGAAATCGTAGGCAATACTTGTTAATATATAAATTTTTGAAATATTATGTAGTGTGAATTTATCTACAAAAATAAAATATATAAAAAAAAAAAAGATTTTAAAATTTTTTAAAGATGATTTTAAAAAAACGGATATAAAAAGTTTAGAAACACAGCAAAAGAGTTGGATTTTTGATAATTAACTTTTTTGTGTTCTGATAAACTTTGTGTTTCCACTTTTTTAAAATTGGGTTTTAATATGGAAATTATTATGATTAAAAATTGTTTTATTTTAGCCAAATAAATAGATTTAGAAAAAAATTTTTATTATTTTAATAAAATTATAATCGCTGAATTATTACAGAATTTGCATTTGTTGCAACCCCACAATCATTTTTACCTCGAGAAATATAAATGTCTCCATTTTCTCCCCAATTTTCAGACCTATTTTATTTTAGTTATTTTTTTTTTTCAACAAAATATTTTTGTAATGATACGAAATATAATAAATATGAAGAATAATTTCAGAAAAATTATTGTTAGTGATCAAAAAAAAAAAAAAAAAAATAAATTAGCGTGATCTGAAAAAAGAGAATTACCAAGAATTTCGTAAAATCCAATATTTATTGCTATGAATTTCGGAATAACCAGCCAAAAGTAATGAATGATTTAATTTTGTTGATGAACAATTTGGATCACTATAAATACCAGAAGAATAAAATCTAAAAGAATCTTGAGAGGCATCAATATCAACAGACAAAACACCATAATTAAAAAGTGCATCCATTACATCATCTTCAGTAGTAATATTTTGATAAGATAAAATTGAGGCTTGAATCTTTTTACTATCAAATCCACAATAACCATCAATTCCTAAATATGGATAATCTTCTTCTAGCATAATTCCACCAAGTTTCATCAAAGCTTTAAAGGTGTTTGTTTTATCACCCTTTTCACAGCCAAAATTGGATAAATATTCAGGTTTCGTTTCCCATGTACAATCAAGTACCATTTGTTTGCTAAATTCTTTCATTACTCCATGACCAAGAAAATGTTGACTTTCAATTGCCCCAATAACTGAAAATGCCCATGATGATTTACAAGTTGACTATTTATAATATCATTTTAATTTATTTTGTTATTTTTCATTTAAATTTATTAATATAATTGAATAAATTTTTATTTTATTTTTTGAGGTTTAACTGTTATTAACAAATTGTTATTTTAAAACATATTTATTGTGGGAAACGTGTAATTTAATAAAACTTTAAAAAAAATTTAAAGTTAACGATTAAGTTTTAAGTTAATTATTATATTGCTTTGTTGAGTGAAAAAAGCAAAAATGGATAAAATTAAAAATTATTTTGTTTTTGATTAAAAAAATTTATTAAAATTCAATTGATTTGATTTATGTATTTTATAACATTTTTTGAATATTAATGTTTTTTTTTTTTTAAAATATTAGTTTTTTATGATTATTCTTCATTTATTAAAACTATTTTTTTTCCAAATATTTCCATTTTTTTTTAGTAGGATTAAGTTCAAAATTAATAAATTTTATTAAGTTTTAATAATTTGAATTATTGTTTTTTTTTATTAAATTTTCATTTTTCTCAAACTAATAATAGAGCTTAATTGGCAAGTGATTAATTTCAGTTCTATATGCTAAAATTGGAGTAGATCATGAATTTTAAATATTTATTTGAATTATCAGTTTCTTGGTATTATTTTTGAGGAAAATTTGAATAATTTTAAAATTTAAATTATTGGAAATATTAATTTTTTCTTTTATGGTTTTTAATATAGAGATTTTTTTTTTTTGATTAATTAATATGTATTTTTTTTGATTAATTACTATAAATTTTTTTTTGATTAATTAATATAAATTTTTTTTGAATCATTTAATAAATAGCTAAAATTTTCGAAAGTTTTTCTAATCCTATTTATGCCAAATTCCGAGGAAATTTTGTTATTTGCTAAACTACTAAAATCCAATAAAGTCTAATAGTGGGAGTGTTTCAACTTTGATAAGTCTAAAATGGAAGAATTACAAGAAATAAGAAGCCAACCAAATTAAAATAGTACAAAATGAATTAAACTAAAATTCAACATTTTTCACACAGTTAAAACGTTACAAACAATCACAATAATACAATTCCATTCAAATTGGGAATAATTTTGATTTTTGTAAAATATGAAAATTATTTTTTCATCTTTTAGTTTTTGTTTTTTCATTTCATTTTTTGAATTACGTAAATTGTTTCGGTCGATCAAAATTTTTTCAACAGTTGATATTATGTTAAAGTTGAGGTTGTTCAAAATAGAAGAACCCAAATAAAATTAGCCAATAGTATCTAACCATTGATCGATCAATATTCCTAATAGAATTTAAACAAATTCACCAATGTCTTTTTTTAGTTTTGCTCTCTCCAAAATTTTTAACACACCAATAATTTATTTTTATTGATAATTATTTATTTTTTGTTTTGTGAGTATCGTAATTTATAAACAAGTGATAACATTTCAATTGGTAAATGGTTCTAATTTGATATTTCTTCTAGAATTGATTAAATAGGAGATTTTTTTCAAAAATTGAATTTTGGTGTGTTAAAAATTTTGAATTGGAGTTTACATTCAAGGAATTAAAGTTATGGGAGTAATTTAAGAAATACTAAATTCATATCTAATTATGAATTTGATAATTAATTTCAAAAATAAAATATTATTTATATTATAATTTTGCTTTTCAATTAGAATTTATAACAAATTAAAATAATAAGAAATAGCACATACTTTTCTTCATCTTGAAATATATTTGATTTGTCTTATAACAAATATAAAATTATTCTAAAATTTTTACAAAAAAAAAATAAAAAAATTAATTATTTACTTGATCTTTCACAGAAGGAACAGCACCAATTCCTCTCCAATCTTGGCTGGTTGGCAAGTAATAATCATTTTCTTTTATTTCTTCTGTTTTCAGTGGGAGATCATAAAATGTATCAGGTTGTAAATATTGTAATTGATATTCTTCGTTTGTTAAATCTGCAAGATGATTAACAGCAAGTTTCATGTTGGTATTTTTTTTATTAAATTCTTGGATATAATTGAAATTATCATCATAAATGAATTGTCTTTTTAATAATTCGGAATAGGTTGAATATGACTTCTTATATTTTAATATGTATTCATGAAAATCGTCGTGTATTAAATAATTATTATTTGGAAGAAATTTTAATAATTTTCTTTTATGTAACTCAAAATTATGTTCAAGATTATTATTATTGCCTGTATAGTTACAAATAGTAGGAATTTCAAAATCACTATCTTGTGCACCATTTGCAGTATAAAGATAATAGTCCAAAAAATCTTTTTGTTAGAAATGTTTTTTGATAGAAGTTAAAAAAAAGTTTTTAATTATTATTTTTTTTTTTTGAATTAATTTTATTTAAAAAAAATCGTTTATTTAATAATTTTTCTTGTAAATTAAATTTTTGAGTTTAAAACCATTTTTTTTTTTTAAATATATTTTTAAAAAAACAATGAAAATGTAATTATGTATTTTCATTCAGAAACCAGTATTTTTATCATTCAAAAAAATAAATGAGTAAAATTAAATTAAAAAGATTTCTTTTGATCTTAAATAAATCGATAGAGAGAAGAATAGAATAATTTGATTTTTAATAAAGTATATATGTTGTCATTATACAAAAATCTAAAACTTGATGGCAATATTTTGTAATTTGGATTTTTCAATATTTTGAAATATATTTTTCTTTAGAAAGTTAATTTTTATCATTAGGGTTCTGTATGTTAATAGAATAATTGGAATTGGCTCTAATATTAAAAATATAAATATTTGTGATCAAAAAATTTAAAAAAAAAAATTTATGATTTATTTTTATTCTAAAATAAATTCGAAAATTTTCTTTTTTACGAAAGCTAAATTAAGTTTCAAATCTTTCTAATGACTCGTGACTGTGTTAGACTCTCTTTGAATTAGAATTCTCAGATTTAGTCACGAAAAAGAACACAAATTTAGTCACTTCAAAATCCTCTCTTTACCAGATTAGGTGTTTTTTCATTTAACCGTTAACAATAAATTATAAATTTCACAATTTTGGATACAGTTTTAACAGTTTAAAAAAATAGCAATATTACACTTTACATTAAATTTGGAAATAATTTTGATTTTACAAATAATCTATTTGATTTTTTGCCGTTTCTGTTTTGTTTTCATTTCCTTTTTTTCCAGTTACGTATTCTGTTTAGTTAGATCAGTAATTTTTTTTACAATGATTGATATGAAGGTTAAAGTTGAGTTTAGTTAAATAAAAAAAATCGCATACAATTAGTCGATGGTATCTAATCTTTTGATCGTTCAATAATTGTTGGTGAAATTTAAACAAATTAACTAATACATTTCTTTGTTCTTGGCTTGTTTCATCATTTTGGACATATCAATTTTTATTTTTTGATTTTTATTTTATTTTCTTTTATTTGGATAAAAATGATTACTTATAAAACATTTATACTAGGTAACTTAAATGTGATTTAATATTAAGTTTGGAAAAATACTGAACAACGGAATTTTTATTGTTTTCCATTTTTCCCCGGGTTGAATCTTCTTTATATTGGGAAGAAGAGTTACAATGGAAAAAGATCAAGTGGATACATTCTAATACTGAGACACTGAAACAAGAAAGTATAAGTAACTTGATAATAAAAACGAAAAAGCAAAGCTAAAAAATGATCAAAGGTTTAAAGCAAATCAGATCAAAAAAAAAAAAAAAAAGAAAATACAACAATTAAATAATGATCCCCAAGTGAACACTCATGATCAATTATCAAATTATTAAATTAACAAAAAGTATTGTGTCTGTGATTTTGTGAGTCCTTAATTAAAGATAGCATTGGTTTTTTATTTTTTGATTTTTTACCAATTACTTCTTATAAACCCTTTTTAAATTTCAATTTCTTTTTTCTTTTTTCTTTTTTAATTTTTTTCTTTTTGATTTTTTGCTTTTGCTTTTTAAACATAAATAAAATTTGGGTGTGCCTTTCCCTTGAACAATCGTGAAATCTCCAGATTTTACGCTTAAATTACCTTTGAGGAAATTTAAGTAAAAGGGTATTTAGAGTGTAATTTACACTTCTTCCATCAATAGGAATGTTTTTTTTTTTTTTTTTTCTGTTAGTTCTTTTTGTTTTAATTTGTTGTTTTGAGTTAAGGGTGAAAAAATACCGATTTCATAGGAAATAAAATGAATAAAAATATTTCTATGGGTGTACCTTTCTAGAAAAAAATGATAGATTAACATTTTAAAAGAAATTAAGAGAAATATTTCTGAAGTAATTCATTTATAAAAAGTGGCAGTTTGGAATTATTTTTATAAATTAATAATCGTGAAATTTAGGATTATAAGCTTAAATTTCTGAAAGGGAATTTAGGTATTAATACAACAAGGGTGCAATCCACACTTCTTTAATCATAATAATAATAAATATATAAATAAAACTGTTGTTTTATAGTTTAAATCGAAATATTAATGGTGATAAAAATTTTTATTTCATTTTACAGTTGCTATAAAAATGTGTGGTTTCTAATTTAAATCGAAAGTTTTAAAAAAGAGTGACAGTATTTTAAAATTAAACTTTTTCCATTTTAAAAAATTTTTTTAATTGAATTTTGTCTCACTTTTTTAAAACTTTTAATGAGAATTATAAACCACTCTTTTTTTGGAAAGTTTAAAAAGTTTTAAAAATTATACAAATCAATAACACCATAAATAAGCTGGAGTCTCGTAAAGTATCGTCAAGTTCCTAGGTTTTCCAAAATTTAAAAGAATAGGGAAAAATCAAAGATTTGACGAAATTCTTTTAAATTCTGGAAAAGCTAACTGCGGTTTTCTTGAGGTTTTCTATTTTATCTGTTAAGTGTTCTATGTTTTTTTGAGGTTTTATATTTTATTTGTGGAGTGATCTAGTGATTTTTTGAGGTTTTATATTTAGTTGTGAAGTGTTCTAGGTTTTTTTGATTTTTCTAATTATTTGGAAAATCAATAGAAAACCCAAAAAAACCTAACGAAAATATCTTGATTTTGGGAATAAACTGGAAATTAAAAAAAGTCTAACGGTAAACAAAAGTTGTTAATAACTCCTCCCTTAAATAATTATAATAACAAAAATAAATCACACTTTTTTAAAATGACTCATTTTTTTTTTTATTCAAATATATTTTACATTTAGAATTATTACAAAAAACCAAAATATAATGGATTAAAATAAACTTGAGAGGGGGTTTCTAATTTTAAAATAAGACAAATAAATTTATATCTTTGTAAATTAAGAGGAATAAATGTAAAAGATGAAATGGTAAAAATTTTCTTTCGTATTTATTATTGAGAGGAAAAATAATAAATTGAAAAAAATATGAGCTTTTTATTGAAGATATTCACTAATCGTGATTGTTTATTTCAATAATAATTGCTAATTTGGTCGTTTTTACATTCTCTTAATGTTCCAAAGTAAAAAAAAATCAAAAAAAAAAGAAACAATCCCAGATTTTTTACAAGATCTCGTTTTTTTCGCTCAACTGTTAAAATTGGAAAGACTCTGAATTTATGTTAATAAATTCAAAAAATTGTGGAAAAATTTTTTGTTCAATTTACATTTTTGTAAATTAGATTAACTCAACTTTCAAAACAGTTCTTTTGAGAAAGAATATTTCGGAAATCGATAATTTTAAGTTTCTTCACATTTAAACCAATAATTTTTTTTGTTCAAAGCAAAGTTAAAAAAAATCTTTTAAAAAATGGAAAATGAATCAAAAATTTCAAAAATTTATTTGAATTTATCAGTCTTTTCCCCAAAATTAAAAGATATTTTAAACAAGATTATTGGAAATATAGAAGTAGAAGTCATCAAGGCGGGGACTAAGAAAACAGTAAAACCATGAAAATAAATAAATTATAGTTTGGTATCAGATTATTGGGATTAATTTGTAAGGTTGAAAACTCGAAAGTATAGTATTGAAAAAAAATCCCAGACTAGAAAATAATCAGTGACACGATTTTTAATTGTCAATATTAGTAAAATTTAAAATAAAATCCTTTTTATAAATAACCAAATTTTTTATGAGTCTAGTAATAAACCTACCTAAAGTCCATTAAAGTAGGAGTGTCTATTAGAATACCCATTTAATTGTTTGAAAAACCAAAGTAGATCTACTTATTTAAAAAAAAAATAGAGTTTTATAGAGGTTTACTATAAATTTAGACAATCATATTTTTATTCTGGTTTTTTGATTGGTTGAATATTGTTTTGAACACTTGTGATTTAATTAATCATCATTCTAATAAGTGTAAAGTTATAATTTTAAAAAGTTTGATTCTTAAAAAAAGAAATGATTTGATTTTAATCTAAGCAAATTCGACAATTTTACTAATATCAATAATCAAAAATTGTGTCACGGTATTTATTTTCATATCTGGTATTTTTTTCACTACTATACTAATAAGCTTTATTTCATTCATTAAGAATGAATCCCTGAAATCTGGAAAAAAGATTATCGTGTGTTAGGTGTAAGAATATGTTATTTTTATTCTTATCTGCACGATCTTTGACTTTGTAGGAAATGTTAATGTTGGTTCAAAAAAGAAATTTTTCTTTTTTTTTTCCAAAATCCGAATTGAAGAGTTTAAGATTAATTGGCTGGAACTTAAGTTCTAAAAAAATGTTGTTAGTGGGTTGTCAATTGAAATTTTTATTTTACGTTTGATTTTATTTGGGAGCTTTTTAAAAATGTATTTTATAGAGGCAACTGAGCAAAAAGAAAAGAAAAATTTCAACCCAAAAATCAATAGCAAATACCTACCAATCTCTTGGCCTTACACTCTTCAATTCGGATTTTGGAAAAAAAAAAGAAAAATTTCTTTTTTGAACCAACATTAACATTTCCTACAAAGTCAAAGATCGTGCAGATAAGAATAAAAATAACATATTCTAACACCTAACACACGATAATCTTTTTTCCAAATTTTCGGGATTGTTATCCAAAAGTGATTTATTGGGAACTTAAAGGAAGGCAACTTTTTAGTGTTGTTGGAATAATTGTTTGAATTCAATTGAATTAAAAGTTAGTGTGAGCTGTCTTCAAGATCATTTCAATTAGCAATATTTTTTCGAGTAACGAGAAGAAAAAAAAAAAATAAATGTATCGAAATTTAGCAATCAATCAGTCGATTTGTTTTTAAGAGAATACGTTTCCCCAAGTTTGTCATCGAATCAAAGTAAACAAACCAACAACAACAAAAATTATTTCTCCGAATAATTATGAAAAAAAAACAAGAAAAAAAAAAAAAAAAAAGAATTTATGAATTTTCATACATTCATCATAGTGATCAACGAGCATTTCTTTGTATCCTCTCACGTGTAATTGGACTGGGATTTCAGTATCTTTTTTCACAAAAAATTGATAAACGTTTGAAAGTTGTACTGCTTCAGTATTAAGGGAATGGGAAGACTCCCATACATCACATTGAAGCCCTCTTCTTACTTTTGTACCAATATAGTCCCAATTTTTTAAATCAGGAAGTATTTTGATTAATGATTTTGTTTCATCTTGGAAGGAATCTTTAAGGGGTGATCGATCGTGGTTGCTTTCTGTTTTGACATAATTCGAGTTTTGAAAACAGATTTTTTTTGTTTGGGCAACACGGATTTCATAATCGGTTGGTTCGTCTAAACCATACAATGAAAGATCGGTTGCTAAGCCATCATAATATTTGAATTTTTCTCTTTTGTTTGCTCCATCATAGTAGACTTGGATTGGAAAATATTCGTCTTGGGATGGAATAGTAATTAAAACAGTTACATTATAATTTTTGTCCCACTTTGGTGTGGTTTGAGTGAAAGCACAAGAAAATAGAAAAAAAAACAATAACAAAATTAGGAATTTCATTTTTTGAAAAAATGATTTGAAAAATGTTTATTATACAGAAAATTAGGATAGACGATGAGTAAAAAGGAAATACTCATGATTCCCGGAGTTTCAAATTGAGATTAGAATTTGTTGAAATGATAAAATATCTCATAATTGAGAACCTAATTATTACTTTATAGAAATATGTTTTTTCAAGGAAAAAAAAGTTTTTATGAAATTATTATGAGTGACTAAGACCAATCAATAACAGTTAAAAAATTAACCAACACGATGCAAGATAGATAACCAAAAATCAACAATTCAAAAAAAGGAAATTTTAGCAAAAAAGGGCAAAGAGAGACACTCAATTTCCAATTTGAATGGACTAGAATATCTAATTATGAACACAGTTGTATCTGTTTTGAAGTGTCAATTTTTTGCCTGTTTTTGATAACTCGATGATTTTTTTTTTGATTTTTTTCCTATTTGTTATTTTAATCTCAAGAATCTTATAATATCTTAGCTTTGTCAAATCTAGACTGTTTAAAAAATAAACATAAATTAGCTTTGTTCAAATTAAATTCCATTGATTGTATACTTAAAGAAAACAATTTGAGTTTAATAAAAGAAATTTAACCCTGTGGAAATAGAAAATGAGAAACAAGAAATTTTTTTTTAAAAATATGATTTTTTCGAATTAATAATGTTTTTAAACTTTTTTTTGTCAAATTTGATATATGAAAATGATTTTACTAATGAAATTTTTTTCTTTGATATTTGAATTTTTTACTAATTAGGATTCTGATTATAAATAGTTTTTTTTTTATTTTAATTTTTTGAAATTAAACTGTCCTTTTTATATTATTTTTTAATTGAATTTTTTTTCAATTATAGATCCTGCTGTAATTAATTTTTGTTTTTGGAAATCCCTAATTTTTGTTATTTTTGTCATACGATCAGATGAAATTGTTGTTATTTGGATTAGATGGAATTGAGAATTCTTTTAAACTTTTTTTTTAAAATTGAATATTTTAAAAATAAGATCCCCTGAAAACAATTTTTTTTGTTATTTTAATTTTTTGAGATTAAACTGTCCTTTTGCAATTATTTTTTAATTGATTTTTTTTTCAATGATATTCTATGAAATTTTTTTTTGGTATAAGGAATTTTTTACTCAAGATATATAGAATTGGTTTTTTATTATTTTTATTTTTCAAATCTATCTAATTCAATCCCAAATATCATTTTTGAGATTTGAGCTATTCCCTAGGTGGGAAGAGAATTCAAAGTAGCTGACTTGGTCTTAAAGGATTTAAAAAATCTTTAATTCTTTATTGAATATTTGATTATTAGAAAAATTATGAGAATTTTTTTTCGCTTTTTTGAGTTGCACCAGAATTATAAATCCAAAAGGATCATCAGATTTAAAAAAATATTATTTTGTTTAAAAACATTTTTTTTTTGGTTTTTTTTTTTTTTTTCTAAATTGTAGATCTCAAAAAGATAAAATAATTTTTCTAAATAATCTATTTGAATGATTTAAAATTTCTGAAAGGGGATTTGGGTATCATGATATTGAAAGTGTAGTTTAAAATTATACATAAATAATAAAATATTAAAGGATTTTTTCAAAATATATTTAGATTTTTTTTTATTTAATCTTATGTTAAAAGATTTTTCAAATACAAATATTTTTATAATCAAAAACTGGGAAATATTTATTGTAATTGAAGGAAAGAAAATAACAAAATACTTGAAAACACAAATTTTTATTATATTATTATCATACCGAATATTTTTTTGCAATATTCTTGAAAATTTCATCCAGAACCATTTTAATTGAATTTTTTCTAAAATTATTAAGATTTACATCTAATAATTTAAAATTTAATATCTATCAATTAATAAAATCAACCCAACCTATATTATGAACAATATTTATTTGTGTATAATGTTAAAATACTAATTTAGATCAAAAAAAAAAAAAAAATTATTTCAAGTTATGTGGGATGCCAAAAAGTATCTGTTTTCTATTTTATTTGTTAAGTGGTCTAGGTTTTTTTGAGTTTTTCTATTTTATTTATAAAATAAATTTTTTTGTAAATAAACAAAAAAATGAAGAAAAAATAAAGCCATTTTTCCATGATTTAAAAGAATAGAAGAAAATCTTAGATTTTACTCAATTATTTTTGATTTTTGAAAATCTAAAAATTATTTATTTTTTAATTTGAGACATAAAATGAAAATTTAAAAAATATTCATTTTGATTTCTAATTTACTACAAAGTTAAGAGCAATTTTCTCCCAGTTTTGTATTTTATTTAGAAAATTCTTTGGTTTTATGAATACCACTAATTATAAAATAGAAAGATCAAAATTTTAATTTCGATTTCCAAAAAATTACATTTCAAGAATTAAAATAAATCCTCAAAAGATCACAAAACTAAAAGGAAAGGTAATAATTTAAGATGATTTGTTGCAGAACAAAAAATTTGAAATGTTATTTGATTTACAAATTTTTATTTGGAAAGTGGATTGAAAATTTTTATCCATTTATTTTGCAACAAATAGTGATTACAAAACTTGAGTCCGAATAATAAAAAAAAAAATACTTAAAATGTAAAAGTTAAATTTCTATATTGATTTGTAAAATCCTAAATTACCATAATATATATTATATTTACGATGATTTTCAAAATAAAAGGATCAAAATATTTCATTCAGCTTTCTAAAAAAAGTTTGTAAAATCCAATATTTATACGATAATCCCAAAAACTTCAATTCGAAAAAGAAAATTAATAATCAATCAGATGTACAGATTTTAATTATTTTAAAATTTAATTAAAGTTTAAAAAATTATTTAGAAAGCTGAATGAAAATTTTTTTCCATTTAACCTTAATCAAATAGTTTGATAAGAAAATTTGAAAAACATAAATCTTGTACTTTTGTGAAAAAAATCAACTGAGAAACAGATAAAGATATTGATCAATTTTTATAGAACTATCTATTATATAAAAAAATAGAATAATTTGGAGAAAATAATTAATCAAAATACAAAAAAAATCCCAGAATATGATCTTAGATATTATTTAAAATATATGAAACATTGTTTATTTTATCATTATCAAATTTTAAAAAAAAATTGTGATTCTTTAAAAAAATTTCTAAACAAAAATTTAGAAATTAGGTGAGTACCGTAGAGTTCATAAGTTTTTTTATAATTTCAGAAATGAAAACAAAATTAATGAACTTTTCTTTTAATTTCTAAAATTAAAAAAAAACATAATGGTGGTTTTGTGGGATTCAAAAGAATGAAGAAATATCAAATATTTTTCTCTATTCTTTTAAATTTAAAAAAAACTATTATCTCCCTTTTATATTTGTGTTTTATTTCGACAATCTATCAATTTTTCAATCAAAAAAGCTACTAGAAAGTACCTTCAAGTGTTGTAGAGTGCCTTCAAGTGCCTAGGTTTTCCAGAATTCAAAAGAAAAGTGTAAAATCTTTGATTTCACTCAATTCTTTTAAATTATGGAAAAACAAACTGCGGTTTTCTTGAGGTTTTCTGGTTTTATTTGGCTTATCAATAGATTTTCGTTTGGTTTTTTTACTTTAGAAATAAACCGAAAATTTTAATAAATTTTCTGTTTATTTCTAAAGTAAAAAAACCTAGAACACTTCACAAATAAAATAGAAAACCTCAAAAAAACCTAGAACACTTCACAAATAAACAGAAAACTCAAGAAAACCTAACGGCGCTCTACCAAAATTCAAAAGAATAGAGTAAAATTAAAGATTTTATTCAATTCTTTTTAATTAAAAAAAAAAATAACGGCTCTAAGAGTCAATTTATTCCCCCCCTTACAAAAAAAAAATGTGATTTAGAAATTATCTCTCAATTGTCATTTATTTGTTTGAAATTCGATCAGAATAAACTTTTTATTTTTTGTTTATGTTTAACCTCGATTATAGAGGTATTTGCTTGTCTTTCTAATCAAAGAATGGGGTATGTGCAAATAGATTCAAAACAATTTATTAAGTTTGATAATCTTTTGAACTACTATTTAAGGATTACAATCCCTGAAATTTGAAAAAAGATAATCTTGTGTAGTTTGTTACCACTTGTTAATTTGGTTCTTAGCTAATGGATCTTGGACTTGATACAGATTTTCATAATGGTTCAAAATGGCAATTTTTGACAATTTATTTTTTTTTTTTTCCGAATTTCGAATTGAAGACTTTAAGATTAATTGGTTGTAACTCAAGTTATAAAAAAATGTGGGTTGTAGGTTGGAGAAAAGAATCTTGATTTACTTTTATATCAATTAGTCAAATGAAAAAATTGCATTTTTTAAAAGCTCCCAATAAAACCAAACTTAATTAAAAATTTCGATCATCAACCTACAAACCACATTTTTTTATATCTTGAGTTACAACCAATTAATCTTAAAGTCTTCAATTCGAAATTCGGAAATAAAAACAAATTGTACAATATTATCTTTTTGAACCACAATTAAAACCCAACCAAGTCCAAGATCCATCAGCTAAGAACCAAAATAGCAAGTGGTAACAAACTACACAAGATTATCTTATTTCAAATTTCAGGGATTGTAAACCTTAACATCTACTCGAAGCAACAAAAGAAAATTGAACAAAAAAATTATAAAAATCTAAATTGTCTCAAATAAAAAACAATGACTTTTAAGTTTAACAAAATATAATCATACCCAAACCACAGAGATTCTAGTAAGGAGTTTTCAAAAAATGATCTAAGAATCATTTTTTCATTTTATCTTTTTTTATTCTCTTTCACAATTCATTACTAGTTTGAGTTATTTTTTTTCATGGCATCAGATCTTACATCTTTTTTACTTTTTTGTATGAACAAGTTTTCCTTTTTTTTTATCAAATCAAAATAACTATTCTTTCAGTCTACTAACTTTTTTAAAACTATTTTCTTATTAATTTTTTCCAATTTTGAATCTTAGCTAACAACAACCCAGACTCACAATTAAATTTTTTCAGTCAATTTAATGAGTTAAATTATGGTTTGCCCAATACAAAGCTGAAAAAAAAAGAAAAAGAAAAAGAAACAGAAACAGAAAAAGAAAAAGAAAAGAAAAAGAAGAACGAAAATAAGGAAATAAAAAAAGAAGTAAATAAAGAACAACAAATGAAAGATCTCGTAAAAACAGAAGATGAAAGGAATTATTCAAAATTTAATGAGCAAATAGAGTTTTATAAAAAAGATTTTCAGAACCTTAAAGCAACACAAAGGAAACAAACGGAATATTTAAAAAATATGCTCCAAAATCAAGAAAACAAAAGACAAAGTTTGTTAAACCAAAAATCTGATCTTTGCTTAGAATTAAGAACATTAAATGTCTTAATTCGATCAGAATCTTTTCAAAATTACTTTAAGGATCAAAATTTAACAAAAACAGAAACAATTTCAAAAACACGAAATAATATAGAAGAATACACAACACTTCTAAGTCAAGTGAATTCTTTAAAAAGACATAAAAAAATACTTTACAAAAAAGAAAAAGGAATGAAAAAAGAAAAGCAAAGTTTAAATAAGGAATTAATTCCAAATTTGGAAAAGAGTGTATACAACTTGCTTGTAAAAAGTTCTGATTTAAATAATCTTGAAGAATTAAAAAGAAGACAATTCAAAAATAAGTTATTTAAACAATTACAAAATGTTAAAAAATGTAGTGAACAAAAAATTGGTTGGTCTGAGAAATATTCAATAACAAAATCGGATTTAGAAAAAAGAATGCAAAACCAGAAATCAAAGGAACAAAAGCTTTTAAAAGAACTATCTATTCAAAAGCAAAAGACACAAAAAATAAGAAGCTTGGCTTTAGATTCATCAATACAATTCGAGCAATCTTTGCATTCCTTTGACGCAAAAATTAGTTGGTTAAATAACACCAAAAGTCTATTATTAAAAAAAATCTCATCATCAAAATCATCGTCATTGCCTTTGTCAACTTCGTCGTCTTCACTGTCTCACCAGGAATCGAATTCAAAATCATTAAAAACAAAAACATTTTTATGCAACAAAAAGAATTTTCTAATAACTTATGATTTTGATTCTTTATCCTCAAGCTTGAAATTCAATTTATTATTCGGCAATATCCAGAGTAATGAATTATTTCAAATTCGGAAAAATAAAGAAATTGAAAAAAAAAAATTTTTAAGAAAAGAAATTGAAAAATTAAAAAAAAAAAAATTAGAATTAGAAAAACAAATAAAAAACTTTCAATTAAATCATATAAATGCCAATGATCAAATAAAAAAAATATCTGATCATAATAAAAAATTAAATACATTTATAAATAAATTAAAAAATGAAAATCTTTTATTAATAAAAAAGCAAAATCAATTAACAAATCTAAAAAATAAAATTTCAGAAAATGAAAAACAAATTGAAAAATTCCAAAACCAAACCAACCAAAATAATCAAATAATTTTAAAATATAAAAATGAACAAGATTATGTTACTGAGAAGTTGCCAATTGAACAAGAACAGCAAATCGAAGAACTTGAACAGCGATTAGAAGAATTGCAATCAAAAGAAAGTCAATTAAGAAAATCCAGTAAAAAAGAAAGATGGAAAGTTGAGAAGGCTATTTTTAAGCAACGTAGAGAAAATGAATTATTAAAAAAAAGAAAAAATGAATTATTATTAAAAAATCAAAATATTGAACAACAAGATTTAAATAATGAATTTGAAAATAAAAACAAAAACGATACAAAAGAATTAATTAATTTTAAAAACATTACGAATAAATTCTTATCAGAAACATTTGAAATATTGAAGATTCCAAAAAACGATGAAAATGGTTTCCAAGTTAATGATATTGAAAAATATTTTAACATTTTATCTCATTCTTATTCAGAAAAAATTAAAGAATTAAAAATATTAAACCAAAAAAAAAAATAAATACTATTGAAAAGTACACAAAAAAATCCTGTTTTTTTAAAAATATTATTTTTCATCTGTTCTTTGTGAAAAAAAAAAAAAAAAAAAAAAAAAAAGATCTCAATTTTTAAAAATAATATCTTGAGTACAGTTAGTAAATTTAAAATCAAGACAATAGAGTAGTCGATAATAAAACATTTCATGAAAAGGTGATCTTACCTGAGCCCCACCGTTCAATTGTGTATAATTACAAAAAATACAAAATTCATTTAGTTAAGATAAAACTGGGCATGGACTTAGAAAAAGAAAGGTAAACATATGAATAAAAAATAGAAGAAGAAATATTGTTTGAAAAAAGCGAGAAATCCAAGTTTTAAAAAGTGTTGTACAAACTACTAAAAATTGATGAATTATGCAGTTACAAGGTGCATTTATAAAACATTTAGTCTCTACTTTTTTAAAGCGTTTGTATTAATTTAAAATTCTGTACTTGGGGGGAATTTAATGCTTAATGAGTATTTTTTTTTTTTTTCTTTTTGATTAGCTAATTTCAAAATTAATTATCATTATAATTATCTAATTAAAATGCCAAGAATGTAGAAAGGAAATAACCCTAAAACCAAGAATCTGTTATTATTTTTTTTAAAAAATTTTTCCAAATAAATTCATGTTTTTTTTATTTACCGAAATTATAATTTTCATTCAGGAAATATATGGGTTTTTGAGTGTAATTTTTCAAGAAATTATAAAAATCACCGAAATTTGAAAGAATTTTTAAGATTTATATTAAAAAATAATGTGAAAAATTAATGATGGTTTTAAATTAGTTTTTTATTATTTCACCATTTGAGAAAACTGGAAAGTTATTTTTCTTATTAAAAAGCAATACAATCAATAAATTCCATATTTATCCAAATATACAATCGTATATTCATTCACAAATGGTCAAATAGAACTAATCGAACTTTTCTTATGATTTAGAAGAAGGAAATCCCATTTTAATCAAAAATAAAAAAAAAAAAAAAAAAATCACTGGATTGAAACCATCTTGAGAAGGATTTAAAAAATAGATGAAATAAACTAGATTGAATGTAAAAATATCGATAAAGAATAGAACAATGGATATATACATGATAATAATATTATTTCAATACATGATAAAGTAGAATATCCACAAGATGAAAAAGAAAAGCTTTAATTGTAAAACATATATTAAAATTAGCCAATTTTAGACAAATTTGGATAAAAAAAAAATTATCCAATAACCATAACTCAACAATAAATATCTTTAGAATAAAATCTTTTTCAAATGATTTGGATAAATAAATAAAAAAATTACAAAAGGGGGTAGATTTCAAAATAAACCCAGGTTTTAAAAAAATTGATGATATTGATCACTTCATATGAGGACATAAAAGAGATGAAAAAACTAGAAAATTATCAAAAGAAGTGCTCAAAAAAAAAATTGATTTTATGATTGTTACTAAAGTGTAGTGGTGTAAATAACTCATGTTGACAACCTTTAACTCATCATAAAAATTTAACTCCTGTTTTTTTTTCAGACTTGGGTATCTTGAAAGATTAGAAGGGCAAATATATTCGGTTCAGATTTAAAGTGGCTTCAGAAGTTAGATTTTTGATAAATGTAAAAGTTTCAAAAATAACAAATACTTTTGGTACTAAATATATGGTGAGAATTTTAAATATATCTGAGATTCCAAAAAATGCTTTTTATATAAAAATTCAAAAAAAAGATCTGGATCTCAATTTTTTTGTCAAAATATTACTATTTAATCTTTCAATATCTTCATAATTCTTTTTTAACTTTTGTTATAAGAACTTTGTTTCTTGTTTATTTGTTGTTTTCATGATATTAGTTTATTTTTTTTATTTTTAAAGTTAGTAAAATTTTCTTTGTAGGATCAAAATTCTCATAATGGGTTACTGTAAAAAATATGTGCTCGAAGACAACATTATGTATGCAGATTAATTGTTGAAGAAAATGAACTTAAAAGAAATTTATGAAATCATCAGAGAATATTTATTTATATATACTACTCAACAAATTTGAAGAAAAAAAAAATTGCACTTCTAAATTATTGGATTCTTATAGTTATATAAAGTTGCTTCAATTTGAACAACTTAAAACATGTATCTTAGCAAATTGTTGAACTCAAATTCTTTCTTTTTTATGTTCTAAACTGCAATTCACAGAAAAAGTTACAGTTTAAAATGAAAAATTCATTTTTTTTTAATGAATCAGCCAAAACGACGATTGTTTAGAAATAAGATAAATAAAAAACTTTAGATTAGAGTTGATATACAGAAAAGAATTGTTTGAACAAAAATATCGATTTTTGAAAATATTAAAATGTTAAAAACAATATTTTCGGCCCCATTTATTGGACCATCGAGTACAAAATTTCTGAATTTCTTTGGAAAATTAAAATTGTTGACTATAAGATTTTATAAATAGTAAATGGTAATATTTTGAAAGAAATTGTAATGTTTACAGTTTTATTAATGTCAATTAGGGGTTTTCAAGCATTTATTTTTCAAAATTGATTTTTTTAATATCATAAAAAAAAAAAAAAAAAAAAAGCAAAAATTCAAAAACAAAAACCAAAATAAAAAAAGATTTTACTAAATGAGAAAAAATGATTTTGAAATAAAAATTGAAAATTTATCTTGAGAAGAATAATGAATTAAACTTAGAGAATATTGTCTATTTATTCATTAAAATTGGACCCCTTCGACTAAAAAAGAATATATTTTTTGTTTTTTGTTTTGAATTTAGAGCCACATTATCAACCTTATTTTAGAAAACTGATCAAACTTTAAATTTATCCCAATGGCAATGTACATACACAGTTTAAATTAATAATTTAGAATGTCCTCATTCCAAAATGCCCTCTTTTATAATAATCAAAGGTTTTCTCACACTAATTATTAATAAAAAATCCAAATAAAATTTTTATTTTTTACAATTATTTGATCTCAATTCTTTCAAAGGACTTTTATTTTTTTAATTAGCTTATTACTTAAATTTTTGGTAATAAAGTTAAAACACAAACCAATACACTGAAATCTTCCTTTTTTTTTATTTGGATAACTATGTTTCTTATTTTAAGACTACAACTTATTTTTTTTACTGATCGTATCAAGGAATGAACTATTTTGGAATGTATTTATTTCCTCAAAAACAAAAAACGTAAATGGTTATAGCCACTGTTTTAAAAAAAATACAAACCAAAAAAAAATACTTAAAGTAGTACTTCAAATTTTCTAATTCGCTCTTTTAACCCTAATAAAAAAAGTTTTTTATAACATGTTATAAACATGTTGTAAAGGTTATATATACGTCTAAACTATTAAAAAAATTTAATAATAACAACTTTTAAAACATAAATGTTTGTTTATAAAATGTGTTATAAAATTTGTAAAATGTTATATGCCTGTTATAAGAATATTCTTTTCAAAAAATATTGAAAAAATCATCATATAAAAGGAACTTTTGTTATATAAATGTTATCTAAATGCGACAAAAAAAGTTTTTTATTAGAGTAAGGAGTTTTGGTAACATTTGATTAAAATTTATGTCATCAGTTTTTTAAAAAAACGGTAATTATGAATAATAATTTTGAAATTATATTTTGTTCTATAATCAATAAATTATTCCCAATTCAAATTTACAATAAAATATCAATATCTTAATTCCAAATTTAATTATAAAATAAAAACAAAAAAAAAAATAAATTAAAATTAAATGGTTCATATTTAATTTCTTTTTCAAGTAAAAATCATCAAAACAATAAAAATATCTAATGATTTTATCAATTTTTCCAGGTTAAATCCCAAAAATATAATTTTATAAATACTGAAAAAAATAATAAAAAAAAAATAATATGAAAAAAAAAAAAAAAAATTATCTTCGATAAAAATACTTTTTAAAATTAAACCATAATTGAAGGGTTCCTCTTACAAAAGTAAATCTAAACGCTCTTCTTCTATTAGTTTCCCAGGGTCGGTTTAAAATTTTAAACGCGATGTCTTCATAAGGAGGCCCAGCCGAAAATTTGATTAAAATAACTTCTTTTGAATCGGTCGGATAAAGTTTAAAGGTGGGAGACACGGATTTTTCGATGAGATCTGGGTAAAAAATATTAAATTTATATCCCTTAACTGTTTTTGGAGGTGGGTTTTCTTTTGAGTAATGGACGCGGTTATATCGATTCCAATTAAAGCCTAATTTCACTCTATTATAAAATTTAGGTTTTCGTGGGCGATATTTGTCATTAAAATTATAAAAATCTTTTTGCTCTAAATTTACACCTTTTTCTCCCAATTCTGAAGCTACTTCGGTATACCCGACACTTCCAAGATTAAATTCCTGATCGCCAAATTGCTTGCTTGTTTCGTTGCCGTTAAAGGTTTGCTCCCTTAATTTTTGATCTTTAATATTTTGATCGTCAAGAGTGTTAAACATTTGGTATGGATTAATTGGCTGGATGTCTTCTCCCCCATTATAATTATTAATGGTTTTAAGATCGTCTTTTTCCTCTTCTTCTTCGGCGCCAATTTGTTTGTCTGTTTCTAAATCCAATGAAAATCCTAAATTATTAGTGATCATTGATTGCTTTGATTTTGTTTTTTTTTCTAAAATGTCTAGTTGTGCTTGCATGGTCTTTAATAGTTCGTTTTCAATATTTTGTTCAACACTTTGTTGCTTTTTTAAAATCGTTTCATTTCCTTCTTCTTCTTTTTCTTTTTCTTTTTCCTTCTCCTTCTCCTTCTCTTTCATTTTTTGTTCCTTTTTTTTTCTTTTCTTTTCTTTTTTCTTTCGTTTTTTTTCTTTTTTTCTTTCCTTTTTTGATTTTTTCTTTTCCTTCTCCTTCTCTTTTTCTTTTTCTTTTTCTCTTTCTTTCTCTTCTTCATCACCATTTTGTTCTATGCCGTCCTCATTGACTTTTTCAATTTTTGATAATTTTTCGAATTGGATTTTTAATCTTTTTTCATGCTCTTCCTTAATGAAGGCCTTTGCCTTAGAGACTAATAATTTTTTTAATACTTCTTCCCAAAATTCCGTCCCCCCAAAGCTTTTGTTGGATTCAAGAGTTTGTTTAATTTCTGTTTCCATCTCGATCAATTCCTTTTCACTTTTGCCCTTGAGCATTGTTTTTATTTCCTTTTCAAATGTCGAATGGACGACTTGTTGGAAGCCCGTATTTGATTCGGCATTTAATTCCATAAGCTTTTTCGCCTTTTCCTTTGTTAACAACAGCATGGCTTGCCAGATTTCGTTATACTCCTTGTCCCATTTCAGGAACAAATTTATGTTGTTAATCAGCCTCTGGAATTCTTCAATTGTCGTGATCCCTTTCAAGACTTTGTAGGGCTCATCAATTTCGATTTCAAACTCGTTATAAAACACAATGTTTTTCGCAATAGAGTCAATGGGCTGCTCTCGGGTTTCTTTGATCCTTGTCCTCGTTCGGTACCACAATTGGTTTTTTTTAAACTCGTCCTCGCTTTTTTTTAACTCCTTCAATTCCAGATCAGTCTCATTCCGTATCATGATGGCTTCCTGTTCTTCCCAGAGCTCCCTTTCAATTTGCCTCTTCTTCCTTTCTTCACGAACCTTTTTTAATTCGTCAAGCACCTTGATTTCTTCCTCTTCTTTTTTTTCTTTGCTTTTGAAATTTTTTTTGGCATCCCTTTTCTTCCAAACAAACGAATCGGTCAACTTGGAGTCTCCAAAAGGATTGTCTTCGTCAGTGTAGCCAACAATTTTTTCTTTTCTCATCCTTTTTATGTTTTGGATCTCATTCTCTTCCGCTTGCTTTTTTATTAATTCTTTGATGTACTCGTCATCTAATTCCGTTTCATTGAATTTGGTTTTTCGTTTCCTTGATTTTTTTTTGTCTTTTTTTTTTGATCTTTTCGACATCTGGATTTTTTGTGTGCTTTTTGGGAATTAATAAAAAAAACAAGGTTAAAACAAAAAAATACAGAAAAATGATTTTAAGTCTTGAAAAATCTTCTTCTTACTCGTTACTGATTGATAGAAATAAAGTTCTTGTGAGTTCATGATCTTTAACTAGTTGATATTTTGGAAAAATTATTTGAAAAAGTTGGTTATTGAAAATAAAATTTCAGTTCTTTTTACTTTTATTAGGAGGTTGGTTTGGTTGAATTTTATTGGTATTTTTTTGCAAAATAAACCTATTATTCAGAAAATAAATGATTTATGTTTTTCATTATTTAAGGGAGGATAGCGAAATCCTTTTATTTTCGATTCAGTTTTTTATAATTTTAAAAGTCTTTTTTTTTTCAAGATTCAAACATTTCTTTCTTTGTCACAAGCGTATATAAAAATTACAACTGTTTTTTTACTGTTGTGAATAAAAAAAGAAACAGGGTAAAAAAGTTCAACATGGTTTTTCAGTGGGAACATTAAGAGAACTGAAAAGTAAAATCAATTAAAAGAATAAACCAATTAACTTACAATAATAATCCATTATATTATTTTATATCAAACACTCAAATCCAATTTTAATCTACTTTATTATTAAAATTGTTGTAGTGGTTTTGGAGATCTCAAAAATAGTCAATTTTTTGAACAAATTTTTAATATTTTATCAACCAAAGAAAAAACCCTTCAAACTAAAGGAGAGTATTAAAAAAACTGATATTGTGACTAATGCTTCGTTTTGTCTTTATTTATTTATTTATTCTTTTTTTAATTGATCTTAATTTTCATTATCAGTAATGTTCCCCAATTTAAAACCGTGTTTCACTTTTTTTCCACAATGATTAGAATAATATTTAGAATATTTGTTTTTTAAAACTATTGGATCAATAAATAATTCTTTAATAGTCAAAATAATTTGTTACACGCCAACAGAAGTTTATGCTATGTTTTTGTTCTTTGAGTGGTTGTTTTTATTATAAAACATGATCTGTTTTGGGTTTTCAGTAACCGAGAAAAGGAAAATTGAAGAAAACAAAAAAGATAATATAAGAACAAATTTTATAAATTCTGGACACAATTATTTCTTCAATAATTTAAATTATATCACCACCCATCAACTAGTTAACACCAAAAAAAAACATTTTGGTGAATTAGAACATGATAAAATATTGAAAGAAAAATGAAGTGAAAAAAAAAAATTATTTTTTTTTTTAAAAATTATCAAAAATTCTAGATAAGAAATTATATGAAAAAGTTATTCTTAGAAAAAATACACAGAAACTCTTCAACATGACTAATCAAAATTATGAAATTTACTGTGCTTGTTGGGTATTTTTTATCAAAGCTCTTATGGTTAGAAAACTTCAGGTAATAAAGAAAAAATAATAATAATAAAGTGAAAACAAAAAATTTTTTAAATAATAAAAAGGGATAGAAATTCGGGAACCCAGTGCACCACTCTTCAGAGTTGTGGAATACCAATTATTAATCACGGAATGTGGAATTTTTATCTATATTCTTGCTAAAAATATTTCTATCGGGTTTTTGCTCCTCCTTTGTATTCAGTACATGGATAGTTTCTATTTCTTCATGAAAATGATAAATTTATTTTTTATATTAATAGTTTAATTATTTTTCTTCTTCTCTTTTTTTTATTTGATGATCTTTCTTGGTTTACTCCTTTCTATAAATAAATAAATAAAAATTATTTTTTTTTTTAAGTTTATTTTTTAATTTTTAGGATTTTTCAGAATATGACAATAATTAAAAAAAGTTTGTGATACTTTTTTTCATTTGATCACACAACACATCAAGTGTAGAGTTTCGTTTTAAAAATTATCAACAATAATAACACATATATCCCAAATTGTTGTGGGATAAGATCTTTTTGACATTGCTTGACATTCCTGTTCATATTGATGTATTCTTTTTGCAAATTCAATTAACCGACAAAAAATTTTCAATTTTTTTTGAACAATAGATCCTAAATTTGTACTGTGTTATTTTTAACATCTTTTAAAGGATTCTTCAAATTTTTTCTCAAAAATAATGAAGAAACGTGTAATAATCTTTTTCAAAATCTTACTTGATTAAATTTTAATTATCAATCTTCTAATTCAATTTTTTTTTAAAAATCAGATTGTGTTTAAAAAAATTTTTTAATCAAAAATTTTTTTATATTTGGAAGAGAAATTATTTTATTACTGTTTATTTGTTGAAAATATCAAAATTTTTTATTCCAATTTCTTAATAATTAGCCAGGGGTTTTGAAATTTATTTTTATGCTTTAAAAAGGTGAAAAGGGGAGGAATTAATTTCTAATACAAAAAAATTGGCTTAAAAACTTGATCTCAAGAAAATATCTTACGATTGATCATCAATTTTAAAGAATTTAAATTTTGATAGAAAAAATACTTACTTTTTTAAAAATTAAATTTAAAATGTATTTATTTTCAAAAAAAATAACCGTTTATTAGATTACAAAACAATTTCTAATCCTTTCTGAAATTTAAAAATAATTAAAAGTATCTCAATTTTTTATAAGTTTGAAAAAAAAAATTGTCTATAATTCTTATCTTTTCTAAATTTCAATTTTTAAGGTGGTTTGGTTCTTTCTATTTTTTTTTTTTAGGTGTTTGGGGGGTAAAAGTAATAATAATAAAAACAATTATTAGAATTGATAGAATTGTTCATAACCAAATTTTAAAAAAACAAAAATTTCAAAGAAAAAAATTTTACTTAAAATCTATAATTTATAGAGTTGAAATAATTCAAAATTTCCAAATTAAAACTAATTTTAGTAACATATTTCATTTTATCGATATTTGTTCCAATATTTCGAGTTTTTATGAAAAAAAAAAAATAATGTATTGATTCTAATGTTCAGCGTAAAGGGGGATAACAGCCAAGATATTAAACATGAGGGGTAAAAAAAATATATCCAATGAATTTTTTATTTTTTTTTTTATTATTTTTTTACTCTCTTTCATTTTTGAAAACTAAATTGAGTTTAAAATACTTTAATGAATATAAATAAAAGGTTCTTTTTGACTACTCTTTGAATTAGGAATCACAAGTTTATTCACTTCAAAACTCTCTCTTTAAAAGATTGAGCGCTCTAAAGCACTTAACTCTTACCAATTAAATATCCAACTAATTCATTTCTTTATTTTACTTTCTCTTTTATTATCTTTGTTTAGAAATAAATGGTTTTCTTTTCTTTTTTTAAATGAAAAGGTATCCAATGAACTATAATCTTGTCTATATTATAACCAGGAGAAAAAATATTTATAAATATAGAATTTCGGGAACTATCATCAAATGCCTAGTTTTTATTAAAAAAAACAAAAAAATAAATTAATTACAAACAGGTCGTAATTTTATGGAATAACCTCTTTTCAATAATAATAAAAAATAATTAAATATTTTTTTTTCAATAATTTGGTAGTTTTTTTCACAAATTTTTTAAGTAACCATATTGGAAAGAAAGTAAAACCAGGAAAAACATTCCAACATAATTTTTATTTTGGGAACATTATTAAAAAACTCAAAATGTAAAGTAAGATCAAAAAACCAGGAAAAAATAAATAATTTACAACAAAATAAACGATTTAAACACAATATCTGTTTTTGTAATGCTGTCTTTGGTATGTTTGGTTTTTCTTTAATCTAATCGATTATTAAAAAAAAAGTTGAAAAAATTGACTATATTTGCTATCTCGAAAAAGAACTCTAACAATTTTGATTATCAAAGGAAAATCAAAAATGATATTGTTGATAATAATATAATTAATTATTCTTTTTTGGGTCTTTTGTTATTTCTTTTACCATTTAGGAAAAAAAGTTAAAGAGGTTTTTTCTTTGGAAACGCAAAAAAAACCTTCAAATTAGAAGTAAGATCAATAAAAAATAGAATAAATAAATAATTAAAGACAAAAAGAAGGATCCAACATACTAAAAGTTTTTTTAATACTCTCCTTTAGTATGTGGGGGTTTTCTTTGATCTAATCAATTAATTAAAAAAAAGTTGAAAAAATTGACCTTATTTGCGATCTTGAAAAGCAACTTTAACAATTTTAATAATCAATTTAGATTTAAATTGTAATTTTTGCTATGGTTGTTTATCAATAATAAAATGGGTTATTATTTAAAGTTAATTTGTTAGAACTTTTAATTGATTTTACTGTTCATTTTCAGTTAGGTTTTTAAGTATAAATTGTGTTGATCTTTTTTTCACAAACAGTGATGATTCTTTTTTTACTGAGATTTGAAGCCAAGTTTTTTGTATTAGAAATTATATTTAACTTTTTCCCTTTTTTTCAAAACCTCACTCAAAAATTTAAAAGCCCCTGTCTACCTACACCTCCGAAAACGGAAATAAATAAATTTGACTATTTCATGTCACACATAATATTAAGATTATTTCTCTTCCAAATAGTAAAACATTTTTTCAACAATTTTCGTTTTTTTAATGAATCTTGACTCAAATACAAACAACCTTATTTTTAAAACAATAGAATGAGAAGATTGGTAATTAAAATTTAATCAAGTAAGATTTTGAAAAAGATTGCTACACGTTTCTTCATTATTTTTGAGAAAAAATTTGAAGAATCCTTTAAAAGTTGTTAAAAATCACTTTTTATGATTTTTTTTTCGAAATTTTGGATAATTTCCGAGTTAGTCTTATCAAACCACATTTCAAGAAAAAAAAAAATAAAATCTTTAAAAAAAAATTCCTCAACAAATCATTTTTCATTTTTTAAATTACCATCAATTTAAATTTAAACTAATATTTTATAAATTTATCACTATACTGTTGTTACACTTATTTGTATTTCAACCTTTTGTTTATTAAATATCTATTCAACTATAAATGGGTTTGTTTTTGTTTTTGTTTTTCCATCTTTTAAGTTTTCTTTTGAAATCTCTCAAAACACAAAATTTCTTCGTATCTCTTCTTGCCTATGAAAATGAACACTACAAAATTTGAAAAACACAAAAGGAAAAGCGATTTCAAAATTAAAAAAAAAGATCTTTGGAAAAAAAGAAATGAGGCTCTTGATGTTGGGTCTTGATGCTGCAGGTAAAACAACTGTACTTTATAAACTTAAGCTTGGACAAAGTGTTACTACAATACCGTAAATATTCCACTTACAAATAAATTAAAAACTTTTCAAAGTACAAACCTTTTATTCACTTTTTTTTTCAATTTTATTATTTAATTTTTTTTTGATGTCCTTATAGAACTGTTGGTTTTAATGTTGAAACTGTACAATACAAAAATGTGAAATTTAATGTTTGGGATGTAAGTATTCCCTCTTCGTTTATTGTTTTTTTTCTTCCTTTCTGTTTAACGTTGTGTTAAATTGCAAACATAAATTAATTGTATCAAACTGACGATCTTTCTTTTATTTTTTTAACTCCTCACCAATTTGGCTCTCTTTGTTCTTCGTTAATTAAAGGTTGGTGGACAAGAAAAAATTCGACCTCTTTGGAGACACTATTTCACTGGTACACAAGGTTTGATCTTTGTTGTTGATTCCAATGATCGAGCAAGAATTGACGAAGCAAGAAACGAACTCCACAAAATCATTTCGGATCGAGAAATGCGAGAATCCTTACTCCTTGTGTTTGCAAACAAACAAGATCTCCCAAATGTAATGACCCCAGCCGAAATCACAGAAAGATTGGAATTACATAAATTAAGAGACAGAAATTGGTTTGTCCAACCAACTTGTGCCATTAACGGCGATGGTCTATTTGAAGGATTAACTTGGTTGTCCACAAATATTAAAGACAAAAAAAAATAAATGTAACAAAACAATCAATTTTATCAAGTTTACTCTCTTTATTAGGCTTTTTTGATTTTCTTCATTCTTAATTCTGAGATCTTTTTTGTCAATGAAAATGCAGATCTTGAAGACACCACCCAACTTTTTATACCTCATTAATATTTTTTCTTAGTCCTTCTCTTTTAACAGATGATGAGTTTCAAAGTTTTTTGATCTGAAAAAATTTTTACAATAAAATAATAGCACTGCTCAGATAATTTTTATATTTTTATTTTTGTAAAGTTTTTTTAATTTATTATAAGGCTCTTAATCAAGACAAATATCAGTTTTGTGTCTCAAGGAAAAAAAAATATCAAATCACTTTTAAAGAGAAATTGTCACAAAACTTCTCATTTTCGAATATTTTTTGATGTTTTTTTTTATTGATTTCAAAAAAGAAAAAAAATTAATGTAAAAAATAGATTGATTTTAAAATTACATTAAACCAAGATTTAAGCTTTTTCAATTTTACAAATTTGTGTTTTACTTGGAACCATTATTAGAATTGAATTTTTTGGGATTTAATTGTTTCTCAGATTTTTCTTTTCATGTAAAATTGGATTTAGGTTATCTGTAATAGGTATTATCTTGGTTTAACTACTTTCAATTCAACCCTATCTTTGTTATTTAGTGAAAAATCAGTCTATTATTATTGAAAAATTAAATTTCTCTCCCTTTTTACCATTAAAATACTATATATATATATATATATATACATATATATATATTCTTCCCTTTAATAATTTTGTTCTTAATTGGATCTATTTTTGTTTTTTTCTTAATTTTAGAATAATCAAAAAATTGAACATTTTTCAAAAAATCTCAATTATCAATGTACATATTTTTTATTTTCGCAATTTTGTTTTTAAAAATATGAAAACTAATAACAAACAGATTGCTTACTTTTGATTATTTTAGATAATCAAAATATTAATCGATAATAAAAAATTTAAAATTTGATAAAAAGGAAAAGGGCATTTATATTGAATTTTTATTTACATTCATCTTCTTTGAATTCAAAAAATTGCAATTGTGATCAAAGGAAACACTTGTTTTATAAAATTATATTCAAATTTGATAACAATTATTTTGATTTGTTAATTCTAATAATTTTAAGATGAGGATAATGTCATTTTTACTTAAGAAAATTGGAATTCAATATAAAATTTCCATGAAATATCGAAAATTTTTGAGTTTATAATTAATATATAAGTTAAATTTCAAAAATAGGGGCAGATTTTTTATCAGAAAAAAAATTTTTAAATTGTAATTTTTTGAATAATAATATATTTTGCTAAAGTATTTAGAGATAATAGCCAATATAGTTTCATCAATAAAAATATTGTGTAATCATCGTATTTTTTAAAAGACAAATAAAAAAAGAAAAAAATAATTATAAATAAAGTTTGCCCCTGATTTTGAAATTTGACTTCTTAAATAAAGTTTTCAATTGATTAATATAAAAAACTTTTAATAATTCGAAATGTCACAAGATCACAAAAAAAAAAAAACAGTGAGTACTTTCTTTATATAAATTATAATCAAAATTTTTATTAAGAAACGTGGAATTTAATCCTTTTGACTCTTTTTGAATAAGTTTTGTTAGAATCCTTTTGAAAAAAATCCAATTTCCATCTTTAATATTGATCGTAATTTTTGAGATTCCCTACCTTTTGATATAAAGGGATGAGCTTCACCAAAGATTTCTCTATAAGTAAAGTATATTGTTATTGTGTGTAAATGATATTAGTGCATACAGGCTCAAATAGCTATAAAGAATCTATTATTAATCTTATCGCACGAAAAATTATTATATTTTTTACTAATGATCACTATTAAAAAAGTTTCATATGGGAAATTTTTTTTTGTTTCCTATTCTCAAATCTCAAAATAGAAACTCAAAATAATAGTTTTCCAGTTTTTAATAATTCATATTTAGAACTTCCAAAAGTGACTATTTTTATAATTTTTTAATTTTAAAGATTGGCTTAATATTTTGAGAATAAAAACCCAAAAACTGATTAGTTTTGTTTTTATTTTTATAAAGCTAATTGTAACATCAATATATTTTTAGATTTTGAAAATAATTGGTCAAAAGAATCTATTGGTTAATTATTTAATTTTTGAATAAAAATTGAATATTTTAGATATTAATCTACATTACGCCACAAATTTAAGAAAGGTATATTGTGACTTTTGGATATCTGGATATTGATATTCGACCTTTAAATTTATTGTGAAATGAAGATTTTTTTCTCAAATTCTTCTATTTTTTAGTAATACAAAGATCATTTTTAATTGATGAGATCAACATAATTACTACTTGACTAATAAATTTTTTTAGAGACATTTGAACCATGGATCACTACTGTGGTTTACACCTAATAACAACACACTTTAATCTTAGACTTCTTCTTGGTAGACGCTAATCCCTTAATTTCCAAAATCTAAAACGGATCATTTTTTGTATTTTTATTCATTAATCAAATGGATCCTAACATCCAAAATTTTCTTATTGTTTTTTGCTTGCTGGTTCCGATTTATTTCTTTTTAATTCTTTTTTCTGTAAAAAGAGCATATTCGCTCTCTTCTGTTGATCGAAGAATCTCACATCAAATAGTTTTTCAATTGTTGATCGTAATAGTATTTTTGCTAAGGATGGTTTCTTTACTTCTCCAGCTTCTTGGTGACCTGAGTAACAAAAGCAACTACTATAACCCAAGCTTTTTTATTAGCACAACTGCGTCTTGTTTATTTATTGGCTCCTTTCTTACACTCACTTTTTCATTGTTCGAATTTTCTCTTTGACATTTTTAATTTTTTCTTCTTTTTCCAACCAACCACCAAATCTCACATTTTTGCTTTTAATTAACCTTTTGCCATTCAAAAAAAAATCCTTAAAAAACAAAAAAAAACATCAACTTTAACCTCACCAAGCTTGCAAATGTATTTTATGAAAAATAATACTTCCTCCGAAAGAGCAAAAAAATTAACAATTCTTTTTGGCATTCTATTATCTCTTTATGTCATAATTTTATTTGTTGTTGTTGTCTTATTTGAACGCAAGAAGGTTTCGAATTATCAGTCAAAAATCCAAATGATCATCTCTTGTGGGTACACCATTACTGGGATTTTTTTAGTTCTTTCCACTTTCAAATTTGTTCGATCGTATCCAAAAACCTTGCAGCGTATTGAAATGATTAACATCTCCAAATTGTGGTTTATTGTCTTCTTTTGTACCATCATGTTTTTTATTCGAATTGCGCTCATCATTGTTGAAATTACAAACGACAATTTCAAGAATTTTTCGCATAAAGAAGGCAGCTTAATAAGCTCAATATTTCTTTTTTTTGGCTACTTTCTTTCCGAACAAGTCCCTGCATTTTTAATTACCATTTTTGTATATAAACGCCCTTTAAAAAAATCAGAGTGTAAGTGAATTTTCTTGACTTATTTTATTAGCTAATAATTTCTTTGACTGTTTCTTTTTAATTTTCAAAATTTACGGGTATATTATTAAATTTCAAATTTGGTTTAAATTTCAAAATTGGCCAAATTGAAGTTATTCATATTTTTGAAGAGTTTCATGATTACTATTATTGGTGCGAAAGATTTTTTATGGTTTTTAATAATTGTCGACAGAAAAATCAAAAAGATTATTCTGCGATTGGTAGTATTCTACTGTTATTTTCCGATTAATAAATGAAAATTTTTATTTCAATTTCTCAAATATTTTACTTTGCTTGTATTCAAAACCCAAACATCTTCTCAAACCCAATATGAAATGATATTTTTTTGAAATTTATTTGAGCTTCTTTATTGGACTTTGAGATAAAATTTTAATAATTTAACCTGATTTTAACAGTATTACTTAAATTGAAGAAAATCCAAAATGTTGAAATTATCAATACTAAATATTTTTAAAAATTTGTTCGAAACCCAATTTTAACGCAAAAAGTTAAGTGGGATTTTTTTTCCCCTTAAAACAAGTTACAAAAGTCTAATTGGTCTCTTAATTATTTTTTTTTCAAAATCCTTGTAAAAATTCTCTAACATACCATCCATACCATCCAATCCTACCTTAAAATATACAAACCCACCCCAACAGACCTTAATATACCTGAAAGGTGGGGTATAAAATACCTAAATTCAATATATTCCAATGGAATTTACTATTTTGAAAAAAATGAGAATTTGACCAATTTTGAAATTTGACTAAATTTGAAATTTAATAATTTTTTATAAATTTACATTTGATCTCTGAGATTCAATAAGAAAGTGTAAATTTTATCTCTATTAATTCATTTTTAATTAGCTTTATGAATATTTTGCATTTAATTAACTAATAATCCGAAAAATATTTTTGGATTTGTGATATAAATTTTCATTTTTTAACTGATTAGTGGAAAAACAAATAAAAAATATATTTTACTGTAAATTTTCTTTTTTCTTAAAATTCGAAAATTCGATGGGCAAAACATTTTATTTAAAATAATATTGACAAAAAAAATTAGTTGACAAAGTATCTTTGAATTTCAACCAATAAAATTCTTTATCCAAAGTGAGATAAAAAAATTCACAAAACGAAAATTTAACTAAAAACTTTAAGGGAAATAGCAACCATAAAGCCAAAATTTTCACTTTTTAATATTTTGAAAGAAGAATAGGATCAAATTTTTTTTTTTTAACTTTATCCTTTGTCTCGTTGCTTTTTAGTATTCAAAGTACTTGTTGAAAAATACAATTTATTTCATTTTTTTTTTCACACCTAAAATAAAATGTCACACTAGAATACAAAGTTGAATTGTATTATCTACTTTGGGGAAATGATAAATGATTTATCCCTTGATCTTTGTCTCAACATTTTATTTTGGCATTATATTTTCTCCTCCAAAATTTTTAAAAATTATTTTTAAGGATGTATTTAAAGACTAAAAATCCAACTTAACTCAACAAAAATAAACAATACAGTTTTTTGATCCAAGAGAACAATAATAAAAAAGAGAAAAATGTTGGGTTCTCGTATTAAACTCTTATTCTAATTGAACTTACCCTAAAATGTAAAAAAGGAATACTAAGCTCTATCCAAAAAAGTGGGGCAAATTTATTAAAAAATATATTTATTAAACACAATCTTCAAAAAAATATTTAAATAACAAACTTATTAGCAACCATTTATCGATTCTTGATAATAATTCAATTTGTTTCTTAGTATTGTATTAAATAAAAAAAAGATATTAAATTTTCTGATCTCGATTTTATCTCATATTTTTTAGTCCATGAAAATATGTGTTTATTATTTTCTTTTTGATCCAAAAAATCATTTTCATAACTTTTTTAATCTCAACAAAATTTTCCAATAGAATTAAAAACATATAAATGTATTTTATTGTTTAAAAAATCATTTGTACCATTTCCATATTTTCATTTTTTTATTGAAATTGGTCGTGCATTGTTTTCACCAAAAAAAGTGCATAATTTTTTTTCTTCATTTTTTGGAAATAATTCAATGAACATATTTTGAAATAAATATCTGTATCATTGATTCAATCAGTATTAATATTAAACTTAATTTAGTATTGTCAATTAACGAATATCTCCACTAACAAAGATGATTTTTTATGAAATGTAAAAAAAATTTTACTACTTTTTTGGAAATAGCTTATGTGTTGGATCAAAAAAAAAAAAAAGAGAGAAGATAAACAATCTTTTGATCGATCATTTTATCTTTGCCTTATTGTACAATATTTCGAATTTAAAATTGGGGTTTAAAACAATAGCTTAGCCAATAAAATGATTTTACTGAAGAGAATTAAAAATATAGAATGCATTTTCATGATTTGAAATATCAAGGGAATTTTTATTATTACATTGTATCTAATACGATAATAAACAGAGAGACAATGCTTATTTGATAATTGATAATTATTATAATTGATGTAAATGTTCAATCAATCAGGTCTATCAAATCTAAAACCAAATTAAAAATTATCTTTTGATCTGATCACTGGTTTTTATTTCTTTCTTTGTGAATCATTTTTCCAAAATTAATTTTTTTTTTGAAGATTTTTGTAATGATCACATTTTTATTTTTTTAAAATTTAAAATTTTCCAAAAAAGACAACGAAAACATTAATTGGAAAGCGGAAAATCTAAAATTGCTAAATGCGAATCTTAATCAATTTAGAGAAAATTTAATAATAAATAGCACTGGGTGGAAAGGCCAGGAATATTTAAAAATTATTAGATACAATAACAATATAAACAAACAACAAAAATATTTAAAATGGAAGGGCTCTACTTCCATCTTAAAACTAAGAAATTTCACAAATTATCTAAATAGATATTCTTATGTTTATGATAAGAATAAAACAAAAAACAAAATTTTGCAACTTATGCAAAAAATATTTAAACCTAGATACAGATGAAGATATCGATCATTTTTTATGGGACTGCCCATTCTATAAAGAAAATTGAATAATTTGGATGAAAGATTTAATTCAAATTAACAAAAATAATAAGAATAATATCTTTGATATTATTCGAAATAAAGACTCTTTATTCATTTTATCATTAGTTAATGATAAAGAAAATTATGATTCTTTATTGAGATTTCTAAACAAAAATTTAGAAATTAGGGCTGTAAGAGGAAATTGATTTCCTCCCTTCAAAATAAAAAAAAAAAAAAAAAAATTATTATTTTTTTAATGCAAAATATTTTTTAAATGAGCAGAAAATTTATCAAAGTATTAAATTGGAATTAATTTTGAATACTGATCGGAATACCAATGTCATGATTTGTAATCTATTTCCTATTACAAAATAGAACCTCATAATTCCAAATCGATATTTTTTTTATAAATTGATTATTAATTGAAATAAAAATGATAAATTAGCATTGTACATGTTTAAAAGAATAATTAATATGAATTGAAGGATTTTTTAAAATTCACCAAATAACGAAAGTTTCAAAAAAAGAGAAAATATTAAAAAAAAGTTAATTTTTTATTTTATAAATTTATATAAGCTATTTACGAAAAAGTGGTACATTTTTTTTTTACATTTCATAAAAAATCATCTTTTTTAGTGGAGATATTTGCTAATCGAAAATACCAAATTAATTATAATATTACTACTGATTGAATCAATGATACAGATATTTATTTCAAAATATGTTCATTGAATTATTTCCAAAAAATGAAGAAAAAAAATTATGCACTTTTTTTGGTGAAAACAATGCACGACCAATTTCAATAAAAAAATGAAAATATGGAAATGGTACAAATGATTTTTTAAACAATAAAATACATTTATATGTTTTTAATTCTATTGGAAAATTTGTTGAGATTAAAAAAGTTATGAAAATGATTTTTTGGATCAAAAAGAAAACATTAAATAGCAATTTTCATGGACTAAAAAATATCAGATAAAATCGAGATCAGAAAATTTAAAATCTTTTTTTTATTTAATACAATACTAAGAAACAAATTGAATTATTATCAAGAATCCATAAATGGTTGCTAATAATTTTGTTATTTAAATAGTTTTTTGAAGATTGGGCTAAATAAAGTTATTTTAAAATAAATTTGCCCCACTTTTTTGGAAATAGTTTACATCACATTGATTTGTTTTTTAAGTAGGTACAAGTACCCATAAAAATTACGAAAAACAAAATTTCGGATTTAAAAAAGAAAATTTTAAAGGTAATGACTAGTATCTTAAAAATAACCAAAAAACTATAAAATTGCCCTTTTATCTCAAAAATCAAAAAAAATCAAAAAATTGTACTTTTTTAAAAATGAATTTCTTTCGATTAGAGTAAAAAAAGGTGATCAATCAACAAAAAATAAAAACAAATAAATGATTACCAACACATAAGTCGAGGGATAAGTTTTTATTCATTAGTATTTTATAATCAAAATAATATATATATATATATATATGAATGTTATTTTAGTTGGATATTTTTACAATTAGCTGTTTAATATAAATTCCTTCCTTCTTTTATTATTATTTGTTTGTTCATTTTTGAAGTGGTGTCTTTATGGTCCTTAAAGAAGAACACGACCTGCTCTTAATAGATTAAATATTATTTCGAATTGAATTTTACCAGTTACAAATTTTTGTAAGTCTTCACAAAAAAAGTCACAAATAAATTTAAAATAAAATTTCACCAAAAAATGAATAAAAAAAAATAAACATTTTATTATTTTTTTGAGACATTAAATATGTTGAAAATAAATATTGGTATTTGTTTAAATTCGTCAATACGGCAACTTTTTGAATATCTTGTATTCCACATAAGATTCACAGGAAATTGAAAAACTGTCTCAAATAATTTACAGAGAAAATTATTTGGGAAATATGTTATGAAAAACAAATATCAATCACCTACTCCTTTTAAATATTGTATTTGAAATCAGCTAATTTTTTTAACATATTTTTTATGGATCTTTTCATAATAATCCCACAACTTATTTACGAATAAGAACAAAAAATTAACATTTATTAAAAGATGGATCAAGAATTGTGTTTAATCGAATTTTAAATTAAATAATTTTTATATTCTTTTTGTAAATTTTTTTTCTAAAATATCTGAAATTTTATGAACAATCAAAAGGAAAATATCGTGTTTAAAATATGTTAATATTTTCTGATTCCAATTTTGATAACTTTTGGGTTATTTAATTCGATAAGATCTTTAAAATACAGTAAATTAACAGATTTAATAAATGAAAGGGGAAAAAAATAAAATTAAACTTTTTAATAAAAAGCTTTATAAACCATTTATAATTTATGATTCCTAAAAAAAAAAATAAATAAATTAAAAAAAAAAAATTAAACGGAATTTCAATATTTGCCCTAATTCTTTGCTCATTTAACAAATATTTTCATAATTATATATCCCCCTTTGACATTTTATTATATTTATTCTTTGATTGTATCTGATAATAGGGAAATCATTTGATGCATTGAATACTCAACCTGAACAAAAACAATTAATTCAATCCAAAACAGAAACAGAAACAGAAACAGAAACAGATTCAAATTCAGATGGATCATCATCTTTTTGATTCCAACAAAAATAATTTTTCTTTTCTTTTCTTTTTTTTTTTCATTTGTTTTTTTTTTTAAAAAATAAATATTTACTTTTTTTTTACATTAAAGAGTAATTACAAAAATTTCACCTATTTATCATGAGTTTTTCCAGACATTCAAAAGAATAGAGCAAAATATTTGATTTTTCTCTATTCTTTTGAATCCTGGAAAAGTTCCATTGTTTTTTTTTAATTTCTGAAATAAAAAATAACCGAGGTACTCTACGACACTTGGCGTTACTCCAAAATTTCAAAGAATAGAGTAAAATCTTAAATTTTTATCAATTATTTTGAATCCACAAAAATCTAGTCACTTCAGGATAACTTGACAATAATAATATGTCATCCCCTTAATACCTACTTTAAATTAGAGATATTGTTTAACCTAATGGGAGAGCTACTCTGGCCAATTCTCTCAAGAATCGGATACTCTCCACAAATGAAGATGGATTTTGTTCCAATTCGATACAGGTTCGATTTTTTGAATAGTCCAGAAAATATTCAAATCGGTCAGGTGATTTCTTCAAAGAATTAATGTTACTATTAATGAAGCACAAGTCTGATTTTTAAAGAAAATTGATCCTTGGTTGACTTTGTAACTTTTTGAGAAAATGATAAACAATCAGAAATAATATGCCCAAGGGGGGCGAACCCCGAATATTCGATTTTAAATTGAGTGTGTTACCACTAGTTCATTATCAGTATTTTTTATTTTTTATTTATATATTTCCGTTTTTGGGTAGATTTTTTTTTTCATTTGTTTTTTTTTTAAAAAAATAAATATTTACTTTTTTTTTACATTAAAGAGTAAGTACTAAAAGTTCACCCTAAAAATAAATATTTAATTTGAAGAATTAAGTCTTTATTTTTATTCTTCCTTTTTTTATTGGGGGTTTATTTTTATTTTTTGAAACACCCCAAACAATAATTTAATTAAACTTAAAAATTTATGAGTTTCAAACAATTATTATTTCATCAAAATACACATTACAGTAAAAAGTAAAAATTGTCAGATTCACTAGAGGTTTTGATGATATCTATGCTTAAGTCAGAATAAACTTAAAAAAATCGAGATATTCAATATTATCTCTATAAAATCACAAATCACAATATTCTATAAAACAGCGATAATTATTTAAAAAGTATTGTAATTGTCTAAAAATTCTGATAAATGCCAAAATATCGCGATCTACTAAGTAATCGCGATATAATAGTTGATGTGTTTTTGGACTCAATCTGCAATATTTTCACAAAGAAATTTTTTTGATCCAAAAACAGATTAAGTGAAAAAAAGTTATTGTTTGAAAAACAAAAAAGATACTTGATTCAATCAAGGATATTATCAAGAAGTTTTATTGTGTTTTTTTTTTTAATTTTGTTGACAAACCTGGTGATCCTTTTTGATCATCAAACAACAAGAAGATCTAAAGATAAATATATATTTTCTCAGTTGTGTGTGTTGTTAATTGTGTTGAATAAAAGAACTTCTAAAACAACCAACCTTTCACTGGTAATTTTTAGAATCTGTTTCTTGAGTGAAAACATTTTCAATGGTCTATATAAGCTGAAAGGAGTTGGTTAGCTTTTCAAAAGTTTTCAAAACAACCAGAGCAATATTATTGTCAATTATTAAGATTTTTTGTACCATTATTTTCTTCTTTTTATTCTTCTTCTTCCCATATCTTTGTATTGGACAGAAAACACAACCCGAGATTAGAGGTTTATGTTTAATCGAAAACCAATAAGAAGGAAAAATACTTTATACTCTTTTTGGTTTATTTACCTTGTTAAGGTAATAACTCTAGTTTAAAAAAACACACCAATTTATTATTTAAGTATATTGTTGGAATTGTTAATATCAGTATGACCATAAAATTAGTTTGAGATTTTGATAGTTTGAAAAAAAAAATGAAAAAGAAAAATTTTTTTTTCCACTATTACAATCTTATTACGTACATAAAAGTTTTGGGTCTTTAAAAACTTTCAAACACTTGAAGACAGTTTACAACACTTGAAAACACCTACTAACCTTATAAAAGTCTCAAGGCTTTTGTATATTTCAAATAATTTTTTTTTAAAGTCAAGAGATTTTTTTTAAGGATGATATCAAAAAAATAATTTTTCATAATTTTGCGATAATTATTTTATCACAATAATATGGAATATCTCGTTCTTTATTGATTTGGTTTGGAAACAATCACCTTGTTATGTTGCGAGTTTGGCCTAGAAGAACGAGAAATATGATATTGTTCGTAGTGATATAAGATTATGTTAAGGAGTTGGAAGAACGACGATTAATATAATCTTAGCACTAGAACAATATCATATTTTGAGTCTGGAAGGAGAACCAAAACGAGTAAACATAAAAGGTGATTTTTGAACAAATGAAGCAATATGAGGTGCTATTTATTTTTTAACTCGGGATCTAACTCTACACAATAAAAAACAAAGAAACACATTTTAAACCAATTTGTTATTTTGCAATGGTACTTTGAAGAACTTACTCTTCAAAGGATCTTTTTCTCCCAATGAAGTTATTGTAAACACTGAAGTTAAATTTTACATTTTCATCCATCGGTGATAAAACTTGGTTTAAATTCAGACAGAAACAAACCAGATCGTTCAACTTTTCAATGGGTTTCTATCTCCACTTTTATTGTCCGCTTATTAAGAAACTTCCGAAATCGATCAAACATGAAACTCCTCATATATTGTGTGTTCTTAACAGTGACCGATTTTTAAACATTCCTCTCCAAAATTTCTTGACTTGACATAGTAAAAAAAACTGTTTTTTTTTTTCTAATTTCAAAAATTTGTAAATGTTTTTTTCTCCTTTTGAAAATCTTTTATTAATGGCTTCTTCTCTCCTTTTTTCGAAGAAAAAAGAGACCAAGTGTTTTTAATTTTTTTAAAAATGAGATTGATTTCTTTGTGAGAAAAAACAAAAACGTTGTCTGATTTTAGACATTGTTTTTAAACAAAGAAAGGGAATTCGTTCGATTTCCAATAAGTACGGGAAAGTTGATGGACTTTTTTCTTTTTCGTCTATTGATCAAATAATTGAGTGACTTGAACCAAATTAATTTTTCAATGTCGTAAATCCTTGAGCACGGCAAACATTATATATTTATGAGATTAAAAATTATCAAAATTTTTTGGTCAAACACTTCAAAAATAACTTTAAATAACATTTTTAAAGTAGAATTTAATAGTAAAATACTTCTTATTTTACCCTAATAGAATTCAAAAAAAGAAGATCAGAAAATTACCAAACTTTGCCTAATTATTAAAGGATTTCCGAAAATCTTTCCACAGTGACTTCAATACTATCCTAAACTTTTTTGTGATACAATCACTTTCTTATCAGTAGTTGTTTGAAATTATATAGTTAAATTTTTCCTAATAAAATGTTTGAGATAAAAAATATATATAGATAGCAATTTTATGATTTTTCTTGATAAGGTAGTACTAATCTCGATTTTTTTCATATTATTGTGAATTAATTGTGCAATCATGATAATATATCTTATCATCAAAATCTCTATCATTAATGTTATCAATGCAATATTTTTGTGACAAAGTAAAATGAAAAAATTAATAATAATAATGTATTGGTCTCATATTCAATAAATGGCTTAATTTTTATCAAGTTTTTCACTTTTAAAAATGTTAGAAACTCTTCAAAAAATAATACAATTATTCTTATTCATTCAAGACTTACTTTAATAAGAGTATTTAATTTTTAGAAAAAAAAAATCTTAAAATCAAAAAATTATACTATTATTTGGAAATTTGAACTATTCCGAACCGAAATAATTGGATTTAAACAAGTTATTGTATTTCATTTTTCTACCTTAAAAAAGACTCATATTTTATAAGAAATTGGTTTTTTTAAAAAATAAGTAAAAAATAAAATTTTGATCTTTTGAAATTTTTTTATAATTTTATAACTTATCGAAAAAATAGTTGATATTTTTGTCAATTTAAAATTGAATATTGGACTGTTCAAAGACAATTGAAGAAGAAGATTATTTGTTGAAATACGAAAAGGAATATTCGAAAAAAAATCATAATAATTATTTGGTGAAAAGTACTTGCTGATATTATATATGTTCTTTCCCTTTTTTTTTTTTATATTGCAAAACTAATTTGAATTGATTTTTGATGAATATTTTATGGGTTTAATTAGACCCATTTTTTTTTCAAAAAATTTTAAAGTAAAAAGATAAAAAATCAAAAAAAAATAAAGAGAAAAAATTCAATTAAAGAAATATAATAAAATATGAAATAAGATTAATATTGTCAGAAATATTAAAAATCTTTATATATTAAAGTTAATTTAAAAGATGAAAATACTGATAATTCACTAATGATTTTTTTTTTTTTTTAAAGGTAAACTTTTATTTTGTGAAATTTTGAGGACTTAATTATTTATAATTAGAGATAAGAAAGAGTTTAGAAAACCAAAAAGGTTTGTGATGATAAACTTTGTTCCAGTCAAAAAGGCCCAACATTTTTTCCAAATATCAAATATTATTGATAAATTACTGCTGTTCCAAGGCTACAATGAAATTTTTTCAATATCAAATTTTGATGTTGATATAGATTTTTAAAAAGTTGAATATAAGAAAAAGAAAGCTCATATTGAAAAATTTTTTAACATAAATGAGTTGATATGAAAAATAAACTTCTGATGTGTTCGAAAAAAAATTATTGCTTTAGAGTACAATTTATACCATTTCTCAATTATTTTTGATACTTAGAGTCATTTTGTATTCTGAAAATTTATTTTTTGAAAATCAGAAAAAAATCTTGAATATTGACTCATATAGAATTTTTTTTTTTTCAATATGAACTTTGTTATTCTTATATTCAACTTTTTCAAAATCTATATCAACATCAAAATTTGATATTGATAAAATTTAATGGTAGCTTTGGACCGACTGTACCTTTGAAGATTAAATAAGAAATAAGTCGAATAATAAACATCAAAGAATAGTTTATACCTGTCTGGAATAAAACTAAAAAATCAATAGATTTTCTTAAAAAATGAAAAATCAAATTCTAAAGAAGCCCTATTGGAGAAAAAACAACAATAATGGTTTCATTTTGATCTTCAATTGAAGATCAAATATAATACCAATAGAAATCAAAATGATTTCTTGACAATCATTTTTACTATATCAATTACATTAGAATAACATGTTTTTATGAAAGTGACTCTCGATCTTGAAATAAAAAAAAAAATTACAAATTTATTAGGTGTAAAAAAAAAAAAAAATAATAATTAAAATCTAAAAAAAAGATTTCAATTTTGAAAATTTCTGAAATAAAAGTTTTTCTTCTAAAATCTTTAAATAATTTGAACACGTTTAATTAACTCTCAAAAACTGGGCACCTTTGACTGGAAAATGGTTTACTACATTTATATCAAAAAGATTTTGGCAAATCGTTAGGTTATTGTGTTTATTTTGTAAAATTTGAGATCTTTTTATTTAAATTTCTCGTTGAAAACAATAAAAGAAAAGTAAAAAGTAAAAAGTCAAGGAATTTCTATTTATAGCAAAAGTATCCTGATAAAAATAAATTCTAAACATCTTTAGCCCAAAATAAGCGATTATTTATTTGTTTAATATTTTAATATTTAAATAAGATTTAAGGTTTAAATAAAGTGTATCTTTAAAAAGAAAAAATCATATTAAAAATGGAGAAAAATAATCAAAAAAAAACGAAAAAAAAAAAACACTATCTCGAATAAAAAAAGTTTTTTATAAGATGTTATAAACGTGTTGTAGAGGTGTTATAAACGTTTTAAAATGTTATACAATTTTATAATAAAAACTTGTATAACATAAATGTTTGTTATAAAATGTGTTTTCGAATATGTAACAGGTTATAAGTCCGTTATAAGAATATTTTTTTAAAAAATATTGAAAAAATCAACATATAAAAGGAAATTTTGTTATAAAAATGTTATATAGATGTTATTAAAAAAATTTTTTTTCTTAGGATATCAATAGATAATTTAGTATAATTTTTGATCTAACAAACAAAGCAACATTGATTTTTTTGAAAATTGAAAATATTCAATAGCATCATACAATTCATTGATAATATTTTGAGGTAAATTTTTAGGTATTTGTTCTGTATAGCAAAATTGTATTAAAACTTGAATAGTTTTCAAACTTAGACCAGAGAAATCTTTAATTTTGGATTGATTTTTGTCAATACTCTGGAATAGTCCTGCAAATAATTGAGATCGAATCATTAAAATTTCTCTGTGAGCTTTGATTTCATAGTGTTGTTTGTCTTTTTCAATGACAATTGAAAAATTTTTACAGGATTGGTCATGATATAGATTTGTAAGATCATTTATTAGTCCCCATTTCCCAAATTTATTTTTAATGATTTTGGAAGTTGCTTCATATTGTAATTCCCAATCCTCTAATGTTGAAACTTGCTCTGATAGTTTGCTCTTCTTTCCTTTTGTTTCCTTCTCCGGTTTTCTAATCTTGTTTAGTATTTTAACAATTTTCATTTGTTTCTTGTATTTTAATTTTTTAACTTTGTTATATACTAATCCATGATCATTCTCTTTTTGGTCGGTGTTGGGCCATGATGCGTAACCTTGCTGACGATCAATTTTATTCGTTTTTGACTGCAAAATATTTTTTTGTACTTGTGTTTCATCGGCATCTATTTGTCCACAATATAGCCATTTGATAAAATCATGTATTTGGGATTTTTCTTTCGATTTAAAGACATTATTTAATTTTGATAAGATCCCATTCTGATCAATTTTATTAAATCGCATTTGTAAAATGAAATTGTGAATATTTATGATGCCATTTTTACAACGTACCTGTTTAAATTGTAATACATTGTTATGATTTTTATTGACATTATCATTATCGTCAATTTGAGAAAAAATATCCTTGACATTTTTATTAAAAAAATCAAGCATAAGATTGGTTATATTATTATAAAATTGCAAAAACTGTTTGACTTCTGAATATTTACGCACGATTACACCCGTATCACTCATAGGATTTATGTAATTGTATTGGTTTTTAAAAATCCCACTCTTCGGTTTGATTGTAGGGTGCACATTGTCAATTAGCTGGTTAAGTTCTTTTTCATTTAATTCAACACGTGAATTTAGAATGGTTTTGAAGATGTAATATAATGATTTTTCGGAAAGTAGTGTGTAGAATGTTACGTTGCCATTATACGTGGGGCGATTAAAATCTATTTTGTATTTCAGACCTTGGAAAAAATTACGAATTGAAATCCGCTTAAGATATGGGATAAATTGATCAACCATGGATTCTTTATTTTTTCGTTTTTTAGTTATACGATTGATATTAAAATTTAGCTCATTGAGTAAATTCAGATACTTTTGTTTTTTGTTTTCATTATAAGAGCAATATTTCCGGATTATAGCCTCCCCATTTAGGTTATTTGCAGCATTTGGGTACTTTATGAAATCATATCCAGCATCTTTTAAAGTTTTTAATTCCTTATAACCTAATTTCTTAAAAAAAAATGATAAACCCACGTCACTATATCCTAAAGATTTTTTTTCAAAAATATTATTTGAAACTAAATCCCATTTGATTTTTCTTTCATTTGTGAGAATTTTTCGTATTTTTAACGAATATAAGAAATCATAATTTCGATCTAAAATATCAATTGCTGTAAATCCTCTTCTATCTTTGCAATACAGATCTATTTTGTTATCTAATAAAAAGTTTATAACTTCAATTTTTGGTTTGTTACCCGGTCGTAAGACTAAATGGAATGCTGTTTCACCAGAATCTGTAACAGAATTGATATCAAACCCCTTTTCTAAAAGAAATTTTAAAGTTAAAACGTTTGAATTATAAATACAACTTATCAGAAAAAGATTTCTAGTTTCAAATTCTTTTGGCTTTTGTTGGAAAAAATCGGACTGTTGTGAAAATAATGATGTTAATGGTTGGGGTTGTTGTTGTTGCTGCTGCTGCTGCTGCTGCTGCTGCTGCTGTTGTTGTTGTCCAAATAATGATGTTACTGGTGGGGGGTGCTGCTGTTGTTGTAGTCCAAATAATCCTGTTGATTGGGGTGGTTGTTGTTGTCCAAATAATGATGTTGTTGTTGGTCGTGGCTTTGGTTTTACAATATTATTGTTTTCTTTGGATTTTATTGTGATATTCTTTGTATTATTCCAAAGTAATTTGATGAAAATTAAATCAAAATTAAATAAACAAGCATAATGAATTGGTTTTAAACCTAGTGAATCTGAATGGTTTGCAAACTCAGGTTTTTTTTTTAAAAAATATTTGAGAATTTTAAATTTTTCTTCCGAAATATTCTGTTTTTCTTTCTCGGATATACGATTGTAATAATTGGCGAAAGAAAGTAGCTTTATTTCATGAGATTGTATATTTTTTTCCATGCAAATCAAATGAAGTAAATTTCGATTTTTATTTTTATTTTTATAATCAATATTAAAGCCTGTATTGTGAAATAATTTTTTTAATAACTTATAATTGGGGAAATAGAAAAACATTTTTTCAATTAGCGTTTCATTTTCCTGATCAAAGATAATATTGGAATAATTTGTGATTTCAAAAAAAGTTTTAATAGTATCTTTCGTTTGGTTATGTGTGAGTTTCATTAGATTTCCTTCAATAAAATACTTCAACAAGGGAAAAAAATTTTGATTTTTTTTACCCAGTCCTATGACTTTTATTGTTCTTTTGAAAATTTTTAGAAACAGTTTTTTACTGAAACTATTTGAATATTTTAGTATTTGAGTAAATTCTGAAATAATATTTGGATTTGATTGTAAATTTTCAATCCAAAATTTCATAATATCGGAGTTTCCAAGATGAACTGCAGAATTTCTTATTAGACATTGCAAAATTGTTTCATCATTATAATTTTTTACAAATAAAGAAATATTATGTTTTTTAAACATTCTAAAATATTTTAAAAGTATCAAATTATCATTTCTTTGAAAGCCAGAATTGCTTTGTATATAATTCAAATTGTGTATACTTACATATAAATAGTGTAATGGATAAATATTATTTGAATCTTTTTTATTCAAATCCAATTGTAATTTATTTATTAAATATTCAAATATACGAACTGGTGGTTTAACGATGCATAAAAAGGATGGTAAATCTAATACTAAATCAGTTGTATCAGTTGTTTGATTGGTTATTAATAATTTAATTATTGAAAGGGGTAAATCATTGAGAAGAGCGATATACAATGGTGTTAAGTTGACTTTTTCTTCTTTTTTTTGAGTTTCGGAAGTGATGAGATTTGATTTAGATAATCTTGTTTTTGGATGATTCGAAAATAGTGATGTTGATTGGGGTTGTTGTTGTTGTTGTTGTTGTTGTTGTTGTTGTTGTTGTTGTTGTTGTCGTCGTCCAAATATTGATGTTGATGTTGATTGTGGTCGCGATTCTGAAAATAATGATGTTGATTGTTGCTGTTGTAAATTATTTGGCTGTTGTGGAAATAGTGATTTTGTTTGTTTCTGATAATGAGAAGAAGAAATTTTTTGCCCAAATTTTAACTTTTTTTGAGAATTCGGAATTGAATTAAATCGATCATTATAATCATTGTTAATATCATCTTTTTTTAGTTCGTGTTTTTTTTCTTTTTGTTTTTCTTTTTTGAATTCCTGTTCTTTTTCTTTTTCGTTTTCGTTTTCGTTTTCATTTTCTATTTCTATTTCTATTTCATTTTCATTTTCTTGTTTTTCTTTTTCGTTTTCATTTTCATTTTCATTTTCATTTTCATTTTTTTTGTTTTTATTTAATAAGAATGCTTTATCTTCTTCATCAGAATTAAATTCACTATTTCTTTTTTCATTGAGAAAATTGTTATCACCATTAATTTGCTGAGTTAATAATGAATTATTATTACTCGGTAAAATAATAGTAGTATTTAAATTGTTCTGGTTTGGTTGTGTGTGATTACCAGAACTAGATTTGGGAATATTAATATTATTATTTTTCAAAGGTGGATGGTGAAGCACACGGTTGTTAGGCTGTATTCGAGTGTTGGCATATTCATTTGATGAAAACAGAGAACGTTTTGTATTATGCGTTGTGGAATCATCAACAAATGTGTTTAACTTTGAATTCTCATTTGTTGTATAATGATAGTTAAGATCAGTTCCATTTTTTATCATAACCTTCAAGCATTTTACTATCCAGGTATCTCCAAACAATCGGTTCATGGCTCTCCCAACAGTATATTTTTCAAGGTTTAATAAATAAAATAAAGAATTTTGGTGAATATTCTTATCATTCATATCTAATTTAAATCCCGATTGAAGTATTAATTTAATTTTTTTAATCCTTTGGAACGATCGAAAGCAAATTTTTAAAATATTTTCATTCCATTTATTTTTTGCATTGATATTTACGTTTTTATTTTGTAAAAAATACTTCAAAACATTAATATCTGGATTATAGCATGCATGGAAAATGGGAGTTTCTTTGTTGTAATCCTTTAAATTAATATCAAACCCATAATCAATTAAAAATTTAATAATTTCAACTGATGAATGTCTTGCTGCTAACGTTAAAAGATCATATCCAAGTTTAGAATTGTCGGTATTCCTATTATTATTTGGTCTGCCGGTTAAACTGAACTTAGTGGATAGGCCGGGACGCGAATTTTGATCAATATCAGAATCGTTACTATTTGGGAATTCGTAAAATAGATGTAAAAAGGGTTCTCTGTGGAATGATGTATTTTGTAAATTATGATTTGTTTGAAACACCAATTTTGATATGGTTTTTGAAATTAATAGCCTAATTACTTTCAAATTACATTTCCCTCTACAGGCCAAGAATAAAGGCAGTTCATTGTACATGTTTATTGCATCAATTTTGCAACCACGCTGAACTAATAGTTTGATAATTTGATAATGTTTTTCTTTTATATCTTCCTTTTCTTCTTCGTTTAACTCCTTCATCCTATTAAGAAGTAATAAAATTCTGGTATTGTAATTATTGTGATTTAATCTTAAATAATATGTCAGATCGTTTTTAAACAACAAAAATGATGCCAAATGAAGTGGCGTGGAATTTATGCGATTCCTGGAACTTAAATTTGCATTGCTTTCAATTAATAATTTTACGCAATTGATTGTTGGTAACTTCACCCCGTTAAATAATACATGCAACGGTGTGTTCCATTCCCTATCTAAGCAATTTACATTGGCTCCATTTAAAAGTAAATATTTAATTCTCTTTTCTTTCCTTCTTTCTTCTTCTTCTGTGGTCGCAATTAATTGACAAGTTATATGCAATACTGATTTTCCACATGCTTTCAATTTACAATTTGTTTGATTTTGGGAATCATCATCATTGTTCGCAATAGAAGTATTAAAAGTGTTGCGATTGCGCGGAGGTGGTGATAAGGTACGATAAGAGATGTTATTAATGCTTGTATTATTAAACGTGTAAGGTATCTTGTTATCAGTAAAGATTGAATGAATATCGGATGACGAATCATAATAAAACTGTTTTTTAGATTCGAACTCTTTGTATGACAATGCAATATTAATATTCTTTTTTGTAATTAGTTTTTTATATAGTTTATTGGGTAAATTAAAATTTAATGAAAAGAAATGCAAAGGAAATAAACCCAAATCGTGTTTTGAATTAAAATCTAAATTTTGTTTGAAAATATTAAAATATTGAATTGCTGGAATTCTTAAATCATAAATTAAATGTAAAATGGTTTCTGATCGAGAATTTCTTTGTTCAAAATCATATCCCAGCACAATGCAACGATTAAGAACCTTTTCGAAATTAACAAATGAATTCAAGTTTTTATGGTCCCGTTTTAATAGTATGTATAAAGCAGTGTTTCCTATATTTGGCTGATTTGCTTCTTCAAATAATATTTTGTCAATTTTTTTTTCTATTTCCATTTCTGTTTCTTTGTTGTCGTCTTTTTTCTCTTCTTCGTTTCGATCATCATTTGTTTTTTTCCGACCGAGATGTGTATTTGATGCTCTAAATAAACCCCTGGGGGGATTTGTGTTTGGTTTATTCTGATCTCGTGTATCATTTTCGTTATTAATTCCATCAAGTAAATTGATATTAAACTCTGTTGATAAAAGTTTAAATTCTTTAAAGGTAAAATGTGTTGATTCGCATAATAAATGTAAAGCCGTTTGCCTATCATCATTGAAATTATTTGGGTTGATTCCATTTTCAATAAATAGTTTTACGATTCTAAATAATTCTTTATTTCTATTGATCTTTATTTCACCTTTGTTCAATTCTTGCCTGAAAATGGGTTTAAATAAACCCATTCCGATGTTTTCAGGTAAATCATTTAAAAGGTTATAATTTGCTTTGTTTATATATAATAAATGTAAAAGTGTGTTTTCGTGATGATCTTTAATTAAAATATTATATTTTTTTTGTTTTACAAAGCATTCAACAAATTCATAAGAAAGATCTTGAATTTTGGTTTTGATTAAATATAATTGTAAAGGATCTAATCCATTATTATTTTTTTGGTTGCAATTGCATCCTTCTTTGATTAAAAATTGTAAATAACTTAAATTTTTTGAAGATAACGCAAGGTAATGAAGTGAATTATTTTTTTTTTTACTCATTTCATTAATACTGAAGTTTGGACTTTTGAGTAAAAGTTTTGCCAATGATATTGATGGTGTTTTGGAAATTGAATTTAAAAGAAATAAACTAGCTTTACGAAGGATAGAATTTGATATAAAAACCTTGTATATGGTATAAAAAGATTTAGAAATCTTTGGATATTTATATTTTAAATAATTATTGGATACTAATAACATAACTTTTTCATTTAAATCAAATTTAACTTTAGAATGCTCCTGTTCATACACCTGTCCCTGTACGTGTTCCATTTCTATTTCTATTTTTTGTTCAAGTTCTTGTATTTTTGTTTTATTAAGCCCTAATAAATAATTTATAATTTCTGTTTTATCCATAAGTTTATTCTTATTCTTATTCTTGTTATTCTTATTATTGCCATTAATCAATAAAAAATGAATTGGTTGGAATTGGTAATAATTTTTTTTATTCAAATTACAACCGTTTTCTACCAAAAAATCAAAAATTTTCATTGAAATATGATTACTTTGAGAATATAAATAATGAAAAAAATTATTTCCCATCCAATCTTCAATGAGAAAAAGATTCTTTTTTGAGAACTTTTGGATCCAATGAAATCTTTTTTGAAAATTATCAAATGTGTAAAAGTAATTTGAATTAATAATAAATGCAAAAATTGGATGAAGAGAACAGAAATAGTTATTTTCACTTGTATTATTAAAGATTGATATTGTTTTTGGTTTGAGATCTGTATCGCTATCGTGTTTTTTTAATGATGATACATTTAGTATAACATCATTTAAACAAAATTTATCAATATTAATTATCCAATTTAATAGATAAATTGGCGCATTTAGAGATACAGCGATTGAAATTAATGAGATGTGTGGTTTCGAATTTGATAGAAATCTTTTTTGTTCCATATCCATCATATGATAATCGTGTTTTCCATGTTTGTACTTTATGGATGAGAAATCGTTTTCAAATTTGGAATCTCGATGTTCAATAATTTGGAATTCAAGGCAATCATCTAAATTCGCTGGCTTAAGCCCTTTTTGAATTAAATAGTTCAAAAATTTTATTCCAATTTTTCCATTTCCATTCCTATTTTCATTTTCATTTTCATTTTCATTTTCATTGTCTTTTATGTTTTCATTATTAATAATTGAAAAAGAAGCAATTGCATAATGTAAACAATTCCAAATTCTTTTGTCTCTTAAAGTAACATCTGCATTTTTTTTTTCAATCAGCCAAGTAACAAAGTCGATATTGTCTTGGCTTGATAAATCTAAACAGGCAAGCATTAGTATTGTTCTTCCGTAAGAGTCTTGTACATTGATATCAAATCCTAAGTCGTCTAATATTTCAATTAATTCAATCCGTTTGCTTGTTTTGTAATGAATTGCGTGGTATAAAATGTCAAATCTTATAGATTCGAGATAAACTGTAGTTTGTAAATTTTCATTTTTTGAAAGGATCTTTTTTGCTTTTTTAATTAAAAAGGAAATGATCTTGAATTTTACATTATTTTCAATACAGAGAAGAATTAATCTTATTAGCGGTGTTTGGTAATCGCACGGGTTTGGGGAAATATATTTGTTTCTTGTTGGTTTGTGTTCTGAAAAGGGTTGGCTTTGAAATGTTGAACAAAATTTGGATAAAATTTTCAATTCATCTTTTCGGAAGATTTTTTTTAGATTTAAATCCTTCATGTATGAAAAAAATTTAGGGTCTTTGTGTCTTGAAGGCTGTGAATGGCGAAGCAATTCTTTTGTATTTTTTTTATGTTTCTTTTTTGTTTGTTTCAGATATTTTTTAAAGCATTCTGGTTTGTTTCTAAAGCCATTGCACATGCCAACTGAGTCCGGAAGTGTATGACTTGTTAGGTATAGCTTTTTCGAAAGCAAATAATCTACGATTTCAAGATTCACTTTTGGGTTTGTACACGCAACTTCCAGTTCGTTTTGGAAATAGATATTGGTTTGGTTCAATACCTTATTTAATTTTTGATAAAGAAGATCCAGAATCTCAATTTTTTGACAGTGCCTACACGCTGTCTGAAATGCATTTTCCCCAATCCCATTCATTAGATCAACACTGCACCCACAATCCACAAGTGTTTCAACCATTTCTTTCGAGACGCCATTTAGCGTTAAGCACATATGCAAACAACTATTTTTTGTTGCTTCGTCTTGCTGATCCACATCAAACTCACCCAGCAAGATCTTTTTGACTTCATTGACATCATTTTTGCCAATTAACTCAAAAAGGTTTTCAAGTTCGCGATTCATTGAGGTATTAAAAAGAGAAAAACAAAAATGAGAAAAAATAAAAATTTGAAGGTAAATGTTATTGAAAAAGTCAATACCAAATTTGTTTATTTCTTCAATTAACAAATTTGTTCATTTGAAACTCTTAAGACAAATATTCTTTTTTTTATTTTGTTTTAATTTAATTTGTATTATTGTTATTCGTTAAAATCAATAGAAAAATAATTTTTGATGACTTTGTTGGTATTTGTTTGAAAGGTTCGAAGATACTTTTTGAAAAAAGGTTACAATTTTTGGGTTTACATAATTTCTAGTAAGAGGCTCATTGAAGACCAATTTTTCATACAAACAGAAAAAACCACCTGTACCTCGTTTCCTTTGATATGACTATGCTTTTTAAATAATTTTTATTTGTGGGGTTGTAAATCGTATCGAACAAATTATAAAATCCTTGTTAATGAACTAATTCAAATCAACAAAAATAATCAACAACTTGAAGTAAATAATATCTTTTCTAAATATTTTTTTTTAAACTTGTACATTTGATCGAGATCAAAATAGAGTGTGCAAACAAATTTAATGCATGTAGCAAAATAAAAAGCATGTTTTTTTGTTAAAGAAGACCTATACATTAACCTGATCAAAGAAACCAATAATAAAGCCTAAATAAATATGGAACTGATTTCTGAAAGTTCTATTATTTAAAAAGAAATTCTAAAAATGAAGGATCATATTACAAAATTTCACTTAAAAATAAAGTAAATGAACAGTTTTCAAAATAATGTCTGCTCAAGGACTATAACCCGTGTTTCAAAATATAGCCCGTGTTTTTTTTTCTTCTAGTTCCAAGGCAACATACAATCAACTACCCAATAGTATACCTAAGTATTAATCAATTTTGAAAGAATACATATGGATATTTTCAGTACTTTTTAAATTAAGAATGAAATTTGTTAACAATTTTTCATAATTTAATATTCTCAATTTTTTTGAATTTTTTTGTTCTTTTGGTGATATAAATTTTCACTACTGTAGTCCAAATAAAGCTTGCAAAAAAATTTAATGCATGGAGCAAAATAAAAAGCGTGTTTTTTTTGTTAAAGAAGTCCTATAAATCAACACGATCAAAGAAACTGATAATAAACCCTAAAAAAATATGATATTGATTTCTTAAAGTTCTATTATTTAAAAATTAATTCTAAAAATGAAGGATCAAATTGGAAAATTTGTCTCAAAAAATAGAGTAATTTTTTCGATTTTTATATTATTGAAAAATTCAAAAAAATTGAGAATATCAGGAGAATATTAATTTCTAAAAATTTTCTACAAAATGCATTAATAATTTAAATTTTACTGAAAATATCCAGATGTATTCTTTCAGAATTTGTACTTAGGTATACCATTTGTGTAGTCGACTGGATGTTATCTTGGAATAAGAAGGAAAAAAATCATGGATAATATTTCGAAACACGGATTATAGTCGTTTGCACACATTATTTTGATCGCTTTATTTGAAAATTTTAATATATAAATTTGAATAAATATAGATAATTAAGCGATTTATTTTTTTAATAATATATAGAGGTGATTAAAATACCATAGACAAGATTAAAATCCCTTACAAGATTTTTAATTGTGAATATTAGTAAAGGTGTTGTGTAATTTCAATCAAATCCTTATTATAAATAACCAAATTTTACTATGAAGATCTTAATAAACCTACCAAAGTTCATTAAAGTAGGGTGTCTCTAGAATACTCAAATCATTGTTTGATCACCTAAATAGATCAACTTTTTTTGAAAAATAATCGAGTTTTATCGAGGTTTGCCACAGTTTGGAAAATGGTAATTTTTATTCTTCGTTTTTTGATTGATTGAACGGCGTTTTGAGCAAGTGTAATTTTATTAATCATCGTTCTAATTAGTGAGTGAGTTATAATTTTCAAAGTTTGATTCTTAAATGAAAGAAATTATTCTGCAGTTACAAAACAAATTATTTTAATAATTAAAAATTATAAATCTTTTATTAGCTTTATTTATATGTATGGTATTATTTTCACTGATATAATAAAAAAATAGTTTTAAGGGTCGAGTCATTACGTTGAAATTTTTTTTTCTAATATGGAAAAAAACATTTTTAGTAATTTTTATCAGGAACTTCAACTAATTAAAAACCAACCAACAAGGACATATAATCGATACCTATAATCAACAATCAAAAAAAAAAGTACATTTTTAGTAAAAAGTACCTTAGAGAAATACTCAATTTCCAATTTGAATGATTAGAATATAAAATTTTGAAAACAATTGTGTTAGTTTTTATAAGTGTCTCTCTATGGCTCTTTTTGAGATCTTTTGAGATTTTTTTTCATTTTTTTCCTATTTTAATATGTGTTACATTTTTCATCAAGAATGTTACAAAATCCTTACTTTGTGGATTTGAGAGAGTTTACAAAATAATCACATAAATGAGATTAAATCAAATTAAATTGATTGATCACTTAAAGAAAACAATTTGTATTCAATTGGAAGAAATTTGACCCTTTGGGAATTTAAAAGAAGAAACAAGGAATTTGAGTATAAATTTTGGTTTTTTGGAATTGAGAATACTTTAAGAAATTTTTTTTCATTGTTTTTTTTTCAATAAGATCCTTATTGGAAATTTTTTATTTGTTATTTGAATTTTTTGTTAATTAAGATCCTCTCAATTTTTTTTATTTTTAAGGTTTTTTGAATTTTTTCAATCAAAAAGAGGGCAATTTCACAATACCTTTTTTTGTTTTAAAGTCTCCTCTTGAATTTTGAGAAAATATACTGAAAAATGATCAACCCTTAAATAGATTTATTTTTCAAGATCAAGCAAATTGTGATTTGTTATTGAAAAAAATAGAAATAAAAAATTGAAATTTCTCTAAAGAGAGTTGGTTTAATACCCTCACAATCACTTAACAGTTCAAACCCATTTAAATTTGTGAAACTTGAATAATTTGAGATTATCCAGCAACTATTGATAATTAAAAAGATCCTTCCTTTACAAAAAGAAGAGATAAATTATACCATTAACCAGACATTGGATTGAATTCAAAGAATGCTATTTTACTAATAAGCCTCTCAATGGTATCAGTATAAAACTTGGAATTTCAAAAAGACTGGAACTTTGGTTTTTATTTTTCTTTGTAATCTCTCACTTTATCTTTCCGAAAATTAATAAAATCCAAAATACAGAAAAGAAGAAACTTGTTCAGATTTGTAATTGTATTTTAAGTTAAAACAACACTTTGATTTCCTTTAAAGTTTACCATGTCTTATTTTTTTCAATTATCTTTTCACTCAGGTAAAAAAACCAATTTACAAGATAAAATTGTAAAATTAACTTTGTTTCTCAGGATATAAACAATCAAACGAGTGTATGTGATAAACGCCAAACATAATGAGAAGATCATGGAAGAAGATGATTAACGAAAAATAAAATAAACCTCATACCCAAAATCATTTCTTTCAAAAAATATTTTTTCCAACTTGCAATGTCTTTTGATTTAAAACGATTTGGAGAACCTGTCGTTGAGTGTTTTGAAGTCTGTAAAAACTACCCGCTGAAAGGAGGAGAAACTGTCAAGGCGCTCCGTAATATTAGTTTCTCAACAGGACTAGAGTACTACCCCATTTTAAGAGCCGAATTTGTCATGCTTCGTGGGCCTTCTGGCTGTGGTAAAACAACGCTATTAAATTTAATTGGTGCTCTGGACTCAACAACTTCAGGAAGAATATCCGTTCTCTCACACAAGATCAATTCTGAATCCAAAGACAAATTTCTTTCGAATTTGCGTTTAGAAAAAATAGGCTTTGTTTTCCAAACTTTTAATTTGCTTGCTACAATGTCTGCTTTTGAAAATGTGGAACTGCCCATGATGGTTCTTGGCAAGTTATCAAAAAAAGAAAGGAAGGAAAGAGCAAAGTTTCTCTTGAAATCTGTTGGCCTTCAAGATCGTATGTCACACTTGCCTTCAGAATTGTCAGGCGGTGAGTGTCAAAGGGTTTCCATTGCCCGTGCTCTTGCAAACGAGCCAGAATTGTTATTGTTAGATGAAGCTACAGGTAAATTTGTTAATTTTCTTGAATCTTTTCTATTTTATATTTTGTCTTTTTATTTTCTTTTTAGTCAAGTCTTTATTTTTTTGTTATTCTTCTTCTTCAGATTTTGCTAAACGGATTATTGATGAAATGTTAAACACAAAATAATTTGATCCTTTATTTTTTTTTTTGATACTAAGGCTTAAAAGAAAAAGAGTTTTTTTTTTTTTTTTAATTTTTTTTTAATTTTTTCGGTTTACACCAAATTAAATCACCTCGGCCAACCTGCAATTAAAATTATTAACTCAGAATTTTTAATTGTGACTATAACTGATTAAATTAATTTTTTATGATTTGAACCAAAAAATAATTGGAAAACAAAAGTAATTAAAAACAGCCTCATCACATTAACAAAGGTTATCATTAAAACCTTTTTTTTTTTTTTATTTTTATTATTTTTTGATTTTTACAGCAATGTACCCAATCAAAAAGCAGTTTTTATTTAATACAGTATCTAATCTGAATATATATGACACAAATTTTTATCCAAGAGAGGAATTACCCATCTCAACAACTAAACATTTCAGCAAATTTTATTTACTGATATTTTCCAATTAACAAATGATAAATTTTAATTCAAGTTCCCAAATATTTAACTAATGATTAGATGAAAAAAAAAACACCAAAAATCTCAACAAAACCAATGAAAAATGATATTTCTAGAAATTTAAATACGGTTCATTATTGAACTTTGAGATAAAATTTTAATTATAACAATTTGATTCTAACAGTAAACAAAAAGATAATAGCTCAGAGCTACTTTGCAATTCTCTATGAGTTTTTTCTTTAATTGTTAATTTTGAATACAGCCATTACAACGCTACCATGAAAATTTCTAAGACATACACGGATGAGACAAATCCTAAATTTGTCATTTTTTGAGGAGCACAATTCCTAATACACACATACTAGTACACTCGCTTCTTTTGTCTATAATATGGATTTTAAAAATACACACTATATGCCTAAATTAAGATATCCTCACAAGTAGCAGAGTTTTTAAGATATTTAAGATATTGGGAACCAGACGATTATTTTGCACCACATGCGCAGAAAATGATTTTCTATTATCAAAATTTATCCTGTTTAACAAACTGTCAAATTGGTTATGAAAGTTTATTTTAAACTGTATATTTTATAATTGTAGAAAAAAATTTTATTCAATTTTTTGGCTTTTGATACTGTTATTTTCCAATTAATAAATGAAAATTTTTATTTCAAGTTCTTAAATATTTTCATACTTAGCCAATGAAAAAACACCCAAAGATCTACACAAAATTAATTAGAAATGATATTTTTTTGAAATTTAATCAAGCTTCTTTATTGGACTTTGAGATCAAATTTTAATTATGATAATTGGATTTTAACATTATTGACAAACAAATTCATAAAAAAATGTCTATTAATACAGATCTTCAAAATACAAAATTGCAAAAATCTCTGGTTTTTACAATTTAAAATCAATGATCGAAAATGCGGGAATATATGAAACCAGCAAATGAAAGCGAAAATCTTAGAAGGTCACCAAATAACCATGAATTAAAATAATTGCACTTTTCGCAGATTTTCGCTTCGCTTTTATTCGCATTTTCAAAAAGCTGCCGAAAAAGTTTTCGAGCTTCTGTGATTTCTGTGATTTCTGTGATTTCTGTTATTTCTTTTCTTTTGAAAATTCAATTTTTGTCTTTGTTTTTGTTACCAAAAAAAAAAAATTTTTTTTATTATGTCGTAATAGAAATCGAATGTTCTTTCTTTTGATTTGATAGAAATTGAATTTTCTATTTCATCAAAGAAAAGTTTATATCACAGAAGAAATCTCTGCATTGTATAACTTTTCAAAGTAGGGCTGGAAGGACTTACAATTTTATGAATGAAAATTTGAAAATTAATGATAAACCCAAAAAAAATCTTATAGATTTTAAATGTCATTTATTTTTTCAGTATTTTTACTTTGCAATGAATAAAGCATTTTTTTTGGTTTTTTGTAAAGAAACATTTGTAAAATTAGTTAATTTTGGAAATATTTTTGTCAGGAAATGTTTTGAAAACGGAGTTACAAATTTAACTAATAGAAATAACCATTTGGGAAAAAAAGTGAAAGAGAGAAAAAAAGTGAAAGAGAGAAAAAAAGTTAAACACAATTATAATTGATAACCTTAATGGAACCCGGAAACAAAAAGTATTAAAAGAAGAAACAAATTAACTAAAAAGAATAATTCATTATATTATTTTCAATTGAATCAAATCAACAAAAACAATGTAAATCTCCTTGATTATCAAGACATGAAAGAGTTAGTTTTGTAGATCTCAAAAATAGTCAATTTTTTCAACAAATTTTTAATAATAAATCAATCAAAGAAAAATCCATACCAAAAGATAGTCTTAGAAAAACTCTTTTTGTTTAGAATTCCCCATTTCGTCTTTAATCATTTATTTTTTCTTTTGGTAATAGATCTTACTTTTCGTCTTTCAGGTTATCTTCAGTTTCCAATTAAAAATCGTGTTGGGCTTTTTTCCCTAAAAGTAAGATTCAAAAGAATTTTGACATTTTTTTTCAATTCTAAATCTTTAAATCCCAAGAATTCAATCTTTTTTTCTTTAAAAAATTCTAAAAATATTTTTTTTACTCTTATTAAATTATTCTGTAAAATACCTTTTATCAATACCTAAACATATTATATTCTAAATTGTATAGGAGATCTTGACACAAAAAACAAAATCGAAATTATGGATCTCTTATTGAAAATTAATCAAGAACAACGAACAACAATGCTAATGGTTTCACATAATCCAGATTTAGAATGCTATGCAAATAGAATTCTATATTTGAAGGATGGCCAAATAGTTAAACAGATAATAAACACGCAACAAATGCCATTGGTTTATGAAGAATATTTAGAATATTTAAATATAATGGAAAATAAAACAAAATATTGGCATTCATCAAGTTCTGACATTGATCAAGATAATAATCCATTTTTACTACAAAATAAAATTAAAAAGAAAAAAAAGAATAAGAATAAGAATAAAAATGAAAATGAAAATATAAATAAAAATGAAACTAGTGTTATTGGATCAAGTTCCGGTTCTGGTTCCGGTTCAGGTTCTGATTCCGGTTCTGGTTCCGGTTCAGGTTCTGAATTTGTTTCCGAAAATGATTCCAGAAGTGAAGAAGAATTTTAAATAAATATATAACTGTAATCCATTAATTACTACATATCCAATTTCAAATTTTATCACAAAATAATATAAATAAAAACCCATTTTTTCCAATTTTTACTAAAATTTAATAATAAATCTTTCTTAATTTGTTAGATATTAAAGATTGTAAAGAATATCATCTCTATTCAAACCTAATTAAAAAAAAATTAATCATAATAAAATAAAATTTTGGTATTCAAGTGATAATGGATTTTAGTTTTAAATATTCTTATTATTTATTTTTAGAAGAATTCACTTTTTAATTTGTTAATTTTATGTTAACTATTTCTAATTATTATTTTATTCTTTTATTCTTGATTAATAAAATATTTTAAAGAATTATTATAATCTATTTTGCTTTCTCATTTTATTTATTGTTCAATTATTATTATTATTTCAAAAGTTTTGACAGATGTGCAAAAAGTGATGTCTTAATATTTTAAGTTTTTTTACAAAATTTGACTTGAAATGTTGATGAGTTTCTAAAAATTTCAAGAATTAAATAAAAATTTCAATAATAAACCAATAGATTCTTTTAATAAATTATTTATTCATTTTGAAAATAAATTGAAAATACAACTAATTTCTAACGAATTGGAAATCAAAACTAATCATTTTTTGGGTTTTTATATTAATAATTATTGAATAAATATTGAAAATAATAAATTTTGATTATAGTTACTTTTGAAGATTCTAAATATTAATTATTAAATATTATTATTTGGGTTTCTTTTTTCAGATTTGGAAAAGTAATTTAAAGAACAATTTTCCAAAATGTAAATTTTTAATTGTGATCTTTTAGTAAAAAATATCAATAATTTATTTTGAATATTTATAATAAACTCCTTTTCAAACAAAGAGCACACCTCTAAAATCATCAATACTATTGAATTTGATGTTAATAAGATAATTACTTATAAATGATTTTCATTTTTTCATTTTTTGTTTTTTTTTGGATTTATGGATATTGAACAGTTGGAAAATGAAAAAGCAAGATAAGAAGAAACCAATTTGGAAATAATCTACCAGTTTATAAAAGTGGAAACAGTTTAAGTTTGATTTCGAATGAACTAGATATAGGAATTAAGAAAGACCATTATTGGATTGATCCATGGAACAAAGAAAAGAGAAAATCAAGAAAAAAATAATCCAACAAAAGAACCAGAGATGAATTGTGGCTTTATCTTTAAAATTGAGACTTTAAAGAACAAAAGTTTGACTTGTAAAGAGTTACCAATAACTTGTAAAGAACTTTTTCTCAATTCAACGTTTTCAAAGGTTGTTATTGATTTGATAATTTTTTTCTTTACATTTTACAAAAAAAGATTTCTCATTTTAAATAAAAGGGCACATCAATTTTTAAAATATTTAATTTTAATTTTTATTGTTTTGTATTTATGAGTTTTAAATATTCAGTTGAGTGTGTTTTTATATCCATTAAAGAGGTTTTTATATTTTAGAATGATACTACAATTAATTTGATTCAATTATGAATTATTCTTGAAAATTTTTGTTTTCTTTTATTTGAAAAAGAGTTTTAGTTTTTTTAGAGCTATTTGAACCAGATAACCAAATATTATGTACCTTCAATTACAATACAAGTTGACTATATACGAATCTATGAGACACTAATCACTAAAGCAAGACTTTAAATAATGTAGATCATGAATTCCTTATTTATTGATTTTTTTATATTTTATTATTTATTAAAGCAATATTTCCAAGATTCAATGAACGAAACCAACAGTTGAATCTTTTTGAGGTTTCTGAGATTTAGCAAACAAAACAATATTCTAAAAACCCTTGAAACCATAGATTATAAATAATAACCACTAAAATTTTTGAAAAACAAGCCAATATTAAAAAAACATTTGGAATAAAGAAGATTTAATTTTTTTTCTGATAGATGTTCCAAAAGATCCAATCCGCATTTTTTTCTGCGGTTGTTATCAAAATAAAAGTGTTGGATTTCAAATAGTCAGTAATGTCATTCTGCCAAACCTGGGAGAGAATTTCTGTAACATTCGCACTTGGAGACCAAATATGAAGAATTTGTTTCTCAAAGTAAGGCTTTTTCAAGTTAGTGTTGGATTTAATGACACCAGAAAGCTTTCTTTTCAGTAATTTGTGTGCATCTAGATTTGTGTACTTTGAAGTTGAAGGCCATTTCATCGATCTCGTCACAGAAACTCCAATTTTTGTTCCTTCAACCTGGACGATATAATCTGTGATTGGTACATTCGGGATCTTGTATTCGATCTCCATTTCGGTAGCAATAAGTTTGGCCCCAAATATTCGTTTAAGAACTTCGAAGGACATTGACTCACTAATAATGGAATTCCCACCTGCGTTTTCGGTTGCCAGCAATTTTTTTGCACTTTTTTTAATCGAATAAAAAAAACAAAAAGAAAATTAAGAGAAAACAAAAAAATAAAAGAGAAGAAGGATTATTATCATACCCATCAGAAAGCTTTAAATGTTGGTAGTGGCAATTTGGAATAAACTCATTGACTCGAAGCGAAGGTGTTTTTTCTTGAAGAAGAGCAGATTTCACTTGTGAAATTTGTAGAGGCCGCGATTGAAACAGAATGAAAAGTGACTCTTTGATTCCAACTCTTTTGAGGATCTTTATGTATTGGAAAAAGATTGTAAGGAAAAATGCAAAAATGTTGACCAAGTCCATAGTAGGGTTGTTATATTTAAATAAAGGTATTTAACATGGAGTTATTGGAAAGGGTAGAAGAGTGTTCAGGTTGGTAAATTGACAAAATGCCAATCAAATTAGAAAAACATTAATTGAAATATTTTTCAAAACAAAAACAAAAATAAAAAAAATAAAGAATTTCTAATTAAATTTAAGGTTGGGAGTTACAACTTCAATTTGAATTGAAGATTTTTAAATGTGTTGTTCTTCATAAATTTCAAATCTAATAATCTTTGTTTTTAATTATTTGAGGTTTTTTGATTTTGTATTGAAATATGACTTGCTTTTAATGATCGATAGTTTCACTTAAAATCATTTTTTTGTAATTTTTACACAAATTTAATTGTTTGTTTTATCATTAAGTTAATAGAACAAGAAAAAACCAATACTACAAAACAAAAAGAAATAATATGATTGGTGAAATTATTCGATAAATGGTCTTTGGGGTGTGTGGAATTTAGACACGAATTTCCAAGCAATCTCGAGTTAATAGAATCTTTTTTATTGGTAATGAAAAAAAAATGGTTGAACAAGTTATAATACAACAAAAGATTATCAAAATAAAATAATGAGGAAGACAAAATAACATTACTAATTTGAAAAAAAAAAAGATATAAAATTTTCATCTCATCCTTCTTTCAGGTATATAATAAAAAAATTTAGAAGCAGATGATAATTTAATTTTTTATTTTATTTTAATCTTTTTAATTTTTTTCTCAGAAAAAAATCTTCTGTTTTGTGGTAACATTATCCAACTTTTTAAAATGAAACAATAAATAAAATGTACAGATTTATAATTTTAATCATACACAATTTTTTTTTCTCCTCTTTAAATTTAACAAAAATAAAAGTTCAATAAATTTAAAAATAATCCTTTTGATAAAAAATGTTTAAATGAAGTTCCCCCCCCCCCTTTATATGTTTACTATCACTTTAAATTCTTTCGCATAAAATTTCTGAAAAAAAAACATTTTTTTATAAAGAAAAAATGTTAATTAATTTTATCATATTAATTTAGATTTAAACTTTGTTTTTTGGTCTATAGTTGTGATTTATTTTTTTTTAAAACAATTTTTTTTTTTTTTCTTACTGATAATTTAATCAAATATTTTTAGAGAACTAAAAATAATAAATTGGTTAGATACTTAATAATCTTAAAGATAGTACTGTATTTATCATGTAATTTTTTTTTGGAATTAATGGGGTTGTTCTGGGAATTGTATAGACTTTCTAATATTTATATTTTCAACTCTTTTCAAGTTCTAGATAAAGTATTTTATCAATAAAATTAACTTGTAAAATGTTATAAACTTTTATTTTCAAAGAATTTGAATATATAAATTATTTAAACCTTCTAATTTGATATTTCCTCTCGAATCTGATAAATAGATTTTATTTCAAAAATAAAATTTTGGTGTGTTAAAAATTTTGAAATAGAGTTTAAAATAATTAGAAAAAAATGTTCAAAATTGATACAGGAGCTTATCACTGGTTAATAAATTAAAAATACTCTCAAAAAAAATAATTATAAATTTTTCATAAATATAATACCCCCAAAACAAAAAAAACTAGAACACCTATTAAATAAAATAGAAAACCTCAAAAAAACCTAGAAGACTTAAAATTAATAGAAAACTCAAAAAAACCTAACGAAAAAATATAGATTATCCCAATAAACAGAAAACTCAAGAAAACCCTATCTCAGTTTCTTTAAATCCCAAAGAATATTAAAAAAAATTGATCTTACACAATTCTTACAATTTTTTTTTAAAAAAACTAATAGATGTGTTAGGAAATTGATTTCCTAACTTCAAAATTCAAAAAAAAATATTCAAAATAAGTTACAGTTCAATTACACTTTGTGTAAACTTATCTTTTCAGATTTAAAACAGTTCGAAATAAATAATATTTTAAAGTACAACGAATTTACAGAGTATATTAACTGTTAAAACAAGGAAATAATTTTTCCAAAGATAAAGTAAAACTCTTTCCAAAATGAAAAAAAAAAGTAAAAATTTTGTAACATTTATTATAATTTATTAGACGTTAATATAAACTATTTTTCAAAAATTTCCACTCACTTTATATTTTTATTGGTAGTTGTTTTGAGGATTTATTCAGTGTTCTGGGAGTTGACATATCTTGCAAATTATTGCAAAATGCGAAAATTTGCAAATTTTTTTTTGATATTATTCTAAAGATTGTGGGTGTTTTGAATTGGTATCTCAGAGACTTTTAGTGCTCATGTGTATTGTTACACGATAGTTGAAAAAGGTCAGTAAATGTCATCGTTATGACAATTTTTTTAATTGTGTAACATTTTAGAAAATGCCATTAGATCAAAATTGTCATAACAATGATATTTATTTTTAGATAGTATATTTGTATATACTAGATTCAGGGTACGTAAGGTACGTAAGGCCGAATCAATGTATTTTGTTTTTTGATACATAGAAAAACCTTTTAAATGTATTGGGCAGTGTAAGGTAAGGTATGGATAGGTTTTACTTGCTATTTTCTGGATTTTACCAAAATGCCATCGTTATGACAATTTTAGTCTAATGACATTTTCACAAATGTTACACAATTAAAAAAATTGTCATAACGATGACATTTACTAACATTTTTCAACTATCATGATGTAACGTATTGAAATGGTACTAAAAGCCTATAAGATACCAATTCAATTCACCCAAAATCTTTAGAATAATATTAATAAAATTTTGCAACTTTTTGCATTTTGCAAATTTTCGACTGTTATGCTTACAGCCAGTATTCTTATCAAAAAAATAATTTCAAATTTTTGGATCTTAATCATTTTTTCTAATTTTGCAAATTTTGATATTGCTTTTTCAAATTTTTGTTTTTCTTTTGTTTTTTTTTTTCTTTTTCAGAATCATTTTTTCTTATTTTTCGAAATTTTCTTTTTCTTTTTTTCTTTTTTTTTTTGGATTCTTATCTTTTTCTTTATTTTGTTCTTTTTTTTTCTTTTTCCTTTTTTTTTTTTTTTTTTTTTAAGAAGATCATCAAGTGGAAAAACAAAAAAGATCTTGGAAAAGACAAATAATCATAAAAATAATTTAGACTCTGTAATGTCTTTTAAAATTCAGTGAATTATCAACAAAAAAACATGTTGTTAACCTTTTTTTGAGTGAAAGTCCAGTAATAAAAAATCGGTAATGTTCATTTTTAAAAATTTGACTCACTTTTTTTAAATTTTTAATTTTTGGTTTTATTTTTATAATTTTTAAAATATCAGACTTTTATATATTTCGAATAAATTAAAAGTGAATTACAAATTAGATTTAATTATTTGTTGTTCTTGAATACTAAAGGATTTATTTTTTTTAAATTTATTATTTCAGGTGAATCACAATTTTTGAAATGCTGTTTATATTGATTGAATAATAAAAAGAATTAAAAAAAAAATATTTAAAAATCTTGATTTTTCTGGTGGACTTGTAAAAAAAAAATTAAAAAAGATTAATTTTAAAAAGATCATTTTATATTTAAAATTTTATTATGTTTTAATAAATATTATTGGTAGAAATAATTAGAATAAAATAAAAAAATAAAAATAAATATGTTTATGAATTTTTATTTTTTTAGTAAATAAAAAATTTATTCAAAAATCAAAACAAGAGGATCTTCATTATTAATTTTAAGAGAATTAAAAAATTCTGCAATTAAAACAATCCAGCAGCTCTCTTCTTTTTCCTCTTTTTCCAATCTGGTAATTTCATAAACTCAATTTTATTAAGTTGGAATGCTCTAATAAAATCTTCGTCATTTAAAAATTCTTCAATTCTTTGAGGATCGACTTCATCTGGTAATTTTTTTTTTTTTTTTTTTTTTAATTCGCTATATGAATATTGTTTTGTAACTTTGAATTGTACGTTTTTCTTTTTTGATGATAAATAATTATTTTCAGTAATAATTTCACAATTCTTTAATAAGGTTATTTCCCTGGTTTTCGTCTGGGATTGTTTTAATTTTTCTTTAATGTGATGATTCCATCCAGTAAAATAAGTAATAAAATCCTTTGGTTCAAATCCACTTAAAATCTTGTATATGCGAATGTTACTATCACCATTACTATAGCTAGTACCACTACTATCATCACTACTATTAGCATTACTGGTGCTAATAGTGTTCGAATGTGGATCGTTTCTATGCATTTTTTGAAAATATTTGACCGCAACCGCAATACTCCTTTTAGCAATTTCTGCTTTTTGGTTTATAAGCATTCCCATCCATAAAAATATTGCCCAATAAGTATCTAAAATATAGCACTTGTCCTGGTTTAAAAAATGTTGTAAAATTGGCTTTCTTTTCACATCAAACTTTTGATTACCATACGAACATTCCCATAATTTAGGTTTGAATTGTGTTGGTATTTGGATATTTTTTGGCAAGGTAAAAGATTCTTGTTGGAAAATAATTTTTTTTTTTTTCCATGAATTTAGTTTTAAACCCTCTTCCCATTTTTCAAGATTTTCCTTACTTTCAAATTCATCTTTTGTCATTTCTTCGAAAAAAATATTATAAAATTCATTTACTAATTTAGACTCGTGGTTTTCTTTAAGTTGATGCACTTTTCTCTTTTTGAGTTCTTGAAATTTTGGTAAAATATCATTTTGACAATGCTCAAGATCGTCATTGTCAACTTTCTCTCCTTTCCATAAATAAATTTCATTTTCTGTAATTAAAATATAACAAGAAAAGGAATTAATTGAACTAATCCTTAATGGTATTTGAACTGCCCAACATTTATAATCTTTAATTTCAAAATTCGAATTATTATTTTTTTGATTTTGTTTTTGTTTTCGTTTTTGTTTTTGTTTTTGTTTTTGTTTTTGGTTTTTTTGATTTTTTTTGTGTTCTTTTTCTTGTCCTTGCTCTTGCTCTGTTTTTTGATCTTGTTCTTGTTCTTGTTTTTGTTCTTCTCCCTGGTCTTGTACCTGCTTTTTTTTTTTTTTTTCATTTTGATTTTTTTCTTGTTTATAATTTATCTTGTTTATGGATTTAATTTGGTATAGTGCAGGGACTGAAAATGGCTCGTCGTTACCGTTCCAATATTTCCCGTTTCCATTATAATTATTGTTACCATCATGAATTATTATAGAGTTGTTAAACATAAAAAAAAATAATAAGGATTCATTTCCTTCTTTTAGTATTATTTGTTCAGACTGATTAATATTTTCATTTATTTTTGTTTTTTTAAGTTGGGTTTTTGTTTTTTTGTTTTGAAGAATTGGTTTAATATTATTAAAGGTAATTCTTGAATCTTTTCCTTGCCAATAAAAATCATATTTTTTTTTTTCATATTTTCTATTTTGTTTTCCTTTTTTATTATTACTCAAATCATCACCACCACCACCACCACCACCATAATCATCATCATCATAACCATTCAATTTTAAAAAGTAATGAAAAGATATATTAAAAGAAATGTTTGAACAGAAATGGCCATACCATTTTTCATCAATTGCAATTTTTTTATCTTTGGTCATTATCCAAATTTTTTTCTCAAGACCATTTTTTTCAAATTTTGGGATAATTTCCAAATCATTTGCTTTTGGTTCCTTCTGAACCATTTTAGAGAAATGGAAACGATTTTTATTCTTCATTTTAAATTTTCTAGCACTTTTTATAGAACGAAATTGCGGGGACTTTAATGCTACAATTATAGAATCTGGCCAAGTTAAAAAATGGATTTTAAATAATGGATCTTCATCATTTTGATAATTCGTTTGTACTCGATTCCACTTAGGGATATTGAATTGGCTCACTAATCTTGGTATTTGCCGTTTAACTGTTTGTTTTAAACTCCATTTAACCCTTTTCCCATACCAAATAAATGATCCAGAATTTGAAACTAAGAAATAAATCGATGATGGATCTAATATTTCTCTACCTTCGATAAACCCTTGGCAAATTTCATTCAATTTCCCATTCCTTTTGAATTGGTATAAAGTAATTTGATCGACCCACCAATTTTCATATTTAATTTTTTTTAGCTCACTTTGGCTTTCTGATAATACATCTTTTGGAGATCCATTATTTAGACATTTCCAAAAAGTTTCGATATCACTTTTTTTAATATTCCAATATTTGTTAATAATTTGTTGATTTTCTTCGATCTTTTCTTTTTCATCTTCTTTTTCTTCTTTTTCATCTTCTTTCTCTTCTTCTTTTTCTTCTTCTTTTTCTTCTGTTTCATCTTCCTTTTCTTCTTCCTTTTCTTCTTCTTCTTCTTCTGTTTCATCTTCCTTTTCTTCTTCTTTTTCTTCTTCTTTTTCTTCTTTTATTTCTTCTTCTTTTTCTTCTTTTTCTTCTTTTTCTTCTTTTTCTTCTGTTTCATCTTCTTTCCCTTCCCCTTCTTCTTCGATCTTTTCTTCTTCTTCATTGAGTAAAAAATCGTTTTTTTGATCATACAAATGAATAACACTTAATTTTTCCTTATATTTTTCTTGGTTAATTTTTTTTGCAAATTCAATGACAAAATTTTTTTCGTTTTTATTTGATTTTTTTCCAATCCATGTATATATTTTCTCTTTCAGTTCCAATATAAAAACATCTTCATGGTTTATATTATTACTTATGGGTTCAATTAAAGACACCCGGATGTTTTTTTCACCTCTTAGATGATATAGCTTTCGATTCTCAAAATTGCAATTCTTTAATTGTGTTTGTCTTTTTTTGATCTTGCTTATTCTTAAAGCATTATTAATTTTTGGTTTTGGGTTTTTATTAGATTTTAAATGTAATTTTGGTTTTGTTTTGAAATTTGGTTTTGGCCTTCCTCTGTTTTTCCTGTTCTTAAAATAATTATCGACTATCCTATTTGATGGCTTGTAATCTGGTGCGCAGGGTAATGTTATAGGGGTTTCAGGGAAAATAATATTTTGGAAAATCCTTAATGATTTTTCATTTGTTTTATTTGGATTTAAAAGCTTGGGATTTGTTTTTGGTAATTCTTTTGTTGGTTCTTTTAATTTTTTTTGTGGATTATTTGATTTTTCTTGTGTTTTGTTTTGAAGAATTAATTCATTTTCATGTTTTGTTTGTTGTTTTGGTTTTAGTTTTGGGTTTTCATTTGGGGAAATACTCTTATTATTTAAGACCAGTGGAATTTTTGGAAGTGGTTTGTTTGGAACACACAATTTTTTTCTTTGGATCTGATTTTTGATACCAATTTCTTTTTCTTTTTTTTCTTCTTTAACTTTGTTTTCAATTTCATTTCCATTATTATTTTCATCTTCATCTTTATTTTCATTTTTGTTTTCATTTTCTTTTTCTTTTTCATTTTCTTTTATTTTATCAAAATGTTTTGATTCTTTTTCTTCTTGGTTTTCTTTTATTGAACCATCTTCAAGATTAGAATTTAATTTTGGTTTCAAGTCAATTTCAGATTTAGGCACGGAATTAGTCTTGACTTCTAGTTCTCCTTCATACGGAAATTTATTTGGTAAAAGATTTGGTTGTGCTTTGTGTTCGTCTTGGAATTTTGATTTATTCTTTTCATTCATTCTTTGTTCAGTTTTTGTTTTTACATTTGATTTTGAATCTTCCAAACTTGAAGCTAGCCATTGAGAAACAATCATTTTCATTAAAGTTTTGCCGACTGGTTGAAAATTTTTTGTTTTTTTAATGTCTTGTTCTTTGGTAAACGAATTTGGATCCATTTTTATTTGTAACACCGATCGTTCAAGACTCAATGTTGACCATTTCTCAAACTGTTCTTTCTTATTCTTAGACAATAGTTCACTTGGATTTAAATACGGAAACAGCTTTGAGTGTTTTTCAACCCAAGGTGTTTCAAGATCATTTTTTAAGACAACAGAAAGCTTTTTTTGGCTTGTTATTTTTTTAACTTTTTTGGCATTTCTTTTTGATCGTATTCGAACTCCATGTTTTATTTTACTTCTTCTTGGAGTTAAGATGGACCTACTCATAGATTATAAGATGGGGACGAGTAATTTGAAAAGAAGGTTTTGGGATTATTAACAAACCAAAAATTCTTTCTACAAAAGGAGAGAAATAGATAAAAAATGAAAAAAAAAGTTAATTTCTATTTGAAGAAGATTTTATTGAAGATTTTTTTAATTCATTTAATAACCAGACTTGTGTTGTGAGACTAAAACAGAAAAAATTATTTGTGATTTTAATCGTTTTTTGAACCATCCCAAGAACATAAATAATAATATATTTCTGTTTACTTAGATAAAAAGAGCCCATATAGAATTATTAAACCCTTTTTTCGAATTTAAAACAGTTTTTTGTTCCTTTTTTCAAGAAGAATGAATGAATTAAATCAAAAAGTAACTCAAAATGAGTAACAAATAAATGATAATATTGGTTTCTTAAAGTTATATTATTTAATGTGAAATTCTAAAAATAAAGGATCAAATTGGACAATTTTCACTTAAAAAATTGAAGATCAAATTTGAGAAAATTTTAATTATCTTCAAAAAATCTCAAAAAAATTAAATTACAAAAAATTGATAATCTAATTCAATTCCTTCCTTATTTAAAATTTACTTAAAATATCATGGTGTTTTACTTTCAAAATTGATTTGAACTTATTGATATTATTTTTGCTCTTGAATTTGATGTTCACTTGGAACAAGAAGAAAAAAAAAGTATAGGTTCTGTTCGATATAAAGTTTTTAGAGGTTTTAAATATAGTATTTTTGATCAATATAAAACTTATTCCTGTATTTTTAAATTCAATAATAATTATTTATTAGATAGAGTTTCCGTTCATAAGCTCATCACCTTAATAAGAAAGGTAGAGTAGTGAAAAAAATACCAACATGAAAAAAATCCCTGACAAGATTTTTAATTGTGAATATTAGTAAAATTATTATGTAATTTCATTTATTTACAATCAAATTCCTTTTTTTAAGAATCGAACTTTTTCAATTATAACTCACCCACTTATTAGAATGATGATTGATGAAATCACACTTGTTCAAAATACCATTCAATCAATCAAGAAACAAGAAGAAAAATTATCATTTTCCAAACTCTAGTAAACCTCGATAAAACTCGATTGTTTTTTGAAAAAAGTTGATCAACATTAGGCTATCAAACAATTACTCGAGGATTCTAGAGAAACCTTACTTTGGTGGACTTTAGGTAGGTTTATTACTAATCCCATAAAAAAATTGGTTATTTATAATAAGGATTTCATTGAAATTAGACAAAAATTTTAACCATACCCACAATTAAAAATCTTCTCAGGGATTTTTTTAATGTCCGGTATTTTTTTCCCTACTATACTCAAAGTTTTCATTTAACAATTTGATAATAAAAAACAATAATAAATAAATAAAAAACCTTTGAGAGAAATTAATTGTATTCAATGTTGTTATTCTCAAATTGTTAAATTAAAGATTTGAAGTATTCGGTTCCTTTGTTGTATCAAAGTACAACAAACAAGTAATTATTCATTAATAAATGGATTTTGTTATTTCTTGAGTAATAAAAAATCAAGAATTTTAATATATATTATGCTAATTTTTTACCTTAAGCAAGTTTTAAGATCTTTACAATACCCACTTTTCTTCTTTTTTAAAGACTACTCTCAAACGAATTAATACCTGTAAAGAATATTGATATTAAATTAAAATTAAAAATAAAAAACAATTTTTTGTAAAATTTTTATAACTTTTAAAAATTTATTGTAGATTATTTGGGTTGGTATATATTTTAATTTTACTTTCTCAAACAAAAACCATTTCAAATAATAAAATCTTGGGATTAGATAGTACTTTATAATTCGAGAAGTGAAGAACACATTGTTGTAGATTTAAATCTTTAGGTTAAAAAAAATCAATAATGTTTATAATAAATGTGTCCTTTTTATAGCTTACTCAAATTAGTTAAATAAGGAATAAGAAAAATAATTTGTATTACTATACAATTATTGGATATAAGGTATATATATATATATATATATATATAAGCTTAATTTCAAAAATAGGGGCAAATTTTTGATTGAAAAAAAATTGTAGTTTCTCATTTAGTGAATACCAAAACTCAACCCAGAAAAATCAGAACTTAAAACTAAAAAATAACTATCTAAAACACCCTTTTCTGTTTTAATTATTATTTCTAATAAAAGAATAGAGAAAAGAAACCCATAAAGAAAAAAATAAATCTGACCCTATTTTTGAAATGATTTTTCATCTTAAAATTATCCATTTAAGATTCACCATTGCTTCCAAGAACCTTTTGAAACAACTTTCCATCAGAGTTATCAGATTTTTACTATTTACCCATTTGGTATCAACCCAAACTTTCCTTGATACCTTTTTCAAGATAAAAAGAATCTCAACAAAAGAAAGAAAAAGAAAAAGAAAAAGAAAAGAAAGTGAAAACAAAACCAATTTTTTGAATGTACAACAAAGAACTCAAAGATAAAATGAATACGATCACATTCATCACATTGTCTCCAAATGAAAGAGAAAAGAAGATCTTATTTGATCTTGCTATTTCTTCACTTTTCAAGGAACCATTGTAACTCATTAAAGCAAATTTGGTTGATACTTGTTTTCGAAGCAAACACTTCTTGGGTGTTTTACTTTCTTTGAATTTTACCATCCCTTTCTCGAATGCTAATTAATCTCATCTCTTGAATATTAACGGTTTTCAAAAATTTTCTTGTTCATTCAACATAAAAATAACAATATGGAATCATTTTGAAAGAAAAATTGCAAAAAAATGAATTCAACTTTGGAAAATTTTCATTAAAAGAAGATTGTTTCTTGATATTAAATATTCAATAATGACTTTTAAAAGATATTGGGTTCAGAATATTTGGTTAACACAACACACATACCAATAATTTAGAAAATACTAATGATGACCCATATTTTTGAAATTTAGCTTATATCATCATAATAAACTAGAAATAAATAAAGATTATGATTTATGTTTACGAATCTTTTTTTTTACTTTATTGTTTTGGTAATACCTTGTTTCAATTATATGTATCTTATACATAATTTTATTGGGAATGCTAAAAGTCATAGAACTGTGTTGATAAAGGAGTAAAGTCAATAGATAATAATCCATTTTTAATTTTTTTTTTTATCTAGTGGATCTTTCTTTTTTGAGGTAAAGTTTTTATCTTCTTCAAATCAAAAAAAATACGGTGTTTAGGATAATTGATTAATTGATATCGAGGGGGGGGTAAATTTATATTCAATATATCAGAATTAATGAAGAAAGTATATCTTTAATTTTGAAAATATAATACTGTTTTAACAAGATTTGATAAAATCAAGTGTGCTATTACTAAATAGATGTTATTAAATTGTGGTGATCCAGAAATTTTATGTATTATCAAAATAAAAGAAAAAAACTGCTAAACCATGAAATACTCAATGTGAGAAAAAAAAAAATTAATTAATTTAGATGTATTTTTTTTATTTTTCTCTCTCTTATCATAACAGTTATGTAAAAATTACTTTTTTTCATTTTTTTTTCTCAAAATTTTTTATAATCAATAATTTATCCATTATTATACAGTCAGTTTCACTTTTAAGGAACAAAAATTTAAACGAAATTTAAGGCACAAGAACATCTCAAATTAAGGCAAAAAAATTCAAATTCTAGTAAAAATAAATTGTAAAAAAAAAAAAATTCCAAATTTTGTGCCTTAATTTGAGATGTTTTTGTGACTTAAATTTTCTTGAAAGTTTGTGCCTTAAAAGTAGAACTGACTGTAACTAGGATAAAAAAAGAAATATAGAAGTTTTTTGTTTAAGGTAAAATATCTGATATTTAATGGAAATGTCTTACTTTTTTAAAAATAATAATAATAAAAAAAAAAATTATTGTTTGGGTAAAAAAATGAAATAGGAAAAAAATTTTCAGCAGGGTTTTTGTTTGGGAACCTTATTGAAAATGAAAGGTAAAATCAATAAAAAGAAGAAAACAATTAACTTAAAATAATAATCTATTATATTATTTTCAATCAATCCAATAAATAAATTTAAATCTACTTTATTATCGAAATTGTTGTTGTGAGTAGTTTTGGATATCGCAAAAATGGTCAAGATTTTGAACTTATTTTTAATAATTATTCAATCAAAGAAAAACCCTTACCAAAAAATTTACATATAAAAGATAGTATTAAAAGAACTTTTTTTGAGCTGCATACTTCATTTTGTCTTTATTTATTCATTTTTTTTTTTTTAATTGATCTCTCTTTTCATTATCAGTAATGTTCCCAATTAAAAACTGTGTTTTACTTTTTTTTCCCTGTTTCACTTTTTTTCCTAATGGTTATAATGATTTTTATACGAATATCACCACTTTGGAACCTTTATCCTCGACTCAATAGAGAAAATCAATTTTCAGTGATATTTTTTGTTTTTTAATTCATTTTCAGTTACAATACACATGTGCTAAAAGTAATGTCTTAATATTTGAAGTTTTTTACTAAATTTGTGTTTTTTTGAAAAATCACAAATTTAGTAAAAAACTTCAAATATTTAGATATTACTTTTTGGAAAAAATATTAAATTTCAAAATTGGTCAAAACTCATTTTTAACAATATATCAAATTTCATTGAAATATATTGATTTTATTTATTTAAAATTCGTTTTAGAGGAAGGTTAAGGTATGTTCGGGTATGTTGGAGTATTTTAAGGTGGGTTTGAGAAGTTTTGGATGGTTTGGATGATATGCTAGAAAAATTTTGGCAGGTTATTGAAAAAAAAAAATTAAGAAACCAATTAGTCTATTTGTAACTAGTTTTTTTTTTTTTTTTTTTTTTTTTTTTTTTTTTTTTTTTTTTTCTTAAAGTTTTGTGTTAAATGGGTTTCGGATAAATTTTTAAAAATATTTAGTATTAGTGATTTCAATATTTCGCATTTTCCTCAATTTAATTAATAAGATACTACTAATAGCTTAATAATATTTTTGATTTTTCCTCCCACAGCATAAAAGACCATTAAAAACTTTCATACCAATAATAATAATCGAGAAAGTCTTCAAAAATATGAAAAAAATTTAATTTTTCCAATTTTGAAAATTGACCAATTTTGGAATTTAATAATATATACCACAGTTTGCACATTTTTTGGAATCTTTATAAAAAATGTAGGATTTGGATAAGAATTAGATATATTTTTTAAGAATTATTAAAATAATGATTGATATAACAATTTTTCCTTTTGATGTTGTATTTTTTAAATCATTTAATAAATCAAACAATCATAATTTTCGTTGGAATAATAAAAGAAATTTGTAATATGTTTATATTTTCATTTTTTTTTTTTTTTTTTTCATTTTTTTTTTTTTATAAATCTTTTTGACTCATATTTATAATTTTATTAAAATTTTCAACCTAATTATTTCTCCTTTTAATTAATAACAAAAATATTTGTTGTCTGGTAATTGAATTTCAGGAAACACTGTTGAAGTGTGTAAATTAAAATAAGTATTATATGATTAAAAAAAAAAAACAGATCAATTTTCGAACTTAAAAGAAAAAAAAAATTATAACAATAAACTCTGATATCTTTAATTAACATAATACCTGATTAGAAATAAATTGAATAATTTTTAATAATTAATGAATGACCAAGAATAATTTTGGACTGTTAATTACCAATATCAGGATTAGGTTTGTAAAAGATATTTTAAAATAAATTTACACTTCATTTTTGGAGAATGCTAAAATATTTCAAGAAAAAACTACAATTTTTGTGATTTGAACACATTTCAAAAAAAAAATAGTTCAAAATAAAAAAAAATCTAAAATAATTCAATTTTTAATTATTTCTAAAGATTCAAATGTTGGTAAATAAATTAATTATAAAAATAATAAAAACAAATAAAAAATTTTCAATTTTAAAAAATCATTAAGAAATGAAATTTCAAATAAAAAATAATACCACAAATTATTAATTTTAATTTAGTATCTTATTAAAATTTTTAATTCTGCCTATTTTTTTCTTTTTTTTTTTTTTTTGATTAATTTTTTATGAAAAAAATTGCAAATTATAATCATTTACTTTTATCCTTTACTTGTAGTTGATTGGAAATAAAACATATAATAATTATCTATTAATTCTAATTGAAAAATGAAATTGCATGGTTATAATTTTAGTTATTGGTGTTTTATTAGTTATCAGTTATTTCTTTTGTTTCCCCGAATGCATGGATTGGCTTTTTTAGTGTGTATTTTTTTTTTTTTTTGTTGTTGTTGTTGTTAAAAGAGGGAGAGATATTATTGAAAAGGTTAATTTAGTATTTAAGGGGGTAATGGGATAATAAATTAATATAAGAACTCTAAGTAAACTAAAAAAATTAAGAAGAAATGAATTAAATAAAAATTATTATATATAATTATCATTTAATATGTTTTATTGTCTCAACTTTTCCAAAATCAAGAAGAGTTACAGAAAATAAATAAATCTTTAACAATTGTCTTATCAAAAAAAATTGAAAAATTAAGAAATCATTTTAAAACATGTGTTTTCAAAAATTTTTTATAATAAAATGAGAAATTAAAAAATTTTTATATGAAAAGTCTTCTAAAATTATTTTTATTAAGAAATAAAAATAATAATCAAAAATAAAATTACATCAGATCTACAATTAATTTCATTATTTTGTGGATTTTTTGATAATTTAATATCCTGTTTTATTTGGAAATTGATATTAAACGAAGATTCACACTACAGTCAAAAAGTACTTGAGTAAATTAGCTCAAGTTGGATATAATTGGGATAGCATGATTCAAATTTGGCAAAGAATAAAATTAATATATGTTACTTTTCCATTTTAGAAGTAGGCTTTTCAATAGTAAAGTTTAAAATTGAATCCCAATCATAAATTTTTTCAATATATTCTATATTTGAAAGTTACCAAAAAATAAAAAATAATAAATCTCGATTAATGTTCTTAAAGACTTTAAGTCTAAAAAAAGATGAAAAAATTAGAATTCTGAAAATTTTCAAAACCGCAAACATAAAATAGCAACTATGAAATCTCTAGAATCCTTTTCCGATTTCTTTTCTGATCTCTTCTCAAATTGTCTAACTCTTCTTGTTTAAAATTTGAGTAAACTTGTTTAAAGAAATTATAATTCACATTCCAGTTACAATAAACCATTATATCTTTATATAGATTAGCCTGGTTACACAACCTAAAATTTGAAAAAGTATGAAGATCTTTATAATTTAATTTTTAATAAATTTTCCCACAGCCAACACAATAAAAACAAATAATTTTTAATTAAAATTTTTTTACAACTTTTTAAAAAATTGGATTATATTCTCAAGTCAAATCCTAAAGCAAAAAATAATAAAGACTTTGAAAGATCTTTCATCCTGGTTGGTCAAAGGGGGTTAAAATATTTTCATTTTTTGGTTGTTGGGTAAAGATAGATTTCAAAAAAACAATAAAATTTTTGATTTTTATTTCTAGGAAGTCAATTCAGTAGTTTGGGAATTTTACCAATCCTGGATTAATGATACAATGTCTACGAAAATGATAAATTTTGAAATTATCATTAAACGAGAAGTTTTTAGATTTGAAATTGAAAGTAAATAAAATTTCACATAAGTGTTTTGATAGACGGTAAAATATTATTTTTTATACATTTCATAAATAACATTTTAGGAACCAAAAAGACTTGTTTCTGGCAAAAAAGAAAATCAATTTTTTTTTTTTTTTTTTTTTTTTAGCATGATTAAAAAATATTTGTTTTAAGTTCATGAGATAAAGGCCTGTGATCTTTTTTTTAAAAAAAAAAAAGATAATTAATCAAAAATAAAAATTAAAAATTAAGTTTGGGAATATTTATTTACCAAATATAAAAGAAAAAAAATCCAAAAACTTCAAAAAATCATATAATAAAAAAATTGATATATTCTTTATTTTTGTAAATTACACATGTGTTTACTCTAAAAATCAAAAATTTCAACTTTAGAAAAAATCTAAAAAAATTTAATTTTCTAAATTAAATTTTGTAATTTTTTTGGTGTTAATTATTTACTGATAATTATCTGGTTATTATTTATTGAAATTATACTCTTGTAACTGGTATAATTGATAAATTTTTTAAAAAAAATTAAAATTTAATTTGGAAATTCCTCTTTAAAATTAAACAAAAAATGCAAAATTAATTAAATAGAATACTAGTTTACAGGTTTATTGGTTTATTATATGACAATAAGATTATGTTACTAATTTGGTATAAAGGTAAAATAGTTATTTTATTTTCTTCATTTTTTAAAAATTTAACTATCGATAAAAGTAATTGAAGAATCATTTATAATTGAGTAATTCGTTATATATATTATTTATCTGTGTGTTTCAAGGAACATTTATTGAATAAATATTCAAAAAGGGATCGAAAAGAAAAAAACAACAATCGAAAATTTTTCAAAATTTCAACTTTTTTTTCGGTTAGTGACATTGATAAATGTAAGTAATTTTTTTTAGCAATCATTTTTATATTTAGAATTTCTCTTTATACTTTTTTTGTTTTAAATTTACTTATTTGGTGATTTATGAAAAATAAAAGAAGGGAAAAATTAAAAGAAAAGAAAAAATAAAAGAAAAGGGGTGATATGATACTTTAAAGGCAATTTTGATGTTCACTTTTCTACCACCAATGTCGGTTTCATTTAAGGTCAAAGCTTTCTTTTGGCATTTTTTATCTTTAAAATCAACAAACCCAAATCCTCTTGATTTACCCACTTTTGAAAACACAACTTTAGCTTTAGTTGGATTAAAATTCTTAAACACTTCAAGAAGGTCTTCTGTTTTGAAAGTAAAGGGTATATTTGTTATAAAAACTGCAGTGTCACTGGGATCCCTTTCATCAAAACTCTGTTTTTTAGATTTTTTCTTTTTCTTTTTTATTTTTTTTGGCTTTTTCTTTCGAAACGAATAATTTGGTGTATGTTCATAATATGGATAATGTACATAGTTTGTGTCTAAAAATGTTACTGGTTCATAAGCACTCATCCCTGTTATACCGTAGTTGTTTATAAAATTGAAATTGTTTAAATCAGAGTCTTCACTAGGAAAATATTCACCATTTAAGCTATCCCTCAAATCTATATATGGAAAATATAAATATGATGCTTGGTAAAACCCATCAAAATTCGAACCCTTTAATAATATTTGATAAAATATAAATAAGAAGAAATAGAGTGTATATTATTAAATTAGAAAATCAAATAATAATAAAAAATATTAAAATGATAAATATATAATTTTATTTGAGAGTTAATTCAAAATTTTTCATTCAAGATAATTTAATATTTTAAAGAAAAATCTTGTTAAATATATATATAAATCATCAATAGTACAATTTTTTGTTTTAAAATCACAAATGACCTATAAAAGCACGTAAAGTTGGATTTTTCACACGTTTTTTGTTTCATTAGTGTTTTATTTTTTGAAAAAGTTCTCGAATTCTTTTGAAATCATACTTTTCGTTTCTGGGATGTGTAAAAAATGCAAACAAAAAAAAATATTTATATAATGAAATAAACAACAATTAATTGGACAGGATTTAATTACCTTAAAACCTTGGAAAACAATGGAAAGATGGGATTTGACATTTGAGCATGGGTTTTGTATTATTAAACTCATGAAAATAGTTTGATTTTTTCTTTTTAAAATTCCAAAACAATACAAAGTAGGTTTTCAGTTTAAAACTCTTGAAAATTATGAAATCTTTAAACACCTAGAAAAAGAATTATTTTTTTTTGAAAAAATTGTTAGTTGGGGAAGATAGCTGGTCAAAATTAAACTTTTTTACCAATTCCAAATTAGACCACATCACTTAATTTTTTAGTGTTTTGATTACACACATCTTTCAAGGACAAACAAATTTTATGCGTCGATAACGCGTGTAAATTGCGTTTAATCAAAATAAAAAATCATCATACTTGTGATATATATATATGCATGCATGTATGTATGTATATGTATATGGAAATACTAAATTAAAACTTCCGAATATTGAAATTTTATTAATTATTTATAATCGAAAATACCCAAAAGAAAAAAAAAACAAAAAACAAATAATTATCATTCAAAATAAATAAATATTGTGTTAAAATTTTTGGATTGTGTATTTATTTTTAATAGTTTAATATTAAAAAAACTCTTGAACTATACAAAAGAGAACTATCAAGTGACTAAATTTATATCTTTGAATTCATATAGTGTATAGATTTTGATGTCTAGAAACAGTAATTTAAAGTAAACTATTTTTCAAAAATTTTGACTGGCTTTATAATATTAATGGGGGGCGTTTTAGAGAGTTTTATTCCATATTCTTATCAAAAAAATATTGTCAAATTTTAAATCAAAATCATTTTTTCTAATTTTTCTTGATTATTTCGATTTTAGTTTTTCTTTTTTTTTTCTTTTTTTTTGATCCTTTTTTTTTTGCCAAAGATCATGTTGAAAGAAAAATAAAATCTTCAAAAATACAAATAATCACGAAGAAAATTGCAACTATGTAATATCCTTTAAAATGAATTAAATTATTAATAAAAAATTCTTCTTGTTAAACTTTTTTTCAGTAAAAAGTTCAGTAATAAAAAATCGGCAATGCTCATGTCAACAATTGTGACTCATTTTTTTTTAGTTTTTAGTTTTATTTTTTTTAATTTTCAAAATCTCAGATTTTTATATATTTAGACTGACTTAAAGTGAATTACAAATCAGAATTTAATTATTAGTTGTTCTTGAATACTAAATGATATTTCTTTTTTTCAATTTATTATTCCTTGTGAGTAACAATTTTTGGAATGGAGTTTATTTTAAACTTGATTTTATTTTCAAAAAAAAAAAAAAAAATTACTTTTTTACTTCTAGTTGTGATTAATTAACAAAAAGAAAGAAGTAAAAAATTAATAACTTATCAAAATAGTGAATATGGATCATGTCAATTAATTTCATTATTTTAAAAAGTAATTTATGAATTATTTTTTCAAAGGAAAATAATTCTTTTTGTTTTATCAATATAATGTAATTATTAGTTAAGAATTTATTAATGTATTTATTTACCACATTGATTTAAACATAAATGTTATTCAAAAACTCGAAGTTGTTTTAAAACATAAATATATTCTCTGTTTTATTATTTCTTTTTGTTTTGGATAGTTGAGAAAAAAAAGAAAGAATAAAAATAATTTAATTTTCATTAATTTCAACTCAAATGACTATTTGTTTTATTTATTCATATTAGATTTCAATTTATTGATATTTTTACTGATTTCAAATTGTTATATTTTGAATTATAATTTTCAAAAAGTTTTTTTTGTATCCGAATTTACTTTTAATCCAAAAAAAAAAAAAATTTCAATTTTTGGGAGATTAATTTTTCTTCAAACATAATATTTTTTTGATAATTAATTTATTATTTATTTCAACTCTTTCGTAATGGAAAAGGTTCTGAAAATTGGGAAATTTTGAATTTATTTCATAATTCAAACACATCTTTAAAATAAAATATTAATATTCTTTTTTTTAGTTTGGACCCTAAAAAGGCTATAAGTTAAAAAAAAACTAAAAATATGGATTTTTAGAATTACAGTCTGAGAAGACAAAATCTTTTGTAAAGAAAATCAAACTATAAAGTTATCATGAATCAAAAAAAAAAAAAAAAAAAAAAAAAAAAAAATCGGAAAATTAGATGTGGTTACAGGATTTTAGTATGTGTCGAATCTAATATTATTTGAGTTAACATTATCAAATCTTTGTTATTTTATTTACATAATCTAATTTGATTCTTCTCTTTAATGTTTTGTTGAAAAAAAATTTTTTCATATTTTTTAAATTTCATTTTTTTTTTATTTTCAAATAAATCCTTTAAGGAATTAGTTATATTTTCCATTTTGAAAAATGTTAATTATTGGAACATTACTGGAAGTTTTTTTTTTAAGAACTGTGTAATATATTGAAACTTTGAAACCAAAACATAATTAATTATTCTATTTATAAAAAAACTAAATTAATTCAGAGTTGAATCTTTCAATTTTCAATTTTTTCGAATAGTTTTTTGAATTTCAATTTTTTAGTTTTATTCAATTTGGTTTTTCGATCGAGAAATGTGTTTATGGGAATTAATGAAATTAATCAAAGACTAAACGAAAAAATAGACTCGAAAAGGTGTGTCTTTGAATCAAATATTTTTTTTTAGAAGAACAAACAGAAAAAATCACCTTTCCAAATAATTTTGTTGAAATCAAAAAAGAAAAGAAAAAAAATTGATAAAAGCCTATTTTCGAAGATTTTTTTTTCTTTATCTTCTTAATTTCGATGATTACAAACAGGTAATTGCTTGAAATTCTAACCCCAGTTTATATTTATTATTATTTTACCAAAATTTTATTTTTGAGATATTGGTTATCAAAATTCTTTTATTAAATATTTTTATCAAACTGTGTCAAAACCAAAGAATATTGTTTTATAGATTAAAGTAAAATGATTGAATTCTCGGAATCCAAAAAACAACTGAATAAAATTTCAACTCAAAGAAAAGAAAATTTGGTGAAAAAATTGAAATCATGATCTCAGAATTATTTTGAGTTTTCAAAATTCTGAAAAATAAATAATTATCAAGTCCAACAAATAAATACATCCAAAAAATCTTTATTTCTGAAGAAGAATTTAAAAAAAATCCTATTTTCTAAAACCAAAACTAGAATTAGATGAATTTAATCAAAATTGTGAAATAAAATTCATTTTGGAAATTCTTTGTAAATTAAAAATAATTTGTTTCTCAAAAATTTTACAAAAAAAGTTATTTCGATTATAAATTAAAAATAAAACCAAATTAAAAAGAATAAATAGTTCTATCAAATATATCGAAAAGATCATTAAATAAATATTTTTTCTTAATTTTTTCTTGATAATTTTTTTTATTATTTTGATTTCCATTTTTTAATTAGTATGTAAATATATTATAATAAGCTATATTCAACTTTCAAATTGATTAAAATATAAATTTATTCGGAAAAGGAAATGATTTTAATGATTCTGTTTCTCAGAAAGTGATGTACTTGAAAATTGATAAAATGTGCCGACTCCCATCAAAAAAAAAATCTCAAATTAAAATTCTAAGAATTTACAAAGGTTTTAAAAAAACTGCTGAGTGAAAGTTTTCACAAGTGTTGTTCGATTATTTTATTCATTTTTTTAATCTTTAAGTGGAATCTTGTGAAAAAGTTCAGTGATCACTATTCAAAATGGCTTTAATAAATTTTTATTTATAATAATTACTAGTTTAATAGATAGGATCACTTATAAAAATCAAATGAGATAAAAAACCCTGTTGTTAATGTTTAACAGATTCATCTATATTTTTTTCATTTAGAATGGAAATAACGACAGTTGTTTAAAAATTGAAACAAACAATATTCCATTTTGGTAGTAGTTTGGATATGCAGAAGTGAGCTCTGAATTTCTTATTTGGCAAAAATAAATGTCTCTTAATTGACTTTGTTTTATAATTACATTTTCCGAAAGAAACTCTGTTTATTTATCTATTTCAATTTGTGAGTTTCTTTTTATTGTTTAATTTTGTTTTGTTTAGATATAATGGCAATTCTACACGCTTTTTAACACACTCTCCAATTTATCAAATAAGGCACAAAAAAAAAATTGCTTTTTAAGGTACAACTCTTGAAGAAACTGAACTCTATTTTTTTTAGAATAGTGTTTGAGTTAAAAAATGAGATTGTACATTATTATTGTCAATCTTTTTTATGTGTTCTTGATTTTTTGATTTTGTACCTTATTTGATAAATTGGAGTCTGTATTAAAATGTCCAAGAACTGTAAACAAAAAGAAGACTAATATTTACATTATCTTAGTATTAAAAATTTAAAAGTGATCAACTCTCATCTCATTATTGTTTTACAATTCTTCAGAATCAGCTATTTCGGTATTTTATTTCTTCCAAAGAAATCAAAATATTGAATAAAAAAAATAAATACAAAGATCCCAAATTTCAATCTATTTCTTTGAAATATTTTTTGTTTTTCTAAAAACAATAAAAAAGAGGAAAACGAAGTCAAAATTTTGTCTCATTTATTCTTTAAAGACCAATATCTGGGAAAAAAATTTTCACTTTATTTTACTTTTTTTCTTTTACAAATTGAATTTTCAAAGAGGTGGATTTTAATTGGTGACTAAACTTAAAAAAGTATATAGAAATTGAAGTGAAAATTTTCTCGATTTATTCTCCAAATATTGATACTCATAAATGTCAATAAATTTTTGCTTTATTTTTCAATTTTGGAAATTTTTTTACCTATATCTTTGAATAAAATATTATATGTCCTTAATACAATTAAGCACTATTTTTTTCTGATTAATATTTTTCTAAATCTAGTTTATAACTTAATTCAATTAACCACTGGGATAAATTTTTTTTAGAATAAAAACACTCTCAACTTTTGAATATAGAAAATATTTTTTGAAATTACTATGCACTTTTTTATTTTTTTTTTTAAAAATTGGAATTGTGAAAAGTTTGAAATCAAAGAATAAGTTAATATATCCGAATTAGAATGCTTTTCCAGAGAATTTATCTTTTAAATTTAACTTTTTTTTAATTTTACCATTTAAAACTAAAAAAAAAACATTTGAAGACCGAATTAGTCCCTTTTGTGAAAAGAAAATTCCCATAATTTAGAATTTGTTTTTGTAAATGAGTTAAAACAAGATAGTGTATTTAAAAATATACATAATTTCAACTCTGAATTCAATGATTTTGGCAAAAAATGTTTTCAAGAAAAAGTTATATGACTTAGAATCCGGGGATAATGTACTCTTTCCCCAAATCTTAAAATCGATTCATTATCAAAAAAAAGCAATATTTAGGAGAGCCAAGTTGTTTTTTTAAAATGATTGGGAAGATCAAGTTAATAGAACCAGAAAGAAGGTAAAGATAAAAAATGTTTTCATTGATCATGTTTACCACTCATTATTAAAAACAAATTTTATTCACCATTTCTCATTTTATTTTTTTTTAGACTCATATTTCGCTTTGTACAGAGAGGGTTGCACACACCCAATGGTAAACAAAAACGTGAGGGCTCTCACTTTTCAAGAACTGTAAATGTAACCTAAAATTTCATAATCCATTTTGAGAAAAATAAAAGTCCTCTAATCAACCTGAAATACCTAAAGTATTCCAACTTCTAGACTCATTATTTCTTCATTGTCATTTAAAAAAAACCAATAGATACCTTTTACTTCTTGAATTGTTTTATTTATTGCTAAAACAATAGCTAATTTTAGTACATTATCACCAGACTCAAATCACATTTTAAAAATTTTTTTGAAATTTATTTTGTTAATTTTCAAAAACAAGTCCCATTCCAGATATCCCTCATCAAATGATAAAACTTTTGTTGTGAAACTGATCAGCTTAAAATTTTTTTTAAGAGAAAAAAAATTACAACATCAAAAAGTTGGTATTTTTGAAATAAATATGTTTGAAAAACGTAAAGCACTCCATTCAAAAATTGAAGGATTACTTTATTGAACGAAATACCGAAAAGAAAAATAAAATAAAATAGTACTGACATTGTATCGTAAGACATATTGAAACTTTATTTATTTTTATTTTTTCATTTAGTTTTTTTATTTATTAATGGAAAGTATTTGATCAGTTTTCCAGTTTTAGTGTTTTTTGGGTCGTAGGGAAATAGTGAATCAAATGTTAACAAATTATGTAAAATTAGTAGATCTTCAAAATATTCCAGTTCAAGGAATATTTTTAAAGTAGTTTCAAAGGTTTTCGAAAAATAGAAATTAAACTAAAAATTTTTTTAAATTTATCAGAATTGATAATTCAAAGAATGTAATGAAAAGAAATTAAAATCTCATTTAAATTTGATAATCTTGTGTTTGAAAAAAACATCAATAGTTTTAGAATTGAAATTCCGAATTCTTTTAAGGGGAAAAAGAAAAAGAATTTCAAATTTAACTTAATGGTATTTGAATTATAAATGGGTAAGAATTCAGACTTCATTTTCTAGATTCCTTTTTTATAAATACAGTACTCAAACAAGTAGGTAGTAATTTGTGTCTTTATTTGAAAAAGGAAAGGGAAAAGGAAGTGAAAATTTTTCACATTTAAAATACAAATACCAGTAATGAATAGTCTCTATTATTTTTTTTTTTGTCCAATTTCTAAATAAGGATTCCTTATTTAGAAATATGTTTAAAATAGAAAATAAACAGGGTTTGCTAATCTAAGTAATTTACAAAATATTTTAACAGTCTCTATTAAATTTAGGTAAAAAAATTTAATAGAGATTAGACCCTTCAAAGAGGAAATTAAAAACCCGTTACCTCATGTGAAAAAAAAAAAAAAAAAAGAAAGCTTTTTGATTTTTTTTTAGACCCCAGAAAAGGGAAAAATCGAAAAAATAGAAGAATAAGATCATTTACATAATAATTGTACCACCTTGTTGGGATATTGTTATAAGGAAATCTGAAGTTTGGGTTTTTGAATCTTTTTGCTCGTCTTGGATCAGCATATTCGACAACAATTATTCTACCATCAACTGGCTTATTGTTTAATAATTTAATTGCTTTATCTGCACCATCAACTGTTCCCATTTTAATAAACCCATACCCTAAGCTTTTTGTTCCTCTCCGAATAATGAGACAGTTTTTCCTAATTTATCAAGAAAAAAAAAGAAATTGGCAAATAAAATAAAAAAATGAAAATTTCCGTTTTGTGAATTTGTGATCTCTAATGAGAAAAAAACATTCAGAAAGTAAATTTCTTTTTTTATTAAGGTATCTTACACTTCACCAAATTGTTTAAATGTGTTTATCAGGGATTCCTCAGTTGATTTGAATGACAAGTTACCCAAAAAGAGTTTTTTTTTTGAAATAATTTGGCTTGTTTTTTTGAGCTCACTTTTGGTTTGAGGATTGGTTTGTTGTTCGTCTTGAATAAAATTTTTCCGTTCTGTTGTATCACTTATTTTTGCTGTTAGGTTTGAGGTTGACATAAAAGAATTTTAAGAAGAAAAAAAAATGTTTATTCATAAAATAAAATAAAATTGATTTCAAATTTTTCTTGACTCAGAGATATTTGATCTAAATTTTTTTTTTAAAATGATGAAACATTACCATTAAATCTTTTTTAACAATCAAACAGAGACTATTAATATTTTTTAAAGCCTTGATACAGATTATTTCTTTACTTTTTTTCCAAAACTTTAGATTCGGTCGGATCAAAAGAGAGAGAATTTTCAAAACCTATTTTGGTTAGTCGACTTATTTTAAGAGTAAACAATAATTCTCTTCTCGAAAGAAAATTTTAATCATCATTTAAATATCTGTTATCCAAATTTTAGGATTGGTGGATATTGATATTCAATTGATTGTTTGGTTTTGTCAATTGAATTCAAGATTTTGTTTCTTCGAAAATCGTAATAAAGACAAAAAATTGTCAAAATTGTTCTTATACAAATACAGGTATTTCAAAGATGAGTGTCGTTTTCAAAAAGTGTCAACTAAAAGTTTTCGAAAGTGTTATCCACACTTTTTAAATTATCAAAATTCAACAGTATGGGTAATACTAATATAAATTCCCCCTACATTTTTTGATAACAGGAGTTGATCTATTTTTTTTTTTTTTTATTATTTCGCCTTATTTTTATTGTTAAAGATAAGAAATCATTTTAAAGTATCTGAGTTATAATAGTGAGATTTTTATTTTGTGACTGGGTTTCATGTAGCTAATATTCCTTTCAAGTCTTCGAATTTTTGATAGTTAGTTATTCTTGTTTATACAAATAGTTTTTGTTTTTATATTATTTTCAAAAATTAGTGAGAAAAAAACATTTAAAGATATTAAATTTCTTTATTAAAGAGCATATTATAAAAATATAGATATACTTTTTTATCTTTAAAATCAATGAGGAAAGTATATATATATATATATATATATATATATAAATAAACACCTATTGTTGTAAAAGGTCAATAAGTGTATACGACAAAAAGAAAAAAATAATTGTATCTAATTGGCTATGACCAAAAAATTATAATATTTCAGTTGTGGTTGCAAAATTTTAATAATAGTCGATTGATCAAAAGCCTCCTAATTTTTTTTTTATCATTTAATAAAAAAATTGATATTATAAATCTAAAAATTAAAACTTTTAAAGAATATTTTTTCAAATGATTTTTCTCTTTTCTATTTTAAATTTTTTTTTTTTTTTCAAATCCAACAAGATTAAATGTAGATATTAATAATATAATTAATATTCAGAAAGAACTTAATAAAAATGAAAAATGTTTTTGAAAGTACAAAAATAGTAAAAAAAATTGATTTAAAAAGCAAAACATATGAAATTGTTGGAAATTTTCCAAAATTGATCTTATTTAAAAATATTTGTAAAAATGGTGAAAATTGTGATAATCATTTTTTAGGAAGAATTGAAGATTCTTAGGATTTTGATCAAATATCACTTATTTCTGATTTTATCACAAATAAAAATTATGTTTACTTGTTTAACTGTTATTCCTTGTGAAATATAGTAACAACTCAATTTTTTCCGATATAATTTTATTCCGAGACAAAAAAATATAAATAATAGAACGCCCATTAAATTATTTTATCATAATTTTTCATGTTTAATGACATTGTGTATGTTTATCACTGGGTTCTAAAAAAAATGTTATTTTTAAAAGGGGTGTGATTGGAAATAAAAGAAATTATACAGTAATATTTATAATATTCACAATTAAAAATCTTTTCTGAGATTATTTTCATGTCGGACATTTTTTGAAGCATTTGACTAATGTAAAATTGGATGTTATAAAAATTAGAGATTTTACAATGCTAGAGATAAATAAAGAGTTACATACAATTAACCAAATTTTGGTAATAGTAAATATAATATGTGATTAAATTAATTGATTAATAACATTTTTAATCAAAAAATCGTTTGGTAAACAACAATCTTTCAATCTTTAAAAAAAATCATTTTCGAGACAATGTATTGGTATTTACTAAACAATTTTTCTTTTAAAATCCCTTTTATCTCAAAAATCAAAAGGAATGTGGATATTTTTTACTATTACAAAATTGTAGATAATTATATCTAACTCTTTATTTATCTCTAACATTGTAAAAACTCTATTTTTTACAACATTTCATATTTACTCTTGGGTACCAATAAATCAGTTCTATACAGTCATATATTTATTCCTAGTTGCCAGAATCAATTTAGGTTTTCTCCTGGCTTCCATGGATACCCAAAAGTGCGAATTTTTTACACGTGGTTCTTTTGATTGTACTTTTGTGTGCAGTCAGTTTAACTTTTAAGGCACAAACTTTCAACGGAATTTAAGTCACAATAAAAAATTCAAATTAAGGCACAAAATTTGAATTTTTTTTTTTCCAATTTATTTTTATTAGAATTTGAATTTTCTGCTTTAATTTGAGATTTTTTTTTGTGCCTTAAATTTCGTTGAAAGTTTGTGCCTTAAAAGTGAAACTGGCTGTAAAATAATCATGATTAAAGTCATTATTATATATATATTTTTTTTGCTTAATAGTGATTTTTTGTAAAACTAAAAATAAAACCTTCTTTGTTTTTTTTTTTTTCTTTTTCTATCAATTAAATCACATCATAGTCTTTTATTAAGTCAAAAATGCTCTGTTAAATTCAGAGGGGTGTCCAAATACGATTACCCAAACTGATTTCGAAATTGTTCTGTTGTTTGTTTCAAAAAGTTTCTTCTATCTTGCTGTTAAAAGTGAGAAATCTTGAGCATAATATTTTTTTTTTTTTTACCTTGAAAATCCTTCTTTAAATTGTTTAAAGTTAACCAATAGAATTTACAAATTGTGTTGATGGGGATGTTTTTCAAAAGAGTTTTATTAATGTGTTTTTTTTTAAAAAAATAAAAATCTATTTATAAGTGTGTAAAAACCAAAATAAATCCCCTATTTTGTTTATTTCAAATAATTTTGAATCCATAGCAATACGGGTAATTAAAAAATAAACATATCAAAATTTTAATTTATATTTCCAAAAAAAAATCAATAAAGAATTAATATAAAACATCAAAGTTCCCAACCCCAAAAGCAAAATGTACAATTTAAGCTTCTTTACAGAATTATAAAAATTTGAAATTTTCCATTGATTGATTATATGGTTTTTTTTTTTTTTCAAAAGTTAAATAAAAATTTTGTTTCATTTATTTTTAAACAAATAGTAGGGGCGTAAAAACAACACATCTCAATTTGGAGAGTTTTTTTTGAGATAAATTGGTTTTTGGAAGAAAAACTAAAAAAAAGAAATCTTTTGTACACTTGGATGGCTATTCCCTGTTTCGAAATAACATTATTGTTTAATTATGAGTGTATGTATGTGGGGTATGTAACAATATATCCTTGCAATTCCATATCAAGACATATTATTAGAAGACATTATATTTGGAGATTTTCAATAATTTTTTTTTTTTTAAATTTATCCTTTTTTTGTGTGTATTATCATTCTTTTAAAATTGTTTTTTGAACACCCCCTTGCAAAAATAACTATTTCAAAATTATTTCAAAATATTTGATATTTATTTTTAATAGCTTGTTATTGTTAAAAATATTTAGAGAATATGAAATTATTCAAAAAAAAAAATAATTTTAAAATGATCATAAAACTCTTAATTGTAAAATTATTTGTCAATATTTTTTCTGTATTTTTTTGAACTCCAAATTAGATTGTTCCTATTTCTCATTTGAAAATTAGTAATTATTCTAGGAAATAATGTTTCACGAAAGTATGTACAATTATGTTTTTTTGTCTTTCCATTATTCGAAATTATTGAAAATAATCGAGATATCAAACAAAAAAAATTTTTTTTTCTTTGTTTGAATCGAATTTGTTCAAGTATCAAAATATCTGAAACTGGAAAATAATTATCTTGTGTTAGGTATGAGATTTTTTTATTTTGGTTCTTAGTTGATAGATCCTCAATTTCGTATGAATACAGAGATCAATTGAATATTCAACTTTCAATTGATAAATTGAAAAGGTTAGGTATTTTTAACCTTTTTAATGGATTATAGTTACAATGAATTTCTCTATAACCCAAGTGTATTCTAATTTGATGTAAATGGTATCAGTGTGCCATAGCTCAAATAGCTTGAAAAAATCTATTATAAAAAATCTTGTTGTCCAATAAATTATTACATTTTTTACTGATGATCACAATTAAAAAGATAAATTTTGGATATATTTTTTTCATTACTTTTCCCAATCTAAAAATATTAACTCAAAATAATAGTCTAGTGTATTCGGATAATTCCTATTATTTACTTCTAAAAGTAACTAATTTTATAATTTTTTAATTTTAAAGATTAACTCAATGATGATTGATATTAAAAACTCCAAATATTAATAAGTTTTGTTTCATTTTTGATAAAGTTAATTGTAACATCAATATATTTCCAATTTTTCAGAAACAATTTTTTAAAAACTTTATTCGTTAATTATATAAGTTTCTAAAAAAAATAAATTTTTTAGCAACTAATCTACAGTTCGAGACAAATTTAAGAAAGATATTTTGCAACTTTGGAAGTCTGAATATTGATAATTCAACCTTTAAAATTGTGGTGAAATGCATATTTTTTTCTGAAATTGTTGGGGTTTTTTACGAATACAATGGATCATTTTTAATTGATGAGATCAACAAATATTATTACTTGATTACTCCGATTTTTTTAGTGACCTTTGATACATGTAACACTACTTTGATTTAAACCCAATAACAACCCAACTTAATCTTGACTTCTCCTTGGAAAGTGTTAATCCCCAGACTATCTACAACTTTTGTAAAGTATTTGAAATTGATAATATTTGAAGAATAAATGGGAAAAAATTTTTTCTTCCTTTTTTAACCAAGAAACTTGCAAAGGTATAGATTCTAATTTATGATCTCAGTTATTTGTTTAGAACTTTATTCTGAGATTGATTGGGATAACAATCTTCTTGGACAAAGACAAGATTTTAGAATTGAAAACAAAGAAAACCAATCGAAATTTTATCCAATTTAAATATCAAATACCAATGTATTGAAAAATTATTTGTCTCAATCCTAGAAACTGTCAATTGGAGACTTGTAAAAAGTCTAGACAGTTTTTTTATAAATGTTCTATTTTTGTCATGTCAAAAATTCTCAGGCTATTTTCCAAAGTTTAATTATCGTTTTAATTGTGTATTTCGTTCAAAAAAAAAACTGTACAATCAAAAACCTTTCCTTTTCAGATCAGTTTGTTGTGTTTTCGAATATTGAAATTTTGTCTTAATAAAGAACAACTACTCAAACCAAATACTTTCATTTTTCCTTGAAAACACAAATAATCTCAAAAAAGTAAAATTTGACAAATGTAAATTTTATTTAATAAAATGAGAAAAGATAGGAAAAACTTGCTTTCATTTTTTAAAGGGTAGTTCGATGAAGCATGGTGGGTAAATGACAATACCATGTATTGTGCTTCATTAATGGTTTATGAAAAGTTCGAAACAAAAAGATAAAAATAATAAGTAAAATAAGCTCTTTATCCTCTTCATACAATTAAGCGAAAAAAAACCATGATCACGTTTTAATTGAAATACAACCAACAGAAAAATAGGAAAGCTTTTAAGTTTTTACAAATTATTGATATAAATAAGAGTGATAAAAAGACTCCAAGATAATGACAATACACGTATATGTGTGTTAAAGTTTGTTTTTTATTTTGACAATTATCAAGAGTTTTTCTAATAACTCAAAAAATGAGTTTTCTATAATTGTTTTAAAAAAGTGAGTTTTACTTTTTATTTTATAATTTTGCTTAATATTCCAAAAACAGTGAAAATTTGTACAAACGGTTGGTTTGGGGTATATTTTGTTCAATTTTTCTAATTTCAAATTTTTAAAAGAAAAAATGAAAAAGATGAGATGGTGTTAAATTTTCAAATTAGCCTAAAACCTTGCTTATTTTTTTTTTTCTCAAAATTAGTTTTTGTAAAAAAGATCTCAAGAGTTTTTGTCTTTTGTTTGGATTCATTTTTTTATATTTCTTTTTATTCATTTAATAATCGTAAATTTTTTTTCTTTTTTTTTTTTTAAATTTTATCTTTTTGTTTTTTTTTTTTTTTTTTTTTTTTTTTTTTTTTCGTGTTAAAATTTTTTTTTTTTTTGTTTTTTTTCTTTTTTTTTTTTTTTTTTTGTAAAATTTGAAACTTAATAGAACTATCATGTCTGTTATGGATCAAAGCTGGGTAAAGGTTCAACAAAAGGCCTTTACTAGATGGGTTAACGCACATCTTGGAAAAAGAGGAATCCAAGTTGAAGATCTTCAAACCGCTTTCAAAACCGGTATCAATCTTATCCAATTACTCGAAGTAATTGGTGAACATACATTTGGAAGACATAACAAAAACCCAAGAATGGAAATTCAAATGAGAGAAAATATTGAAATTGCTCTCAAATTTATTGAATCAAGAGATGTCAAATTGACTGCTATTGGTGCTGGAGGTAAATTGTCATTCTTAAAAAAAACGAATTTGCTTTATTTTTTTTTTTGACACAATTAACAAAAAAACTTTTTTCCCCTTTTTTTTTTTTTTTTTTTTTTTTTCTATTTTTGCAAACAACAAAAAAACAAAAATGAAACTCAAAAAATAAAACCAATAGATATTTATAGTGGTAACTTAAAATTGATTCTTGGTATGGTCTGGACTGTTATTTTGAGATTTGCCATTGCCGAAATTTCTGTTGAAGAATTGACTGCCAAAGAAGCCCTTCTCTTATGGTGTCAAAGAAAGACCGCTGATTATGACAATGTTGACATCAAAGAATTCACATGGTCATGGCAAGATGGACTCGGTTTCTGTGCCTTGATTCACAAACACAGACCTGACTTGATTGATTATGAAAGCTTAGATGGTAACGACAAAGAAGGAAACTTGAATTTGGCCTTTGAGGTTGCAGAAAAAGAATTAGGGATCCCAAAATTCCTTGATGCTGAAGATATGATCGAAGTCAAACCAGATGAAAGAGCTGTTATGACATACTTGGCCGAATATTTCAAGGTCTTCTCCAAGGGACAAAAAGCCGAAAATGCAGGAAGAAGAATTAACAAAGTTGTTGAATTAGTTATGGCCTTAGAGGAACAAAAGAATGGTTATAACGACGTTGCTAACGATTTAGTTGAACAATTAAACAACCAAATTGGAATTCTTGATGACAGAAACTTTGCTGATACCATCCAAGGTATCAAGGAACAATTAGATGAATTCAAGGAATATAAAAGAACCGTCAAACCAGAATTGATCAGAAAGAAATTAGAAGTCAACAGTGATCTTGGAAAGTTAAACACAAAACTCCGTGTTAACAACAGAAACCTTTACACCCCACCAGAAGGATTAAGCGCACAGGAAATCGAGCAACTTTGGGACGTCTTGGTTGAATCCGAAACCAACCGATCCAAAGCCCTTAGAGATCATCTCCAAAAGCTTAACAGAGAACTCCTTGACGAACTCGAAGGTGTTGCCAGAGAATATCACCAATGGGCACAAGACACCAAAAACAAAATCTCCGGTATTGAAGGCGACATTGACACCCAAATCCAAGAAATGGACGGCGTCATTGAAGAGATCAACAATAACGCATACAGACTTGACAAGGCAAAAGAACTCTCTGACAGAGTCACCGATGCTAGCCTTGAATACTACACTGAGGTATCCTATGATGTCCTCGAATCCAGTTACAACGAACTCTTGAAATTCGCTCAAGACCAAAGATCCCTCCTTGAAAACCAAAAATTCGTCAACGAAGGCGCCAAGGTCACACAGGAACAACTCGACGAATTTAAACAAATGTTTGAATTATTTGATAAAGACAAAAAGGGATCACTCTACCCATACGAATTCGCTGGCGTCCTCAACGCCTTAGGTGACGACCTTAGTGAAGAAGAAATGAAACAAGTCTTTGACAAATACGATTCAGATGGATCAGGTACCTTAGAATTTAACGAATTCGTCGACTTCATGACAGGAAGAATTGAAGATTCCGATACCGCTGAACAAATCCTCCAATCATGGAAGATCGTCTCCAAGGACAAATCCTTTGTCGAAGAAAGCGACATGGGACAAGCCCAATTGAAAAAGAACGTCATGGAATTCGTCAAAGAACGATCAAACCCATTGGAATCGGGTTACGATTACGACACCTTTACCAACGAAGTTCTTTATAACTAAAGATTTTTTTTATTTTATTCTGTTTTTTACGTTGTTCCTTCTTTATTGTTCAATTATTTCAATTTAATTTTTTTTTTTTTTTGAATCTTTATTACTATTTCAATTATCATTTATATTTTAAAATGAAATGACCTTTGTTTGTATTGTTTTGATTGCTTGTTAATTTCACAAACAATATTAATTTTATATTTATAAAATTTTATTTTTATTGTCTTTCAATCCATAAAAATTTTCAAAAATGAATTTTTGTTTTTTTTTTTTTTTAATCTTTATTTTTTATTATTTTATTTTTTATATTTGTTGATAAAAACTCGGATATTATCTAAATTCTTCTCATTAATAAAAAAATGTTCAAATTGTTCTAACATCAAGTTGAAATTAGTTTATAGATTAATAGAGTCGATATTTAACAGTTTCGTTCAACACTTTAATGAATACGCTGAAAGATAAAAACATGGAAATTGTCTCTCTAAATACTCTTGAAAGAGTACTTTAATCTTAGTTAAATTTAACAAGTTGAGTTTTCTTTTATAACAAATATCAACTTTTCATACTTCACAATTTTCAACATTTTCACCCTTTTTAGATCCATACCAAAATTATATTATACTATTTCATTTCAAATGTATAAATATCAAAAAAATTCCTCAAGCTGTTCAAATTTATTCTAACTGTAGATTTTTACAAGTTTAAAATGTTTCAACATTTGAACTTGTACCCGAAAATCATTTAAAGATATTTTTTATTTAGAATTTTCATTCAGAGATATACTTTTAAAATAGAAATATTTATTTATTTTTTGTTTTTTTGCTTTGAAATAGGTTATTTTCTTTGTACATTTTTTTCTGAAAATTCTTTTTTTGTGTAATGAAATCCAAAAAACAAACAATATCTCAACACTCTAAAGGTCGGAAAAAATATCCTTGAACTGAAGGTTGGTCATTTTATTTCTATATGTGTGTAATAAAAGGTTTTTACAAAATAAATAATAATAATCTTTAAATTTTTAAAAGAAACAGTTTGGAATCTAAAGTACCAATATGTTTTTAGAAAATTTTATTTTCTTGAAAAACAAAAACCCTAATTTTATAAATTATTATTTAAAAACCAAAACTCTAAAATGAATACCAAGTAAATAATACAAAATATAACCTTCAAAGTTCATTAAGTTTTTAATTTTTAGATAAAAAAAATTTTTTACAAAATTATCAATTGATATTCTTTGGCATTTTTTCAATTATTTTTTTTTTTTTTTTTTTTGGAAATTTGGATCAGAAAAGTTATAATAGAGAATAATATTGAATTTTGGTGGAATTATAGAATTTTAATATGTAATTAGAATAAAATATTAATTACTCAATGTGATTGAAACCCCGCTAGGTTAGTACATTATTGTGTGCGCTTATAATTATTCTGACCAGTGAAGAAATATATTTAAAAAATGCCGGATAATATCACCTATTATAAAAAATATTTTAGTCTGCCAATAAAAATAAAAAAGACATTAACTAGAATTTATAACTAATTTCTTTATTTATTTCTTACTATACATTTCAGGGTATCTGATTTTATGGAAATAATAATCATTACATTTTCAAATAAATTTTAGCAAATATAGAACTTATAGTGTGTACATATACATACACACATAAAATACCACACTTTAGGACTGAAAAATGAAATAAAAATATAAAGATTGTATGCACCATAATTATTTTGTAGACTAAACCCCAATTTAAAATTTATAACACACCAAAATTTGATTTGTGAAAAAAAAAACTTATTTAATCAATTCCCAAAGAAATACCAAATTAGAACCAATCACCAATTGAAATGTTAACACTTGTTTATAAATTAAAATACTCACAAAACAATAAATAAATAATTATTAATACTAATAAATCAAGAGTGTGTTAAAAATTTTGGAGAGAGCAAAACAAAAAAATGCATTATTAAATTTGTATAAATTCTATTAGGAATATTGACCGATCAAATGGTCAGATACTACTAATTAATTTTATTTGAGTTCTTCTATTTGGAACAACTTGACTTCAACACAATACCAAATGTTGAAAAAAAAATTGATCGAACGAAACAAGTTAGGTAATTCAAAAAATGAAATGAAAAAAATAACTAAAAGATGAAAAAATGATTTCCATATTTTTCAAAAACAAAATTATCTGCAATTTGAATGAAATTGTATTGGTGTGATTCTTTGGAACATTTTAACTGTGTGGAAAATTTTGAATTTTAGTTTATTATAAAAAATAGATCATTATTTCAAATTATTTTTTTCAAATATGTAAAAGTTTATTTTATTATATATTTAGATAATTCCAAAAAATCCAATCAATGAGTTTTATAATAAATATGTATGTATAATATTTCTAAATACAAAAAAAATTACGTTAATTATTTTAAAATTTAAAAAATTGAGATAATTCCATTATGTATCTAATTTTTATTAATTTTTTTTTTATATTTATTTATTTTAACATAAAAATCCAAGAACAACCACCAAATTATTCTAGATTCCCAATCACCCCAAAAATATTTTTTTCAAACTTGCAAATTTGAATTTAAAACTAAAAAAAGATTCTTTAAATTGATTATGTAAAAAAAAAATAATTTAAAGAAATATCTAAATCATTTCAAAGAATAAGTAATTACCAAAATATTTAAATAGATTAATTTGATTTTAACATTGTTTCCCAATTCATGGATAATTATAAAACAAAGAAAACACACCCACTTAATAATTATATATTAAAACAATCAAAAGTATACACTTTTCTCACATTTTACGAATAATTCTTTGTTATAGTCAGTTCCACTTTTAAGACACGAACTTAAAAAAAATTAATACACAAAAAAACCCGAAATTAAAGCACAAAATTCAAATTCTAGTAAAATAATTTATGCAAAAAAAAAAAAAAATTCCATAAAATGTGACTTAATTTGAGATTTTTTGGTATCTTAAATTAGAAGAAAGTTCATATATTAAAAGTAAACTGATTGTGTATAAAAAATGTTCTTAATAATTATGAAAAAATAATATTTTTTTTTATTGTATAAACCTAGATTTATCATCGAAAAATATATATTACTGATGATTTTGAAATCAATGTGACAACAAAATTACGATACAATAGTAAAAAATCTTATGTTTTTTATAAATTATTAATAAAAATTTGTCCATATCTCTTTTGGGGAAAAAATCCACCAAAATAGAAATCAAAAAAAAAAAAAGATCAATGAACAATTATGAACGTAAACCATTAAAACTCTGGTGGTTTTATATGTATGACAAAACGTATCAAAAAAAAAAAAAAAATGTTTAGTCTAAATATCTTTTGAAAAATAAAGAAATGATAAGAAATAAGAAAAAAAAATAAAATATTGAAAAATCATTTATAAAATTTCTATATTGAATAATTTGGGTCGTTTTTTGATTAGAAAATTTTCTATGTAAAAGAGAATTAAATAATACTTCTAAATCTTAGAATCTTTTCATAAAAATCCAAATCAAAAGTTTTATTTTCGGAACAAGTTAGGTTATTTGAAGATCTAAGGGATATGTACTTATTTAAATATATTTTGGAATTTTTTTAAATAATAATACTTTTCGGAAAATGTATTTTTTTTTTTTTTGAGTTAAACAGTAATTAATATAAAAATTATTTTTAATGAATACTCTTTTTTCCAAAATCAATTATTTAGTTATTTTTTATAATTATGATATTTTTTTTTATAATTTTTTATATAAAACTGGGCGTTTTTAATTATAATAGGTGAGTTTAGGTAAATTTATCCTGCAGATATAAGATTTCTTTCTTCTTCAAAGAAAATAGTTTTTTAGAAATAATTAAGAAATATCTTGATTTTTTCAACTTTTCCAAAATCCGAAAAAAGGGATCAAACATTTTAAACACAATAATTTATTTTTTAAAATTAAATTTAACGTAAGTGTGGTCTCTGGGTAATCAGGTATTTACTTCATTTTCTGATTTCAAATTGGTATAACTTTTTTTTGAATTTACTATAAATTTTACAAGAATAATGTTGATGTGGTTACTAGCCTTTCAATGGTATATTGTAATAATTTTGGTTTTAAAAATGCTTACAATGTACTATAAACGTATAGATGAATTTTGCAATTGAATTATAAAACAAGTTTAAAATACTCTCTTGAGTAAAAAATAATTCATCTTCAAAATAATTAAAAATACTTTAAGGTTTACAATCCCTGAAATTCGAAAAAAGATTAGCTTGTATATTTTTAGTGAGTCAACGTGTTGTTTTGGTATTAGATATATGGATCTTGTCCTTGAAAAGAATTTTAATTGTCTTTAAAAAATAAATTGTTTATTTTTATTTATTTTTTGAAATTCAAATTCAAGAGCTTAAGACAATTAGGTTGGGGGGTATTTAAGAAGAAAAATTAGGTTTTTGAGCTGTTTAATTAAACCATTTATTCTACATATACTTTATTTCTTCTACTGTAGCCAAAATAAAGCGTGCAAAAAAATATAATGTGTGTTTCAAAATAAAAAGCGTGTTTTTTTGTTATAGAAGACCTAAACATTAACCAATCAAAGAAACCAATAATAAACCCTAAAAAAATATGTTATTGGTTTCTTAAAGTTCTATTATTGAAAAAATAATTCTAAAAATGAAGGATCAAATTGCAAAATTTATCTCAAAAAATAGAGTAAATTTTTCATAAAATTTTAATATTAAAAAAAACAAAAAAATCAAAAAAATTGAGAATATTATGGAAAATTTTCAACTATTTGCATTAATAATTTAAATTTTACTGAAAATAACCAGACTTTTACTTTCAAAATTGATTTGAACTTAGGTATACTATTTGTTAGTAGATTGAATGTTGCCTTGGTAAAAGAATAAAAAAAAGCACGGACAATATTTTGAAACACGGATTATAGTAGTTGTTCACGCTTTATTTTGATCACTGTAATTACCAAAAAAACACAAAGTATTATAAAAACTTTCCTACAAAACCAAAGCTAAATAAAAATCTCAATCAACAACCCCAAATTAAAATTTGTTTTTATATCTTACTTTTCAATCTATTCACATTATAATCTTCAATTCAGATTTCGAAAAAAAAACTAAATTTTCAAAAAGTGCCTTTTTGAATCTTCACTAAAACCCATACCAAGCCCAAGATTGAAGATAAAATTATCAAAATAATAAGTGACCACAACTAATACAGGATTAAAATAGTTCTTAATTTCAAGGATTATGAACCTTAAAGTTAATTACACAAACACAGTCATGAAACTCCTTTTTTACCTTTTTGGCTCAGTCTTTACAAAAGTAGGTATTAAGAGAACAAATTATTTACTTTAACTACAAAAATTTCAGACTCACTAACACTTTTGTTTTGAAGAAAATTTGAGTTTTTTTTGGTTTTATTTTTTATTGATTTTTCTTTACTTCAAGATTTATTTTTATTAATATGTCAACTGAAGAATCTACCAACGATGAACAACAAAAAGAAACACAGTCTAACCAAAGTGTTGAGAAAGAAATAATTCTTGAAGATGAGTCGACTTCTGAAGAATCTCAAGATGAAAACCAACCCATATCACAACAGCAAGTCATCGAAAAGATAGACGAAGGAGAAGAGCCTGAAGAAGAAGAAAAAGGACCAAGATTTAAACTTGTCATTAGAAACATATCTGTGAGTTTCTTTGTTTTTTTTTTTTCTTTATTTGTTATTTTTCTCAAACAACATCAACATTAAAACAAACTTGAACAAAAAATTATTTTTTTCATTGGAGAAAAGCATTTTTATTAAAGTTTTTTGAAGTGACATAATTTCAAAAACCTGTTCAAAAAATTAAATTTTTTTTTTTTGTTTTTGTTATTGACAACAATGCTTTGTTTAAACGATCTCTATTTTTTTTAATTTTTGAACTTTGTTTCTCTTAAACAACAAGTTTCCAAAATTAAAAAGAAGCCACTCGAAATTTTTATTTTTTTTTTCTCTTTTTTTATTTTATTTTTTTTTTTAAATTTATTACCCTTCGAATTTGTTCCCTTTTAAATTGATCATTTTTTTTTTCTTTGGGTTAACTTATCTTGAAACACTTCCTTTCAAAAACAAACAAACACAATGAATAATTTTTTAAAAAACATCAAATAGATCAGAAACTGTACCACTGAAAGCCCAAAAATTCGATTTACTTTTGGAGGGAATTTTAAAGTGGTTGACAATAGGCACAAGGGGGGAGAAATTGAAACAGTTGGGACAAAGGGGAAAACTTTCACTACCAGTAGCTGTGTAGCATCTGAAGGAGGAAGTGGAGGCTTCTTTAAAAATGAATTCATCAAATATAAAAGATTTAAAAATTATGAAGCAATTGCTGAACAAGAACTGTCCATAGAATTGATTAAAGCAGGGTGCTGCAAAACCAGTGTCCAAGGGAATGCCAAAATTAATCTGTTAGAATTAGCAAACGGGCACATCCAAAGGGAGGTTGTGACAGAAATCCACCAAAAAGGAAATCATAAGATAACTTCCAAAGTTGCATTCCACTGTTATTTCCAAGAAATTTGGAATTTTGATTTACACTTCTATCAATTCCAAGGAAAAAACTTGCTTGGCTCAAAACAAGACAACCCACCAGATCCACAAATCAAATTGAAAATTAATACAAGGTTCATTAACTTTTTTAAAAGTGATAAAAATTTCCAAGATCGTAGTTGTACATCTGAACATGAGTTAAACACTAATGATCCAATGTGGGAAGAAATTGGTAATATTACTTATAGAGGAATTTTTTCAGAACTTGAAAATGAAGATTTACTTGTAAGTATATAACTTCTTGTATTTAATTTTTCTTCTTATTTCTATTTTTTTCATGAATGACGATTTTGATTTTTAAATTTATTTGGAAATGTGATCCTTTTGCCAATGTAAATTCTGGTTTATGTGATAAAGCCATTTCCAAAAAGTCAAAGTTTTAATAATTTACCACACAAGCGTTCTTATTTGAGCTGTTAAACCCTTTTATGCATATTTTTTGAAATCTATTAATTTTTACTTTTTTGAAAATGATTTTATTATCTTACGATCAGGCTCCCCCAAGAAAATTCTTCAAATATAAAAAGAATTCGAAACTTGAAATAAATTATTTTTATCAAAATGAAAAAATCTTGGTTTGGCTTTGAATATTGAAAAAATCAAACTCTTTAATGGACTAGTCTATATTAAATTTTTTTAGGTAAATTTAATAGAGATTTAGAATTTTTTTTGCCAATTACTTAGATTTGAAATCATGGTGAAAAACTTCTTAGTATAGTAATGAAATCTTGATAAATGACATTCATTAAATTTTGTTATTGTTTTTATAGAAATAAAAATATTTTCATTTTTTCACTTTTTTGAAAGTTGCTTTTTTTCAACTTTTCGCAAAAATACAAAAAATAAAAAAAAATATGAGCAAAAAAGCAAAACTTTGTTATGTTTGTGGAAGACCTACAAAAAATAGTTTGAAAAATAAACCTGAAAAGGTTTTTTTGGATTTGTCTGAAAAAACAGTTTGATTCAAAAAAAATATGCAATATATGCTTTACTCTTTATAAAAGATTTTCTTTCTTTCCTTGTACCATTCTTTTTTTTCATGAATCTATTTTTTGAGTTTACACTCTTTTTTTTTTGTTGAATTTGAAGTTTTTTTAAGTATTCCCAAATTATCATTCTAAAAGTTTTTGTCAGAGTCAAAAAAAAATCAAAGAAAAGAATAAGAACTATTTTTTTAAAAAGTAATAATTGATAAAACAAATTGAGTTTTTTATAGAGTCAAGTTGGATGAACAGAAGTGAAAGAGAAAATATTCACTAGCTTTAAATTATTTTTTCGTTTTTAAAAATGAGAATAAATATTATTTTTGAGAAAAGAATTAAATCCAAAATTAATCAAAAAATTCTCATTCCTTTAAAGATATTTTTTCAAAAAAAAAATTTTAAAAGTCACTTTTTTTGACAGAATTGTAAAATTTTAAAAAAACAAGAACTAAAAGTTCTAAAATTGAAAAAACATGTCTATTTTCAATTTTAAACATATTTCAAGATAAGGATTCCTTATTTAGTTATTGGTCAAAAAAAAAAATTAATAGAGACTAGTCCCTTAAAAAAAATTAATACCAATGGGATCTTTGTTATTTTGGTCAGAAATAAATTCGGGTCTGAAATAGAAATATTTATTATTTTGATATAATTTCGAAAAAGTTAAAAATATGAATATATTAAATGAAATAAATATCTTTTCCAATATTTATTTCCAAGATTAAATTGATAATAATAATAGTTGATTGATTTTATTTACAGAGAAGTAAACTTCCTATTTTGGCTTTTAGAAAAAATAAATAAATAAAAAGTTTTTTGAAGCATAAAAGAGGTGGAGGGAGGTAGATAAAATTTTTATTCGATTAGGAAACAAAGCTTCCAAGTCATTAGTCCATGGAAATAATAATAGGATTTTAGTAACTTCAAATAACTTTTAATTAACCTCTTTGAGTCTGCAAATTACTTATAATAATAATAGTTATTCTATTTTAACAACAATAGAATTTTTAAAAAAAATTATTTACTTTTTTTCAAAAAAAAAAAAACTGAATTAAAAAAAATAAAAAAAATTAGATAAAAATAAAGAAAATTCTATAAAAAAACAAAACAAAATTAATAGAAACGTGTATTTATTTTTAATCAACACAATTTGAAAGATCAGAAATTGAATTTTTTTTTTAAAAAACACCATCTCATGATGTTGTGTTCAAGATCAAAAAAATAAAACAAATAATTATATTATTTCTTATTCCAGAATTATAAATTTATATAACATTAACTTTAATATTTTTTGGAATCACAATTAAAAAAAAAAAAAAATTTTTTTAATATAAACTAAATTCCAAAAATTTGGACACAGTTTAAACAATGGAAAGAACATCATTACTGCACTTTAAATTCAAATTGGAAAGAATTTTGATTTTACAAACTATTTCATTTTTTGTCTTTTTTGTTTTGTTTTTAATTCCTTTTTTATAGTTACGTAATCTGTTTCGTTAGATCTCGAAATTTTTTTTCAATGGTTGATAGAAGGTTAGTGTTGAGTTTGTTAAATTGGAAAATCACATACAATTCTTAGATGGTATCACAACATTTGATCGATCAACAATTGTTGGTGAAATTTCAACAAGTTTACCAATACATTTTTTGTTCCGCTCGTTTCATTATTTTGGACACACTACTTTTTATTTTTGAGTTTTATATTTTTTTCTTTTATTTGGATTAAAATGTTGACTTATTAAAACATAAATACTGTGTTACTTAAATGTTGTTTTATATTAGGTTTGGAAAAATACAATAAATAGGGTTTTTTTTTGCCTATTTTTGATTTTGGGTGTGTCCAAATTTTTGGAATGGGGTTTAGTTAAATTAATAATTTCTTATTGGTAAATTGATAGTTTTATTTTGATATTCCCTTTTGAGTTTAATCAATCCGTATCTCAATTATTAACATTTTTGAACTTTTATTTCCTTCACAAATATCATAAAAATCACAGAAATTCTATCTTGATTTAACGTTCAAAATGTATTATTATTTCAAAATTTTTCAACTTTTAAATATTGTTTTGATTTTTTTTTTTTTATATATATAAAAAAAAACAAAAAAAGCAAAATTCAAATTTCTTTATTAATAAAGTTGTATAAACAATAAATAATAAACAATAAATTATATTAAAAAACAAAAATAATCTCTTAAAATGTAAACAAAATTCATTTTATATTAATAAAAAAATAAAAAAAAAATAAATAGTGTAAAGTATTTGATCATAGTACTTTAAAAAAAAGTCCTGAAATTGGACAATCATTAATTGAAATGAGAGGCTTTTTAGATTATGGAATTTTGGAAGGACCATTAGTATTAACAAAATCAAAAAATGTCAACAATGAATCAACTGGTAATAAGGAAAAGCAAATTACCAAAACGGAAGGAGGATCCATTTTAGGGTTGGTTGAAGTAGATGAATTACCATCACATCAGCAATATGGAGATATTGTTATTTTAAAGCCAGGAAGAAACTATATTGGTGTACGCGTTAGCCGATGTACAAACTTAAGAAGTGCTGATCAAAATGGCTTTTCTGATCCATTTGTTATTGTTGAATTTGGAGGCTTTAAGCAAAGGACTAAGGTAATTTTTAGGTCTTTAGATCCAGTTTTTGAAGAAACCCTGTATTTTTCGATCAAAGTTGGGTTACTGACTGAACAGAACATTGGCAAAAAGGGAAACGTCAAGGTTATGGTATTTGATTATGATGAAGCAGGAGACGATTTCCTTGGCTCTTGTGAAATTGAATTGAAGGATATTGTTAAATCGCCAGAGGGCGAGGCAGGGAATGAATATAACAAATGCAAAAGTAGAGTTTTAAGCGAAAGATACAATTTAGTTTACAATGGAGATGAAACCGAACAGTCAATTGACCTCAAGGCATGGTTCCAGCCTGATGTACCACAGGAATTTACATTTGAAAATGTGGAAAAGGCACTAACGAAAAAAAAATTGTCGAAAAGCTATCGAAAAAGGGAACAAATCTGGAGACAAAAGATCCCAAAATCAAGTTTGGAAAAAGGTGAATTTGAAATAGCCGGAGCAGATGAAAACTATTGTGAAAACTTTATCCCCACATATATGTTTAAAATGGATCTTCCAAGAGACCTTCGAGATAAGCAGTCCATTGCCAGAACTGTCAAATGCTTTACCTACGAGAACGATGAGATCACCTTTGGGGGGAGAAGGGATGTATGGTGTTCCCCAAATTTCTTTTTGTCCTTAATGAAAGGTTCTGCCGAAGAACATGCAGCCTTACATGTTTCCATGTTATTAGGCCTTGATATTGATGCGTATCTTTGCATGGGTAAAACAAAAACAGGGGACGAGCATTATTGGGTAATGATTCGGGAAGACAATGGCGATATTACATTTTGTGAATGTTCTACTAATAAGGAATACCATTTAGAAAAAAAATGGAAAGGAAGAGAGGAAGAAATTGAATTAGACATTGATAAAAGAAAGAAAAACAAAAAGAAAAACAAAAAGAAAAAGAAAAAAGAAAAAATTGATTCCGAAAATTCTGACGAATTGGAAAAAAACGAAGATGAAAAAAATGAAAAAAAGGAGAAAAAAATTCAACTTGAAGGATCAGACAGCGAAAGTGATGATCAAGAAGAAGAAGAAGAAGAAGAAGAAGTAGAAGAAATTAAGGACGAATTAATCATACCATATATGACAATAGAAATCATTGCAAATCATCAAAATTTATGGGGCAATGTACAAGAAAGCTTAAACCCAGTTGATTTGACATTCGATTTAGAGAATAAAAAGTTGTGGAACCCATTCGTTGATCCCGAAGATGGATTTACAAAGGATGTAAAGCCATTCTATGAGCCATCTAGATTAGGACCTCGGATCCCTGTAGGAAGAGCAAAGCTTTTTGCAAATAGGATCAGAAAAGAAGTTATTGCAGGATATACCAATTTCAGGCATGGGCAAAATAAAAAAACAATCTTTTTAAAAAAATTCACCCCTGTAATTGAATCCGATCTTGCTTACTATGAAAAGCAAGCAATGGGGATTTTGACGGAAGAGGATGAAAAAAAACACAAAATCTGGGCTGGTAAAGTTGCAGAACTATGCCCACAGGGCTATAAATTCCAGGGTTATACAATTAACTTTACTTATACAGACCCAACAAGAATTAGAAATTATATAATGGACAAATATGAACACCATCTGGACGAAGACAAAGATACAGTATTCGCCTGTGGCGCATTTGTACAAGGATATTTCGGACGAGTAAGTTCAGTGTGGATAATGTTATGTGTAATGAGAGTGAATACCCCATTAGAAAGTAACGAGAAAGAGGAAGAAAAAAAAGATGGGAAAAAATCAAAGAAAAAAAATGTGAAAAAGGGTAAAGCTACCAAGACCGAGAAGTCTGTCAAATCCGAGAATAAAAATAAAAACAAAAACGTAGATTCTAAAAAGCCCAAAAAGAAGAAAAAGAAAAATCAAACAGCAAATGTTCCATTGTTATCCGGTAATTCAACAGATGACGAATTAGAGAAGGATTAATTATTTATTTTTTTTTTTTTTCTCTCTTATTCTTTTAATTTTTTTCTTTTTATTTTTTTTTTGAAAAGGTTTTTAATTTCTTTTATTTTTCAAATTTATTTTGAAAATATATATCAAGCTCTATTGATAAACAGTTTCTAATCTAATAAATAGATCAAAAATAAAAAATATAAATCAAATTTTTTTTTTTTTTTTTTTTTTTTTGCTATTTTTCAAAGTTCGAAAAATGTTGTTTTAATTAATATATTGTGAATTTCCAAATGCAAAATGAGAAAAAAACCCTTTATATTTAAAAAAATCAATAAGAATTATTAAAAAAAACTTGACAATTAAAATTTTACAAACTATTTATAGTTATTTTTTTTTTATATTCTTTTATTATTTTTGGTAAAATATTAATAAATTAAAAATAAAAAAATAAACTATATTTCAAAATCATTGGCCCATTAAAGATCAAATTTTGAAAATAAATATTTGTATAAATTGAAGTTATTATTATAACAAAAAAATTATCATTTTAATATTCAGTTACATATACTAGAAATATTCGTTTTTCATATAAATAGAAATTAAAAAAAAAGTAAAAAAAAATTGTGCCATTTATTATGAAATTTAGTTTATATATTAAAAATAATATATATATATATATATATATATATATATTTATATTAAAAATATTTTGATGGTCTCTCAATAATTGTATTTGTATAAGGGGGTATTCATCAATTATTTATTGAAATATAAATTACAATCTCCAAAAAATGGAAAATTTTCATATATATATATATATATATATAAACTATTTTTCAGTCAAGGGGCCCAGTTGTAATGGTATAAAGCATGTGTTTAAAGGGTTTGTATAGATATTAGAAGAAAAATTTTATTTTGGAAATTTTTAAAATTGAAATTATTTTTTCACATTTCTACACATTTTTGTTTTTTTTTTTCGATTTTTTTTTTAAAACATCATTCAGTTGCAAAAAATTTTTTTATTGCAAGATCAAAAGTCACTTGGTAAAAATGTGTTATTCTAAGGTTATTGAAACCATGTAAAGATTGTTGAGAAATCTTATTGATTTCTATTGCAATTCTATTCGATCTTTGATCTTGATATTTGTTTAATAAATATGAAAAATTTCCACTTAATTTTCATTTTCTTTTTCAAATAGAGACCACAAATACCAACAAACTTTGTTTGGGGGCTTGATTTCTAAAAGAAAAGTATGGAAAATGAAGTGAAAAAATGTTTCATATTTATTATTCCAATACCAGTAGAAGTTCAAAACGAACATCGTTGTTTTTCTCAATAGGGCCCTAAGAATTTGAGTTTTTCAATTTTAAACAAAACCCATTGATTAAATATTTTTCTTTCAGACATATATCAACAATTATTTGATATTGTATTATTCTGCTTATTTCTTATTTGTTCTTCAAAGGTCAATTATATAAAATAATTGATATTTTAAAAAAACTTTGGACCCCTTTGACTGAAACAGAGTTTATTAGCCAAAAATCTGCTAATGTATTTATATCAATTTTAATTTTATAATCACTGAACCATAGAAATGTTTTCCCCAGAAAAAAAATATTTTATTAGTATATATGAAATTGAAATTTTTAATATTTTCTTAAAAAATACGGTTTAAACATAATTATTTTATAAAACAATCAAAATTATTTTATTTAATTTTCAATATTTGAGCACAAATTTATTTATTTGACAATTTTTAGGAGTTTTTAAATTATTTGTATACAAAAAAAAAAAAAAAAAAAAAAAAAGAGGAAAAAAAATAACAATTTTACTTTAACATCTCCAAAATCTAAAATATGTCAATTAAGGCTCAAACCATTATGTTTAAAAATTTTTTGATAAAATGGATTAAAAATAATTATATTTTTTAATACTGCTTAATAACAATAAAAAACTAGCCAACCTGCCAAGCAAGATAGATCTCCATTAATCAACAATCAAAAACCCTGACATTTTTTGAAAAAAAGCCAAAAGGTGACACTAAATTTCCAATTTGAATGGTTAGAATTTTTAATTTTGAAAGCTTATATGTTAGTTTTGAAGCGTCACTCTCTAGTGCTTTTTGAGATCACAAAGATTTTTTTTCTCATTTTTTTCATTTGGCAAACGAGTTATTTTTTTCTCAAGAACGTTATTACATAATCCTTACTTGTTCAAATTTAGAGGGTTACAAAATAACCACAAATCAGATTAAATTGAATTAAATTGATTTTGACTTAAAGAAAACAATTTGTTTCAAATTGAAGAAATTTAATCTTTTTGAAATTTAAAATAAGAAAATGAGAATTTTTTTTTATTAAATTTTGATTTTTTGAAATTGAGACCTCTTTTAAACTTATTTTTCTTCCTTGAATTTTTTGTCAAAGAGATCCAATGAATTTTTTTTTTGTTCTTTGAATTTTATCAATCGAAAGAAGATAAATTTCATAATACCTTTTTTGGTTTCAAGGAAATCCTTGCTTCTGAAGCAAATCCATGGTAAATAACTAGAGCCTTTACCCTATTTTTCAAAAAATCATAATTTCAACAAATTTTATACTATAAAAATGAATTTATCAAAATATCAAACCATTTCATAATATTCTTGGTTGTCAATTGCTGTCAAATAAATATTTCTCCTTTTACAGGATTTATAACGAAAAGAATTCAATCAAAACAAAAACATTAAAAATAAAAATTAAATAAAATTGAAAAAAAATAGTAAATTTTTATTTATTCTTTTAGAATAATAAAAAATAAAAAAAGAGAATTTATTTTTTATTTTTAAGTTTCGGAGGTTTAAAATCAAAAAATAATATTTAATTAAAATTTTTTTCATTTGAGCAAAATATTTGAGATTTTTATAAAAATAAAATTTCTAGAGATGAAATATTTAAACAAGATTTGAAATTTAAAATATTTCAAAAAAATATTCAAAAGTGAAAAACTAAATGTATGTTGTAGCAGTACGAAAAAAAAAGATTATTTTTATAAAATCAAAGCAATCTAAATAACATTAAATATATATAAGAATTTAATGATAAAGAGTTGATCTGATCATTTATAAGTTTTCAATAACATTTTTAACAATTTCAACAAAGCCTGGTTGTAATGAAGCTCCACCAACGAGGAAACCATCTACATTTGTTTTTTTGATTAATTCGGTTGAGTTTTGGGGTTTTACGGATCCTCCATAGATAATTCTTAATTTTTCAGAGACATCGGTGCTAATGTTTTCTGAGAACCATCCTCTAAGGAAAAGATGTGCTTCTTCGGCTTGGGCTGGTGTGGCAACTAATCCAGTTCCGATGGCCCAAACTGGTTCGTAAGCGATCACAATGTTGCTCCAATCTGGGATGTCTTTAATTGGGGCAAGTTGTTCAATGAGAACTTGGTTTGTGAGATTTTTTTCTCTTTCTTCTCTGGTTTCACCAATACAGAAGATGACAGACATTCCATTTTCAAGTGCTTTTTTTGTTTTTTCTCCAATTAACTATTTTTGTTGTTGTTGTTGTTTTGGAAAGTAAGTAAATTGATAACGATTAATTTTTAATATTTGTAAATGTGAAAATTTAAAAAGAATAATTGAAAATTTTATAAGAAAAATTGAAAAAAACTATTAGAAAATTAATTAATTACTTCATGGGATTCCTTATAGATGTGTCTTCTTTCAGAGTGTCCGAGAATTACCCAATCGATGCCAATGTCTTGTAACATACCAACGCTATAAGAATAAAAAGGATAAACATCAAAACAATTAAGAAAAAGAGATTAGAATATTTAAATTAGCTTTTGTCAAAATCATTTAAAATAATCCAATTATTTGACAGAATGACTTCGCATTAATTTTCAATTCAATTGAAGTTTTTTCTTTCAATAGAGGAAAACTTTTGAAAGAAAAAAAAAGAGATCTATTAGAATAAATTTATTCTAAATTTTGACATCATAAATTTAAAAAGAAGTCTCGGTGAGAAAATAACCATCGACAAATTTATTGATCTTTCTTTTTGTTGTAAAATGGGAAGAAAATATTTTAAATTTGTTGGGAATATTAAATAGGTGTCATTTTTTCAGAGTTAAAACTGTTTTAAAAAAGTAAATCCTTAAAGTGTTACCCAAACTTCCGAAAAAGAGTGTATTAGAAAGTTTAAAGTCCCACTTATAAAATGTTTTGAACAGACGTTTTTTTTCAAGTATAAAAATTGTATAAAATAAAATTCCAAATGAAAAAGATCAAATAATTTTTAAACTCGAGAATTTGCCGACTTTTTAATTTTTCTCGTAATTTTGAGGTGTAGTTTTATTTTTCAGAAAGAGGTCGTTTCATAACGTTTGGAGAAATACAATTTGTTTGAATTGTTCTGTCAGGTTTTTAATTTTCGCGTTAAAAAAGAAAAAGAAAAAGAAAAAGAAAAAAAAAAAAAAAAGCAAATAAAAATAACAAACCTAATTTCAGCAGTAAATGCACCTTTTGGTTTTTCAGTACAATTTTGGGCAGAAACAATCCAGTCTTTTCTTAATGCGTTTCTTAAGGTTTCGAGATATACAAATGGTGGTGCGATACATACATCAACTTTTTCGGAGTCAAGTTCGGCTTCATTAAAAACTTTTGACATTTCAGCAATAAATTTTTTGCTTCCGTTCAATTTCCAATTTCCTCCAATAAATGGTTTTCGGCTCATAGTAAGTTGTAGTTTAAGTTTCTATAAAGAAGAAAGTATAAAATGTCAAAGAATAAAAAATTTTTCATAAGTGACTACAAACAAAAAAAAAAAGGTTTTTAAAAAAAAAAAAAAAAAAAGTAAAATACCAACTTAAAAAGGTTTTTAAAAAAAAATGAAAATTGTTAGGTGTTTGTGTTTAAATGGTAAAAAATTCAATACCAAAAAGCATTAAAAATATCTAATTGAATAATTAGAAAAGATTTTTTATCAATAGAATATTCTCAAAGTCCTTTGTACATTCACAAAATTTATATAGTATCTATTTCTCCCCATGTTTTGTTCTCTTTTTTGTTAACCACAAACTGACGGTTGAAGAAAATTAAAAAAGGTGTTTTTAAAAAAAGCAAACTATGAAATTTGCTGAGGAATATTTTTATTTTGATTTTTTTAAAGGGTAGTTTAAAATGTTTACATATTCGTCAACAAAAAACCTTGGTTGGTTCCAGACAGTTTTGTGTGATCAACAAATTCTTTTTTTCAATAAACTTGTTTTGAGTAATTTAAGTTTCAAAAATTTCAAAAAAATTCAATATCAAAATACCTTAGCTTGTATTTGAGTTAATTGGATCTATAACACTGATCAAATTGTCTAGAAAACAAACGAGTTGTTAAACGTTAGATTTGATATGAAAGTGGTTCTGTGAATAAAATCTATTTTTTTTTAAAAAGACTCTTAATCAAACAGAGGTGTCAAAAATGTCAAAAATTTGTTTTTTTCATGAAAACTTGTTTTTGATTTTACTTCATAGTCATTAATCAAGTGGTATCAAAAAATCAAAAAGTGACTATGGTGATAAATTCATATTGAAGAAAGAAATTTGAAAAAGATTTCTTTTTCTGTCTTTCAGTACATACAAAATGAATACCAAATAGTTTTTTCCGATTTACTTTTAATAATTATGATTGAACAAGATGAAAACCCATGGCTAAAATACAAAGCGGGTTTGAAAAAGATTAAGAAAGTACATTTCTGATTATAGTAGGGAAAAAATACCAGGACACGAAAAAAATCCCTTACAAGATTTTTAATTGTAAATATTAGGAAAATTTTTGTGTAATTTCATTTATTTTCAATCAAATCCTTATTACAAATAACCAATTTTTTCATGAGATTAGTAATAAGCCCACTAAAAGTTCATCAAAGCAAGGTGTCTCTCGAATACTCAAGTAATTGCTAGATAGCCATAAGTAGATCAATTTTTTTTGAAAAAACAATCGAGTTTGATAATATAGTCAAAATAAAGCGTGCAAAAAAATATAATGTGTGTTTCAAAATAAAAAGCGTGTTTTTTTGTTATTGAAGACCTATACATTAACCAATCAAAGAAACCAATAATAAACCCTAAAAAAATATGGTATTGGTTTCCTAAAGTTCTATTATTTAAAAAGAAATTCTAAAAATGAAGGATCAAACGGCTAAATTTATCTCAAAAAATAGAGTAAATTTTTCATAAAATTTTAATCATAACAAAAACAATTTCAAAAAAATTGAGAATATTATGGAAAATTTTCAACTATTTGCATGAATAATTTAAATTTTACTGAAAATAACCAGACCTTTGCCTTCAAAATTGATTTGAACTTAGGTATACTATTAGGTAGTAGATTGGATGTTGCCTTGGAACAAGAATAAAAAAAAGTATGGATAATATATTTTGAAACACGGATTAACGTCGATGTGCACGCTTTATTTTGATCACTGTAGAGGTTTACTAGAGTTTGGAAAATGATATTTCTTATTCTTGTTTTTTGAATGATTGAATGATATTTTGAACAAGTGTAATTTCATTAATCCTCATTCTAATAAGTGGGCGAGTTATAATTGAAAAAGTTTGATTCTTAAAAAAAGGATTTGATTGTAAATAAATGAAATTACACAAAAATTTTCCTAATATTTACAATTAAAAAGCTTGTCAGGGGTTATTCACAATGCCCGGTATTTTTTCACTGCTTTACAATAAAAAAGGTTTTTTTTTGGAGGAGATTCAGTGATCATAATAATGTGTATACAAAGACTATAAACCGTGTTTCAAAATAATGTGTGATTTTTTTTTTCTTCTTGTTTAAATTCAACATCCAATTCACTAACGGATATTATAACTAACTTAAAATCAAATTTGAAAGTAAAAATCTTGATATTATGAGTAAAATTTAAATTAGGAAAACAACTAGTTCAATTTTTTTTGTAATATTCTCATTTTTCTCGTTTTTTTTTTGTTTTTTTGAGGATAAAAATTCTATTCAAAAATTTTACTAAATTTTGAGATACAATTTTCCAATTTGATCCTTTATTTTTAGAATTACTTTTTAAATAATAGAACTTTTAGATACCAATAACACATTTAATTAGTGTTTATTGTTGGTTTCGTTGATCGGTTGATGTAAAGTCTTCTATAATAAAACAACTTGTTTTTTATTTGGAGGATGGATTAAACTTTTTTACATTGGTTATTTTAACAATAGTAATTTTTATATTTGGAAGGGATTAGTGTAAAATTAGATTTCTCTATAATCAAAGTATGTTGTAATTGGGTATAAATGATATCAGTGTACCATGGCTCAAATAGTTTCTGTGACTCGGAAATATCGATTTTAAATCTTATTGCACCATAAATTATTACATTTTAAACTAATGATCACTATTAAAAATTTTGATGTTGAAAGAATTTTTTTTGTATTCTTTTACCAAATATAAAAATAAAAACCAAAAATAATAGTATTCTGGTATTTGAATTTTAAATCCCAAAAAAGTTTCACAGCATTTTCAATTTCCTTTTTTAACGAGATCAAAAATTACAATCAATTGTAAAATAATAAGATCAAAATTTTCATTCGACTTTCCCAAATAGTCACATAGAAAAATTAAAAACAGTCATCAAAATCCCCAATTATAAAAGGGAAAATTAAAAATTTAAATGAATTTTTGGAATTAAAAATTTGAAATGCAACATGATATTAGAATCTTTTTTTGAAAGCTCGATAAAAACTTTGTTCCATTTATTTTGCAACAAATAGCAAGAATCAAATTCTTCAAGAACTCACTTTATTAGTGAAAAAATAAAGATGAAAAAATAAGTGAAAATTTTTTCCCATAAATTATTCAAATACCAGTATGTTGTTGCGAATAAGTGAAATGTTCAGAATCTCTATAAACTCTTAGGTAACCATATTTACTTGTACAACGATGAAAATTCAATTAAGAGGGATTAAGAAGAAAAGAAAAATAAAATAAAATAGAATTGAAGATTTAAGAGACTATAAATTCTAAATTTAAAATTTTCACTTTTTGATCAAATTCAATTAGGATCAAAAATCAAGTTTCTTTACGTTGAAGGTATCCCTACGGTTTTATTATTCAAAGTGCTTAAAAATCATTGAATATTATTTTTTTAATATAGAAAAGAAAATACTATATTAGAACTCTAAGTGAATTTTGTGATCTATTTTAAGAAATTGTAAATGTTATACCTTTTGCTATCATCTCATTTAAATTGTGGCATTTTATTTTATATTTATGAAAAAAAAAATAATAAAATAGTTTTACTGGATATCCTTAAATAATAAAAATTAATCAAAACATCAATGTTATAAACAAGAAGGTTTTCTGAAGTACACAAAAAGTGATAAAAATGCAAAATTGTTGGCCATTGTACTTAAAATATTTCTACGATATAACTAATTATTGATTTTAAAAGGAATGATATGGGCTTGATCAAAAAATAGAGATGATAAAGATTTTCCAGTTCGAACATTTTCGGGTTACCTTTTTTGTGAAATCTTTTAAATTTAAATTTCAGTTATACACCTCAAATCTTTTCAAGAAAATAATTTATATGGGGAGAATTAAAACTATCAAATATGTACACAGTCTTTGATTCCTTATGGAATTTTTATTCTTAGTTGATAGTAATATTAAAGTGATTTGTTTGGGGTTCAGTAAGTGTTTTTTAATTGATTGTTATTGCTGATATAAAGTTTCGAATAATCAAAACAAATCAAATATTTTATTAAACCACCCTACAAATACAAGAGAATTTCTAATTAATATTGAAAAATAAATTCTTTGATACTTTTGCAATTATTGAAATAAACCGAAACCACTGAAAGGATCTCTTCATAAAGAAAAAAATCAAATAATATGAAAAAAAAAAAAATAAAACATTTCTTTAACTAAAACGAAACCAATATAAACACCAATTCAAAATTTTTAACATACCAAAATTCTATTTGTGAAAAAAAAAAAAAAACCTATTTAATCAATTCAAGAAGAAATACCAAATTAGAACCATTCGCTAATTGAAATGTTAACACTTGTTTATAAATTACAATACTCACAAAACAATAAATAAATAATTATTAATACTAATAAATCAAGGGTCTGTTAAAAAATTTTGGAGAGAGCAAAACAAAAAAATATATTGGTAAATTTGTTTAAATTCTATTAGGAATATTGATCGATCAAAGGTTAGATACAACTAATTAATTTTATTTGAGTTCTTCTATTTGGAACAACTCAACTTTAATACAATATCAATTGTTGAACAAAAAATTGATTAAACGAACAAGTCACTTAATTCAAAAAATTCAATGAAAAAAAATAACTAAAAGGTGAAGAAAATGATTTTGATATTCCTAAAAATCAAAATAATATCCAATTTGAATGAAATTGTATCATTGGGATTCTTTGTAACATTTTAGAATGTGAAAATTTTTGATTAAAGTGTATGTATCTTTAGGTATTATAATTGGTTGAATTTCTTTCTTTAAATTCCTTTTTCAAAATTAATAAGTTTTTTGAGGATCTTTGTGTTGGTTAATATATTTTTACAGATTCAAAATATTTTTCAATTTGTGATAATTATTTTGGGGTGTCTGTTTTTTTTTTTTTTTTTTTTTTTTTCAGAGAAGGATACTCACAATTTAAAAAAAAAAAATAATGTATTAAATATGAAGCAATTGTGAAGATTAATCTGAATACAAATATCACAGTTTGCAATTTTTTCCAAATTTAAAGTACCAAATAATTCAGAATAATTTGGTTTTTTTTTTTTGATTTATTCTAAACTGGATAAAAAAGAAATTTTCCCCTTTTTAATATTTAATTTGGAAATCTAAACTATTTTTCAAAAAATTTGACTCACTTTAGAATGTTAACGGGAGTTTTTATGGGGGTTTATTCCAGTATTCTTTACAAAAAATATTTTCAAATTTTTGGATCAGAATCATTTTTTCTAATTTTGCAAATTTTAGTTTTGCTTTTTCAAATTTTTGTTTTTCTTTTGTTTTTCTTTTTCTTTTTTTTTTTTTAAAAAGCATAATGTGGAAAAAAAAAAGAGATCTTCGAAAAGACAAATAATCACTAAGAAAATTGAGACTATGTAATGTCTTTGAAAATGGATTTAATTATTCATAAAAAATCTTGTTGTTCAACTTTTTTTTGGTGAAAGTTCAGTAATAAAAAATCGGTAATGCTCATTTCAAAAATTGTGACTCACTTTTTTTTAGTTTTTGGTTTTATTTTTTTTTTTAATTTTTAATATATCCGGCGTTTATAGATTTAGAATGACTTAAAAGTGAATTACAAATCATATTTAGTTATTAATTGTTCTTGAATACTAAAGGATATTTTTTTTTTTTTCAATTTATTATTTCAGGTGAGTCACCATTTTTTGAAAAGAGTTTATTTTATCTTGGGACTTTATTAAAATTAACTAAAATAATTAGTTGTTGGGGTGTGGAAATAATTATGAAAAGTGATTTTCGGTTTTAAACTACAAATTTTTTTTTTATACTTTTTTGAGTTTAAGTTGGGTTTACTTTTTTAATAAATATTTAAATAAATGTATAAAAGAGACAATCTCAAGTATTTTAAAACACTAGAATTTTTTTTTTTTTTATTTTTTAGAATCATGATAATTATGTTATATTGAGAAATATTAAATTAAAATTATTAAATAATTGAAACGTTAACAATTATTTATAATTTAAAATTACAAAAAATAATGTAAAAAATGCTGAAATAACCAAAATTGTTGTACATTTGTTCAAATTTTACATAGGATGTATAAAGCTGTATTGTAATTTTAAGTAAATTCTATGAACTTTTATTGTTCTTCAAAGGGTTGGAAATTAGTTGCCTATTTTGTTTGGGTTTATTATTAAACAGGGTTCACCTTGAACCCAACATTAATTATTTCTATTGTTATTTTTATTGGGGGTTGGTCGTCGTTTAATTTATTATCGTTCGGTTTTCTTTTTTTGGTCTCTCTCTTTTTTATTTTTAATTATACAGACTTTTATATTGTTTACCACAGGGTTATTCGTTTGATTTTTAAGTTACAAATCATTCGGCTTTATATTGTCTTTATATGACAAGTAAAACGTGGTTTTTAATCTGATTCAATTTTGCTTCTTATTAAAAAGGGAATTTGGAGGTGGGGATAAATAGAAATCAATAAATATTTTTTTAAAAATTAACAAAAAAGGAACCAAATAAAGCAATGGTCAGATTATCTGTCTTAGTGGGTTGTGTTATATTTTTGTGAAAGGGGTAGTCTGTATTTGAAATCGGAGTAGTAATAACCCAAGGTGAATAAAATATTAATGGTTTATTGTTGTTACAGTTGGTTCCACTTTAAAGAGGCAAACTTTAAAGGAAATTTAATGAACAGAAAAATCTTAAATTAAAGTACTTTTTTTGGAATTTTTTTTTACAAAAATTATTTTATTATAATTTGAATTTTGTGCCTTAAATTGTGATTGTTTTATGTCTTAAATTTCCTTCAAAATTTATGTCTTAAAAGTAGAACTCACTGTATCACAAATACCTTAAATTAGAATGCTTTAAACATAAGTGCTATTCTTATATTCTCTAACGATTTTTATTTTTGTTAAAGTGCTTTCATTATTTTGTTTGTGTTTAAATATGGTAGGTAACTTTTTAATTATTTATCACTAATCTAGTTATGTAATCACGAATTATGATGTTTTTTGTTTTTTTTTGTTTTTTTTGAAAAGAGTATTTCATTTTTTATTATTATTATTATTACAGTGGGTTCCACTTTGAAGACACAAACTTTCAACGAAATTTAATTCAAAAAAAATCTCAAATTAAGGTACAAAATTCAAATTATAGTAAAATAATTTTTGTAAAAAAAAAATCCAAATTTTGTGCCTTAATTTGAGATTTTTTTGTGCCTTAAATTTCCTTTAAAGTTTATGTCTTAAACGTGGAACTAACTGTAGTATTCTTCTTTTATTTTTAGATTTTGGGGAAACTCTTTTACGGTTTGCTATGTTTTTGTTAACCGGTTTCTAATCCGGGTGGGGATTTTTCTTTTATCTTTTTTTATTTTCTCTGTTTAAATCTATAAATTTGGTAATTGTACCTCTGGTAAATGAAAAAAAAAAAAAAAAAAAAATTCTAAATCTTCAAAATTGGTTGGGAATATTACTAAAAACAACAATCCACTTTTGGTTTTTAATTTTACAATAATAATCAATTTTATCAATTTAAAATTATTTGAAGGTTTATTTGAGAACGGTGTTTGATTATTGCGAATTTACTTTAAAATTGATAAAAATCATTTGTAAAAAAATAAATCCTCAAAAGTTCCCAATAGAAATTTAAAATTATGCTAAAAATTATTAAAAGAAAGATATAAAGAAAATAAAACTCTTATTTCATAAATGCAACAACAAAATAATTCTTATATATAGATGATTCCAAATAAATTTCTCTTTTGTTTAAGAAAAATCACAATAAATTTGATTTTCAATTTTCAGTCATGTTCTCAATTAATTTTCCAAATTCTGGATTTTTTTGTTTTCTGAATTCACCAAAGAGTTAAAATTGATAGATCTAGAATATTTAATCAATATCTCGATTAGAATCGTTAATGGTTGCTTTTCAATTGGGTTATTTGTCTGTAAAATGAGAATATATTTTCCAATTTTTCTATAATTTCCAATTGATCAGAAAAATGAAATTTTAGTGGTTTTGTATTGACAGTGAATACTTTTTTTTTGTTAAATTTCCAAATAGAAAAACAAATCCAAAAAAGAAAAAGAAAAAGAAAAGGAAGCGGAACTTTTGGAAAAACACAAAAATTTAAAATCAAACAGATGTATTTATTTTATATCAAATTGTTCGGTATTTTATGAAAAAAAAATTGTTTTAGAACTTTTAATTATTTCATTAATACAAATAATAGCTTGATGTTTTAAATCTTTTTTTGTTTTAATACTTTTTTATAAAATTTAAACATAATGATCTTTTTCAAGGATAACTTGTTAGAAAAATTAATTTATTAAATGAAATTCTCGAAAGGGAAGATCAAGACAAATTTGTCTTTTAATCGCTTCCTTCAACCCAGCTTTCTTCTGTAGTTGGTTCGTATGAATCTGGTTCGTCATAATCGTCTTCGTCAGAGTAATCGTCTTCATCTTCATCATAATCTTCTGACTCTGGCACTGGGTATTTGTCTGGGGCAAAGTCGTCATCTTCTGGATCGGATTCTGTTGGTGGGGACGAGATTTCGCCTTCATAATAAACGATTTTTTTTCGTGGTTGTTTTTTTTGGGTGGTTGTTGTCGTTGTTGCTGTTGTTGCTGTTGTCGTTGTTGTCGTTGTCGTTGCCGTTGTTCCTACTGTTGTTCCGGTCGTTGTGGTTGTTGTGGTGTTCGTCTGTGTAGTATTTGGATTAGTGTTTGTGTTAGGAATTGTGTTAGTATTCGTAATAGTAAAATTATTTTGGATTTGTCCAAGATTCTGGGTAGTGGCGATTTTCTGGTTCGTGTTTAAGTTTATGTTTGTGTTTAGGTTTTGGTTTGGGTTGGTTGTCTTGGTTGTGCTTAAGGTTGACACGTTGGCTGTGTTATCAACAACTCGTCGTTTTTTATTTTCAGAATCTTCGTTGGGATCTATTAAACCAAAGGGATCGAGTTCGTCTCTTTTTCTTTCAAGTGGATCATTGGGGAGTATTGACATTATTCGATTTTTAATTGTTTTTTTTTAGTCTTGAAAAAGTAAAAAAAATGAAAAATTATGAAAAAAAAAATGGAAATTTTTTAATCATTTTTAAAATCAAGTTGACAAATATAAAGTTATTTTTCGAAATGAAGTTTTTAATTTCCAAATGACTTCTCCAATTTTTTTTTTTAAAAATTTTTTTTTTTTCATTTTTGAACTTTTTTTTTTTTTTTGAAAAAAATTAAAGAATGTTAAAAAAGGCCGTAATAGGAAAGTTAATAAAGTTTTCATTTTTGAAGACTTTCTGAAAAATTTGCTCAACGGATTTTTGAGAGAACTTTTTTTATTTTATCTAAAAAATCGTTTTTTATTGTTGTAAACCTTTTTTTTAATGTAAAAAAAAAATATTTTGAAAAGGAATTATTTTTAGTTTCTTTTTTTTTACGTTTTTTTGTTTTAAAAATCAAGTTCTATTGAAATTTACCAAAAGGTTGGAGAAGCAATTTGCACCATGATAAAAAAAGGATTTAAATTCACAAGATTTTTTGATTGAAAAGAAAAGTAACTTGGAGTTCCGAGAAGATAAACAGCTCAGTCTTGACAAAAATTTAATCAAAAATTCACGATCTAACTGTTGACTTTTCTACGATAAGTGATTCAGGTTTTGGATCTTCCAAATGTGCTTTGAAAAAATTTTAACTCGATTGTTTTTTCAAATAGTGAGAAGTATTTTAAACGAACTTTGATCAAAAACAACCTTCAAAATCTTATTTTGTCGAATTATTGGAAATTATACTTTTGCCAAAGTTTTGTTTTTTTAATTAAAATTTAAGGTTCTTTGCTCTTCAAGACAGAACCCTTTGGGTTCCAACCAAGTGCATTTCTTGCGACAAAGGGATAATTCTGAAGGTTAAAGTCAAAACTAATAAATTCTTCGATAAAAATTAAAGATTTGGTTTTGTGAAGATCATTAAGTGTGTTCTATTTTGAAAACAGAAACGTTATTTATGTGTCTGGATTATTGGAATTATGATGCAATTTGTTCTTCAGGTTTAATAAAATAGCCCTTTACAGTGATCAAAATAATGCGTGCCAAAAGACTATAATCCGTGTTTCAAAATATAATCCATATTTTTTTTATTCTTGTACCAAGACAACATCCAATCTACTACCAAATAGTAAACATAAGTTCAAATCAATTTTGAAAGCAAAGGTCTTGTTATTTGTAGTAAAATTTAAATTATTCATACAAATAGTTGAAAATTTTCCATAATATTCTCAATTTTTTTGAAATTTTTTTGTTTTTGTAATGATTAAAATTTGATGAAAAATTTACTCTATTTTTTGAGATAAATTTAGCAAATTGATCCTTCATTTTTAGAATTTCTTTTTAAATAATAGAACTTTAAGAAATCAATACTGTATTTTTTTAGGGTTTATTATTGGTTTCTTTGATTGGTTAATGTATAGGTCTTCTTTAACAAAAAAACACACTTTTTATTTTGAAAAACGCATTATATTTTATTGCACGCTTTATTTTGACTACAGTAAAACAGAATGTAAGGATTTTTTGCAATTAGACCCGAGAACACAAATATAAACAACACCTTACTTACACAGAATCAGGAGTAGTATTCAAAACTATATTCAATTGTCTTAAAAAAAGAAAAACTCAAAAAAAAATGTAAATTATAAGAATTTTTTCGAATTTAATTACCCTTCTCAAATTTCGAAAAGACCCCTATATTATAATTATTCTAATCATATCAGTGTGAATACAAAGCCCATGTTTGCGCTTCTGTCCCTTTTTTATGAATTCGTCAAATAAAAATCAAAAATTATGACCAATAAACACGTCTTTTTTTAATTTTTGAGAATTCCATAATTCTGGATTCATTTTAAAACAGTTTAATGGATTAAAATAAGATATTTAAATTAACTTATGGAATACATTAGGTTTTTTCAAAACATTTTTCTCATTTTTTGTATTTTTTGTATTATTTTTAATTCCTCTTTCCGGGTTACTGGATTATTTACTTAGACACTCGTTAAGTTTTCCCAATAATTGACCTAAAGATTAAAGTTGACTGATTTAAATGAAAAAAAAAAAATGTTATAATTGTTGTTTTTTTTTTAACAATGTTTTGGCAAATAATTGTGGAGAACGTTCTATGAATTTAATAATATTATTCGTCACCTTACATATTTTTGCATTTTGGACCCCCCCCCATCAATAATATCTTTTCTCACATACACATATATACTACATCTACATATTAAATAGAAACATTGTGGAATTGATCTTATCGATAAAAAAATTCAGCCGATTAATCTATTTCAAATTTTTGGTAAAATAATTTAAATTCAAGAAAACATTTATTGAAAAAACTAACCAATTTCAACAAGAAAAATATATTATTTTTTTTCAATTTCAGATACATATATATATATACCCAAAATAAAAAAAAACATCAGAGCTGATCTAGCTCTGTATTAGTAAAAAAAAATAAAATTTGACCACGTTTCTTCCCCAACTTTTAATTTAAAAAAAAAAAAAATACCTTTTCTCAGTTTTTAAGAGTTGATAATTTACACGAGTCTTAAACCGAAACACGGCGTTATATTGATTTTATTTTTTCAAAATGAAAATCAAACCATTTTCGCAGATTTCAATGCAAAACCTTCCACGTAAATGGGAAATTGTGAACCCCGATTTTTATCCAAGGGTTTAAAGGCAATACTCCTACATTTATATACATTTTTTTTTCCATCATTTTCAATTTTTGTATTGTTTTTATTTTTTTCACACCAGAAACGAAAAGTACAATTTCAAAAGAATATGAGAACTCTGTTAAAAAATAAAAAATTAAAATAATCAATGAAAAAAAAAAAACATCCAAAAAAAATCCAAAAAACGTGATTTTATAAGCATGACCACAAAATTAAAACGGAAAATTTTACTACCCCGATATATTTATAAACTTAATTTCAAAAATAGGGGAAGATCTTTCATCGAAAAAAAAAGTTGTTTAATTGTTTTTTTTTTTTTTGAATAATAATGTTTTTTAGTAAAGCGTTTAGATATAATAACCAACATATATTAATAAATTAAAATATAGTGTAATTATTTTATTTCTTGAACAACAAAAGAAAAAAGAAAATAAAAATAATAATTAAATTTGCCACCAATTTTGAAATTTGGCTTTGATATAAATATAAAAAAAAAAAAACAAATTTATAAACAAAAAAATTTAATAAAAGAAAAAAAAAAAAAAAAAAAAGAAAATAAAAAGAAAAAAAAAAAAAATTAATGGATAAAATGATTAAAAAAAAATGTAATAAAAAATAAAAAAAAAAAAAAAAAGTTTCAAAAAAAAAAAAAAAAAAAAAAAAAAAAAAAAAAAAAAAAAAAAAAAAAAAAAACGAAAAAAAAAAAAAAAAAAAAAAAAAAAAAAATTACTTGAAGTTTATAGTGAAGTGCTTAATAAAAAAAAAAGATTATTTTTTACTAACAAAAAAAAAAAAAAAATCAAGATTATCTTTTTAAAAAATTAAGATATTTTCGAAAATTCCATTATTCAATATATTGTTATAATATCAAAAACTGAGATATTATATAAAAGCATGATAATTAATAAAAAATTGTGATAAATGTCAAAATATCACGATTAAAACGCAATTGTGATATAATAGTTGATAGAATTTTGGCTAATTCAGCAATATTTTTACAAAGACAATTTCTTTTTGATATAAAAATAAATTAAGTGAAAAGAAGTTATCATTTCAAAAAAAAAAAAAAAAACGACTTGTTTAATCAAGGAAAAAATCAAAGATTTTATTTTATATTTTAGTTTGATTTAGTTAACAAACCCATTGATCGTTTAAAATCAACAAAAAATAAGGACCGAGAATAAATGAAGATTTTCACAATTAATCACGTGTTATAAATGATGTTGAATGAAAGACCCCCTAAAACAACTAAAAATTCACCAGTTCTCAAAAGTATATGTGTTCTTGGATGAAAACATATTCAACATTCTAGAAAAGTTGAAAGGGGTCGGATAACTTATCAAAAGCTTTCACTAACACCTAGCCAGATTATCAGAAATTATTAAGATTTTTTATACAATTGTTGACTTCTTCTTCTTCTTTTAGTATCTTTGGTATAAGATCGAAAACACAATGTTAGATCTGAGATACTTTTTGTTAGATCAATCACCATATAAGAATGAAAATTACCCTTTATTCGTTTTGGTTATTTAAAATTGTGAATATAATAAACCCCATTTAAAAAACAGATCTATTTCAGATTACAGTGCATTGTTGAAATTGTTATATTATTAGTTTGATCATAAAATTCATTTGAGATTTAATATTTGGTTAAAAAAAATCATAATAAAAAATTTTATTTTCCACCACACACACCAAAATAATTCCATTTATCACACTTTATATCTTTCAAACCTTTCAAACCCAAGAAGACAATTAAAAACTCTTGATAACACTTTCTAAAAATTTTAATTATTTAACTTCTTCTCTTTTATATTTAGTAAATTTTCTTTGATCACCCCTTTCTCACAATAAATAAATAAATAAAATTTCTAACATTTTTAAAGTGGGGGAAGTGCTGTAAGAGTCTCAAGGCTTCCTAAAAGTCAATATATTATATTTAAAATGATTTCAAAAAATATTTTTTCATTTTTTTGTGATACTTTATTTTTCACGATTTGTGAAATATCGCGATTTTATGCGTGTTTTAAATAAAGTAGGAATAATCGCGATTGTTTTCATATTTTTGCTAATGAATTGTGAATATCATGATAATATATGTTACCATCAAAAACTCTAATTTCTAATTGTATAAAATTACTCATATTTTTGCAATCTTGGAATGAATCTAAAAATAATCAAGTAATATATAATCATATATACTGTACCCTACCCTACTCAAGGTTACAAAGAAAAAAAAAAACCTAATTTAATTTTCCACAGCAGAAGATACATTATGTTTAATCTAATCCAACATGACAAAACATACATTATTAAACCTAAACAGATTATACATAAACATCCACCCTGATAATAAATTAAGCACTCAAATATACTCAAATTTACACCAAAAAAACCTTTTGGAAAATTTACAAAAAAAAATCAAAATAAAATAGTTAGTATGTCCAGATAATTGGATTTTTCTATAAAAATTTATCTCTGAATACTTTGGCCACTTAACATTTCTATAAAATGTGTTTTTAAGAAGGTAAAAAATATCTAATATTTTCGATTTTGAGCTGTTTTCAGGAATTTTTCAAACATCCAAAAAAAATAAAATTAATTTTTTACTTTATCTTTAAAATACAATCCTTAACAAATAATTGAAAATATTGAAAACTACTTGTTGATCAGCCTTCCTATGAAAATAATAGATAAACCTTTCAAAAAAAAATAAAAAGAAAAAAACTTTCATGGACCATTTTAAACTGTGTAAAATTAAAATTATTCACAGTAAAAACAAAATGACAAATTAATTGATTTTATCCTTAAATTTACTTTTGTATATTTATACACATTTAACTACTAAGTTATTTCCAAAAAAGTTGTAATACAGTTAGATCAACTTTTGAGGTACAAACTTTCAACGAAATTTAAGGCACAAACGTTCAACAAAATTTAAGGCAGAAAAAAATCTCAAATTAAGACACAAAATTTGTAATATTTTTTTTTACAATTTATTTAATTCGAATCTGAATATTGTATCTTAATTTGAGATTTTTATTGTGCCTTAAATTTAGTTGAACGTTTGTGCCTTAAAAATGGAACTGACTGTATTTGTTTTTTCATTTTATCAAAAAAACCCCTTTTTAGTAGATCTATTAGCAAATTGGTAATACTAAAACAAGTAGAAAAATCAATAATGATTGAGTCAGCATTTATTGTAGATATTTCAAAATATATTAATGGGGATATTTCTGAAAAAATGAAAAAAAATCATTGCACACTTTTTTGAGAGATCAATTACAGTAACAATTTAAATAAAAAAAATGACAATGTGACAATGATCCAAAGTATTTTTTTTAAAAAAAATACAGTTATAAACTTTCCTTACCATTGGAAAATTTATTGAGATTAACCATCTAAGGGTAACTATTTTTACGATAAAAAAGAAAAAAAATAATCACCCAATTTTCTCTTGAAAAATATCATATAAAATCAAAGAGAAATCTTAATTTCTTTTATTAATGTAAAACATATTCGAAAATAAATTGACTATTTATTAAGAATATTTTATTGGTTTTTAATAAACTCTAATTCAAAACTTTTAAAACACCAAAATTCAATTATTGAAAAAAAAAATCTTTTTTTCCAATTCTAGAAGAAATTCCAAATTAGAACCATCCACTAATTGACATGTTAACAATTGCTTAAAAAAAAAAAAATACAATACCCATAAAACAAAAAATAAATTATTACAAAGACTTATAAAAATATCGGTGTGTTAAAAATTTTGGAGAGAGCAAAACTAAAAAAAGACATTAGTAAATTTTTGTTTAAATTCTCTTAGGAATATTGATCGATCAAATTACAGATACCATCAACTGATTTTATTTGTGTTCTTCTATTTTGAAGAACTCAACTTTAACATAATATCAATTGTAGAAAAAAATTTTGATAGAACCAAACAAGCTTACATAATTTAAAAAATGAAATGAAAACAAAAAACTCAAAGATGAAAAAATGATTTTCATATTTTTTCAAAAATCAAAATTATTTCCAATTTGAATGAAATTGTATTATTTTTGATTGTTTGAACCTTTTTAACTGTGTGGAAAATTTTGAATTTTAGTTTAGCTTTCTATATTAAATAGTTTTAAGAGGATTGGTTCGAATAAAGATATTTAAAAATAAACTTTACCCCACTTTTTTGAAATAGCTTAGAGAGTAATTTCCACTTCTTTCTCAAGAATAATAAAAATAATCATGTGTGTTTTTGTTTTTTTAAAAAAAAAAAAATAATTAAATAATGAAACGAATCTAAATTGATATTTTATTTTTGATATTTGGAATGTAACCATTTCCTTTGAAATTTTATTATAAAAAATTAATTATTTTATTTGAGATAATTTCAATAAATAATTAACTCAGATTTAACAAAATAAAATTTAAAAGTGATTTATCATAGATTAATATTTTTTTTTTAAATAATAAATTTGAATTTTTTTTTTTGATTTTGTTCTAAATTCATGAAAGTAAAAGTAAAGGTAAAGATAAAGGTAAAAGTAAAGGTAAAGGTAAAGGTAAAGGTAAATAAAAAGTATAAATATAAGTAAAAGTAAAAAGAAAAAAAAGAAAAAGAAAAGGTAAAAATAAAAGTAAAAGTAAAGACACAAATAAAAATAAAAGACAAAGATTAAGAAAAAGAAAAAGAAAAAGACAAGCAAATAAAAAAAAAACAACAAAAAAAAATTAAAAATTTGTAAAATCAACTAGATTACTAAATTGATCATTTTGTTTTTTTTTTTGACCAATTTTAGTGACCATGTTTCTAAAATCAGTAACTTTTGATTGATTATTTGAAAGGAATGGATTTTGTTTTGAATTCATTTGATTATTTTGATTATTGTTATTATTGTTATTATTAAAATTATTCCTTGAATTATTGGTGTTTACTGTTTGTTGGTTATTATTAAAAGAGCCAAATGGATTAGATTTTTTATTAACATTATTGAAATTTTGATTATTATTATTATTATTATTGTTTGTTGATGATCCCCAGTTCCAATTGCCTTGTGAATTTGAATTGTTTTGATTAAAATTTTGTCCTATAACATTTTTAAATCTATTTGACATATTGCTATTCCTATTATTATTGAATGTGTTATTGTTATTAAAATTATTATTAAAGTTATTATTATTAAAGTTGTTGTTGTTGAAATTATTATTATTAAAATTATTATTATTGTTATTAAAAGTATTATTATTGTTATTGAAATTATTATTATTATTATTATTATTTAAATTAGTGCTGGTCAAGAAATTATTTTTATTAAAATTGTTGTTGTTATTGGTATTGTTACTGCTGCTGCTGTTATTGTTATTATTAAAATTAAGGTTTGTCAGGAAATTGTTGTTATTTTTGTTGTTGTTGTTGGTGGTGGTAGTGTTGGTAGTTGTGGTGTTATTATTATTAAAATTAAGGTTGGTCAAAAAGTTGTTATTGTTGTTGTTATTGTTTTGGTTAGTTGATTTTGAATTATTAGTAAATGAATTTTGATTCGTAAATGGATCAAAAAGAGAATTATTATTATTATTGGTATTTGTATTTGTATTTGTGTTTGAGTTTGTGTTTGTTGTTTCAAAGGGTTGATCACTACCAAACAAATTTATTTCTTTTTGCTGTGGTTGTGAATTTTCAGTACTTGGCTTTTGACCCACAACTATTTTTTCTTTTAGTTCTAATTTTTTTATTGGAATATCATCTGAATCTGAATCTGATTCCTCTTCTGATTCCTCTTCTGATTCCTCTTCTGATTCCTCTTCTGATTCCTCTTCTGATTCCTCATTGGATTCCTCTTCAGATCTGCCAGATTTTTCATTCGAATTATCACTGATACCTTCGTTTTCTCCAACATTTTGGACATATTTTTCCATTTTAACAATCATTTTTTCAATTGATTTTTTACTATTTCCCTTTTCGTCTTCATCTGAATCGTCATCTGAATAAGTATATTTCGATTTATTTGTTCTTAGCCATTTATTAATTTTAGTAGATTGTTGATAATATGTTTTATATATTTTTAAGCAAGATTCTGCTGAACTTTTTTTAAGCTTGAAAAAAGAGTCTATTATGAGTATTTAATGAAAATATTAGAAAAAAGGATAATAAATAGATAAGAATATTTTATAATACGATTAAATATTTACCAAAACTTATTGGTTTATTGGGAAACATTATAAATTTGAAAATAGAAAAAAAAGTTTTTTTGTGTAAAAAATAAAAAATGGTTCGTTTCAAAATAAGTTATTCCTTTGTAACTTCCTCTTGCAACAATTTAAGGACTAACTTTACCTTTGTAATTACAAGAAAGAAAATAAAATGTTATAAATATTAATTGCACAACAAATCCAAATACTTTAAGCATAATTCTACAAGTTCAGGGAATGAAGTACTGTAGAGGATTTGTTTTTATTTTTATTATTATCATTATTGATTGGAAAATTTAATGTTTTCGAATCAAAATAGTAATTAAAAAAAAAAAGGTAGTTAGATTTTATTCAATTCATTTTATTTCTTAAATTTAAAAAAAACACAATTAACTTTTATACGGGTTTCAGTTATGTTTAGAAAATCAATTGTTTTTATTTTTTATACTTTTTACCTTTTCTAAATTTCCTTTCTTAGGTTGCTTGGGCTCTATGTTCCTTCTCTTTTTGTTTTTTAGGTGTTTGGGAAAGGTAAAAAGTATAAAAAATCATTATAAGAATTGGTTGACCTGGTCATAACTAACCCAACAAAACTTGTTAATGATCAGATCTTCGACGAGGACTTATGCAACTGAACTGAATCCAACGAATGCGATCTGAAACCAACCAAAGTGAACCGAATTGAACTTTCCGTACTATCTGTCGAGTCGTTACTTGGTCTGGGTTTTTGCTGTCGAGTCGGTATCTTGTACTGGGATTTTGCGAAAACAAGATTTGGGAAACTTACAAAAAAAAAAAAAAAATAAAATAATAAAAAAAAAAATAACACAAAAAAAAAAAATAACACAAAAAAAAAAAAGCAAAGCAACTGAAAAGAAAATTTCGAAAACCAAATCTTATTCTTAAAAACCAGAGCTTTTTAGATTCAACCCATCTATAAAGTTCTAAATCAAAATTTAATAAACAGCCTTTTTTTATTTGATCTATAGTTGTTCAAATATTTAGAACTCTTTATTAAAACAACCTATGGTGGCGATCCAAAAAAAAACACATAAAAAGGAAACAACCACCAGCCCATTCAACACTTGGGGCACAAAAAAAACTTTTCACCAAAGTTTTTTCTTTTTTCTATTATTTTTTGACTCTTTCATTTCTTGCTTTTCTTTCTCTTTTTTCTTGTCTTTTTCCGAAATAATTTATTCTTTTCATTTTTTAAAGAAAAGATATCCTTTGAGCTGTAATCCTGCTTACATTACAGTTAGGATAAAAAAACCCTAAATACAATTTTAGAGTTTCACGCAAATAGGAGGTAATTTTGTTGAATCACCTCTGCTCAACAATAAAAAAAAAAAAAAAAAATCAATTGTTTTTCTCAGCAATAACTGTAACTCGAGAAAGTTGCCCTGAGTTTGTTTTTTTTTTTTTTTAATTTTTTTTTGTTTTGATTAAAAATCAATAGATTTTCGTTAGGCTTTTTTTACTTTAGAAATAAAGCGAAAATTTTAATAAATTTTCGGTTTATTTCTAAAGTAAAAAAAACCTAACGAAAATCTATTGATTTTACAGATCAACAAAAAACCTCAAGAAAACCTAGAACACTTCACAAATAAAATAGAAAACCTCAAAAAAACCTAGAACACTTAACAAATAAAACGGAAAACTACAAGAAAACCTAGGTACTTGACGGCACTCTACGGCACTCTACGACACTCTATAATTCTTTAGAAATCAGTAATTTTGAATTACATTTTTTTATTATGAAATTATTTTCTATTGTTGGAAAAAATAAAAAAAATAACTCGAAAATTTTGTTTTTAAATTAAAAAAATCTATTAATACTGTTCATTATTTGGTGTTTAATTTAATTTTCATAAAATGTAAATGTTTTGGAATAATTTGGGAGATATTTATTTTGAACAAAAGGGATCCAAAATTCTATTTTATTTTTTATTTAATAAACAGTTAACAACGAAAACAAAAAGTATAAAATTAGATTCAATATTATACCAAATAAATATAAAACTTTAATGTTTATCTAATGAATTTAAAATTTTCAATCTTGTAGAACTAATTAATTTGATTGAGTGTTTCGTTATTTTGTGACTATATTATATATACTGGTATTGGAATAATAAATGGGTAAAAAATTTTCACTTACTTTTTCCCCATTTTTTTTTATTTTTTTTTTACAAATTGAGTTTTCAAAGAAATAGATTCTAAGTTGTGATCTCAATTCGTTTGCTTGATACTTTTTTATACTATAGATAAATATATCTGTTGGATGAAATAAGAATCTAAAGGAAAGTCAGATTTTAGAATTGAAAAAATGATAATCAACTTGAATTTTGTTTGATTTAAATTTGAAATACTAATGTATATATTTGTTTTGTATAGAAACGAATATTTAATTTTAATTTGATTTTATAATAACACGTTAAAAGGACTTGGGGTTTTATCAAAATATTGTAAAAGAAAACATTACCATTTTCAATTTTCATAATAAAAAAAAAACTCAATAAAAAAATTTTTTGGGTTATTAACAGAGGGTATAATTAATGTCTTTAGCATAATTAAGGTGGTACATTCAAAACAAATTCTGGGCATACATTACAAACACCACCCTTTTATTTTGGTTAAGGTACTTACGATCTTTTATTCACAGATTAAAATATATTTTTTGTCAAAAGAGAGTTTTAATTTTTTTGTTCTATTGTAAATACCCAACTTGCTGCGAATTAGTTCTGAAGGGTGGTATTGGTTTATCGGGAAATTATTAAATTTTATTGAGTTCTGAGAACTTTTAGACTAATAACTGACTTGACAATAAAAAAATAATTTTTAAAATATCTTCTTTGTGTATTTTTTTAAGGACTTGGTAAGTGAAGTTTTAGAGTAGAACAAAAAATAAAAACCAAAAAAAAAAACCTTTTCTTAAGAAAAAATATATTTATTTTAATCTTGAATAAAAGATCGTAAGGTTCTTGAAAATTCGAAAAGGAGTGCATTTGTAATATCTGTTGAATTTGTTTGGAATGTAGCACGTTAAGTTTTCCAAAAAGTTGAAAAAATTTTCGAAAAGAAATAATCCCATGAAAAAACGCCAACGAAAACAATGTTTCCGAAACGAAATTCAAAATAAGCAAGTTTTTTTTGTGAAAATGTAATCAAAAAAAGAAGCAAACAAACATTTTTAAAAAAAATTTCTTTTTCTCAATTATTGAAGTCAACCAACTCATTGAAAATTAAATTGCTTTTCTCTGATTACAATTGACTGATTCACATCAATTAATTTTTACTTTTTTTTTTTTTTATTATTTTCGAAACAGGGTTTGTTTTGTTTGAACTTTTAAGAATTTTAAGAAAAAATAAAATCAAAATAAGAGTTGAATTTAGATGAGTTCTTTCTTATATTAAGACGAGATATTTAGTATGTAGTTCTGCTTTTTCTTTTATTTTCAGTAATGGCTTTATTCTTGAAAGCAAAAAAAACAACAAGGAAAGTGGAATAAGAACTTAAAGATATAAACAAAAAATGTTTAAAAACACAAATTTAAAATTCACGAATCAAGCTTTTCATAATAACACCAACGAACGGTTTTTGAGTTTTGTTCTCACTTATTTTTAGCTTGAATAAAAAAATAAAAAAAATAAAAAATTCTTTTTCACAAAAACAGTCTTCTTGAAAGAAAAAAAAAAATAAATAAAAAAATAAAAAATAATAAAATAAAAAAAGAAAAAATAAATTGGGTAAAGTACCTATAATTTTGAATGATGCGTCATTAATTATTTGATAAAGTTTTGTAACATCTTGGCTTAACAAATAATAGGCTTCATTAAATAAGGGATCATTCATCATCGAACCAAACTAAATTTTTAAAAAATAATTTTTTTTGAGATTAAATTAACATGCAAATAAAATGAAGGGGTAAGCATTAGGGTGAAAAGTTTTTTTCAAAATATGTTGTGATATATTTGTAAAAGAGTTATTTAAATGTTTTTTGTGGAAGAAAGAGAAAGAAAAGTAGAAAAAGAACAAGAAAAATAAGAAGAAGAAGAAAAAAAAAAAAAAAAAAAGGAAAGAAAGGTATTTTTACTTCACACTTAAAGACCAAATTTAACATTTCTTGGTAAGAAGGCAACTCTTTAATGATTTTGGGGATACCAGAGGATTTGTATTTGGTCGTTTTTGATCCATGTATATCATGATTGATTGAAAAACGGATTTGATTAAAAACAACCAATTTTTCTTCCAAATAAGCAGAATATTGCCTAATGAATTCATTGTACTCAAAAGCCTTTGGCGTTGACAGATCTTTGAAATGGCTCAGCCCAAAGAAACCAGAATTCGATTGCTGCGAAGCAAAAGTTGAGATAAAATTCTTATGGCCTTCGTTCGTTAGATTATGCAACAAAAGTAACGATTTGAAAACAAGGACATAGGACTTTTTTTTGAATCTTTGAGCAATAAGCCTGGCCATTTGCCCGTTGATAGCTCCAATGACATGAGTTTGTTTTTTTAAATATTCCACATGCTTCTTTTTTGGGATGACAAAATTATGGTTGGTTGCTTTAACAATCCTTATTTCAAGTTCTGAATTTGCAGAGACTAAGGAAGATTTGTTTTTTACCCACTTTTTAAGAGACATTTGATTAAAAGTTAATTTTTGGTGTTATGTTAGTTTGAAAGCGAGGAAAAGGATAAAAATGATCGTTTTAAAATCTGAATAATTTAAAGAAGAAAGCACAAATTAATTACAGAAAAGTTTTCAGTTCTGGACAGTTTTTGTTATTTTAGTGACTCACGTGCGTATTCTGTTGATAACAGAATTTTTCAAAAAATTAATTTATTTCAATTCAACTAATTTGAAATTTAGATGTGAGCTTCAAATTTAAGATTATTTTCTGTTTTAACAACACTCGAAAAGAAACATTTTTTAGATTTTTGTTTTTGTGATAGTTCAAAAATTTAAAAACTGATTTTGGAAAAATTGTCTCTTTAAAAAAAGGGGAACTCAGATTTTCAAGAATAGTAAGAAGAAAACCCTTTTAAATCATCAATTTAAAAACTAATCTGAACACTTTGTCCAAATTTCCTTTTTAAATATTTTTATAAATGTCATTGAATTATTTTATTTTGTTAACTCCTTTTTGACAGATTACCATGATTATTATTTGAGAAAACTCCTTTGTTAACCTCGATTGTTACTTGCTTTTAAGAAGTGAAAATATTTATTCGTCTTGGAATTACTTTTTCAGTTTGAGTAACTTTTAAAGTGTCTCTTGTAAAAAAAAACTTTTATTAATTTTCAAGAATTCTCTGAATACTGTAACCAATAATTCTAAAGCAGGTTTCTGGGTTAGAAAAAAGTTCAACAAATTTCTAGTGAATTGGCTCATGTCTATTTCTAACAATATTTTTAAGTCAGATAATTATTTTGCTGTGTATTATTTTCTAAAGATGAATTGCAGATCCATCCACACTGTTGCTACCGTTTGGGGTACAATTTTATTCAACTGAATTACAGTCTTTGATAATAACAAAACAACATTTTTACTAGTTATTAAAAAACAATTAACCTAAAAGAAAGTAGATCAACAAATCAGTTTTTAAAATTTTTTTTTTCCATCATTTCTTGGTTGGGCTAATTTTTGAAAGTTATGATGATGTTAATTTTTGAAAATTTGATTTATACTTTGAAAATTAGTCCACTTGTTAGGTTTTAAGATTCTGTTCTTAAAATTTTGTTTTGTATCATTCTTTTGCTTTTAAATTTGGCTATCAAAAACGCCCAAGATAGAATCACTTTGTTACTGATTCATTGATTTTTTCAACATTTTTTTCAAGTTTTTTCTAAAAGAATCCATTTCGATTTGAAAAGTGGAAATTGCCGATAAAAACGATATTGAAAGAGTTCTAGAATCTCAATTGAATTTAGACATTTGTTATTTTTTTTTACAAAATAATGCGAACATTTTCGCAATTGTTAACAATTTTTACACCTTTACCTAACGGGTGAACAATAGTATTTAATCCTACTATTTGACAATTTCTCTTTTAATTCTTTAAGGAACTAGTCTCTATTAAATTATTTTACCAAAATTTAATAGAGATTGAGAAAATTTTTTACCAATTACTTAGTTTTGAAAAACCCTGTTTAATATCATATTAAACGTATTTCTTGATAAGTAGCACTTATTTAGAAATTGGTCAAAAAAAAATAATAATAGATTATAGCTCCTTAAACAAAAATTAATTCCAACCACACCTTGAAATATTTGTTAGAGTTGCTTTTACAAGTTTAAAATGTTTAAGAATATTGATTTGTTTCCGAAAATTGCTTAAGGACCCAGTCCTTATGATTAAAAATAATTTTTCAGAATTGAAAAAAAAAAAAATGTTGTAATTTTTATGGGTGCCTCAGAACAATCAAAAACTAACCAAATATGAATTGTTATCAATCTCCAACAATTCAACAATCAAAAAAGAGTATATTTTTGAGAAAAAAGTGTCAAAGATCGACACCCAATTTCTTATTAGAATGGTTTTGAATTATAATTTTGAAAACAACTGTTTTAATTTCAAATTGCCACTCTTGGGTAATATTTGAGATCTCGGTGATTTAATTTTTTTCATTTTTTTATTTTTGTTTCTCAAATTAATTATTTTAATCTCAAGAATGTTATAAATTCCTCATTTTATCAAAAAATAGAACGTTACAAAACATCTATAAATTAGATTAAATTGAATTAAATTTATTGTATATACTTTTAATAAACACTTTGTTTTAAATTGAAGAATTTGCACCATTTGGAAATATAAAATAAGGAAATTGTAATTTGTTTTTTAAATTTGATTTATCAACTTGATAATACTTTTAAAACCCTTTGTTATTATTTATATTTTTGTAATACTATTGGATGAATTTTTTCTAATTAATTTTTTTTGGAATTGAGAATTCTTTTATTTTTTTGTTATTTGATTTTTTTTCTAATAGAGATCCTATTGATTTTTTTTTTTAGTTTTATTTTTTGAATTTTTTGGAATAGAGAATTTGTGTTAGAAAATTTTTATTGTTATTCGAATTTTTTTTTCTAGACCAATTATAAGAATTTTTTTTTTGTTCTTTGTAGTTTTGTCAATCATCAGAAGGTAGATTTCATAATACCCTTTTTAGGTTTCAAGACACTCATGGAGTATGTGACAAATACACATTTAACATTGGGTGACTTAAGGGGGTAGCTACACCATAAGGCCTGATAAAAATTTGAGAGAGATGAGATAAGAACATTTTATTTTAGTGGCGTGTGATCGTAGATTCTCTAACAATTTTTTTAAAAAAATTATTTGATATTTTTTTTTTAGTAATGTTCAACAATTTAAAAAAAAGAGATTATATTGATAAAATAGTTTTTTTTTTTTTTTTTATTTTTTTATTAAAATAAACTTAATTCCATTAATTTGGGCACAGTTTAAACAGTTGGAAAAATAACAATAACATGATTTACATCCAATTGTAAATTAATTTTAATTTAAAAAACTATTTCATTTTTTGTCTTTTTTGTTTTTGTTTTCATTTTCTTTTTTCAGTTACTTAATCGGTTTTGTTAGATCTGTAATTTTTTAATCAATGGTTGATAGATGGTTACAGTTGAGTTTCTTAAATTGAAAAATCCACATACAACCAGTGCATGGTATCTTATCATTTGATCGATCAACCATTGTTGGTGTAATTTTAACAAATCAACCAATATATTTTTTGTTCAAACTATTTCATTTCAGCTCGTTTCCTTATTTTGGACACACTTGTTTTGATTTTTTGTTTTATATTGTTTTCTTATATTTGGATGAAAATGATTACTTAAAAAACATTAATACTATGTTACTTAAATCTGGTTTTATATTAAGTTTGGAAAAATACAATAAATTGAGTTGTTGTTTCCCTATTTTTGATTTTAGATGTGTCCAAATTTTTGGAATGGGGTTTAGTTTTTTTTTTTTTTTTGGGGGATGATAATTTCAGATTCTTTGAATAAAACTTATGGCTATTTTGTGGTTTAAACTTTGATAACATATAATCATATTTACTTCTCATATTCCACTAAACCCAACGATTTAAAATCCTAAAAAGTAATAATTTGACTTAATTATTCTTTTTTTTTGAATCTTCTAGCTATTTAAGTCCCATTTATGTTTCCTTTTATGATTCTCTCAATTGTAATATGGTTGTTCTTTTTAAACAAAATCCATTAATCCCCAATGCCACTAATAAAGAAATATTTCTAATTGCTTTATGTTGTCAGGATTAAAAAAATCTCAAAAATGATGAAAATTTAAAAAAATGTTAAAATTAAATGCCACAATAGAATGTTGAGATAAGGATAAAAGATAAGTTATTCAACATTCAAAATACTATTTTTAGCAATTCAACTCAACATTCTACTGTGGTAATTTCTTTGATACTTTGAAAAAAAAATTTAAAAAATTTAATGAATGAAGTACTTTAAATAATAAAAATCAATGAGTTACAGCCAAAGTAAAAAATGTTATTTTCTGATCCTCTTCAGAATTGCAAAAAAGTGAAAAATTTTTCTTTACCGTGGCTACCCCCTTAAAGTTATTTTATTGTTTATAATTTTTATTCAAAGATATATTTTTAATTTTAATTATTTTAGTATGTATTGATTTCTAAAGTTTTGGAATCAGTTTTTTTTTATCAAATTTCTTTACATGAAAAACCTTTTTGAGAAGTGGAAGTAAAATAATACCACACTTTAACACAGTTGGGGAGCGAATGCAACTCTTAACAACAGGGTTCTTGAAATAGGACAAAAGGAATATTGTTGAAGTTATTTTGAAAAAATATCGAAACATTTATAGTAAAAAATATCCTTATTCAACCCAACCCTTTTAAAAATATTAAAATATAAAAAATTATTAACAGCCATTAAATTATTATTAACAATCAATAAATTATTATTACGAAATATCTAATTTAATTATTAGTATGTTATTGTAATAATAAATTAATTTGATCTTTTTAGTCATCAATACTCCAGAGTTATTTCCAAAGGAAAATTGGGCGATTCTTTTTTCTTTATGATTGAAAATATTGTTTACATAAAATGATCATGAAAAAATTTTTTCAAAAAAAATTACATTTTTGCTAATTTTACCCTTTTTACTAATTTCAATTAGAATAAAAACTATTGGTTAATAAAAGATCTTTGATCAAAAAATATTTTTCAAGATATTTTACAATTTAAGTTGAAAAATCCAATTTTCTAGTAATATTTTTTTTCAATTTAATAGTAAAAAATTTGAAAACTTTTTTGCTTTTAGCTAAGAGTTTATTTTCTTATTTTAAAAGTATTTTAAATATGATAAATATCTTTCAAATAAGGAATCAATTATTTTGATTATTAAGGAATTTTTGGTTCATTTTAAATTGGAAAAAATATTTTTTTTTTTGATTTTTGGTTAGGTTTTCCAGAATTTAAAAGAATTGAGTAAAATATTTGATTTTTCTCCATTCTTTTGAATTCTGAAAACCGCCGTTATCACTTTTTTAATTTGAGAAATAAAAAGAAAGCTAGACACTCTGCGGCACTCTACGGACACTCTCAATATTTATCATCATTTATTTTTTTTTCTGTGTTTGAGTTTTTTTAGATGATAAGAGTGTTTTCAAAACTATTAGTTATTATATCTTCAAAAAATATCCTTAAGTGGAGTTTTTTAAAAAATCATAGTCATCCATTTAAATTTTTTTACTCCAAAATAGACCTTTTTTTCTAGACTAGAGACTTTTAAAAAAGTTGGTTATACTAACAACAATAAAAACAACAGCTCCATGAATTTTAAGAAATTTAATGTTGATTATGTTTTGAATAAACTCGATTATTCAAGGATGAAATAATAATTGAAGTTGTAGTTTTGTTTAACTTTTATTTTTCAATTATATTTTTTCATAATAATGAAGAGGGGACAATCTCCACAAATTTCCAATAGAAAGGGAAACTTATGACTGTATTTTATTTTTGAAAAATATTTAGTCTCTGTATCATATTATCACCCTTTTTACCAAAATTTGGGATGTATTTTTCTCTATAAAAAGTGCAATTTTTGATTTTTTTTTGGAAATATCTTTATGAATATATTTTCAAACTAATACAATAGAGACCTTTATAATTTGTATTAATATTTTAATATAATTTGATATTAAAAATATCGGAATAAAACGACTAACGACAAGGATTTTTCATAAAATGTAAAAAAAAAATATCCTTTTTTTTTTTTTTGGAAGTACTGTATATTGTGTTAACGCTTGTAGTTATTATTAGTAGTTGATCATCCTGCAACTTTATATAGTTTAAATATTGCTGTTAAAAATTATTTTTTTTTTGAAATTAGTTCCGGAAATCAAAATTTAGGAAGACTTATACCCTATTTTCATAGATATACAATAAAAAATGTATCTACAATTTAAATTTTGTTCATTTTATAATTTTTTTTTTATTTTTTTTTTATTTTTTCGACTTTTTTAAATATTTTTAATGTTTTCCTTTATGAATACAGTATTTGTAAAAGAAACCCTTAGAATTTTTTGGTGTTAAAGCTGAAAACTGGTGAATAAGTATCAACTGATTAACATTCCGAAAATGGCTTTTTTTAAGATTTTGAAAGTATACCAATAAGATCGAAAATTTAGAATATTTTTTTCAAGATTTAAAATATAAAATACTTTGTTTTTTTTGATTTAGAAGTATAATTGAAATCGTTAAAAATTTTATGATAACAAATTCTAATTAAAAAAAAATTGTTGAAAAGAATTATTATTTTATTTTTCTTCATATATTATTAATATATGATATTCTTCAAAAAAAGATTAAAAGTTAAAATATCGACCTAAAAAAATCGAAAATATATGGTTAAAAGGGGAAAGAACAAACATTAAAATATTACAAAGAACATACAAAACTAATAAAAATATAATTTATTGAAATAAAAAACAGTAACAATCGAATAGTGGTCATCCACCTTTCAAATTATCAAATAGTGACTGAAATTAAAAAAGAAATAACACTTAAAAACAAACTATTAAACTTTAAAAAATTGTAAATAATACTGATTCAATTCTCAAGGGAAATTTTTAATGAACCAGAAGTAATCAATACTCAAAAATTTCTGGTCAAAAAAAATATAAGAAAAAAAAAACATATTTCAAACTTTTAAGAAAGAATTTTAAGACCAGAATCAAGATATAATCAACACTTTAAAAATTGTTAATCACAGAATAATGTAATAAATAATAATAATTTTTAAAAGTATTTAAGACAAGTAATTATTAAACCCGTCTACTATTACATACGAAAATTGTTCTGAATACATAAAAATATGATATTTCAAAAATTAAAAAATAAAAAAAAAAACAAAAAAAAAAAAAAACATCACTTTTTTTTAAATCAGTATTATGAATTTTTTATCACTGAAACTTTCAAAGAAAAAGGACGCACAGTTAGATTTGTTACTAATAAATATATATTCACTCTATTAAAAAAAGTGTTATTCTATCTTAATTCTCTGAATGCTACTTAATATTTTCTAGGATAATTTATTTTTTTTCTAGTGAATTCCATAAAAAAAAGAAAGAAAAAAATAATCAAATTAAAAGTTTAGAAAAAAAAATAGAAGAAAAAAAACTAATATAATACAATATTAAATTAGAAAAAAAGTATTTTCATGTAAAAAATTCAATCTATTTTTAAAAGAATATATGATTTAACTTCCTTAAACTCCTTTGAAAAACATAAAAACGAGAGACAAAATTTCTTAAAAATTATTTTACATCCAAACTCTAAACCTGATAATTTTCTAGCTAGAAAGGCAATTTAGATGGTTTGAAATACATTTTTTTAATTTATTTTTAGTATATTAAAATTACTAAATAAAAATACTTTTTGTTTTTTTTTCTTATTTTTTTTTAATTGTATTGTTTTGAATTGTTCAAAAATAGTTTTTCAATAATAATTTAAGCACTTCTTTAAAAAACTATAAATGTGCTATGAAAATTTCTATTTTTGTTAAAATATTAAAAAAATGAAAAAGAATGTTCTTTTATATTTGGAAAATATGAAAAAATGATATAGAAGATATAAAACCTTGATAGTAAAATCTATCTTCGATAATTTTGAATTAGAACTTGGATTTTTTATTATGAGAATATTTTATTGACTTTTAACACTTGACAGTTTTATTTTACTGTTAATTGCAAAATAATACGATCAAAATTTTCATTTAGCTGTCTGAAAAAAAAACATCTCACCCATTAAAATATATCAACAAAATTTACATTTCTTTCTAGGAAATTAATAATAGAGACTGATTTACGGATTTAAAATTTGAAATTTTATCAATTTAAAAAATCTGTTTTTTTTATGAGTTCAATGAAAATTTTGTTCTATTTATTTTTCAACAAATACTAGATCAAAATACTGTTAATTCCAGGAGAAACCAATAATATTTTTTCCCACTTCAAGAGTAATCAACCTGAAAAACCATTTTCCACATGACAAGATAAGCACAATCCATACAAATACTTCCAAGACTTTTTCGAAATTTCAGACTGACAGTCTGCAAGATTTCAGTCTCTGATATTCTTTAATATTTTTTCAAATTTCAAATACTTGATACAAACTTTTGAAAGCCAAAAAAAGGGTAAAAAAATAATAATTAACAAAAGATAACATTTTGAATTTAATTGAAATTTTTGAAAGTTATCTAAAAGAAAAATATTTCCAAACTTTCAATAACCTGAAACTCTTTTTTTGAAATCCAAAAATTGGAAAATTGTTTAAATTACATGTTTTTAAAAGTTTGACTTGTAAAAACTTTTAAATTGAAAGTTGTTGCATTGTGATCTTATAATTCCTTTCAAAATTTAGAACAATTTCAAAAAAACAAAGTGTTGCTAAGGAAAAAAAGTGACTACAATTTTTGTGCTATTCTTGTCGTGCAAGCGAAATCTAGAAACCATTTTTTTAAATTATTTTTTCCAATATTTGATTATTTGATCTCACAAACTCTTTTCAAATGCGCCGTATTTTCGGAGCCAAAAAAAAAACAAATGTAGTCCAAGGTCCCTCCATTGAAGAAGCGTCGAATATTGTTGGTAAAAGGGGAGATAATTTAGATCAAAAAATTAAAAAGCTTGACGAACAATTGCTTGAGTGTAAAAAAAAAATGAGCAAAATGAGAAACGGCCCATCAAAGAACAATGTCAAAAGAAGGGCGTTGCAAATTCTCAAACAAAAAAAAATGTATGAAAGCCAACGAGAAAACTTGTATAACCAACAATTTTCAATGGAACAAATCTCTTTTACACAACAAACAATGAAAGATACAGTTGTTCAAGTAAAATAAATAATTTTAAAGCCAATTGATTGGTTAATTCTTTTGGTTTATTCTTAATTTTCTCAGGTATCAAAAAAAGAAAAAGAAAAAGAAAAGAAAAAAATTAAAAAAAACAAAAAAATAAAAAATTTCTTTTTTTTAATTAAATAAATAGGTGAGCTCTTTAAAGCAAGCAACAACGACATTTAAACAACAATTCAAAGAAATTGACATTGACGAGGTTTGGGATATAAAAGATGAAATGGAAGATATGCTCGAGGAAGCAAACGAAATACAAGAAGCACTCAGCCAAAGCTTTGGTGTTCCTGAAGAGTTTGACGAAGACGATCTCGAGGCTGAATTAGAAGGGCTTGAAGACGAAGTTTTGGATGAAGAACTCGATGAAGAGATTCCTAGCTACCTCAACGTACCAAACGAAGATCCACAAATAAACGAAAAAGAAACCGAACAAGACGAAGAAGTTGATGAGTTTGGGCTTCCTCAAGTCGAAAAAAATTAAATGTGATCTGGGATTACATTTGTAATAAAAAGGGGCTTTTATTCCAAATATTGCCTTTTCTTTTCTTTTCTTATTTTTTTTTTTTTTTTTCTTCCTTTTTTCTTCTTGATTTTTCTTTCTTTTTATTTTTTAATTTTCTCTTTCCTTTTGTTTTGCAAGAAATTTAATTTTTTGGAAAAGTTCTTTTGAATTTCTCAAACAATGATATTTATCCTCTCTTTTTGTGAAACATCCTTTTCAATGATTTGTTAACTCTCATTTTTTTTTTTATTGAGAAAAACAGAGAAATGTAGAATTTCTACCTATCTGGGAAAATATTTGAAGGATCGTTGATCAATATTATTTATTTGAAGGGGGTAAGTACCTGTTACAAAAATTTGAGTACCTCAGTTTCTTCTAAATCAAATTTCTGAAAACCATTTCTTTAACCAAATACATTGGTATTTGAATAAATATGTGAATGGGGTATATCCATGTGTACTTTATTCACAGACCAATTAAAAAAGTGGAAATCAAAAAAAATATTAAAGTTACTTATGAAATAATAAAATAATTTATTTATTGATTTTATCTTTAGTGTTTGTTAGAATTACTTCTTCTTCACCCGGTTTTATTTATAATTCCGAGGATAATGACTTTTATTTTCAAAATTTTTGATTAACAAATTACTTTCAATTTTTAAAGGATTTCCCAAAATGAATTTTAATTCGTAAATTTACATTAAAGTTATTCTGATTTAGTTTAAAGAATTAGGATAATTTTTAAATTTGTCTTTAGAAACAAAGATTTATTGTATGTGTTGCTTTGATTTGATAATTATTTATTTTCGGATTAAATTGAAAAACTAAAATAATTCTGAACGATTGAGTTTTTTTTTTAGCTTATAATATATATTTTCTTTTTTCTTGAGTTGAACTTTTTTTATTTTTTGTTTTTTAATTCCACTATCATTTTACCTTTGATCTTTGAAATGATATTCTTTATTTTTGTTTATTTGATTAAAAATATTAGAGAAAAGAATTTTGAAAGAAAATTGTAAAAAAAAGGTTTGGTAAATTAAATAATAAATAGTAATGGTGATAGAAATTCAAGGTTATAAATTGTTTCGGCCCGTCCTAATTTACTAAATAAACAAGAATCTATTCGAAAATATACTTTACGATTTTTTATTTTCATTTGTGATTTCAACAAATTTATTTGGAAAGGTGATCTTTCTTTTTTATTCTTCTAAAAGAAAATATTTGTTTAAAACATAGACCTTTTTGGGTCTATTTTATTGGTTTATTCTTTGTATAATTTTGAGAATCTATCAAAATTTATTTTGAGATTCAAAACTGGATTTAATAAAACTCAAAAATTTAATCAAAAATCAACAACAATAATCAAAAAAAAAACTGAAAAATTAAATACCCGAATCTGTTTTACTTTACTTCTTTGCACAAATAGGGCAATTAATATCCTTTTGGTTTCAAAGTTACAATATCCCTAGCACTCAAAAAAAATAATTTTTGAATAAAGTTCTCTAATATTATAAAATTTCAAAAATGTTAAAATATACTTACTTAATTCTTACTACAACCCATTCATCAACATTTTTTTTTATTTATTCCGAGACATAGGTTATTTATTAATCAACTGTTGCCCTGTTTTTTTTTTTTTTTTTTAAATAATTTTATTTCCAGTTAGATCATGATAAAAAAACTAGGCCAATATCATCTTTCTATGTAGGAAATTAAAAATTGTTTTCATAAATAAATGCTTTATTTTTTTCAAATCTCAATTCAAACCGAACACTAATATATATAGATGTGACAATTTCTCAATTTAATCCATCATCAACTTTATTAAATAACAAATGATTTCAAGTCATTTTCCCCTTTCTCTCTTTTTTTTAATGAATTACATTGGTCCAAAGAAATTATGTTGTATTTACCATGTTATCTTAGCTTCTAGAATAGATTCATCAAAAATTACAATTTATTGTAATCGAAAGAAAATAATTTGAGCCAAAAGTGGTATAAAAGTATCTCAAACACTCATTAAAAATAACTTTGAACAAACTATTAATAGATTTTTTTCAAGTACAAAAATTAAAAATTGACATTTGCAATTTTTTTTAATTTTAATTATTTTACAAAATATATAAATAAAAACCAAAATAATCATATTTTGGTGTTTAATACGATATATTTATAACCTCTCATAGAAACTATTTTCTTGATTTCAAGATTCACATAATTATTTTTTTGTAAAAACCTCTAATATTGATTTGATTTGTTTTGTTTCTTTACTATTAAACTAGTTGTATTTTAATTTATTTTCAAAATTATCGAAAAAATTTTCAAGTAATTATATAGAAGTACAATGTCTAATGTTTGTGCGAAAATATTTTTTTTTTTTAGAAACTAATATAAATTTTGAGATAAATTTAAGAATGTTTTTTTCACCTTTTTATGTTTAGATTTGTAATTTAATCTTGATATTTATCTTGCTATGTGCATTTTTTTCCATATTTTTTATACCAAAATAAGGTTCATTTTGAATTTTCAAGATTGATACTAAATAGATTATTAGACTTGTTTTTTTATAAGATATACATGAACTATATGAATCTTGAACGTTTGACGTTCAATAATAGCTTAATATAATTTCACATTATCTTTGGTAGAAGATAATGCCTTTAAATAGTAAAAGACCACCAAATTTTGTTTTGTCGAAATTTACAAATATTTTCAAATGATTTTATTAATTTCTCTTTTTATATTTTATAATTTTGTTTCGCCAATCACTTAATAGCTAACATAGGATCGTAAAATTTACCGAATTGTTGGTATTTGAGTTAAGTACAGTTCTCCATAAAATAAAAAAAAAAACACAAATAAATCAGTTTACCATTTTTAACAATTTGGAAGAGTAATAATTGTTAATAGAATTTAAATGTTTTTTTTTTCATACCCACTTCAAAATTTACTCTTTAAATTAGAATCCATAAATTCAGCTATTTAAAATTTCTCTAATATAATAGATCAAGTCTTTTAATATGTTAACCCTAACCTACCAAGCATAAATATAGAATGTTGTAAAAATCAGATTTTTGTTGACTATTGCGAAAATTTGGATAAATATATGAAACTCTTTATTTATCTTTATAATTGTTAAAAATATATTTTTTACAATATTCGTATTTGCAATAGTTTAATAATGGACTAAACATCAGAATTGATATCACATCTATTTTTTTTATTTGTATTGATAATTATTTTTTTTTGAATTATTGATTTTCTCAATTGTAAATAATTGCTATAATTTCAATTATTAATTTATTCTACTTTAATATTTCCTAATGTAATGCCTTATACAAGATCTTTTTTCAATAAATGATTATTTGGGCGTGTAAAAAATTTTGAAATAGTTGAATTAAGATTTTTTTAAAAATAATATCAAAAATCGATCGGAAAAATAATATCAATAAAGTAAATATTTTTTCATTCAATAATAAAATAATTAATTTATTTTTACATCAAAAGGTGAAAAATTCGTAGATATAGTTACAGTCAGTTTCACTTTTAAGGCACAAACTTTCAACGAAATTTAAGGCACAATAAAAATCTCAAATTAAGGCACAAAATTCAGATTCTAGTAAAATTATTTGTAAAAAAAAAAAAATTCCAAATTTTGTGCCTTAATTTGAGATTTTTTTTATGCCTTAAATTTCGTTCAAAGTTTGTGTCTTAAAAGTAAAAATGACTGTATATAGATAATATATATATATATATATATATATATATATAATAAATGGAATCAAAAGTGTTTTTTAGAATATTTTAATTCATATCATGACTTTATAAGAAAAAATTGAAATTTCTTTTTCAATTAAAATCCCATTTTTAATGTGAGCAATTTTATGTAAAAATGTATTTTAAAATAGTTTATTATATAATGTATTATGAGTCAAATTTATTTTTTTTTTTTCTCATTAAAAAAAACATTATCCCAATAAATATATTACATCTAGATTTGAAAAAAAAAACAAAAACAAGAATAATTATAGAAAATTACTTTGCAATTAAAAGTTCTATGAACTATTTGAATTTTTTTTTCTTTCAATAATTATTTCTTATTCTTTATTTTTTTTTTTTTTTTTTTAGCAATTATAAATAATTAATTAATTGTAAAGAATATATATTTTTCAAAGGATATCTCAATAAATGAATTTATGAAAAGTAGATGATCAAAAAATATTGTTTAAAATAATAATGATCTCAAAAAAAAACATGAAAATCTAAAACAAAAAATTATTTTGCTTAAAAATGTCTAATATAAGTGGAGGGTAGTCACTAGTTATTAAGAACACCATTTTAACAGAAAAATATTTAAATTATTAATTATTATTATAATTTGTTTTGTTTGGAAGTCTAAAACAATTGTCTTCAGATAAGATCTTTATAAAAAAATAAGACATTTTTTTCCATTTCAAAATCCGAGTTAATTTGTTAGTGTGTGGTTAGGAAAATTTTATTTTATTTTAAAAATAATATCTAAATATAATTTTTTAAATGAAACTGCTCCGTCAAAATTTTTAATGTTGACTTTTCTGTTTTTATAGAGAGTTCAAAAATTTTTTTCAATTTTAGAGATCAAAAAAGTAAAAGATAAGAATTTGAAAAAATGACTAAATTTACTTTACAAAAAAATCTGTTAACAAAATTAAAAAATATAATCCTTTTTAGACTTTACCTTAAACTATAAAAAAGCTAAACTTTGACAAGTTAAATTAAAATGTGTTATTTTCAAGAAAAAAAAAAATGAAAAATAAGAAAAAATGAGGAAAATCAAATTGTTTTGAGCTTTATATATACAATTTCTAACTCCTTGATCATTCTATTCTCAAACAAAGCTAGTGAGTAAAGAACGATCAGCAATACACTTAATGGGTACTTGTTCCTTAAACTACTAGAAATAATTTTCCAAAATAAAAAAAAAACCAATAACCAAAAAAGATCAAAAAGAAAGGTTCTTTATTTTGTAAATAAACCAAAATATATTTCTAATAATTTTCAAAAAAGAAAATCTATTGATTATCCTTTAGTTTTAAGAATAAATTTATTGACTTTTTTTATTAATGGGTATCAAAAAAAAATCAAAAAATAAAACTCCAAAAACAACGAAAAGGAAATTGTAGTCCAAGTTGACAACAAAGGTGTAGGAAATTTTAATCATCATCTTTCTTTTTCTTCTTTGGTTTTCCTCCAACAAATTTGAATTTACCTCTGAATTTTTTACCTTTATTTTTACGATCCTTTTTAGCTCTTCTGTTTGTTTCTGGTTTGACCAAAAGTCCAAGTCTAATTAAGCGGTATTTTGGTTCGAATTTCATCATTGATTCGGCATCGTCATAAATTAAACAAAAGCCTGAGCTTCTTCCACCACCATAAACTGTTTTAAATCCAAACAATTGAACACATTTTGGATCTTTAAGATGGTACATCTGTTTCGATCATAAAAATAAATTAAGCATTGTTTTTTTTATTTTGTTTGTTTGATTTTGTTTAATTTAAGTTATTTTTTTGAAGTTGGGCGTGAATTTTTTTTGAAAAGAAAAAAAAAATAAAAAGCAAAAAGAAAAAAAAATCAAAAAAAAGCAAAAATTATAAAAATAAAAAAAAGATCGAATTAAAAACAAAAAAGGATTTACTCTTCCAACTCTTTGTCTAAGTTCTTCTTTTGAGACATTGGCAAGGCCTGGGTGAAGAATATCAATAATCATTTGTTTTCTTCTTAATAATCTATTGCTCATTACACGTCTTGTACGAACAGTAACCGTTCCTTCTTTTTTAATTTTTGTCGACATTCAAGGCTCGAATAAGATAATAAATCTATTTTTTGAAAAAAGAAAAAAAAAAAAATTTCAATCAAAAGTAAATATTAAAAAAAATGAATCTTCCTGAAATTTTTTACAGTTTGGTATGGTTTTCTTGAAATTAGAGATTAAAAACCTTTATTTTCTGAATTGACTTTTTTTTCGTCACTGAGGAAAAGATCCTAATTAGTTATATTTGTCGATCCTTTTTATGAATGTTTAGCTAAACAAAAGTCAAACTTAAAAAATAAATTCAAATTATTGTTGGAGACTTTCTTTTTGATGGGGTATTTCAATAAAAATACTTTAAGGATCCGGAAATAGGTTTTTGAAGTTAAACGATGATTGGAGTATTTGATTGAAATTCTTTCAAAAATAGACAAATAATTGATCGTTTTAAAAACTTAATTCCAAAGTAAAAATTGTTTATAACCTATTGGATGATTTTAATCCCATTTGAATTTTTGATTTTCTGTTCTTTTGAATTTGAAACCCAAGATAAAAAGAAAAAAATTTAAAATCGAAATTAACCTTTTGATCTAACTTCTAAATTCTTTTTAATTACTCTTTTTAACCGTGGTTAAGTGACTTTATTTTTTGTACAGAAGATTTAATTACCTTTTTTGAGGATCTAATTGTGACAAACATTAGAATAAAAAGGTTTTGTATTAATTAACCAAACAAAATCAAATTAAACTCAATTTAACTTTTGTCTCAAAGTTTGTTCAAGAGTCTTTATAAAATTTTGAGAAACATCTTTCGAATTGGTTTCATGAAATATTTTGTGTTTAAAGCAACTCAAGATTCTCCAAAAAATTTTTGAACTTTGAAACAAAAATTTTTCACTTTTTAAAGGTTTTTATTAATTTTACTCAAGAATCTTTTAAATTAACGATAAAGCCAAAGATAGAGAATTGTTAAAATATTTCAAGAATAAGAAACAATCAAAGTTGTTGATATTAAAATAAATGTTTCCAGACAAAAGAAAGCTTATATTAAATTTCAATATAAACAAAGGAATTTTGGTTACTTTGATTATTACAAAGAGAGCTTTAACCATATTTATTTCAAATGTTTTCATGGATTTCAAAATTACAACTTCGCAACTATTAAACTTAAAAGTTGTTTATTTGAATATTGGATTAAAAGACCTTAACAAACCCAAAATAATTCATTTTTCATTTTTTCTTCTTTTTTATCTTGTTATTTATGGAATTAAAACATTTTGATTTTTTATTAAGCTCACTTGTCAAGAAATTGTATCACAAAGACAAAAGTATAACAAACGAATACCTTCAAGAAGGGGTAATCGATTCACAACTCGGAAACGATCAAGTTTTAACATTGGTTGACACCTTGGAACCAATTTTGCTCCAAATTGGACATTCCGATCTTTCTCAAAATGCATTGGAAAAGCTCTTGGAGCCACTTGAATTAAGACAAGATTTCCACCAACATTTTCTGAAATATTGGGAACAGCAACGTGACGAAATCCGTTCAATTGTAAGAAACGAACTCATTTTTAATGATCGCCTATCTGGTGTCTCTTGGAGGGTCGATATGAAGACCAATTCCAAAAAAATATCCAATATAAACCAGCCAATCGCAATTGTTGAATTGTTACTTTCACGCAACCAACAAGAACGCGAAGACACAAAACCAATCATGTTTGAAATTGACAAAACACAAATCTCAAATCTTGTCAACCAAATCGAAGAAATAGAATCTTTGCTTGAAAAGGAATACAACAAAAAAAATTAAATAAACTTGTTTTCTTTTTTTTCTTGATTTTTTTTTGTTTTTTTTTGAATCTGAAATTATAAAAAAATGTATTTGTCTTCACTATTTGAGACAAAAAAAAATCGAACTCAAATACCCCCCCTTCGTATTCTCAAATCAATTTTTTGCAAAACTACTCTCTAACACTTTAGTAATTCTAAAAAAAAAGTGTGAAAAAAAAAATTTGTTCAAAAGAAAACTGATATTTGAAATTTAAATAGGAAAAAATTGTCAGTTCCTTTTCTTTCCCTTTCGTAATTAATTCCTTTTATTCACAATGCACTTTATAGAAATTGAAAATTTCAGTTTCTCTTAATGATCACTTTTTTGTGATTACAAGACAATATAAGAACAGCTCTCTTTGTATTTTAAATGAAAATTGTTTATCTAAAAAATAAAAAGAGGATTAAATGAAAATTTTATCTCTTTTTAACATTCTAATATCAGTACTGTTGAATTCCAATTTAAAGAAAATTATTTTGATCTCAAAAGTTCAATGATGAATAAATGAATTAATGTATTCGTCAATATTCGTTTATAATTATCCTGAAAAGATCTATTTTATATTATAATTCAATAGGAAAATTTATCAAAATATTTTCATGAAAAATTGATACTATTGTTAGCTTTGCTGATTTTCACTAATTTATATCTTTTTCACCAATTAAAATAGATTTTAATATTTTATCGATTATTGGTAGAAATATCCCTGGAAAGGTCAAAAAATTACAATTGAATTTTTTTTATCTTACAAAGCAATACCAATAGATAATTACAAGATTTCTTTAGTTTTTTTTTTTTTTGAGTGTTTATTGAAAATTTTTGTCTTTTTTAAAAGAATAACACTATATTTTCTTTTTGATTGTTCACAATAAAAATTATTTTTCACACAAAATCAAAAAAATAGAAATTCTACTTTTGAATTATTGACAATACAATAAATTTTACCATCTTTTAACCATTGTTCGATTTTTTATGAATTTTTGTTAATTATTGGTTTATTATTTGTGAAAAATATTGAAAACACTAGTGAAAAAATGACCCTAATTTATTGTTACTAGTTTTTAAAAAGGAGAACTCAAAATATATTACATTAGTGAGTTAAATAAATAAAAATATTTAGTTTTAAAAGTATATCTTATAGATGAAATAACAAAAGATTGATTTTTTCCTTTTCTTGCAGTGTGTGTTTTTTTTTAATTGTTTTCTAATTTTTTTTTAGAAAGGTTTAACATAAATTTTAAAAATGTTGTGAATAATTACAACAAAACTTCATTTGGATAAACAATTACCACGGACATCCATTTTATCAGTAATTACATTTGCTGCTTTGTATTATTAAAACGGATTGGGACATAATAATTATAATCAAGTATGGTAAAAGTCTGTCACGAACGAATAAAAAAAGGAGGAAATTTATTCCTAAAAATTTGTTGTTATTATCAATAAATATCAATTGAATACCATGGATTTCTTAATTTTTAATTATTTAAATATATTTTAATTTTTTTTTTCATTTAATGATATCCCAAGCAAATGAATATATAAGCTATCTTTCAAAAAGTTTGATTCATTTTATAATTCTATTAGAAGTTATTCTGTGATTATATCCTATATTCTTATCAAACCAATTTTTCAATTGTTAGATCAATTTTTTTTTTTCTGATTTCTTCAAATTTTTATTTACTTTTTCAAATTTTTGATTTTCTTTTTTTTTTTTTTTTTTTTTTCTTTTTTTTTTCTGATTTTGTTTATTTGATCATAGTGAAAAAAAATATATCTTCAAAAAGAAAAATAAACATCAGAAAATTGATACTTTGTATTTTATTTTAAAATGAAGATAATGATTTGCAAAAAATCTTCTTGTTAAACTTTTTTTCGGTTAAAAGCATTATAATAAAAAATCCATAATGGTTATTTCAAAAATTGCGACTTGTATTTTTTCTTCCTTTTTTTGGTTTTTTATATTAATTAATTTTTAAAATAGCACGTTTTATATATTTATAAGAAATGTACGATGAATTATGAATAATATTTTAATTATTTTTTGTTCTTGAATACTAAAAATTTATATTTTTTTCAATTTATTATTTCAGGCAAGTTACAATTCCCCAAATGGAGTTTATTTAGGTGATTTCGGAAAAAGAGTTTGTCTAAGTTTTAATAAAGAAGCTGAATCCTCCTATTTATATTATTTTTAAATTTTAACATTTATTTTTATTTCTTAAATAATCAGAAAACCGTTGTTTACTTTTCAAGAGCTTAAAAGAGTTCAGTGAAATCTTTGATTTTTTTCAATTCTTCTGAATTCTAAACTCTTTCTCAGTTGAAGGGTGTCAGTTTTATTGAAGAAAAAGAATTCATTCTATGAGTTTAATTCATTATTCTTCTCAAACTAAATTTTCAATTTTTAGATCAAAATCATTTTTTCTCATTTTGCAAAAAAATTTTTTTTTATATTTTGCTTTTTGCTTTTTTTTTCTTCTTTTATTTTTTTTTTTTTTAAAAAGTAAATTGAAAGAAAAAAAATGTTTTAAACTTAAAATTAACATTAAATAAAGTTTTTTTTTCTATGTTTTTGTGAATTAATATATTTACAAGTGAAAAATCTTATTGGCCACAATTTTAATTTTGTAAAAAAATTGAGAATTTTGCGCTAGACGTTCCAATGAAAAGAGCAAAAAATTTTTTTAATATTTTTTTTTTTTAAATTAATAGTTTGTCCAGGCTTTTCTTGAATGGTTATCAACGCTAATAAGAAGTTTATTATTTCTCGTATTTCTAAACAATCTAAGTTTGATTGATTCTTAAAAATAAGGTGACTTTTTCATTTTTGGATGGGACACTTTGAGTGAAATGGAGTTTAGATTAGGTATACACTCTATGAAGCTATTTAACACTATTGATTTTTGAAATTATCACATTACACCATTTTCAACAAACAGCATGGTTATATATATAATATATATATATATATATATATATATATATATGTGTGTGTGTGTGTGTGTGTGTGTATGCATGTATGTATTTGTGTATAGATTGGAATAATAAAATTGCGTTTAAAGAGAAATAAGACACATTCAGAACCCAAGCAAGTTGGTTTTAGGAAATTATTGTTATTCATTTTTCTTTCTTAAAAAAAAATGTTTTATGAATGGAATTTTTCAATTTATCTCTTCCTTATTTGTAAAAATTAATAAAATTCAATTATCGAACAAATAATAAATTTAACTGGAATTCAAAAGATTTAATTAAATTAAAAAAAGAAATTTATAAAACCACATATAAGGTATTAACTAATTCCAAGGGCTGGAAATATTGTTTAGTTTTCTTGAGTTTACTGTTTATTTATAAAATCGATAGATTTTCGCTAGTTTTTTTTGAGTTTTCTATATATTTGTAAAATTAATATATTTTCGTTAAGGTTTTTTTTTACTTTTTGAAAAAAACCGAAATTTTATTAAAATTTTCTGTTTATTTCAAAAAGTTAAAAAAACCTAGAACACTTCACGAATAAAATAGAAAAGCTCAACAAAACCTAGAACATTTCACAAATAAAATATAAAACCACAAGAAAACTGAGGTACTCGATAACACTCTTAATTAGTTTTTTATTTATAAAATTTAAAAGAATCGAGTAAAACAATAGACGTGACTCTATCTCTTTGAAATATGTAAAAAACATTTAGTTTTTTTTTAATTTTAGAATGTGAAAAAAAAAAACCTATTTACTTTATGGTACTTGTTATATATTTTCATTAGGTTTTATAGAATTAAAAAGAATAGAGCAAAACTGCAGAGAATTTTAACACCCCGTTTGAAATAATAGAAAACCTATATGTGGGGTATTCATCTTTAATAATTTTTTTTTTACTATTTTGGTTTTATTAGAAAGAGTATAAAAATTTTACAACTATTAGTTATGATCTATCAAGTAAATTTCCTAAAATTTAATTAAACCAAAATTTATTTTCCAAGTTATTAAAATTTTTGACACGAAAAAAAAACACTTTTTCATCTAGACTGGAGACTTTTAAAAATAAACGTTTTTCCAGTCAATCTGGCACAGTTGTAATGAGTAAATTACATGCGTTTAAAGGGTTTGAATCGGTTTTAGGAGAAAAAATTTATTTCTTTATAACCAAAATTAAAATCTTTTATATATTTTTCCTATTTTTTTTTTGACACTTAGTTTATTTGCAATTTTTTTTTATGGCAAGATCGAGAGTCATTTGATATAGACATGTTATTCTAAAGTTATTGAAAACCGAAAAATGATTGTAGAGAAATTATTTTTATTTCTATTGGAATTTTATTTGAGCTTCAATAGGAAATTAAAATGAACATTATTGTTTTTTTCAATAGGTCCATCTAAAGAATTTGAGATTTTCTATTTTTAAGAAAATCTATTGATTTTTTAGTTTTATTTCCGTTTGATATCAACTATTCTTTGGTATTTATTATAACTGCTTATTTCTTATTTAAACTTTAAAAGGTCACTTATAAAAAAATATTTGATTTCGCAAAAGAATGATTGGTGTACCTTTTACTGTAACAAAGTTTAGTAGGACTACTAAAAATAGAAAAATACAAAAACTTCAAAAATTCGTAGTTCTGAAAGATTGATTGTTTTGTAAATGAAATTTAAAACTCATGGTGAAATGTCAATAAAACGTTTTTTTTTTTTTTTTTTTTTTTTTTTTTTTTTGGGGGGGGGGTTCAACCCTATTTTTACTATGGAATATGAATGAAGTCAAAAAGAAACATAAGATCAATTAATAAAAGAAAAAATAAATGATCCAAGACAAAATGGAGGATTCAAAGCAATTACAATTTTTTTTAATACTATCTTTTTTGCATAGATTTTTACTTTGGATTGATCCAGTATTCAATATTTGTAGAAAAAATTTATAATTTTTGAGATCTCCAAAATCACACTTTCATGTTTTGATACAAAAGACGATTTTAATTATTCTGCTGGTTTGATTGAAAATAATTTATGGGATTATTATTTGAAGTTAATTTATTTCTTCTTCTTATTGCTTTTAACTTTTCGTTTTCAGTTTATATTAACGGACTAGTGTAAAGCTATGTTATACTTTTTTCCTATTTTTCACTTTTTTTCCAGAATGTGATTTCGGAATTAAAATTTTGAAATGTTATATCATTTATAAAGTAACTAGTCTCTATTATTATTATTTTTTTTCGAACAATTTCTAAATAAGTGTCCCTTATCTAGAAATAAGCTCAATATGACAATAAAAAGAGTTTTAAAAATCTAAATAATTGGCAAAAATTTTCTCAATCTCTTAAAAATTTAGGTAAAATAATTTAAGAGAGACCAGTCTCTTAAGGATTACAAACCCTGAAATTTGAAAAAAAGATTATCTTGTTTAGGGTGTCTTGAGTTGTCGATTTGGTTCTTATCTGATGGATCTTGTACTTGGTATGGATTTTAATAGTGGTTCAAAATGGTAATTTTTGACAATTTATTATTTTTATTTTCCGAAATCGGATTAGAAGAGTTTAAGATTTATAGATTGGTAGGTTTTTAAGAATAACTTTTAATTTTAGGTTGTATAAAAGAATCTTGTTTTACTTTTATGTCAATTAATCAAATGAAAAAATAACATTTTTTAAAAGCAGCCAATAAAACCAAACTTAAAGTCAATACAAAGCTACTGTGATATTTTATCAATATCAAATTTTGATGTTGATATAAATTTTTAATAAGTTCAATATGAGAATAATATATCTCATATTGAAAAAAAAAAATTTAAAATAAGTAAATCTTCAAGAATTTTTTCTCATTTTCAAAAAATAAATTTTCAGAACCCAAAATACTCTAAACATCAAAAATTCATCAAGAAACGACATAAGTTATCCTCTAAAAAATGAATTTATTTATTCGATCACATTAGAAGAATATTTTTCATATCAACTCATGTATGTAAAAATATTTTCAATATAAGCTTTCTAATTCTTATATTCTTCGATTTAAAAATCTATATATTACAATATCAAAATTTGATTGTGATAAAAATTCATGGTAGCCTTGGAAAAGCTGTAATTAAAAATTTCAATCAACAGCCTACAAACCACATTTTTTTATACAGTCTTTCCAAGTCTACCATAAAATTTTAAATAAAACAGATTTGAGTTTTCTATTCTGATTTTCTATTTTCAAAAAATTCGGAAATAAGAGTTATTATTCAAAAAAAATTTTCAATAAACTAGCTATTATTCAAATTTTGAAACATTAAAACAAAATTTTTTGAAGATTCATGAAGCACTTTAAAATATTGTTCAAAAAAGGTAAATTTATAAAGATCAGTCAATATTGATATTTTTTTGGGGGCTCTTTTGGACCAATAATTTTTAAGTTTCATTTGTTCTTGAATCTTCAAAAAATTTTGTTTTAATGTTTCAAAATTTGAATAATAGCTCATTTATTGAAAATTTTTTTTGAATAATAACTCTTATTTCCGAATTTTTTGAAAATAGAAAATCAGAATAGAAAACTCAAATCTGTTTTATTTAAAATTTTATGGTAGCCTTGGAACGGCTGTAACTTAAGTTACAGCCAATTAATCTTAAACTCTCCAATTCGGATTTCGGAAAATAAAAAAAAATAAATTGTCCAAAATTGACATTTTGAACCACTATTAAAATCCATACCAAGTTCAAGATCGATCAGCTAAGAACCAAATTAACAAGTGGTAACAAACAACACAAGATAATCTTTTTTTCAAATTTCAGGGATTGTAAACCTTAAGTATTTTCAATTCAAAATCGTGTTTCACTTTTTTTCTTGTTTCAGTTTTTTTCATACAGTGATCAAAATAATGTGTGCACAACGCCTATAATCCGTGTTTCAAAATATATTATCCCTGCTTTTTTTTCTTCTTGTACCAAGGCAACATCCAATCTACTACCAAATAGTATACCTAAGTTCAAATCAATTTTGAAAGTAAAGGTCTGGTTATTTTCACTAAAATTTAAAATATTATGAAAATTTTTTTGAAATTTTTTGTTTTTTTTAAAATTAAAATTTTATGAAAAATTAACTCTATTTTTTGAGATAATTGTTGCAATTTGATCCTTCATTTTTAGGATTTTTTTTTTTAAATAATAGAACTTTAAGAAACCAATACCATATTTTTTAGGGTTTATTATCAGTTTCTTTAATTGGTTAATGTAATGGTCAACTATAACAAAAAAACACACTTTCCATTGTGAAAAAAAATTGGGTCATTAAAAAAAATTGGGTCAGTCAAAAATTTGTTTTCGTTTTTTAAATAGTAAATATTGGCAAAATGATTTTTGATCAAAGTAAAATTTTATGAACAAATCTTACATTTAAGAAAAACTAAAGTCATTATCAATAACAATTTTCAAATTCAATATTAAATTGTTGCATTTTAACCTTTTGGAATTACTGTGGAACTCTAAAAAACAATAATTGAATTTTAATTGTAAAATTTACTAAAAATGTTGATTTTTTTTATTAGATTACATTCCAAGATCAAGTTAATCATTGTTTGGGAAGACCAAAAATTAATAACCGTTTTAAATTAAGGTTTGTCTATGGGCATTTAAAGAATTTAAATTGTTTCTGAAATCTTGATATTTCGGTATTTTAAAGTTTTGATTGTGAACATTAGTGGAAAACAACCTCTTTCGAAAAAACAGCTTTTTTGGAAGATTTTATGATTCAATTTGGTTTAAAAGGATATATTAAGATTAACCGAGATAAATTTGCGTTCATTAACAATTATAAATATCTTATTGAAATAATAGATTTTAATATTTCCTATTAAATAGTTCTCTTATTTTTAGTAAAGTTGACAATTAAAAATAAATTTTTTGTATTTTTTGGAGTTCCACAGTAATTCCAAAAGGTTAAAATGCAACAATTTAATTTTACTTCTGAAAAATTATTATTGATAATGACTTTGGTTTTTCTTAAATGTAAGATTTGTTCATAAAATTTTACTTTGATCAAAAATCATTTTGCTAATATTTATTATTTAAAAAACGAAAACAAATTTTTGACTGACCCAATTTTTTTTAATGACCCAATTTTTTTTCACTATGGTTTTTATTTTGAAACATGCATTAAATTTTTTTACATGCTTTATTTTGACTACAGTAGATCTAATGTTTTATCTTCGTGAAAAGCTTTAATTTTGTTTTTTCATATGGACAAATGGCCGTGAATAGGACCACTCCTAAGATCGAAGTAGTTTATTTGTACAAAAAAAGTAAAAAGATTTTTTGGAAAACAGTATTAAGGGTTAATTTATTTATTTATTTATCTCAAGATTTGCCTAAACATTAAAAATATACAGAGAATGGGCAAGAATTTCGAAATAAAAAATGACTTTTAAAGAATACTGGTATTTTAAATTTAAATGGGATCAATTTTGGTTCTTATCCTTTTTTCAATTCTGTAATCTGACTTTCTTTTATTTAGTACTGTTAGTTCATCCAATATATACAGAAATATATAGAATGAAAAAGGGCCAACTAAATAAACAGAGTTTGGATTTACGATCTATTTCTATGTTTAACTCTATTTGCAAAAGATAAAAAAAAAAAAAGGAGAAAGGAAGTTATAATTTTTTCCCATTAATGATTCAATACCAATAAACATATCCTATTTCTTCCTATTGAATTCGGTGGGTTGTCAAAATCCTACTCCAAGAAGAATGAAAATTTTCAAAGCTAAATAATGAAATTTGTGCTTTTTAGAAATTCAAAAAGCTATCGGATCTTGTTTTTGTAATCTTCCTTTCTTGGCATATCCTTGTAGTGATGGCTGTTAACTGTTGGTGGATTTCTTTTGCCTTGTTTGTGTCAAAAATTCTCATTTTACCATTAATTTTTAAGAACAATCTGGTTTCTTTTGATCCCCAAGACTATTTTCGAAGAAAAAAGAAGAGATTAAAAAATTGATCAATTATTTTTTTAATTAGTCAGTCGATTTAATATTGCTACTGTTAGAACATAGATTCAAAAAAGAAATAACTTACATCAATCTCGTTGTATGAGTGACTAATTATTAATGCTTTGTTTTTTGAGGAAATCGTGATTATTGTTTCTCCGAGCTTCATCTGCGCCTTGTGGTTAAATGCTTTGGGTTTGTCTTGAAAAAAATTCACATCATAGATTTTTTCCTCTTTTGTACTTGTTTGTGAATCAAATTGACTGAGTTTAGTGTATGTGTTTTGTTTGTTTCCCATTGATCAAAGGTTCTAACGTTATTTGAACGATTTTGAATTAAAAAAAAATAAAAAAGACGTTTTTTAAGAGTTAATTAAAAAAAATATGATTTTGTAAATAGAATCAAATAATAAATAAATCCATTTTGATATGGTATTTATATTGGAGACCGCTACAAGAATTTTCGAAAAACATTTTAGTTTGAAATTCGACACAACTTTTTATTTTGATTTGAAAAATAATACAAAACATAAAAGATGTTGTTTTTACTATTTGTGTTTTCTCCTTTGTCGTTAAAAATTATTTGTGCAGTTTTGTCTGAAAAACATTTTATATTTTGACTCTTTGTCGTAAAAAACGAAGAAAGACTCATGATTGAATAAAAATGTCATTACAGTCAAATCTAAAAACCCGGAAATTTCAAAAACCCAACAATTACATTTTTCTGATCAATTGTAAATATTAGTAAAAAGTTAAAATATACTCCCATTTTACAGACAAATAACCCAATTACCCAGCAACTTATAACCGTTCCAATTGGGGTATTGGTTAAATATTCTGAATCCATCATTTTTAACTCTTTGGTAAATTCCGAAACCAAAAAAAATCCAAAATTTATAAAATTAATTGAGAATGTGACTGAAAATGAAAATCTACTTTTGATTTTAAATTTTGAAATAAAAAACATTTTCATACTTTTAAAAACATTTAAAAGACTTTGAATTTGAGAGAGGTGTTTGATTATTGTAAATTTTCATAAAATTATGAAAACCATTTTGTCAAAAAATAAATCCTCTAAGGTTCCCAATAAAAATTTAAAATTTTGGAAAAATTATTAAAAGAAAGTTTTAAAGGAAATAAAACTCTTATTTCATAAATGCAATAACAAAATAATTCTTATAAAGATGATTCCAAATAAATTTAGAATTTATCTAAAGGGAAAATCGCAATAAATTTGATTTTCAATTTTCAGTCATGTTCTCAATTAATTTTACAAATCTTGGATTTTTTTGATTTCTGAATTTACCAAAGAGTTAAAATTAATGGATTCAGAATATTTAACCAATACCCCAATTGGAACGGTTATAAGTTGCTGGATAATTTGATTATTTGTCTGTAAAATGGGAGTATATTTTTGACTTTTTACTACGATTTACAATTGATCAGAAAAATGGAATTACAGGGTTTTTTGAAAATTTCCGGGTTTTTGATTTGACAGTTAATTGCACACTTAAAATATATTCTTTAATCAATTTAAAATTAAGAAATTTTTTAAATACATAGATTTTTTTTAAAGGTAATCAGTGTATCCTAAAGAACCCCTTGTAGTGTTTCGGATCTTTATTTCAAAATGATCATATTAATAATCAGAAATTCGTTTAACTTAAAAAATAAATTTAAAAAAGTAAAGATCCTTCTCTCAAAAAAAAAAAATGCATATAAAGGAAATTTTAGTGTAACCGTTTCAAAAATTCAATAAACAAAGAGGTTTTGCTTTTAGATTTTGGAAACACATAATACCAATGGTCTATTTTTATTTTCTTGTAAGAAGAAGTTAACAAAAGTTCTCATGTGCAAAAATACTTTTAAATTTTTTGTTAATCAATTTCAACATTAATACTTTTTAGATAAAAATAATTTGCTTTTGAGTTGTTTGCAGTGTTAAATAGTATGTAGGCTGTGTTTTGAGAAAAGATACAGTTTATTTCTCCAAAAGAAAAAGGTTTATTTTACTTTATCCATTAATTTACTAATAGTTAGTTGAAAAAACAACAATTGCATTACAGTAACAATTGGAATATATATATATATATAGCGGTTTAATTCATCTGTTTGTGAGAAAATTTGGATCAATCGATTTTTAGAGTTAATTATTTTTGCCTTTCAAAATAAAAAGGGTAATATATTTTTTCTGTTGGAAAAACTAATATTATTTTTTTTAAAATAAATGGTACTCAATAACCATTCGTCGAACCATTTAATTGTTTTAATAACACACAAACATTTCTAATTTTAAATAATCCTAAAATAAGTTTAAATTAGACTTTTATGTCTGAGAATTGGGGATTTTGATGATTTATTTTTAGTTTTTTGAAATCATCTTTTTTTGCAAAGTTGGACTGATAATTTTGATCTTTTTATTTTGTAATTAACAGCGATCCCGTTCATGGGGATACAGAGATTGGAAAAAATAATCAAAAAAGTATGTGGTTTCTTATTGATATTTTCTATTTTAATTTGACAAAATTGCAAATTTAAAGAAAAAAGGAAAATTAACTCAAAATTATTTCCCTTTTGGTATTTAAATACTAGTAATTGTGGAATAAGGTGTAAAAATTAATTTCAGTTGATGAATCGCTTCAATCCACAGTTCATCGAGATACCTCATTTAACAAACTGATTAATAAAAGGTTTTCAAAAAAGTGCAATTATCGTCACAAATTATTTTTTTAAATATCTTGATACAATTGTTGAGAAATGCTAAAGAAATGTAAGATATCAATTCTTTTAACACAAGATATGTTGTATACCTTATCTAAAAATATGTATTTCTTCACATGTTCTGCTTTTTATGCTAAAAAAAGTTCTAAACTAAAATTGATAATTACCATTTACTGTCAAATCAAAAACCTGTAAATTTTCAAAAAACCCGGTAATTCCATTTTTCTGATTAATTCTAAATATTAGTAAAAAGTCAAAAATATACTCCCATTTTACAGACAAATAATCCGATTACCCAGTAACTTATAACCGTTCCAATTGGGGTATTGGTTAAATATTCTGAATCCATTAATTTTAACTCTTTGGTAAATTCAGAAACCAAAAAAAATCCAAAATTTGCAAAATTAATTGAGAACATTACTGAAAAATGAAAATCAAATTTATTGCGATTTTCCCTTTAGATAAATTCTAAATTTATTTGGAATCATCTTTATAAGAATTATTTTGTTATTGCATTTATGAAATAAGAGTTTTATTTACTTTATATCTTTTTTTTAATATTTTTTTCAAAATTTTTAATTTTTATTGGGAACCTTAGAGGATTTATTTTTTTACAAAATTTTTTTGATAATTTCAAGAAAATTTACAATAATCAAACACCTCTCTCAAATTCAAATTCTTTCAAATATTTTAAAATTATGAAAATGTTTTTTATTTTAAAATTTAAAATCTAAAGTAGATTTTCATTTTCAGTCACATTCTCAATTAATTTTACAAATTTTGTTTTTTTTTTGGTTTCTGAATTCACCAAAGAATTAAAAATGATGGATTCAGAATATTTAATCCATACCCCAATTGGAATGGTTATGAGTTACTGGGTAATTGGATTATCTGTCTATACAATGTGAGTAGATTTTTGACCTATTAATAATATTTATAATTGATCAGAAAAATGGAATTAACGGTTTTTTGAAAATTTCCTGGTTTTTGATTTGACTGTTAGCCATTCTATGAAAAATCAGTTTTATTAAAAGATCTTTAAATTTTTTTTGTTCTTATTAGAATTTTCGGGTATTTTGGTGAATATTTGAAAGAATCTTTTTAATATGATTATATTAAAATTAATATCTTGAAAAATTTATAAAACTTCAACTCAAGTAAGATCAAATATATGGAAAGAAAAGAAAAAGTTTCAATATTTTTTGGTTTGATTTTTTTTTAAATTAAACACCATTTCAAAAATTGTTACTCACATTAAATAATAAATTGAATATATATATATATATATAATTTATTTTTTCAGGTGATAAACAATTTTTGAAATAGAGTTTTGATTAATCATTCTGGAAAAAAAATTGTCAAATATTTTAATTTTAAGATGGTATAGAAAAGGAAAAATTTTCAATTATTTTTTATACTTTTATAAGCTGATCAATAAAGATATATGAAATTAAAATTCCCCGAACTTGATTAATACCTATAAAAAATCTAAAATCTTATTTTATATGAAGATATAAAGCATAGTATCAAGAAATCCAAAAAATTCACTTTAACTAATTTTTTCAATTAAATCTCAAAATTGATACAATTGAACATACTTAAATTTTAGTTTTAAGAGTCTAGTCATTTACCGTGAATATGCACCATACTCAAGGTATGACCCGAGACCAAAAAGGGTATTGTGAAATAGCCCTTCTTTTGGTTGACAAACTTCAGATAAAAAATATGAAAAATTGAGAGTATCTCTTTGACAAAAAATTCAAGGTATAAAAAGAAGTTTGAAAGAGTTCTCAATTTCATAAAATCAAAATTTGAAAAAAAATAATTCATCTTTTCTCATTGTAAATTTCCAAAGGATTAAATTTCTTTAATTTAAAACAAATTATTTTCTTTAAGTGTACAATCAATTTAATTAGATTTAATCTGATTTGTGGTTATTTTTTAACCCTCTAAATTTGACCAAGTAAGGATTATGTAATATTCTTTTGAGAAATATAACCTTTTTGAAAAATGAAAAAAAAGAAAAAAAAAAAGTCACCGAGATCTCAAAAAGCGCCAAAGATAGAAACTTCGAAACCAACACAGTTGTTTTCAAAATTGTATATATTAACCATTAAAATAGGAAATTGAGTGTCGATTCTCAGCGCTTTTCTCTAAAAATGTACTCATATTTTGGTTGTTGATTTTTAGAGATCCATCAAACATCATAGGTTGGTTGGTTTTTGATTGGTATTAGGTCCTCATAAAAATTACTAAAAAGTTTTTTTCGGTTTCAGAAAAAAAAAATTTACAGTAATCACTCACCCTTAAAGGACTAGTCTATATTAAATTTTTTTAGGTAAATTTAATAGAGATTTAGAATTTTTTTTGCCAATTACTTTGATTTGAAATCAAAGTGAAAAACTTCTTAGTATATTAATGAAATCTTACTAAATGACATTCATTAAATTTAGTTATTGTTTTTATAGAAATAAAAAATTTTTGCATTTTTTCACTTTTTTGAAAGTTGCTTTTTTTCAACTTTTAGCAAAAATACAAAAAATAAAAAAAAATATGAGCAAGAAAGCAAAACCTTGTTATGTTTGTGGAAGACCTACAAAAAATAGTTTGAAAAATAAACCTGAAAAGGTTTTTTTGGATTTGCCTGAAAACATAGTTTGATTCGAAAAAAAATTACAATATATGCTTTACTCTTAATAAAAGATTTTATTTTTTTATATTGTACCATTCTTTTTTTTCATGAATCTACTTTTTCAGTTTGCATTCTTTTTTTTTGTTGAATTTGAAGTTTTTTTAAGTGTTCCCAAATTACCATCCCAAAAATATTTGTCAGAGTTTAAAAAATAAAAGAAAAGAATATGATCTATTTTTTAAAAAAGTAATTATTGATAAAACAAATTGAGTTCTTTATAGAGTCAAGTTGGATGAACAGAAGTGAAGGAGAAAATATTCACCAGTTTTAAATTATTTTTTCGTTTTTCAAAATGAGAATAAATAATATTTTTGAGAAAATAATTAAATCCAAAATTAATCAAAAAATTCTCATTCCTTTAAAGATATTTTTTCAAAAAAAAATTTTTAAAAGTCACTTTTTTTGGCAGAATTGTAAAATTTTAAAAAAACAAGAACTAAAAGTTCTAACATTTAAAAAACTTGTCTATTTTCAATTTTAAACATATTTCAAGATAAGTATTCCTTATTTAGTTATTGGTCAAAAAAAAAAATTAATATAGACTAGTCCCTTTATGTACTTTTTTGAATTATTTTTTGAATATAATAAAAAACATAAAATTTGGAATTTGTTCTTGTTTTAAATTGAACAAAAAAAGACATTAAAAACTATTTTACAAGGGGTAAATTTACTGTTTTTTTACAATTAAAACTGATTTGTGAATTATTTTACATTTTTGAATTTTTTGCTTGAAAGGCAATAGTTGAAATTTTTTTTAACTCTCTTTTTTTTTTTACAAAATTTCTTTTTTTATTATTGCTTTTATATTATATGGTAATTATTTAAAGAAAAAATCCAATAGGGTTTTGAATGCTCCATTCTGTAGAAATTTTCAAAGGATTATCGATCAAAAAATTTTTCGCTGTAAAAATACAAATATATTTATAAAAAGTTTAAATTCTTTTTAATTCACAAAAAACAACTAGAAAATTTAAAACTAAAAGCTTTCCGATTTATTTATTAAAGTTTTTTTTATTCAATTTGTAAAAAAAAAAATACTTTTTTTCTTGTTTTTTATTTTGAATGGAGGAATTATTTTTTTTCATTTATTCTATGTTTTTAAAATTCAAAAGAATTGATTAAAATCAAAAATTTTCTCAATTCTTTTGAATTAGAAAAAAATGCCTTATATTTTCTTGATTTTTCTATTTATTAGGACTATTTCATAATTTTTTTAACTAATTCAGAATATCTCAAGAAAAAAACCGCATTATAGTCGACTCAAAAACATAATACGAAACCTGATGGCACTTAAGGACAATATACAGTACTCTGGGACACTTGCCTACTCTTGACAACATAATTGTTTATTTATATTATTATTATATTTAAGTTTTTTTTATATATTCTTTAACTTTCCACCCAAAACCATTTTTTCTTTAATTGTACTCTAAATCGATTGAGATTTACATCTAATAGTTTTAAATTATATTTTTCCCAATTAATATTTTGGTCTCTTTTTTTGAAAACTCTAAATTTTCTTATTATTTTTCACAAGAAAAAATATTAGAAAAAATATGTAAAATGATACTATTTTTTCAGATCTACATGACTTGATATATTTGATGTATGTTCAAAATTAAGAATTTTTATTTTCTTTTTGAGTTTATTTATTCTTTTATAAATTGAAATTCTGACTTGATCAATTTTTGATTCAGTCTTGAAAAATATTATTGGAAAATGTTGATTTTTTTTTTTAATTTTTATTCACTTTCTATTTATCCAAAAATTAATAGAGTCAAAATCTTTTTGGGTTATATTAAAAAATACTAATCCAAAAAATAGGTGGTAAATACATATCGATTTAAATATTTGTACTTTTACTACATTGACTAATTTTTTTTGGTTTTTAATCATTATTATTGTTTTTTATAGGTATTTTTTATTTTTTTGAATTGTTTTATTTTAAATATTTTTCTTTTTCATGTCAAATTCATTTAAGATTTTGTTTCTGATAATTGGTTTGTTTTTAAATTATTTCCATGCTCTTATTTCGAGACACCATTGTCCCAAATTTTTTCTTCCTTATCCTTTCTCTTTTTTTCTTTTTCAAAAATCAGATTTTTTCAAAGAATAGATTGGGAATTGTGCTTTCTCTATTTATTTGTTTGAGGGTTTTTTATAAAGTTGGTAACTTTAGGTGATCTAAGAAACCTCACTGAAATAGAAGAAAGATGAAATGAAGAATATGAAAAAAAATTGAATCTTTAACCTATTGGCTTTTTAAAAAAAACAATTATCTTAATTCATTTCCAAATCTGGTCAAATTTTAACTATAATTTCTTGATTTCCAAAATGGTTTTATCAAATACTTGAAGATTAAGTAACAAATTGAAGACCAAAAATATTCTCTATCAAAAAATCTTTTTAAAATTCATGACAAAATCATTTTTTCAAAAATGTCTTATTTTTCAAATCTTTTTACAGGTATTTTAGCATTGTCAACTGGTGCACTTGTTTATTCAAATTACCAAAAAAATCTCAAGCACGAACAACAAATGGAAACAAATAGACGTATGATCATATTTTTTCTTTCTTGTTGTTCAAATAAAAAAACAATTGAAATAATTTTATAAAAAAAACACTGAATTTTTTTTCTTCATTTTAATAAAGTTCTTTTAAATGAAATCCAAGAAATGAACGAAAATTGTGTCTCACAAAGTAGATTTACAGAAGAATTTTTCCAATTTGTTGAATGTATTCCAAAAGAGATCCTTATCAAAAGAGATACTGATCATGAAAAAAAAAAGTTATATAAAGATCAATTCAATCAACCAAGATCACTGAACTGTCTTGGAAACAACTTTCAAGATAGCCCAAAAAGAAAAAATAAAGAAAAGAAAAAAAACAAAAATAAAAAAAAAGAAAAAAGAAAAAATAAACAGATCATGGATTGAAACTTCTAAAAAATCGGATTTTCAAGAATAAATTTTTCTAATTGAGATCTCCAAAGAAGCCCCATAGTAATTTCTTACAGAAACCCTTTTGAGATTTTTATTAGGATTTTTTTTTTGTTTTGTGCAAAGTGCTGAATTAAACCCAAAAGACAAGAAAAATTTCAAAACACACAAGTTTGTATGAAACAAATTGTTGAAGAAATTATTTGGAAAAGAAGCGACAATTTATTTTGAATTTCTGAGATTTTTTGAAAAGAAATGATTATGATTGAAAATTTTATGTTCCAAAATCTTATTTTTTGTACTGTGAACTGAAGTGATTTCTTTGGTTTCTAATTCAACTCACTTTAGATCACCAAATGATAAAACAAAAACAAAAAAAATATTAAAAATAAAGAAGAACAAGTAAATTTTATAATTTTTAAAATTGTTACTTTTTATTTGAAACATTCATTTATCTTCAAAACAATTTTGTGAATTTTTGCTTTCTCTCAAGTAAATCTTAAAATATATTATTTGGCACGAGATCAATTAATTATGAACCAATAAAATTCATACCAATTTTATTCTGATGCTAAAATAGCTCATACTGATTTGCTCAACCTGTATTTTGGAAAACAATTCATGTTTCTTTTTTCGAGAAAGCTTAGACATTAAATGAGCATAGAAAGGGATTATAAACAATGGGTAAATATGACATTGGTTTAATAAAGTCCGATCATTAAAAAATCAAATTCTAAAAATGAAAGATCAAATTTATAATTTTTTCTCAAAAAAATCAAAATTTTTTTTCTTAATTATTGAAGAAGTGTAAATTAATCTAGTTGACCTTTACTTAAATCCCCTTTTAGAAATTTAAACGTAAAATTCTTGATTTCACGATTATTAATTAATGAAAAATAATTTCGAACTATCTTGATTTGAAATTAATTCATTAAGATTATTTTTTTTAATTTGTTATGAAATATTTATCTATTTTTTTCATAGGTGGGATATTCCTTGAAAAAAATTGATCAATATTTTTTATAATTTCCTTTTGTTGACATTTTAAACATAAAAGACAAAATTTATTTAAATTTTTATTGATTACATAGTAATATCTATTTAAGCAGTTAGTAAACGATCTGAATTTTAGAATTGTTGAACTTGAGTGATAACTTAAATATCTTTAGGTTTTTGAATAAATTTTTTGGTTTTTAATTATTGTAAAATTTTTTTGTGGAGTATGGTAAAGTGCTGTAGAGCGCCGTAGAGTTCCGTCAAGTGTCTAGCTTTTTTTGATAATTATAGAAATTAAAAGAAAACCAACTGTGATTTTCCAGTATTCTATATAAAGGAATAATTTCAAAGATTTAACTCAATTCTTTTAAATTATGGATAACCTAACTAGGCATTTCTTGAGGTTTTGTGTTTTATATTTTAAGTGTTCTCGGTTTTTTTGAGGTTTTCTATTTTATTTGTGAAGTGTTCTAGGTTTTTTTTTACTTTTTATAATAAACATAAAATTTTTGAAATTTTCTTTTTATTTCTCTAATTAAAAAAAAGCTAAAGGCAATTTTCTTGAGGTTTCCTGTTTATTATGTAAAATATATTGATTTTCCAAATAAACAGAAAACTCAAGAAAACCTAAGGGCTCTTTTTTTTAATTTTAAAAATCTAATGACAATTTTCCGAAACTTTCTTTTAATTTTCTAAAATTCAAAAAAAACTAACAGCACTTTTCCAGAATTCAAAAGAATTGAGTAAAATAGAAGATTTTACTCCATTCTTATAAAATTTTGGAAAATCTAACCGTACACTTACAACTTTTAGAATTCAGCAACTTATTATATGTGTACTTAAACCCCTTTTCAAATATTGTTACTCACCTGAAAAAATAAATTGAAAAAAAAAAAATATCCTTTAGTATTCAAGAACAATAATATCTAAATCTGATTTGTAATTCTCTTTTAAGTAATTCTAAATATATAAAAGCCTGATATATTAAAAATTAAAAAAAAAAAATAAAACCAAAAACTAAAAAAAAGTGAGTCACAATTTTTGAAATGAGCATTACGGATTTTTTATTACTTAACTTTCACTGAAAAAAAGTTGAACAACAAAATTTTTTATGAATAATTAAATCCATTTTCAAAGCCTTTACATAGTCTCAATTTTCTTAGTGATTATTTGTCTTTTCGAAGATCTCTATTTTTTTCCACATGATCTTTTTTAAAAAAAAAAAAATAAAAAAAAGAAAATAAAGAAATCAAAAAAAAGAAAAAGAAAAAGAAAAAGAAAACAAAAACCAAAATTTGAAAAAAGAAACTAAAATTTGCAAAATTAGAAAAAATGATTCTGATCCAAAAATTTATAAATATTTTTTGTAAAGAATACTGGAATAGACCCTATAAACAACTCCCATTAACATTATAAAGTGAGTCAAAATTTTTGAAAAATAGTTTATATATTTCAATTTTATTTCTTTTAAATCTTTTGTATGCCAGTTGATTTGTTTATTTTTTCTTCGTTTATTTTTTATTGATTTTTCTGAATAAGGAAGAGATAATATTATTTTATTTAATATTTAATTTAAATTTTTTTTTATT